>OZ018319.1:143780459-144380459 GCA_963969495.1 Ceratothoa steindachneri
TCGAAGGCAAAAAGAAGTTTCAGGACTGCTTCAGTATATCCCTAATCCAAATTATCCAGCCTCAGAGTCGACGGAATTTTCTGCAGCTTCACGAGCTTCTTCGAAAGTGTATTGAAGCAATTTTGAAACGTCTCTATCCAGAAAGGCATGAAGAAAACAAGGAGGAAAAGTACTGGTACTGAAGAAATAGGTATAACAAAATGCGCCCAATACAATGGACGACCCGTTGCTTCAGGAATACTACGATGTAGTAAATAAATTCAAATCTCTTAATGACGTAAACAATCAAAACATTTTGATGCGAGCAAAGATTTCAAACTATTTGAAGCGACGGGGAATCACACAGAAAGGTTGGATCGAATACAAACTGTAATTCTGACATATAAGCAAGCCTACAAGCGTTGAAAGTGAGCGACCTTTCAGCATTTGGTCTATTTCTTTCAAAAACTCGTTCTCACTTATCTGATTCAATTCTAAATGTTCAAAATTTCTTAAAATATTACTTCATAAATGATGTAAAACAAAATAATTAAACCTAGTTGATCTCGAATTTCTTATACTGTTTATTGGTTAGATTTTTTTTGTCAGTTAAAGTAAGTTTAATTTCTTTCAAAGTTTCCTTTTCAATTATTAGTTAATGGGTTAATTAATGGGTAAATTATTAAAAAAATATAGGTACTTCATAAAGGATGCACACAAGATAAATAAACAATTTGATCTCAATGTTTATATTCTTTTATGCCATTTCGACTAAGTTTAATGTTACAAACAACGGTTAAAAAAAATCGGTTCTTTCCCGGGATTTCCTGGGTCCCGATAATTTTTCTGGTATCGGTTCTGGTTGGTACTATCGTGTGGTACTCGTGCACACTTTACGCGGGCTTATCACTCTCTCAAACTATTTCGGCAATGGCAGCGTTGGTTTTTGTTTCGATACTTAAATGCTTCATCTACCCATTAATGTCGGTCTATTTATCTGCGAGGATATTCCCGTGGATTTCTTAACATCCAAATTCATCCGTTTTCTCACAAGGTGGGATCGGCGCACATCGACTACAAGTGATTTACAACCTGAGTTTAGTTTTTCCCACATTGATATATATCACGTGTCACAGGATAGCTGTGTAATATATAGGGCCAATACATGAGAGCAAGCGCTCTTGCCTCGCGAAGGCTAAATTGAGTTATAATAATACAACGAGTTATTTTAAGGATCGTTTGATTGACCTATGGGTTATTCAATTGGGATGGATGAGGAAATGTCATATAGACAGGTTCGAATTAGTGTGAAAATGGATACTAATGGCATGCTGTTTAATTTACCCTGTGACGTGATTATAGTTATAAATTGATTCTTAGCATTCAATTGTACTCTTTTCTTCGTTTAGGTCACCTAAAAACGCTTATTTACACGTTTTTTATATAGAAATTATTAATATTGCGTCTCCCGAGTACGCCATCTTTGCAGATAGTGTTCATTTTTTTCAGATTTATCTCTTCATTTAAGTGCTTCTCTTAAACGCTCGTTTTTAGATGTAACCTCTTCATTTTTACAGATGAATTAAAAAATACGTTCTTATATCCTGCCGATCCATGTTTATTCATAGTTCAAATGTCTAACTTCTTTATAAGGGATGTCTGAGAGATCTCTTCCCCACAAACCCCTTCCCCCCTCCGTGGAGTATGCATTCAAGGAACCACTTTCTCTTCGTGTATGTTAGTTTACTGATCTATGACGGTTTTATGGTAAACTACGATAAACCTATATTAATAGATACACCTAGATCTAGCCCCCGTACCTTGTAGTGTAGCGAAATTCCTTGAAAATAAATGGAAGCATGTATTTTGCATTTTTAAAATAAGCTTTAATCTACAAATATTTGCGTTCTCGATAGAGGGCTGTCGCATATTTCCAGCGAGCGCTTGTTTTCCTTTAGGATTTTGTCCTCGTCCAATATACTTGGATGATATTTTCGAGTGTATATTTTTCTCCTTTTGGGGATATCTGGTGGTAAAAAAAACTTGCAATGATTAGGCATTCAAGCGTTCTTGCCTTATGCGTCTCCGATACGGATAGATGAAAAATATCCTTATGTGATAGAGTCAAGGCTAATGATACGGTGTTAAAGAGAGAGTGTTTGTTACGCTTGTGCGTCAAAGTTTGAGATGGGACCGATAACTAAATGAGCATCGTATGAATTATTCATTCGCAATAGATCTTTCTTCGAATAAATTCAATTATATTAAGCATTATGTAGATGAAATGGATTTTTTAAAAAACAAATTATTATTAGGTTAGGTTATATCATAATGGTACAGTTAATAATATTAATAATAACATTTATTTTTAAATAGCCTTTTAGATTTATAAGATATTAGTTTGAGGCTTTAAATCCGAAATGAAGCACGAAATCTTCTTAAATAGGCCAGTAATTTCGCAATTTCTACGCCTTGCAAATCTAATATGAAACGGTGTGGGTTTTATTTAGGCCACATACGGTCTCGTGGGGCTCTCGATCTTTGTATTATTTCTTATGTACTTTTTTATTTTTAAATTAAATAACCCAATAAATATAATGTCGCTACCTGTAAAATTTCCCCAAACCTAGCACTATATATTAAATATTTGGTTTGATGTCTCCCGCTTCCCCTTTTCAAACCTCGGATGCCGCCTGTAAGTAAATAAAGGTTGGCTATTTCAGTTACAGGCAATCATAGATATTTCTATTTTACTGAGGCACGGCCTTCTGAAACGAATTCGACGCCAAGATTGACGGTTTTAGGTTTAAAGTTTAATACTAGGGAATATCTGTAATATTGTCGTATGGCTTACACACAATTCTGAAAAAAACGAGATTAATATTACTATTAATTTAAAAACAATGAATTTAAACTTTAATATAATGATTACTTAACCTAACCTAACTTTAAACATAATTTCGCAAAAGATATATGTTTAGAATCAGCATTAGAAAAATTGCATCTATATTTTTTCAAGAATGAGAGTGTTCTTTCCACATTATATCCTGCTTTTTACGTTAAAACTTTCCTAATTACTCCAGATGCTCGTATAATTTGATCACTTTTTGCCGAGATCTACATATTTCATGCATCTCGAACTGGATTTCAAATTTTTTGCTCCCATTCGCTATTAAAATCTAACCGGCATTTGGGAGTCTTCATATAAGTTACCGTTAAATTTCCCCAAGGCGGATTTAAAGAGATAACTCAGCGGGAAGATACTGTTACTTGGTTTGCTAATTAATATATATATATATATATATATATATATATATATATATATATATATATATATATATATATATATATATATATATATATACACGAGGGGCGGTCAATACGTTTTGCGAAACGGTAGGGCAAAACAGAGGAAAGGGAATGGCTGTTTGTGGGGGTGTTAGGACAAGTTATGACAAGTCAAGACCTGCAGCCGCACGCTCCTGCCTCGTCTATTTAAGAAGCAGTAGCTGATCGCAGATCGTCAGTCACAAATTTTTCAACAATGGAGAAGGTTAAGCCCCGCGCAGTGATCAAATCTTTGACCAAGGAAGGCAAGAATGCAAAAGAGATCCATGAACGCATGGTTGCAGTGTACACCGACACCGCCCCTCCCTATGCGGCCATTGCTCGCTGGAATAGGGAGTTCCGCCATGGTCGTGAATCTCTTGATGATGACCCCCGTCCAGGACGCCCATCAAACGTGACCAACGAGGACAATGTGGCCCGTGTGGAGAGGATGATCCTCAAAGATCGACGGGTGAAGGTCGAAGAAATCGAGCGAGAACTTGGAATAACACATGGAAGTGTTATCAACATCATCAACGACAATTTGGCCATGACCAAGGTCTCTGCCTGTTGGGTCCCTAGAAACCTCAAGCCCCATGATCGACTTCAACGTCGTCAAAGTCCACAAGACCAGAGTTGTACAAGCTGCCCTGAGCGAGTGCGGATTCGAGCTCAACTATCTCCCCTACAGTTCAGATCTGGCCCCTAGCACTAGTTTTTATTCCGCCAGCTCAAGGCTGCACTGAATGGACGCCGGTTTAGGGACGATGAAGATGTCCAGCTCGCTGTCCAAGAGTGGATTGAACAGCAGGCGGGAGATTTCTGGTTGTCCGGAATTCGAAGCCTCAGAGACAAGGGGCGCAAGTGCATTGAAGTCGAGGGTAGCTATAATTAAAAATAATAGAACACCTTTCCTCATATCTCGTTTCCTTATATCCGAATTGCAAAACTTATTGACCGTCCCTCGTATATATATATATATATATATATATATATATATATATATATATATATATATATATATATATTTATTAAATTTATATCGCCGTTCAGATAAATTGAAATTATCAACTTTGTTAATGCTGATGGATTCCGCAATTCTCCTCTCAGTTTTCCGTTTGTAAAAGCACTAAGACCAAAAAGCTTAATAAACTCTACAAGGGACGTATAACACTGCCAGAATCAACAACACCGTTCATCAATCTCTCCCGGCATACGCTCTCCTCTAGTGAAACAGAAGCTCTTAACCTCGGTTTGAACTGCCATCTACAAGCAAAATTCGATCCAATTTCAAAAAAGTTGAACTAGAATCCCTCTTCCAATCTCTGTTAAAACTACAAGATCAAGCCACCATTGAAATTAACCCCAACCTAAGAGACCAACTACGCGCAGAAACCACCAAACGAAGGTGCTTTAATAGCAGCAAACTTATAACACCAGAAATACGTAAGGCCATCAGCTCTTTAAAAAACAACAAAGAAATAGTTATAAGAAAAGCTGACAAATCCAACATATACGTCATTATAAACAAAGAAGAATATAACAACAAACTGAATACCATCCTAAGTGACACCACTAAATATAAACGTATGAAAAAATATCCAACAGAAGACTTAAAAAAGAAAATAAATGGACAAATAACTAAGGCTAATGCACTCATCGGGGGACTTCACTTCCAAGAGATTATTGGCGATTACACACCAGGATATCTGTATGGAAATGAAAAAATTCATAAGCCGAACAACCCATTGAGCTCCATCATCTCTCAAGTCACAACACCAACGTACCGTTTAGCTAAAACCCTAAATGAAGTAATAAAACCGTACAACTCTTCGAAGTACAGCATAAAATCTACGGAGGAATTTATTGATATACTCCACTCTACCAGACCGGCAAGACTAATAGCATCCATTTATGTGGAAAGCCACTTTACGAACGTGCCTATCGTTCAGACCTTCGGCATTAGTATAAAAAAAACGTGTACCACCATCCTAAAATGTCTCCCCCCAAATCTTGACACGTTACATTCATGCACATCAGCGGCTCCGTTCACAGGCTCCCTTAGGGCCGACATTCGCCAACTACTATATGGGTCAAATTGAAGAGAGATTATTGGACAACAGTGAAAATAAGCCACACACATATTGCCGATATGTAGACGAGATCTACATCAACCTCCAAAACGAAGAACATCTGATAAACATCAAACAGCAATTTGAGGAGAACTCCGAGTTAAAATTCACTTATGAATTCAGCACAGGCAATAAACTCCCTTTCTTGGACGGTGAGATTCAAAACATCGATGGTAGCTATATCACAAAAGTATATAGAAAAGGTACGGACATGGGAAGATGCCTCAATGCGGATAGCGAATGCCCTGAAAGGTGTAGTGGTTTAACCCCTACAAAATGTAATAAATTTCCCCAAAACAATATATATATATATGTATATATAGTTATAGCTATATCAGGAAATGTATAAAACCCTTATAGCTTTAAAGGTATAAAATAAGTGTAATCGGCTCATACATCCGCCGAGCATATAAATGCTGCTCTACGTAGGAACTTTTTCATCAAGAGATTTCGAGGGTAAAACAAACACTCGTGAACAACGGTTTCTCGAACAGCATGATTGACAAACAACTCCAATCAATTTTAAATAATCGCTCCAAAGAGACGGATACAACGAAAAATAATTATGGAGAAGTCAACAACTTCGAACTGTACTACAGAAATTAGATGTCCACGGCCTATAAAATAGATGAAAAAAACATCAAGGAGATTATTAACCGTATCATCAAGGTTAAGAATCAAATGGATAAAATTCAGCTTATTATCTATATCGTAGTATTGCAAGGACCGAGTGGTGATGTACGTACGTATAGGTTTGTTACGTACTTCAAAAACTCCTTGATTATGTTTTCTCTAAGAGTGCTATATTATCAACGAGCATATCTCTCGTTAGGTTAATATTATGTACACTCTCCATATGGTTCTTTGGCCCTCCGCTTTGTAGATGCATAATATTAACCTAACGAGAGATATGCTCGTTAATAACACCATTATTAAAAGAAAAGAGGTTAATAAAGCGAGACTAAACATCTTAGAAGCCATATTAATAAATGAAGATAAGCCGGCCATCAACAGTCAAGCGACAAGCTGGAATCGCACATTAAAACTATTTTAAAGATTCCACGCACAGGAGTGGCTCATTTCTTCTAACGTTACGTTTAACCAAGGCGAATAAATCGACGCTGAACACATCTCACAACCGATAAAGAAGGAAAAGGTTGAGGCCAGAAAGGCTCAAAACGTCAAGTTTTGCCTCATCAACCCTACGGGGACTATTCGCCATATATTTTTTTCTACCGGCTTCAAGACGACTTAATGTCGTCCTAACTCACGACGGAATGACGAAGCTGAAATGAACTGATCTGCCACTCATCTAGTCTCGCTCCAACTATGTCGGTCCACTTTGATAGACATAATTGGGGACGTAAAGGAAAGCAGGTTTGAGGATTAGCCCACTGTGAAACTCTACGGAATAGACCGCTCGGTTACGAGGCGATGCTGAAAGCTTTGGGGAAGAGTTCGCTCTAATCTCTAAGGGTAGCTTCCGGCCAAGACCACAGGGGGAAATGCAACCGTCCCTGTGTAAGTTGGAAACAACATCGATATCCAAACCCCAGATGGGGCGGCACCCCGGATGGTGGTAGTTGATTCTATCACCAACCATCAAGTCCGCCACACCTCACCCATCTGAGGGGCCTCCCCGGGTCCACCCACTATCATTCATCCCCCCCATTTGGCAGTTCACGTTTACGTAGGCTTAGCGACGAAGTAGAGGGAGTCATCAAGTAATCAAAATACAAAATAAAGAAGATTAAGAAGCAAAGAAGCAACACAGTGACCTAAATCAAGTCACCCACAACAAAAGTAGTGCGAGCTAAAGCAAACACAGGGCTGAGGGGCCACTCTCGTGAAGAGATGGCCCAGGACCACACGACTAAGATACCTCTGCGGGTTGTCGACGGGCAGCCCAAGCCTAGCAGAGAATCCGTATTTGAGGCCGTGTATGGCAAGTTGGGCATTGCCATGGTGAGGCTGTTAGACATAGCCTCAGGATATATAGCAATATGCGAAAAGGAAAGAGACATAGAGGACATTACGAAATAGAAGGCAGTTGGGGTCCTACAAGGCATTGGGCTGCAGCCAGCAGTACCCCCACAGATCCTGGCCCACAGGAGCGTGGTATGCCGTCGTATCGACCTGTGGATCGGACAACACTCCGCAGAGGAAATAGGTGAAGAAATTCAGCTTCGGCAGGCCTGGGCCAAGGTAGCCGAAGTAATTAAATTCAAAAACAGGAGGGATGGTGGCGAGTACACCCATGTGTTCAAGGTGGTCTTTGCGGAGACGACCATGGCACAAAAGGCCTTTTAATGTTGAACGCCAAAATTAGCGGGGAGCAGGTGGAGAAAGGAGAATATACTCCCGTCCAATTCTGCTTCAAGTGCTATAAGATGGAGTCACACGCCACCAAGGACTGCAAAGAGCCGCAAGAGACATGCTCTAAATGCAGCCAGAAGGGGCATAATTGACGAAGCTGTAGCAGCAATGTAGAGAAGTGCATGAGCTGCGGGCAGGGCCATAGGACTATGGCCATGTCATGTCCCGCAAAGAAAGAAATTTTGAGAAATAAGCAGGAGGCCAAGAAAAAAGAAGATACACGCAGGGCAAACACGTCCTATGCCCAAGCAGCAAAGGCCGCTACCTCGGAGGTGGACGCCAAGAAAACCTACCTCAACATAGAGAACGAGAGCTCCACAAACATCATGACGTGTATCCTTCGCGCGCACGTCATGAACCTAGCTCGCCCAGGCACGTTCGCGACAGTACTAAACCAGATGCTAGCGAAGAACGGAATGGAACAGATGTGGTTCCGGGACAACCCCCCTTCCGGGGATGTACTGCATCTACAGATGGCTCCGAAATCACAACAACCAGCAGAGCAAGTAAACACAAGTAAAACGACAAGCAAGAAGGAAAAGAAGCAAGCAGTCGAGGCAATAACTCCTGCGCCAAGACAGAACCAAGCAACCACAACAGAAAACGAAACTCGGGCACAAATAGTTCCTCGGAATCATCAGATTCCTTAGATTCCGAGGCAACGAAACCCCAGGAAACCAAGGGAAAGAAGAAGAGGAACAAGGGATTGCGGGCGAACGAAATAAATCTGAAAATGTACGCCTGCGATCAATTCCCCTTTCCCGAGGAAATGGAAACCAGGAGTATCTTCCATGGCATAAGATCCAAGATTTTCAAATGGCAGTACGATTATGAAGTGGAACCTGAAACAGTGGAAGAGGCTCTGCTCGCACAAAATGTGACCCTACATCACAGCACCTGCGAGCAAATCTCGAACGCTGAGTTCAGGAAGAAGAACAATGGGAGGAAAAAGAACATCACCCAGAAACACTAATTAATCGAAGATGGAGAGAGTAAGTAACATAATGAGGATTCTGACACTCAACGTGAATGGATGGGAGGAGAAGGCCACGGCATATGGAAACATATTCCGTGTGCTTGACCCCGACATCATTCTTATTACGGATCACGGTATTGACACCACAGCTGGTCGAATTAAAATACTGGGCTACAGAGTAGTCATGAAGAATCATTCCCAGGAAAGGTTCGATGGTGCGGCAATAGCTGTCAAGAGGAACATCTCCTTTAAACAACTACCAGAACTCAATGAGTCCTTTGTGGTGATCGAGCTACATACACTGGTAGGAGACCTCGTGATAGCCGCAGCCTATCAACCCCCTCGACGAGCATATCTCCCGTTAAGTAACTTCTACACACTGTACGGGAATCGCAGAATGGCATTTTTAGGGGGAGACCTCAATGCCAGATGCCGTACGGCGGGCTATGGTAGTACCGACGATAGAGGCCGAAACTTGGAACTGATTATGGCAAGAAAAAACATCCAAAGGATAGGGCCAGATTTTCCGACCTATATCACTTCCAGATCAGCAACCAAGCCTGACATAATCCTAAAAAGTGAAGGCTTCCCATTTAACTACCATAGCGAGCCAGGCCCAACAGTCCCTAGTGATCACATAGCGATTCTCACCACAGTACCTCTCGCACCAATCCAGCTCCCAGCCCCTCTCCGGATAAACTACGCCCTGGCCAACTGGGATCGTTACAAGCAACGACTCAGTGAATATGCACCAGCTGACCCCAGCACGGCGTCGTTAGAGGAGATAGACAGGAAGCTGGAAAGGATAACAACGTCCATACTAAATGCGGACCGCGAGAGCATACCCATAACAGGGTATAAAACACCTCCTCATCCCAGATGGACAAAGGAGATGAGAGATATCGCTCGCGTTCACAGGGAAGTGTACGAAGAAATAAGACGGGAGGGTCCCAACCGTGAAAGAAGCTCGCTCCTTCGACGCCTAAACTCAGAGCTTAGAAAGGCTATCAACCTCCAACAGGAGGAAATATGGAACAGCTTGATAGCCAAAGTCGACAGCGAACTTAGCCCGGCTAAGTTCTGGCGCCAAGTCAAGAACTTTAAGGGACTTACACCAAGACCAAAGGCTCGGATAAAGGAGAACGGAAACTACATAGAGGACCCAGTGGTTCTCGAAGACAGGTTCAGGAACTTCTGGAAAAACGTTTTCAGGATTACCCCTGAAGAAAACGACGAGTTCGACCAGAAATTCGAAGGCCAACTGATCGAAGAACTAAATCAGGAAATGCATCGCACGCACCCACAACATCAAGTCAACGAAGGCAGGGAGATCGCGGGCCACGGCCGTCCCATAACATCAGAGGAGGCAATGGTCACTATAAAAGCCTTCCAACAAAAGGCACCAGGCTGGACGGGCATCACCAGAAACAACTTGGTTAATGCCCCACAGCAGATTATTCAGGGAATCGTTAACATCTATAACGCTTCCCTGAATACGGGCTACTTCCCGGAAGGTTTCAAGATTGCTAAGGTGATCTTCATACCCAAGGGAGGTAAACCCCCTGATCAACTGGTAAATTACAGGCCGATCGCCCTGCTGGAGATCGTTGCGAAAGTTTACGAGACTCCTAGCTGACAGGCTTCAAAAACAACTAGCCGAGCTGGGAGCCCACAACCTTCAGCAGCACGGGTTCCGCAAGGGACGAGGAACGGAAACAGCCCTCGCCCTCCTTGCGAAAAACTCGCTTGCAGTAAAGCTGAGAGGAGGTACGTAGACGTGGTGCTGCAAGATTTAAAGAAGGCCTTCAATTAGGTTTGGCTGAGAGGGTTACAGTTCAAGATCCTCAACCTCCCGCTTAACCCACTCATGGAAAGGGTCCTTTGCAACTATGTCTCTGATAGAAGAGCCCAAATTGCGATTGAGGGTTGCAAGGGACCCGAATTCGAACTCGAGGCGGGAGTTCCACAAGGCAGCTGTCCCAGCCCTCTGCTGTACCTAGTGTACACGATTGACCTGCCTGCTCCAGTGAGGTACGATTCGATGTATCTGCAATACGCAGATGACATCACCCAAATCGTCCTGAGTCCATTCAGGAACTCTGGAAGTCAGGCGAGGGCGACAGCTGTCGAAATCGAGAATATCAACCGATATGAGAAGAAGTGGAAAATTAAAACAAACCGCCAGAAGTTCACCATTATTCCAATGAACCCCCGGAAAGTAGACGACGTCATCGTCAATAACAAACTCTATCCGTACTCCAACGAGGGTAAAGTCCTGGGCTTACAACTCTTCAAAACAGGATATAAGACACATATAAATACCAGAGTCTCCCTAGCCAAACGAGAGCTGAGGAAACTTTACCGTTTCCGAAGCATCAGCGTGCCAAACATCAAAAAGCTGTATATGGCCTTGGTACGCTCAGTCCTAGTGTACCCGGCCGTGATCACGCAGATGGCAAGCTGTACATCTCTCAGAATGATGCAGAGGGTGCAGAATAAAGCCACTCTGCTAATCACTGGCACGCAAAGGATCGACCGTATTCGGCAATCAACTCTACACCGTAGAGTGGGACTGAAGCCGGTCAATACGGAGATTCAAAGGCTAGGGAGAAAGACATGGGACAAAGTAGACCGAGAAATACTCCCAACAATAAACCTTGACGTAAACATACGTGCGAACAGAAGAGGCGCAATAGGTAGAACGGCTCTGTTCCCTAGCAGTAGAACCTGCGCGAGAGAAGCTGTACTACCTATGTACACGTAGTCGTAGTACACTTGATTGAAGTAAAAGTGATAGTTCAAATTTATTAAATATAAATAAATAAAAAAGAGGCGAAGTGCCCATACTAAAGAACTCCCCCAAATATAAATATAATATAAATTAAAAACTTAATTAACTTTAAATATAAAAGAGGCGAAGTGCCCAAACTAAATAATTGAAAAACTAATTAAAATTTTAGAATAAAAAGAGGCGAAGTGCCCAAATAAAAGAAACAAATTAAAACTCAGAACTTATGAGATTCAGCATAAGAGATACTTTTGAAAGGCTCGAATGCTTCGACGGTACAATAAAACTGAATAAATGTATATATATATATATATATATATATATATATATATATATATATATATATATATATATATATATATATATATATATATATATATATATATATATATATATTATAATGGAGGAAACTGGCTGTCAACGACAGTCAGACCTTTAATGACGGAGGATCTTTTTAATATGAAGAAGAAGAATTGAGAAGTATGCTAGTGATGCCCTAACACCATGGCAAACTAGGAACCATTTTCACACCTTTATATACCTACCACACAATTTAATCGCTTTCACTTAATTAATTAATTAATTAATTCTCTCACTTTACTTTCTGTAAAGGAGGCAAGAACATTTCAAAATGCTCCGAAGATGATCGAATAAGATCGAAAGCTTAGTAATTTAGTTTGGTTTTTACCAAACACATTCATTTAAAAAAGACAAGTGATCCACTATCTACAAGATGGAAAAAAAAGATAGTTAGAAGAAGGGAAAGTTGCCGAAGGAAATTAATTAAGGCAAAATACACAATGTTCTTCAACAAAATTTGCATATATATATATATATATATATATATATATATATATATATATATATATATTCTTATAGCATAATTCACAAATCTTAATTGGTTTTCAAATGTTGGAAAATTTTGCAGACAACAAATCATCAAAATCATGAAAGAGCACCTAACAATTGACAGAAGGACAGATAAAATCACAAAGAAAATATCATTGAAAGAATTGATGAATTCTTTCAGCGGCTATCTGATAGCGATATGGCTAACTCATATTAGATGATAACTTTCAGGTTGGAACGAAAGTAATGTCCGATTTTCTAGAATAAAGTTTAAGATAGTATTTATTAAAGTAGTGCCTCTTGTTATCGTTTAGGGATGCTACGATGGGTAATTTATACCTTTTTTCTTTCAGAGTATAAAAATATTGTTCATAATCTTCTTCGGTATTCACCCCTACGTTCTTCCATCTAAACATCACATATGGTGAGATTCATGAAGGTGTCACTGCAAGTACAGCGGTAAAATCCATTCAGAACACTTATGAGGAGGATGCAGTAAATGAAAGAAGTTGCAGGAGGTCTTTTTTCCGTTTCCGGGTGGGGGATTTCAGTCTAAAAGAGGGATCAAAGAAATTCGGCCAAAAGAACTTGATTCCGACGAGTTGGAAGTTGTTGCCACAACACATCCTGCTACAACTTCTAGGGAACTCGCACAGCAATTTAAAGAAACCCATACGACTGTCCTACGCCAATTGAAAATGGTTGGAATGGTTTGCAGTTTATAGATATTCACCAATTTTGGAGGGCGATGGGTTACCAGTGTATGGGTAATTGGCTAAGGCGGTTAAGGCAGCCTTACAGTCGGGTTTGGTCTGATATTTCGTAGGTGCTGTCCATTATTTAGAAACTGATATTTGGTGTGTGGTAACATTATTTAGAAGCTGATATTTAGTGCGTGGTGTCCATTATTTTGAAGCTGATATTTACTGTGTGGTGTCCATTATTTAGAAGCTGATATTTGGTGCGTGGTGTCCATTATTTAGAAGCTGATATTTAGGGCTTGGTGTTCATTATTTAGAAGCTGATGTTTAGTGTGTGTTGTCCATTATTTAGAAGCTGGTTTTTATTCTATTGTTCGATTCTTTCAATTATTTTCTCATCTATCTCCTCTATGGTTGTTGTTTGCTTTCTGCATATTGTTATTTGTTTCATACGCTCTACGCATTTCTTGTATTTGTGATATTTTCGCTAGAGTTGTATTATTTGTTCACTCATCGTTCTAAAATCGTTTCCTAGTAAACTTGAGTACAATATATTCGATTCTTTCTGTAATTGTTTGATCCTGTCTCATTTTTGGCCTCTTAACTGAAAGTCTTTCGTAACATCATTAACGATGTAAATAACCAATAGAAGGGGAGTAGGGGTTGTTTAAATAGCATCCTTATTGTAGAATAGTCTCTTTTAGTTTAAGGAACTATTCCAAAGAACCACAATAGGTATAATGTAGATAGTACTAATTAAACCTAGCCATTCACCTTAGAATATTTCAAGCTATAATTATAATCACAAGATACAAATGGCTTGCTAGTTTAATCAAAGTCGAAGGTCATATCAGTATTTACTTACGTTAGGTAGTCTGCGACCCAAGCAGAGGGGTATAGAAACACAACTGCCTCAAGCAAAAACTACAGATTGACTAGTTGATTGATCAATTCAGTGTTGTCACTTCAACTACAATCTACGACTTTTAACTAAGATACTGCACCTCTCTTTACTGATATCCCTATAAGTGGAACTCGTGTGCAATGTGACTATTTCCCTAGCGGTCACGTGGCAAGAGACATGGGGTAAGAGGCCACAGAAGGTACCTCTCTTAGTTGCGTCTGGTTCGTCGCCATTGCCCCTCTCGCTTGACGACCTTCCCATGACAAAGTTTCGTTGGTCTTCTCCCCGTCATCGATGCTTCTGCTTAAAGCTGTCGTGACGACCTTCCCTCATCAGATTCACCTACCTCTGCCGCCATCGATTTTCGCTCTTGGTCTCGCTCGTAGCTACTTCGGAAGTTGCACCGACTCTGTCACCGTCAGTGCCGTTTATTTATAGTAGGTCATATAACTGTCGTCCCTAATTGGGTACTTCGGTTTAGCAAATTTGATTTAAATCACAATTTATTTATATTCCATTTCATTTTGTTTCATTTTATTATTATCGAGTTTGGTTTTCGGCTCTCGTTGTTTGACAACCATTTTTGAATCGCGCCCTTTTCACTTCCCTATTCTATGTAGGCAGATGACTTCATTCTTTCCCCGATCGGATAATGAAATGTACATAAAGATAAGAATGACAATCACTGGAAAGCTCGAAGGCATCAAGGATGGGTCCTCGTTGGGGGCAGGTGTCCGGGTCGTATTGTTGGTGGAACTCTCCATGGCCCCTACGTTTGGGGCACCTATTCTGCTTCAGGGGTATGTAGATATGAGAGCCCCCATAGGTGACATTAGGACGCAATCAGCAGGTGCTGAAAAGGAGAGTGGGTATGTTGTGTTGTGAAGGTGTAAGAAAAATTGACTAGAATGCCCCCAAACTCACTAGGACGCGTGAGAATGAAGTTTCCCTTCACCCCCACTCTGGGTTCTCTCCCACTTTCGAGATTGTCCCATCACAATTCGATTTCGTCTCGACGCGTCAACATCTCTTCTTGAAACTCCCGAAACGTTCCGTTTCCTCCCCTTCAAAGTATGGTCCAGTGGTTTTCGATGGTAAGATTCCAATTCCGAGGCAGCTAAAGGTAAGTACACAATTTCTCATTCCCGGGAGAACGGAGCCTTTCCTTCAAATTTTCCCTCTTCTCAACTGTTTCCCCATTTCATTTACCTTTCTAAACTGTGGACTAATGAGTGTCTCTGGGCTGACTCCGCTTAAAGAATCTCCCCTGAAAAGTCCACCTGTATCTTTTCAGGACCTTGCTCTTATTTATCGGTTTCCCTTTACCCTGGCCTTCAGCCACTCCCCCTTTTTTTGTTAATTAACCTAATACGTTGGTACCGCGCCTTTTAAGCTTAGTCATTGGGACTAACATAGGCGGGAAGGGAAGTGATAGCGGTGTTATGATTGATTATGCGCATGATGAAGCTTATGGAGCAATGCACCCCTGCGAGGGTTGATATTGCGAGGGTGCGACCTCAAAGTGGATGCTGCGACGATTTCCGTTTGAGGGCGAGATAGAGTCTGTCAAGTAGGCCTCGAACTCGTCTGGTCCGAAGAGAAGTCTGTGATCGTATAGCTGTAAATTACTAATTTCACCAGTCAATGGCGGGTTAGTTACCAGTTTATAGGTAGAAGAGAGGTCTCCAATTTGTAGTGCGATGAGGGCCACTGGGTTATAGTAAATAGATGCGGGCTTACCAATTTCTGGTGAAGGTGAATTAAGTATCTGACTCCTTAATATGATTTCTTCACGGGTATTCTTATTATTGGCTGGGCTTACCGAAGGTTTACGGGTAATCGAGGTAAAGTAGAACTTTGAGAAAGGACGTTGAAAAAAATATACTTTTATTATATTAGGGGCCTATTAAAGTGGCAAGCGACACGTCAAGATGTACTTTGCAGGTGACAAGCAGGTTTTCTTATTCAATGCGAAGTATTGAATTCTGGTTCGAAAAGAATTAGGCGAATTAAAGGGGGGTCCGTAACGCTAAGATTTGACCGAATTGATCTTAATGTCTTAACTGAATCGAACTTCCCCTTTTACAAAATAATAACAAACAATAATATCTCTCTTGCACGAATATATATACGGTTTCATTTTCAGGGGGGCGTATCCTAGACTCGTCTGCGAATCAGGCCTCCGTCGTCGGGTTCATTAGTTCCACCCCCTGGGCTGAGTTACTGAACAGCTGTGTATTTACAATATACTTACATATTTCAAATAATTTTATCTCTATTCTATGAACCGATTTTACAGATGGGTGTTATAATTTCCTTTGGTTGGAATTTGTGTTTGCCCAGCTGCTTCGTAGACTCCCGTCTTCTGATAACTCTATCCCAGGACGCGAATTGTCTGTTTATGCGTTTCCTCTTATTGACTCAGGTGTCCAATTTGATAGCTTTCGTGTTCATATATATGCGCCTACCCGCGTGCTACTCCGACGACCACTTGTCTCATCTTATTCATATAAATTAACATATATATATATATATATATATATATATATATATATTTATATATTCTCCATTTCTGTATACAAATTAATATACACAAATTGACATATGTGTTTTCATCTACTTATTCTCATATTATACATAGTATTCCTGTTATTCAACGGTATAATTACGACACTGTACAAATATAATATGGCACGCAAAAAGAAAAAAAACAACTATATAGCAGCAAGGCGTGTATATATTTATGCCTCTTCCTCTTTTATTCAATGGTGCCGCTACAATAATGACTTAGAAGTATATAAATGACGGATCCCTGGCAAACGTAACCCGTCTCCCGGAGCGCGTGAAAACATCCTGCTTGTCGTTACTTTCTCCGGTTCCTTTAGAGGTGTCTCTACAGGAGTGTTGCATGCCCTCCACGAGGCAAAGTGCACCTGGTCCTGCTCCTGTGCTCAGCCTGCGTCCATGGGCGTCGCTGATTATCCCGAACACCATCCTTCTGCAAGGGGGGTAATCTCGCCGGTTTCAGTCTGTCCACTGAGACAGTGTCCCTTCTTCCGTCAGGAAATTCGAGCTTGTAACTTTGCTGTCGCTTTAGATCACTGGCAAAGAGCCAGCATATGGCGCTCTAGTGGTTTGCGAACGCGGTTTATTCGGACCCAAACATAATTGTTACCTGAAGATCTTGGGGCCCGAAAGGATTGGGCACCGAGTGCAAGTGCCATATGGATGCCCGCGTGAAGTCGACTTGTGCCATGGTTGATGCCAGTTCTTTAATAAACTTAGAGTCGGTCTTCGATGACTATGAGGAGACTAAAGGTTTCAGGCACAAGAGTGTGGTTCCCGTGACTGCAGTGAAAGGTGAAAATCACGAGTCATTGGGCAAAGAACGAATGCCTAAAAGGATAATTGGAAGGGCCACTAGCCAGCCTTGTTGACGGGCCATTACGAAGCATTTCAGAGTCCTGTGTGGCCTTTCCACTATCCTGTTCGTGGACGGTCTGTATGCCGCGGTGCGGTTACAATGAAAAACAACGAGGGCAGACAGTTCCTGGAATAACTCTGATTCGAATTGGGTGCCCCTTTCGGTCACTACGTAAAGCGGGACTCCAAATCTGGAAATCCACCCTTCTAGGAAAGCTAACGCAACCGTTGTGGCACTTATGTCCGAAATCGGTAGTGTTTCTATCCATCTTGTAGCTCGATTGATGCACAAAAGTAAGTAACGATTGTGTGAGGGGGTAGGATTGTCAAGTAGGGTGGATCGAAAAAGAAGGGAGGGGGGGGGGCAAAAAGTTTGAAATTCATTTTCCCACCCTGATTTTTTGATGGACCAACATCAAAAACTATTGTGTTGAAATTTCAGATTTCTAAATTAATATTTTCAGGTTCCTCAACGCAATTCAAATTTTGAAACAAAAGCTAAAATGTCGGAAAATTCTATTTATTTGTTTTCAAACTTCAAGTTGTTACATCAACATTTATGTCCTATACGGGGTATACTATTTCCATAAAACTTTAAAAAAATATATTTCCATAAAACTTTACAATCAATAGTTCTACTTCCATTTTATTGAATAAAAATAATCTATTAACTACTCAATAAGTTTTCCTTCCTTCTCTTCCGTTTGTTTCCATGTAACCAATAGACTTTTATCATCATCACTCTGAAATAGAAGAAATTGAACAATTAACAGTCGAATATTTAAATTTTCACTATTATTCAATATCCATTTATTCAATGCAGTAAGGTTTTTGTAGTGTTATTACCTTTCATTACGAAGTCCTTGTTGGTATTAAATGAGGATATTTTTCTCCTGGACTCAATTCTACTCCTTATAGAGACGTCCCGTTTGTCTTCTACACAAACTGCTAGTCACGCTTCTGTGACCAGTTTGATGCATCTCTCAACCGCTAGTGTGTGACAAGGAAACTTCGGAATATTCAATTTAGGTTGTTGACGGATAAATTCTCAAGTTGATCATCAGAGAGCGTCCTCGTCAGCGGAGGTTCGGTCACAACGGTCTGCTGCTAATAAATTAGGTGGATGTCTGGGATCTTTTCGTACTTTCATAATTCTTCTCCATGCGAGTTCCCGGATTTGATTTCTTTCATCTTGCAGCATAGAGAGAAGAATGATTTCCGTATGTGCAAAATAAGCATTCCTTTGAATCACTGGGGCAACTATATCTTTAATCTGTTTGTTAATCCATTGCAGTGATTGCACTGTCTTGAAGAAGTTGAGTGCTCCATCTTGCGAAGAAGAGCTAGCTTTTATTTCAAACCAGCATGGTGCAAACACCTTCATGATGAAAAAGACAATGGATTTAAGCGTGTCAGAAGGGGCAGAAGTCTAAATATATAATCGAAGTATCCGATTTGCCGTTGTAAGCCATCGTGCATGCAATATTTTTCTAGGACTCTTACTTACGAGCCATTTCAGCAGAACATTTACCCTGTGAGATAGATAGAAGAATATCAAACAGATACTTTTGATCGGTGTTCAGATTTTCTCTGTCAGCAGACGGCAAGCTAGTCGGAATTCAACAACACTTAGAGTCTCACATTTATCCAGTTGTTTCACTATAGGTCCGAAAAATCCACGAGGCCCCGTTGTTTTCCCATCCAAATTGTTGATGAGATGAAGCAATGCGAGTTCATTTGAATGGAGCTGGCAAATAAACCAATGCAGTGGTCTATTAAGTTTTTCTTCTAACATTTTTATCACACCTCCTTTTGTTCCTGTATTCACTTCCGTTCCATCGTATCCCACAGCAACGAGTTCATCAGTTGCGATGTTATTTGCTTCTAGATATGAGAATATTGCGTCGCATATAGCTTTTGCAGAACCTGACTTCATTGTCAGGTGTCCTGGGTATTCTGAACTAAGTTGTTCTATCATAGAGATGTGCTCTTCCATTATCTTCTTCTTGTAATGAGTTCCATCCATCGTCTCAACAACAAATGTGCTATCTTATCTACCATCAAAATAAATAGAATATAATGGCTTATCCGATCTAATTTCTTGCTCTAGTGTAGTACGTTCTTTGACACACTCTTCTAACTTTTGACCTGTCAACTACTACAGAAGTTTCTTTGCCTTCAATTGACGACAAGTCCTTAAGGATTGAACTTATTATTGAAACTGAAACTCGATCAGACACACTAGTGCGGTCACATGTCAACGCAAATTCTGACAATTTTATTCGTTTAAATGGAGTCTTGGATGCAAATTTTTGTTTACTTCTTTGCGTTTCACGGATGAAGGAAGCTCATAGTCGCTACTTTCGTCAGAAGATTCTGTTTCTGTGCTGGATGAAGGAAGAATCACTTCCTTAATAACTATCGAAGTAGATGGTTGATTTTAGAGACAATACTCACGATTCTTCCTAACTGCACTCTAAATATTCTTCTTTGATTGAATTTAATCAATATTACCTATTGCCATTTTCCTAGTTGTTCGTTCGTCTTCGAGAAACGTTTGCTCCTATGGCGGCACTTTCTTTTCTTGGCTACAAGAACAGTTTTCAAAGCTATCGCATTTAGAACACAAAATATTAAACATTTGTTCTGCATTCCTTGTAAAATCGTTACATTTCTGTTTGAATGATGTCACATTTTTCCTGCTAATATTTCTCATTAAAGCCTGATATTTGGAATAATAATTTAAAATTCTTTTTCTAACTGCCTCTATTGACAGACAAGAAATTGATGCTGTTTTCCAAATAGAAATTAACTTCTCCGCTACTAATGTGATAATTTGTTTAATAATTGGCGGGTCTTTTCCTTTTCTCGCTCAAACAAAACATATTTTATAACATCTTTATAAGTTGGCAACACTCGTTCACTAATGGCGCAGGGGGCGCCAAACAAAGAGCTTTCAATTTCATGACGCGTTCTAGGTTTAAATGCCATTATTAAATAATGTTTTAATTAATTTCTTATATATTATTTTGAAATATAATAAAACGTGTATAAATATTTATTGTACACTATGAATAACTGTTATTAACTACAAATAGAAGAATGTGATCAAAACAATATACACTAGACAGAGCCACACACACACACACACGCATCTAATCTCAACGAGATCCTCAGCGCTACTGAAACATAATTGTCACGTACGCCGCTAAAATATGTCATTGATGAACCTCTAAATATCAATCGATTACTTTCAAATTTCGTTTACTTGTTCTTTAAAATACAATAATTATTTGTTTGGAGGAGTCAATTCAAAATTCGAATTTAATTTTCAGATATAATCCACGAAAGTCAAAATTTAGTTGAAAATCGCATTATTTTCAATAGCGTTGAGGAACCTTTAAAAATTATTATATCGAAATATCCTTTTAGGAGGTTTAATAATTTGACAGATAGCCCCATAAAAAATCGTGGTGGGAAAAAAAAATTCAGAAAAAATGTTTTTCGCTTCAGGCAATGTATACGGTGGGAGTGGTCCAACTATATCGATATGCACAGTTTCGAACCTTGAAAATTGAATGTCAATGGGCAGGATCGGGGATTTCGTGTGGCAACTAATCTTGGAAGATTGACATGCGAGGAACTCCCTTGTACGGGAACGAATACCCCTGTCCATATTAGACCAGAAATATTGTGATTTGATAAGACGAAGTGAAGCCTTGATTCCAGGGTGTGAAAAGGACAAATGGTCGTGGGTATCTTGATGTTACTTCACACCATAATTAAGTTTTTCCAGGAAAGGGGAAAGATTTGAATTGCGAGCGAAATTCCTTCGTTTCCTCATCATTATCCTGCGCTTCAACCAAAGCTTGGAGGTCAGAAGAGTCAATTTTTACAAAATTGACGTTCCTTGAAAGGCAGTTAGCGACTATGTTGTCCTGACCACGCAGATAGGCGATGTCACTCATGTATTCCAAAATGGCTGTCCAATGGTGTTGATGTCCGGCTGTTTTTGCACTTAACGACGATGAAAAAGCCGATACTAATGGCTTGTGATCAGTGCACAAGGTAACATTACGACCTTCAATCATGTGTTTGAAGTGGACAACAGCAAGATATGCAGTTAGGAGATCTCTGTCGTAGGGGGAGTATGCTTGCGGCGTCTGGCTAAGCTTGCTCGAAAAGAATGCAACCGATCGTGGCGATCCGTCTACCATTTGGTGCAGGGTAGCACCTGCCGCGTCCTAAGAGCTATCCGTCATTAGCTGGTATGGTAAATGGTAAATCATTGGGCAGCGAGTGACAGAGTTTAACGGAGCCAATTCAAGCCGATTTGGTATTTTCAAATGGTTGTTTGAATTTTTCGTTGGTCATTATCTCGGTTGATTAAAAGGTCAAGAAAGGGCATCTTATCATTTGGGTTCTCCAATGGGACCACTTGCAGCTGACTTTTTTATGACACATCTCGAAGATCAAATGTTTTCCACTAATTTAGATTACAAACCCTCCTTCTACCGCCGTTTTGTTGATGATTCCTTGGCAGTTTTTAATAATCCTGCACATAGCCAACTTTTCTTTAATTTTTTGAACACTTTACACCCTAACATCAAATTCACCATGGAAGTGGAGTCAAATGATAAGATGCCCTTTCTTGACCTTTTAATCAACCGAGATAATGACCAACGAAAAATTCAAACAACCATTTACAGAAAAAAAAACCTTCACAGGACTAGGTTTGAACTACTTTAGTTTTTGTGATTTTGGATATAAAATATCCACAGTAAAAACTTTAATACATAGAAGTTTCTCGCTATCATCCACTTACCAATCAATCCATAATGAATTTATTTTTCTTAGGAAGTATTTTATAAATAATTTATTTCCTTCTGACCTATATGATAGAGTTTTAAAAAAGCTATTTGATAATCTCATTGACCCCCCTCAACCTTGCATAAAAGTTCCTAAAATGCCCATATATTTACTAATTTCAGAGATGGGTTTTTTGAACGATACTTTTAAAAGAAAAATCTTATTTATTTTTAAAAGATATTTTCCCCAAATCAACCCCAAAATAGTTTTTATAAACAAACTATCGATAGGAAGTTTCTTTAACAGTAAAGATCCTATCTCTTTGGAGTTCCGCAGTGATAATGTCTATTTATTTAAATGTCCCAGTTGTACTGGAGCCTCTTACATTGGTAGCACTGTTAGGTCTCTTGGAGCTAGGTTCTCTGCTCATATGGGGATTAGTTGGCGTACAAGCAAAATATTAAATAGAAAGGAAAAGTCATCTATTAGGGAACACACCATAAGCTGTAAAACTAACATTTCTATTGAGAATTTTAAAGTATTAGCCTTTAACAACAACAAACATTGCCTAAGAACCCTCGAATCTCTATATATAAAACACTACAAACCTACACTCAATGAAGATTTAAGTGCAATATCATTATTAATTAACTAATCTTAACTACAGTTTGTTAGTTGGTTTGCCTTTTAATAAACCAACCGTCAATGTAACCTATATATACTAGCCCCTTTGTTAAACCTACCATTCACTCTCTAGGATGGATCCGCTTTAGTAAGTACCCAAATTTTCCGTTTTTATATTAAATGTTTTTAACTCTTCCAGTCTTTACAAAATTTAATAAAAAAAAAAGTTTAAATTTATTATCTTTAAATAATGCCAAGTCAATTTCTCTTAGTTTGTAATTAATTTCTGCAATAATCTTTGAATTTATGAACTAATTTTTGAGTCAGTCTTAAAGCAAATTTAACTGTTGCCAAGTCATATTTAATTTAACTTGTAGTACTTTCTACTGATATTTTGTAATTGGTCACCTGTAAAATAATGTCTTGTTGGCCTTTTCAAGTTTTCTTTATACATATTAACTTTGTAAACTTATTCTAGCCTGAAGATGAAAACTTGTAGTTTTCGAAACGTAGTGAAAAATTAAAAGATGCTACATCCGTTTCTCGTGGCTCTGGGATTTATCCTCAATATTATATATATATATATATATATATATTAAGAAAAATTATTGCAGTAACGCAATTAATTATGCAGTTAAAAGGCTATTTTTGGCAAACACAGTCTTCGTCAAAGCCCTTGGAAGGAGCTATTTCCGAGAGCCTTTTAACTGCATAATTAATTGCGTTACTGCAATAATTTTCCTTAATTTATAAGATGTGGCGAAGATGGAAAATAACAAATTTTCCATTCTCTTCGATAAGCGAGGGTGACATTTAAAAAAGCCAATCGAAACATAGTGTTTCGGCTATCTGAGAGAACGCTTATTTTAAGTGTTACCTTCTCGTGTATGTGAGAAGAGCTACTTCCGAAGGCTTTGAGGAAGACTAGACAGGTTATCCATGTGCCGTTGGAATGTGCAACTTGCATTCCGGAGGCCGAATGGGAGCTTCGCGTATTCCCACAAACCAAACGGGGTTGTAACCGCTGTCTTTTCTATGTCTGCCAGATTCATAGGGATTTGATGGTAAGGACGAACCAGATCCAACCTTGAAAATATATTTTTGCCATAGGGGTGGTTCGTAACACTTTGAATCCGTGGCAACGGATACATGTCGGGGTTCGTGATTGCATTGGGTGCTCGGAAATCACCGACCACCCTGTACTCACCGGGCGACTTCTTCGGACCATGTGAAATGGCGAAACCCATGGTGACTTAGACTGGTGCATGACCCCCAACTTCAATAGTGTTTCGAAAGTTGCTTTGGTAACCTGTAGCTTCTCTATTGAAAGAGGCCTTGGCCATGCAAATGTCGGTGGAGCACCACCAGTTTTGATTGTATGGGCCACTGAGTGTGGCGATTGCGGGGACGGCTGAGTGGGTGTGGGTCCGTGCAAATCCTCATATTTTTTCAATATGGCTCTGCAATGGGACGGTAGTGCTCAAGGTTATTGATAATTAAGGCTCCCTTAGGCTCTCTAGATAATCTCACTTCAGATGCAAGTTTGGTTTGTTTGTCTATAAGTATGCCACGCGCACAATCTACTAAAAGATTAAAATGCCTCATAAAGTCAATCCCTAATAACGGTAAGGTAATATCCGCGACTACAAATGAACACCTAAATGATCGGCGGAGACTAGGGATCACTATGTCCGTGGGAATTTTGACGGGCACTTTTATTTTTCCGCTATTGGCCGTTGAAATATTTATACTGGACTCGCGCAATTCACCTGATTTCACCAAGTTAGCCGGAATTATCGATACACTCGCCCCAGTGTCGATTAAAAACTCGCATTTATTAGTGCACACTTTAGCGGCGACGGCGAAAACTGACGGTATACCAGCGGCCGCACTTGCAATGGCATGCCCAACTAGTTTTCCGCTGGGGCTGGCGAAGATAGCCTGGCGGAAGATTGCATCTGCACTTGTTCTCCTCTCTTTGGCCACCTGCAACAGAGTTTGCAGAACTAAGCTTTCTCGCCCAAATACACATGTGAGCGGCAAACTACAGGTCTTTGGTTCTTTCGGAATGGTCGCAATCCCCTCGGTATATTATACGCACTGTGATAATTTATGGGAACTGGCCGCGCATTTCCCGCCGAATTATTTATATGATTATCACTCGTATCAGAATTATTATAGGGCATAAACGCATTGGGCACGGAAACGGCACTGTGTCCTCTCAACTCACAACAAGTATTTACACTAATTCACCGCTCTCTATAGAATTTCATAAGTTCATCCGCCAGTTTTCCTGATTGGGTCAGGGTTAATTCTTTTTATGTGCCGATTATAGGCGCGATGTTAGCCAGCAAGGACTGAATGAACTTGTGTCGGACAAGGTCTTCACTAACTCCTACCTGAAGGGCTGTTTTCCGTAGTTCTTTCAAATTGGTCGAGGGTCGGCCTGTGAGCGAGGAGGATGCGATGAGATTTCGAAAAGCTCAGGCTTAGTCTTCTCGAATAGCCCAATGCTTTCGTCCTTAAAAACTGATAGTTTTGGTCCAATATAATGGCTGCCGGAAGACGATTGACGGTCTCAGAAGGAAGTGAGGCCAATACATGGAAAAAATTGGTGTCCTGCTTCTTTATTCCGGAGAAGTGAAACTGGGTCTCCATAATTTGGAACCAACCTGCGACTGATGTTTCATTGAAGATGGGCGGCTTGATGTTAATAGGGTTAACGAAGTCCCTTTCAAGTTGTCCTGCCTGGCAAAGGCTTGATGAGTCCATTTTTTTGGTACCATCAATGTCTGGTCGAAACGAAGGGTCATCAGTTTATTGCAGTGACGGTGCCACTTTGATCTGTTTATGGCGGGTTGGTTACCAGTTTATAGGGGGATGAGAGGTCACTAATTTTTAGTGCGATGAGGGACACCAAGTTATGGTAAATGGATGCGGGGTTAGCGATTTCTGATGAAGATGAATTAAGTATCCGACTCTTTAATATGATTTCTTCACGGGTATTCTTATTGTTGGCTGGGCTAACTGACGGTGTCGTAGGTTAACCCCGCACACCTTACACCAGATTAATATAGCTGTCAGAGGTTAACCCTACAGACCTTGCACTAGTTTAATATAGATGCCGTAGAATAGGGTCAAGTTCACCCTTTCTGCTTTACGAGTGCGTGGGAAGTTTACAATATAGGCAGAGTGCAAATTAACTGAAAGTAGGTTGGCCAATAGTCGACTATCTTGGAGTTCCGGGATAACAGAAAAAAAGGGTACAAATATAACGTTACTAATATGCAAATGAATATTATTGTAGAAGGTTAAAGTCAGTTTTAGAATGAACTATACACATACTAGATTTACACGGATCTTTAGCAGCTAAGGGGGGGGGGGGTAGACACGGTGAGGACGGTCACCATACAAACAAACGGACAATATTGACCGGGGAACGCTTGAATGACCTTAAGTGTAAACTAAGCTAATGATGCAGAGAGAGCACTTGCACAGGAGAGTTGCTGTTACCTCGAAAATTTAGTTCGAGGGAGTAATCCTTACCTTGGCGCAAAGTCAATCAATAGTCCCTGGTAATGACTATTACGGAGGAGGGGGGGCTTAAATCTTACATTCGAGTAACAAGAATCGAGATTGAGCGGGATGCGTTCGAGGAGAGAGGGAAGCTGGTCAAGGTAGACTCACGTGAATTAACGAGAATACTGGGAGCTTGAGTGATTCTGCGAGAGCTCATTTTAAGAGCTCATCTGGCGAATACCTACTTAAGCCTTAGTCGCTGTAGTCAACACTGACTAATACAGGGCATCTTAAAAAAGGAAAAAGGCAACAAGCAGGAAGAAAGTTCCAGCGTTGGGGAAAGGTCCCCCGGCGCAGGAACGTGCGACCTACTAAAATAGCAAAAAACCCCCAATTAGTTAAATAAAGGGAAGAAGGCCGGCCTATCCCCCAAAAGTCTATAAGTTCACCAGTCAATGTGAACGAACTCGTCCCAAGTACAAGGGGTAGGCGGTAGCGACCTCGCCCATCTCGGTACCGGGAGAAGTAACGTGCACGGAAATCGCCCAGATAAGGACATTCAACAAGAATGTGCCAAACAGTCTGGTGGACAATGTAGTCTTCACAGTAGGACGCTGGCGAGCGCCCATCAAATGGAGGTGCCTCCTGCGAGTGTGTCCAATGCGGAGACGACAGAAAGCGACCTGAAGCCCTCGTGGCATTGAGGGGTAGATCCATGGGAACAGTCACAGCGCAATGGCACGAAACTTTAAGTTCCTTTCGACCGTCTTCCATCTTCTTTGCTAAGCAGGCCGAAGAGCTGCCCGTATTCCTGCCATGTAGTCGGTGTGAGGAAGAGCGAAACGCTGGTCCGGTCACTGAGTCCTCGCAGATTCTTTGGCACCCTCTTGGGCGCGCTCACTCCTCGCAATTCCTACATGTCCAGGAGCCCAGCAGAAGATAATCTCGACATCCGCCCGGCTCGCTAAAACCGTGGCGTCATGGATATCGCGAACCAGGGGATGCGGAGATTCCAATGCCCCGAGAGCACTTAGAGCGCTTTGTGAGTCGCTATAGATCACAATCCGGTCTCCGAACCGGGCACGTCGCGTAATCTCCTGTACCGAGTGGTGTATTGCCACCAGCTCGGCCATGAAGACAGACGCAGCGCCTGGCAGAGCCCCGCTGACTTCAAACAGAGAGGATACAGCATGGAAGCCAACCTCCTCTTATGACTTGGAACCATCCGTATTCACTGGCATGGTTCCAGTATGACACGAGGTGTGCTCCCAAAAGGTCGAACGCAATACTCTAGGCGCTGTAGATGCTTTTACAGCAGAGGCGTGGCGACAAATAGCCAAAGGTTGGCATCCTGGGCAGAATCAGGCTCACCACCGGCCCGAGAGCTATACCTAGCTCTCGAAGGAGTTTCCTAGCCATAAACCCAAAGGGCTTAGGGTATGACTGGCGTCTCTTGGCGGAATAGGCAACGTTGAAATCAGCTGTGGATGTAGTGAAAGCAGTTGGCGACTGAGGGAGGCGCGGGATTCGTACGTACAGGCGAATAATGCACTGTGCACGGCGTAGAGCGAGTGGCATCTCCCCAGCATCGACTAGTAGGCTCTCATTTGGGGAAGTGTGGAAGGCACCAGTCGCCAGGCGAAGGCCGGTGTGAAAGATCGAGTCCACCTTCCACAATACACGCTCAGCTGCGGATGCATGAAACTCGCGTAAGGCAGAAGCCCTATCAGCGCCCCAAGCGCTGAAGGTCACAGAACGAAGAATATCCATGGCGCGGGTACAAGGTAAGGCTGCGAATATGAGCCTCCCAGGTGAGGCGTCGGTCGAATACAAGACCAAGGAAACGGTGCGATTCAACCACTTCCACGCGTACACAATTAAGAAACAAGTCTGGGTCAGGATAGATCCGTGGATGGCAGCAGAAGTGGACCACCTTAGTCTTGGCCAAGTAATACCGAAACCTGTGCAGTTCGGCATGGCGAGAGACGCGGTTCAGTGCCTGTTGGAATCGACGCTCCAGGGTTGGCATCTGAGACGCGCCAAAAGAGATCGAAAGGCCGTCCACGTAGAGCGTAGCGAGAACATCTTCCGGCAGCACCGATGCGATGCCGTTGATGCTCAGGGTAAAGAGTGTGACACTGAGCACACTTTCTTGCGAGACACCCTCTTCTTGCTCCATTGGGCCGAAGAAGGCCTCCCCCACCCGTACGCGGAATCGACGATCTTGCAAAAATTCAGATATAAACATTGGGAAACGTCCCTTCGACCCCATCGTGTGGAGAGTGTCCATGATACCGTATCGCCATGCAGTATCATAGGTCTTGTCCAGATCGAAAAACACCGTGGCGTAGTGCTGTCTACGAAGGAAGATCTCGCAGACGGTATTTTCCAGTCGGAGCAGAGCATCCGACGTGGAATGGAACTTGCGAAGGCCGCACTGTGCAGAAGACAGATGGCCTCCGCTGTCTAGAAAAAAAACTAATCTTATATTTACCAATTTCTCCATCAACTTGCACACGCAAGAGGTTAGAGAGATTGGGCGGAAACCGGCCGGAGTAGAGTGATCTCTCCGTTTTGCGAAAGGCGAACACAGTAGCGATTCGCCAGGAATCCGGGAGGAGACATTACACCCAGATCCTGTTGAACAAATCTAACAGAAAGGCCATGCCTTGCTCACCCAGGTGTCGAAGCATGGCGTACGGGACATCGTCCGGACCATGCGCGGTGTCCGCGCATGAAGAAAGAGCGGAACGCAACTCACTCAGTCTAAACCTGTCGTTGGAGAGCTCTCCGCCTCTGGAGGGAAAGTCCAGCCGGCGGCCTTCCGCGACATCACAACGTGCATTGAATGCTGGCGAAGCAGCATCCCGGCTAGAGAATGCGGAGAAAGTGGTCACGAAGGATTCCGCCACGGACGCGGGATCCGAGATTGCGGTCCCATTCTCCTGGAGAACGGGAAGGGGATGGGGGTCCTGCGAGGACTTGCCTCGAATCCTTTTGACTTGCCTCCACACCTCTGCTAGATGGGGTCTTCCCGTTAAGTTAAGACACGTATGCTTGCAAAGAAAAGCGGCGGGCGTGCTTCGAAATATACCGGAAACTAGCCCTAGCCCGATGAAATTCACCGACAGTAAAATCGTTCGCGCGGCGCTTATAGCGTATGTAGGCATAACGCTTTTGCTTGAGGGCCGTCTCACACTCTGCTGACTACCACGGGAGTGGTCGGTATGCCAAACGGCCAGACTTTTTAGGAAAATTAGTTAGGCCCACGGCGATGAGGTTGCCGGAGAAGAACTCACCGGCCTCCTTTACCGAACTAAACTTCTCGACTGAGATCGAGAATTCAGCCATTTCCTCAATTGCAGACCACCGCGCCCACGCCAAGCACCACTGGGACGGGCTCTCGGGTGGTAGCGGCCCAGAAAATGATATTTAAATCAGAAAGTGATCACAACCATGGAGGTCATCGACCACCCCCCAATCAAAAGATAGATCAAGGTACGAAAATGAATCGGTTCTCGGGCAGCGATGCGTAAACTCATCCACATTTAGGACAGCTATTTCAAGCTCGTCCAACAGGTCGGCAAGGACTTGACCCCGGGGATTAATAGAGCAGTTTCCCCAGAGTTAGTGTCTACTGTTTAGATCTGCGAGCAAGAGAAAAGGCCTCGGCAACCGTGCCACGACGAGGCTGAAGTCTTCCGCTTCGAAGTCGGTTGACGGTGGAATGTACGCGGAAATAACAGTATACCTCCTATCAAGGTGCAGTTGCACAGCTACTGCCTGAAAGGAAGTATCTAATGCGAATAGAAGAACGGAGACATCATGCCAGGTGTAAATCAACCATCCTCCCGCCCGGCCCCCATCCCGTGGTGGAGGGGTGGCAAATCCCTTATACCCCGGGAGGGGGGCAGGGGGCATGCGCCCAGCATGGACTCGGTCTCCTGCAAAAAGATAGCTAACGGGGAACTGGAGGAGTCGAACCTCCGCAGTTCCCCCAGTTGACTCGGAATCCACGGCAATTCAATTGCAGGAATATGCCCTTCAGGCCTAGCTTAGAGGAGACGCGGGGAGCCCTCTTCGAAGAAAGACCGTCGCAGTAATGGCCGTACGCTTCTCAGGGGCAGAACTCAGAGCGCTGTTGGCTGGACAATGCGTTGTCGACTTCGGGGTCGGCGGAGCCTTCTTTTCGAAGGTCTACCGTCTCCGAGACACCCAGCCCACTACTGGGCGTGGGTGAAGAGCCGAAGCTCCTTTGGTGATGTCCTCCTTTCGGGGGGCAGCTTTACGAACCCGGGAAGATGGCCTGGCGACCAACTTCATGGGTGTTGCCTCCTATGAGTCTAACGACTCGATTGAGGCGCGTGGCCGTTTCGCCTTACGGGAAACGTTCACGCTGGGGGAAGGGAAGGGAGTCCTGGTTTTAGCCTTGGGCTTGGTGTACCCTTTGTGCCGCCAGCTTTACCAGGAGAGCGCCCGGGGTGGGTAGAACCCGCAGAAGGGTTCCGAGTGCGGGCGAAAACTACCGTACTCGTGAGCCTGGAGGGGCCAGGAATAGACGGTGTCTTTTTCAACATTGAGGCATAGGACGTCCCTGGCAACACCGAGCGCACCAGGACCAAGTCCTTAGCCTCGCGAAATAAGAGACGATCCTGAGCCTAAACGGCCAGGATTTCCTTCTCAAGGAGATGCGCACCACATTGCTTCGAAGAAGCGAGGTGCGGCTCTCCGCAATTTACACACTTGGACTTATCGTGTGCGGCCTTGGAGCAACTTACACAAGTTTCGGGTAACCCCGAATTTGCACGTCGACAGGAGCGATTAGTATGGCCGAAGCGGTGGCAGTAATAGCACCTCCGCGGCAGTGGCACGAATGCCTTCACGCAGTAGCGATAACAACCGGCACGCAGCGACTCAGAGAACTTGTCACAGTTGAATGTGACGAAGAGTGTAACAAGGAGTAACAAGGAAAGTAAGTACCCTAGGAGACCTTACGGTCCATTCAAAGAGGGTACCTTTGGACTAGCAATCGAGTGGGCACATGGCTGCTCAATTGTTTTGCGTCCCTAAACGGCCACTTTTCAAGACTTTGTCTAGTCTTGACTTGAACCGGTCAACACATTCACTGTTGACAACTTCCACTGGAAGTGCGTTCCACTTACCGCAGATACTGTAGGTGAAAAAGTTTCCACACAGATTGCGGTTGTAACGCTTCAGTTCAAGTTTGAAGCCGTGATTGCGCGTTCTGTTCTCACTCAGTGTGAAAATATCCCGGTAGTCAACATTGTCGAACCCTCGAAGTATTTTGAAGACTTCGATGAGCTGACCACGCAGTCTACGGGTTTCCAGCGAGAACAGATCTAACTCCCTTAGTCTATCCTCATAAATTTTATGTCGGATAGAGGGAATCAGCTTGGTTGCCCTGGCTTGTACGCGTTCCAATCTCGCGATGTCCTTTCGCAATGAAGGACTCCAAAATTGTACGGCATACTCCAGGTGCGGTCGGACAAGTGAGTTGTACAGGCACAGTACAATCTCCTGGTTCCGATAACTAAACTGTAGAGGTGGGTCTCGAGGCCCCTCCCTGTTTTCTGATCACAGGCTTGACCTTGACTGCCCCGTAGGCGGCCAGCTCTAAGGTTATGCCTTTATGGAGTAGTCCACGAGTTCTCTCGCATAAACTACTCTTTTCACGAAGTTCATGATAAAGTGCAGCGTCACAGTCACAGCCACAGGCGTGCCATCGAGTGTCCGAAGGGCACTAATCATGACCGCCCTGGAGGAATTTGACGCATTCACCAAAAAGGCTCCGTTCCGAGAAACGGGTCACCTTCGGCTCTCTACCAATCACACTAGCTAAAGCTCTCCTCTGATGGATCATGTTGCCCTTGGCCAACATGCTGCCATCAGTGGAGAGAATAACCAGGAAGCGTTTGAAACTAGCTGGCTCGAAAACTCCCGGTAGTCTCTGAATGAGGGGCCCCGATCTAATCGAGGCTCCGCTCCGTGCACTAACACTTTTGGTCCTAGTTAGGGGCCGGGGGAGGAGAGGGGTCGGATGTGCCGACTTGGCTTGGTCGCTTACCGAAGTGGAAGCAGACCCATCCGTCCCCACAGCCTCCATGGATTGAGAGGAGCCCCGAGTCTTTTTGATGTTTTTTTTTCTTTTTAAGAGAGGAGGGCGGGAAATGAACCCGCCTCTCCCCTTCACCGGCAGGAGCCCCTAGTCCAGATGGACCGGCCTCAGCAAGGTCCTTCTCCGAGATGGAGAAGTTCCTGGTGGTCGCAGGGGCACTAGCCGGAGGAGGAGATCCCTCTCCTCTTTGTACTGCCTTGGAGACCAGATCCGTTTGAGGAGGACCTTGCATAGGGGCGGACTCGAGTTCGATGCCTAGCACCGAGCCCGGATTCGCCCCCATGGAAGGCCCTATCATCTGAGGCTGGGTTTCTTCAAGGACCATGTCTATCACAGGTCCCATTGCAGCGGTGTCACGAGTCGAGTCTAGGGAGGCACAGGCCTTGACACCCACTATGTTTAATATTCTAGCCATCAGGTCTTTGAGGAAAGCGACCGATGGGGCCTGGCTTCCCTCTTCCCCCCTAAGGGGGTTTGCCTTACAGAGCCGCCTTAGTGGGAAGCGGTCGGCTTTGGGCTGCCTGCTGGCTTTCTTGGCAGTCCCTTTGAAAAGTAAACGGAGGACTGCCGCTGGAAAGAAGGCGGTGCCCGAAGGCACCTCTAGACAAGGGGGTGGTGGGGAAGTCTCCTACACCCGTAGGCGAAGGAGAAGAGTAAGCCTCCTCACCACTTAAAGAGATTTGGAGGGTCCCCTGGGAAGGAACAGGGAAGAACCTCCATTTTTTCTGTGGAGCTGCCCGAGGGCGGCTCCGACGGTGGATTAGGGGAAATTGAGGGGAGATTGTTGTTTTTCTCATCATTGGGCATAATGACTCCTATTTTTTACGGGATGCAGACGCTAATCAGCCCTCGCAGTAGTTCGATCTGCAAAGGGTGCGTACGGGGCTGGCAGAGCCAGGTGCCGCCATTTTAGGTCACCTCTCCTGCCTGGTGACCTTGCAGCCCTTCAGCAGTGTGTGAAGTGAGAAGGAAAGGGGATGTAAGGAAGGTATGGTTCGAGATGAAACAGGTTGTTAAAAACCCACCATCCCAAACCGGAGCTCAGGGGTTAGGGAACATTGTCCCCTCCGCCTTCAGCCCCGATCCGGGATAGTTGGCTGAGAAAAAGGTCAGCATATACCCTGTGAAAATAGAAGCCGACCAGGGAAAGTTGTGGGAGGGGTTGTAGGGAAGAAATACAGTCTGTCTGAAAGGAGAAGAGGCTAAGCTGGGGCCGGACGGGGCGCTGAGTCCCGTCAGCACGGCGGCCAGGAAGGCAAATCGCAGCGCCCTTTACGGGGAGAATTGTTCAGAGTCCAACGGGACGCGAATAGCGGGTACTGGCGGACAGAGGATACTGACGGGGTAAGGAGGACGGCGGATACTCCCTTCCAACTCTGACGCCGGAGGATTTATAGGGGTCGAATGTGCTTTTTCCCCCTCCGTCCGAATGGGAGGGTTCTAGGGTCAGACGCATCGGTAGACGAGAATAGACTCAGCCTTTTAGCGCGAGGGCGAAAAGGTTCTTAAACCGGCGAGGCGAACTTTGTCCGACTTCAGATGGGACCTTATGGCCTTTCACACTTGTCGCAGGTTTCTGTGATTGCCGCATTTCAGGTCATCGCGGCGTCTTACGGCCTCTCATAATTTCGCACCTCCATTAGCGCAGGCGAAAACGGTCGCCCAGGTGTCTGTTGTCTATCTCTCTATTGAAGGGCGAGGCGGCGCGTATCTTCTCCTTTCTCTCTCTGTGATCTCTGACACTCCTCCACCCGAGATGGAACTTCAGGGGGAGAAGTGACATCGGAGAATGATTAGTGAGGGAGGAATATAACTTAAAGTCGCATGACAATAGCGGATAAAGTTGAGAGTACCCAGGACACATTTTCAAAATTGACCCAAAATGCAAAATAGTGGAGCTAGTGTGTGTGGGGGGAGGGGGGGGGGTTATACCATATAAATACACAAGGGTATACAATGCCACGTTATGGCTGCTGAAGGATATTTTCTCTATGATACCATTAAGTGGGGTTCACTGGCCCGAGGGTGAGTTATCCTACGATTATACAAAACAAAACAAACAAAAGAGTTAGAGATATAAAAGGAATTCATTGTACATATATAAACAAACAAAAATAAATAAATATATATACATATACATAAAGGATACGCATTTTTTTATTATATGGTTAAATATACAAATTTATTTCATGAACAAACTTAATACCTGGCTTTAAAAAAGGAAATGGCTCGGAATTAGTTTGGAGAAGAATCTAACGGGTTCCTACTTAAACTATCAGCCATACAGTTCTCGGTGCCTTTTAAGTACAAAGTGCGGAATTGGAATTCCTGAAGGAACAAACTCCAACGCATCAAGCGACCGTTATTGTTCTTGACATTACGTATGTATGATAAGGGTTTGTGTTCCGTTTCAACTACAAATTCTTTGACTAATAAATACATTCTAAATTTAAAAATTTCCCAAATGATAGCGAATGCTTCTTTTTCAATTACCACGTAATTTTTCTTCCGCGCGAGTAATTTTCTGCTTGCGTAAGCGATGGGGAAGCTTTCGCGTTATCCATATATTCGAGAAGGACACATCCTATACCGTCATTACTCGAGTCTCGGTGCGAAGTTAGGGTTAGGGAGGCTGAGGATAGGGGCGGATGCCAACCTCTCTTTGAGTTTGCTGAAGCTGTGCGTTGAAAGTTGCGTCCACTCGAGGCGTTCGGGGATCTGCTTCTTTAATAGCTCGCAAAGGGGGGCAAAACGTTGCAAAGTTGTGCATGCAACGACGATAGAACGATGCAGAGCCTATGAATGATCGTAGCTGCTTTTTATAAGTGGGCAGCGGCATGTCCACGATGGAAGCCGAGGCAATCGATAGTGCCAAAAGCGAAGTGGCACTTGGCAGGACCAATTGTCAAGTTGTGCTCCTGGAGTCGATGCAAAAGGGCTTGAAGGGTGGTTAGTTGTATATTGTACTCAAAATGGGTAACACAACTGGGGATCTCGGTGATGACGTCATCAAAACGACTCAGGAGCGCTTGCAGTTGATCCTTTTGACGAGAGGGTAACTGGTCGCATATCTTAATTTCCGCAGGCGGGGAATTATTAAAGTCGGGCAAGACATACAACGGGTATTCCTTGTCTTGCTCCACGCAGGCGACTTGGATTACGCATAAGGGGTCCAGGAGGTAACCAGATTCTATGGGGGATTCTTCGTTGATTGCAACTATCTGGTTGATGCTCGCGCGCCGGAGGTACCGCTTGAGCATTTTAATATGGAAAAGCTTTCTTCCCGAAGGAATTTCAATACGGTAATGAACGGGGCCACGCTTCTCGACTATGGGGTAGGGGCCCTTCCACTGGCTTAACAATTTGTTGTTCTCCGGGGTTAAATTTCCTTTCTTTGGACTTGCAATCAAAGTGTCTTATACTTGTCAAAATTGACGCCGGCGTTCTGTAACGCAATTTCGGCGCACTTTTACAGCCTCTTTCTTAAATCCAGTAGGTACAAATAAGAAGTCTGGATATTTTGATCCAATTTCTGATTGGAATAAAGTTCCTTTAGGATACTCAGGGGGCCTCTGACGTTTCTACCACATATAAGTTCAAAAGGGGCAAAACCTAAAGTACGATGGGGAATTTCACGGTAGGCAAAGAGGGCTACCGGAAGGAAGTGGTGCCATTCAGTGGGCTGATCTGTACACAACTTCATGAGAATGGCCTTGAGGCTTCCATTTAGCCTTTCGAACATTTCATTCCCACTCGGATGAAAAGGAGTGATGAACAGGGGTTTTATCATCAATAATTTACCAACGTACTCCATTAATTCGGAGGTGAATTGACGACCTCGATCCGAGAGTATTTCTTTGACCAGGCCCACACGGAAAAAGATGGAAATAAGGGCTTCGGCGCAGGAGATGCCATCGATTTTCTTGAGGGGTACGGCAACTGGAAATCGAGTAGCAAAGTCGACCAGCGTTAAAACATAAATATGGCCTTCGCTCGACGGGGGGTGGATCGGTCCGATTAGGTTGGTAGCTACTCGGGAGAAGGGCAAACCTGCAAGGGCGCAGGTCTGCCCGTCCTTTTATGGCAGTCTTTTGGCAAATGTCGCACGAACGACAATAACGAAGAATTTCGTCGGTCGCGCCAGGTCAATAAAAGTATTTGAAGATCCTCTGAGCGGTCTTCGTGTGATTAAAATGACCAGCAAATAGGCGATCTTGAGCCGTCTGCAGGATTGGAGGGACGTGGGAACGGGGTACACATAGTGTGCAAGACTCAGTGTCGTTTTCCTCGGTGCACAATCAATAGAGGAGGTTGTCTTTGATGAAGGAAATCACCTTATTCCCTCTGACGGTTTCGCGGCTTTGGTCCACAAGGGACGAAAGATTCACATTCCCTCTTGCTTTTGGCAAAGTTATGGGTCATCGCACTCTGGAATTCGTGAGCACACGGGGGTACCAGAGGTGTAGGGGCTTTTAGTTCCTTCTTCGCGCGGGAATGGGTATTAACGAGGTGAGCCACGGGGGGACTGATCAATTAAGACAGAGCCAAACCGTATGGGGCTGCCACCACTTCAGCCCAACCAGTAAAATACACGCATTCAATGTAGCAGTGAACAATGGGGAATTTATTGGTGCGCCCCAAGTAATCATGCACTACGCAAACTTATCGTGGTCCGGAGCCACAAGGGAAAGTAGCGCATCGGATACAACAATACACTTGCACCCTGTATCACGGACGTGGGTGGAGATTCGGCACCCATTCACGGCTCTAGTTGAAAATTGGATGGCCCCAGGGGCACTTCTATCGAACAAAAAGTTCACCTGGTGCCCAGTCGTATCGGTGGGTTCGAAGAGGCGGCTTCATTTTGCGACGGAGGGGGCATAGAAGTGGCAGTGACCTCGTGTACCTGGTGGGAATGAGGGATGATTCTAAACTGCGAGTTTTGAGGGCAGTTGGATCTCAAGTGGTCAGGAACTCCACAGGAATAGCCCTCGATGGTCTTCCTGGGGAACGACGAAAGACGGTGGTTGGGAGAAAAGGGCTTAACATTAGGGTGGTCCGACGAGAAGAGAGGTTTGGGTTTGGCAGGCTCAGTCACCTTCACGAACTTATTCCCATTATTAGGAAGAAATTTGTTCCTGCTGGTTTTGGATTTAGGAGATAGAGGTTCTGATTTATTTCCTTCTTTCGGATAGCAGTTGTAGCTAGCCGCGTAGACGCCTGCCTCCTCGATGCATTCCTTAAGAGTATGGCACCTCCGGGCCTTCACGAAGGATCTGATTTCCGAAGACAGCTACGCAAGAAATTGGTCTTTGAGGACGAAATCGACCAGGGCATCATATTCATGAGGCACCCAGGACGCCTCAATCCAAAAATTAAAAATGACGCTGTAGAGAGTAGCCAAACTGTTGAAAAGTCTGGTTAGGTTGAATACGACAGTGCCTAAATTTAGCTCGATAAAAATCCGGGGTCATGTTGTAAGCGGCGAGCAACTCGGCTTTTAACGATGAGTAATCAATCGTTGCCTCTGATGGAAGGGAGATAAAAAAATATTTGAGTTGAGAGCTCAACAGGTGCAATAATTGTGCTATGCCGTCCGTCTCGATGTCCCACTGGTTCCCCTCGAAGATCTTCTCGAAGTGAATGAGATAAAGCCCGAAGTTTTCGCCTTCTTTAAAGACGAAGAGTTTTATGGTCGCAGACTGTGGTGCGTCTAGCCTAACACTCGAGGAGTTTATGGAGAGCGTCTCGTTCCTCGCTCTGCTCATCTCCAATTCGTGAGAGCGAATTCTCTCTCTTTCTTCTCGTTCCTTTTCTCTTTCTCATTCGTTCATTTTTTTTTCTTTCTCTTCTTTCCTCTTCCTGGATATAAGACACCAGATCTTTTCCAGAGTCCGAGTGACTTACCTTGGGCCTTAAAAAATCAAACGGCGACATGCTTGCTGGTTTACGCGATGGGCATAATAAGAATTAAATTAACGCACGATAACGAGTATGGCGGAATTATGGGTTCCTTCACGCACGAACGGGAGAGCGAATGGTTTTGATAACCAACGAACACACGAACAACAAGGGGGAAAACACTCGTGAGAGAGCTTCTGCGGTCGAGATTTCACTGTAATTGAGACGAGAGCACAGCAATAAGAAGAATAATACTATTTTTCTATACCTTCGACTTATGGCAGGAGATGAGGCCTCGAAGGACAACAATTCAATTCCGTGGGGGAATAAAATTAATAGTTAAGTTCGATCACTCGACAATCAGTTCACACACAAAAAAATGGGAACGGGAACAAATACATTTCGCAAAAAAAGGTATGCAATGGTTATTTCACACCTTTAAAATTTCAGAACCGGAACCAAGATTAACCAACAATCAACAATTTTAACCAAGGTTAACCAATAGATTAATCAAATTTCAATAAAAGGATTGACCAAGATTAACCCCATAAACCTGATACCAAATTCATATAGATGTCGTAGATTAACCCCTTTCTGCTTTACGAGTGCGTGGGAAGTTTACAATATAAGCAGAGTGCAAATTAACTAAAAGTAGGTTGGTCAATAGTCGACTACCTTGGATAACAGAAAAACGGGTACAAAAATAACGTTACTAATATGCAAATGAATATTATTGTAGAAGGTTTAAAGAAGTTTTAGAATGAGCTATACACATACTAGATTTACAAGGGTCTTCAGCAGCTAAGGGTGGGGGGTAGACGTGGTGAGGATGGTCATCGTAAAAACAAACGTAAAATATTGACCAAGGGACGCTCGAACGAACTTGCGTATAAACTGGATAATGACTATTGCGGTGGGACGAGGGGCGGTGGACTTAAATCTTGCTTTCGAGTAACACGAATCGAGATTGACCGCGCTGCGTTTGAGGAGTGAGGTACTCATGTGAATTAACGAGAATACCGGGAACTTGAGGAATTCTGCGAGAATTGTGCTGTGATAACGGGACGCGAATAACGGGTACCGAAGGGAAAGGGAAGACGGCGGATACTGATGGGGCGGGGAGGACGACAGAGGATTTATAGGGGTCGAATTGGGTTTTCCTTCCTCCGTCCGAAGAGGAGGGTTCTAGGGTCAGGCGCATCGGCAGACGAGAATAAACTCGGCCTTTTAACGCGAGGGCGAGAAAGTTCTTAAGCCGGCGAGGCGAACTTTGTCCGACTTTAGATGGGATCTTCTGGGCTCTCAAACTTGTCGCAGGTTTCTGTGATTGCCGTATTCCAGGTCATTGTGGCGTCTCACGGCGTCACATAACTTCGCACCTCCATTAGCGCAGACGAATAGGGTCACCCAGGTGTCTGGTGTCTATCTCTCTATTGAAGGGGAAGGCGACGCATATCTTCCTCTCTCTCTCTCTCTCTCTCTCTGATCTCTGACAGAACGTTTATAGGTAATCGAGGTAAAGTACTTTGAGAAAGGCCGTAGCCAAAATATACTTTCATTCTAATATGGGACTATTAAAGTGGCAAGTGGCACGACAAGAAGTACTTTGCGGGCGACAAGCAGGTACGTGAAGTATTGAATTTTGGAGCGACAAGACTTAGGCGAATTAAATGGGGTTCCGTAATGCTAAGATGAGGACGAATTGATCTTAATGTCTTAACTGAATCGAACTTTTGGTTGGAATTTGTATTTACCCAGTTGCTTCGTAAACTCCAGTCTTCTGATAATTCTATCCCAGCACGCGAATTCTTTGTTTATGCGTTTGCTCTTATTGACTCAGTTGTCCAATTTGATAGCTTTCGTGTTCGTATATTTGTGCCTATCCACGTGCTATTCCGACGACCGCTTGTCTCATTTTATTCATGCAAATTAATATGTATACCAGGCAATGGCTTCGCTACTAAGATTAAAATTTAAAATCTAAAAAAAAGCAGCCATAGTTAAATTTTTATAAATTTTCTGAACTTCGCCAATTATAATAATTTTAAAAATGAACTCTAAACTAAATTTTCCCCCTTTCAAAATATCACGTTGCTAAAATATAGTTATAGAAGAAGAAAATATATAAAAACAAATTTTCTGAACTTCGCCATTTGTAATACTTTGAGTTTTAAGAAATTCACAAAATTTCGATACTTATATTTATTTCTGAACTTCATCATTTTGTTTTTTCATATTATAAAATAATTATTAGAAATAACTTTGATAAAAAAACATGTCATAACCAAACTAAGATGAAATTATTATTCAAATACTCAAAATAATCCCCTTCTTAAATTATAGTTAGTGATATTCTCTATTTCTGTATGCAAATTAATATACACAAATTGACATATGCCTTTTCATCTACTTATTCTCATATTATACATAATATTCCTGTTATTTACATGAAAGGCAATTTATTAAGATTTGCCAGGAGACTACCCACTATATAACACGCTTCATATAATTATATCCAGTGGGGATGCAAGGGTCGGGTGATCGAGTTTTTATTCAAGTTTACATCGATGGGCATGGTGATCCTATTATCGCGGGAGGCAAACGCTCTCCCCCCCTCCCCCTCCTACACACAGTAGCACGCTATGCGAGGGGGTGAATATGAGGGCGGCAAAGCCGGCTGCCGCCATTTGACGGTACACATCTCGCCCAGTGGCCAGGCAGCCTAACAGCATGGCGGCTCCACCTTCGGATCGGCGTAAAATTAATAGTCTGCGGAAATAAAGAGAGGGTATGAGAGGAAGATGAGGGTATGGGTGAAGCAGGTTGTTACCCCGCCCCCACCCCAGGAACTCAGGGGTGCGAAAGGTGCGATGGAGCCTATTTCGTTCGCGCTTAGCGGTGCTAGTCTTTGCTCCACCAGGCGACCGATAGCTTGAGTCGAGCGTTGCGGAGTGGAACATGTTTGTGGGCCGTTTTTGAAAAAAATCTCCACAAACTTTTTTAAGCGGAATGTATAGCCTGTTATTTGATCAGACACAGTTATGGAAAAGGAAGACGTTACAAGAGCTTCCCAGTCAGCTTTCTGGTAGGCCCAATACAGTCTTGGGAAAATGGGGGAAAGGGGGAGTAGATCTAGGAGCAGGGGGGTAATGATCACTTTCACACAGATCATCAAATACTCGGAAGAAGTGATTGGATGGGAAGTCAGTTGAGAAAGGAGAGATATCTATGTGGGTAAAGGAGTCTGTTTGGAGATGATAATGGGAAGGGGCTTCGTCTTTAAGGACTTGCTGTAAGACTACCTCTAGTACAGCATGTCCTTTGCTGTTGTTTATGACATCGTACCAATGCTAGTTACGAGCATTAAAGTCTCCAGTTAAAAGGAATGGTTTCGGGAGTTGGGAGACAAAGGTGATTGGCTTGGAAGGTGGGAGGTATATTGAGCACACAGTTAAAAGCGTAGAACGGTGAAGGTGCACAGCGAGGGCGTTAATGATTGTGCGGAGGGGGATGGTGGTAAATGGTATATACGTGTGGACTAGGAGGAGGTTACCATAAAATTGGGGTTGTAGAAGGCTGACCTGGGTGTAGCCACAGGAGAAAAGTAAGAGGGGTCTAGGCACTTTGTTTCACTGAGACAAATCACTTCAGGGAAAGACTGCTTTAAGAGGGCCTGCAGCGAGCCATAATTGACCCATAGTCCGCGGATATTCCATGTAAGACAGAAGGTTGAAGACGTTGGAACGTTAAAAGTTGAATTAGGCAAAGGGGCGGGAGTATGGTTCATCCGTTTTGTACCAGGCGTGCTTAGAGAGGGGGCAGTACATTATGTGTGGGTATATCAGGAGTGTGGGTTAAAGGGTTTGGTGGTGATTGGTGGGTAGTTTTCTTGGTGGTCGGGGAAGAATCTGGAGAGGAGGGTGTCGGGTTGTAAGATGCTATATTGGCAGCTGTACAACCCGGAGGTAGATCATAATATGTAATCAGGGAGGTGCGGTTAGGTAGTACGAGGGGCATAAGGCAAGGTGATGACTCGGCCAGGTTATCACATGACTGACAATGGTCAGTAGTTGGGTCGGTCTCGGTGGTTGCATTTAAGCATGATGATATCCGAGTGTTATCGTTATCGGTACAGTGAGGGGGATCTGGTGTACCGATTCCATGTAGTTTAGCGAGCGAGAGGTCTACAAGATCTCTCTTGAAGGGGAAAGGCAATTTCTTGGATAGTATGCTTTGCGAGGGGCTACACGAGGTACATGATTTAATGTAAAGCGACTCGTACGTTTCTTCTGAAGAGCTCATTGCTCCAGGCGAGGGTGGGGCGTCATCCTCGAGTGGGGTGCGTTTGTCGTTGCAGGAGCTCAAAGAGGAATGAGAGAGAGAAGGTAGAGAGCGCTTACGACCTCCACCTCCCTCACGATTAGCCCAGGGGAAACTAAGGGATTCACTGTTGGGGGCGACATGGGGCAGTGATTTTTTTATTTTTTTTAGGAGCCCATCTGGCGACTGCCCACTTGGGCATAAGTCGCCGGAATCACGACAGCCTAGCACTAGGCTACTTTAAAATAAGAATATGAAAACATAGCAATGATAAAAATGGGAAAAACGTAACAATTAGGAAGCAATCTCCGGCGTCGGGGGAAGGTCCCCCTCACCCCGGCGCAGGAGCGTGCGACCTACAAGGAAAAAAATAACAAAAAAATAAAACCTACTTAAATAAAGGGGAGAAGCTCGGCCTCCCCCCAAAAGTCAACAAGTCGATGTGCACGAACTCGTCCCGAGTACAAGGCGGGGCAGTGATAACTTGCGGTGAAAAGGACCGGGCAGCGGCTTACTCGGGGTAAGAACAGCTTCCATATCCATCGGGCCCTTAGCAGAGGCCAGCACCTGGGTAGTTGGATGATCTATAAGTTCATCATCGTGCGGGAATGTTGAAGATTAAGTTGTAGGTAGTACATGGGTGGGTTCATGATTTGATACATATAAGGGGTAGGGGGGAGGCGAACGAGTTCGGCCTCTGCCTCTCGATGTTTGTTCTTGTGATTTGGACGAGACTCGTATTTTGAAGATAGGTGAACGACGTGTACTTCGGGCGACAGTGGCACTCTTCGACGGAGAGAGATGGGTTGTGTTTCATCAATATCGGTTCTTCTATTGCGCCATCTTGTTGCGAAGGCGTAGCTAGGTCTGTTCGCAAAGGTTCCTAGGTGCGTTGGAGATAGAGAGGCTGGTATCGGGTGCTCGGTTCTGAGCGCCGATATGCTAGATGTGGATAGAGTGCAGTGAATGCTAGCACCACTCGTTATAGCAGAAAAGGTGGGCGTTGACAGCGTGATGCCTTCTTCACGCATGTGTAGTTTAGCTTGGCGTATAGAGATACCGGATCGTAAGGACCGAACGCGGAACTCCTGGTGATAAAGGTAGCGAGGGCACTTCTTGTGGCGGGCATGATGTAGGCCGCCACAGTTGAGGCAGTGCGTCTCTTCTGTGGAATCTGGGGCATTGTGTCCCGATTGTCCACATCGAAAGTACTGCAGTTGGGATGGGGAGTTCTTCTTGAACTCGTATACGTGTTCCTGCAAATTTTATAAACATTGGTAGCGTTTATTGTTTTAGTTATCTTAGCAACCCTAAATGGAGTGGAAGAACGAGAAGATGGCTTTTTAAAAATACTGACTGACTCAACATTATGTTGTTGGTCGGTAAAAACTTCTTTGATTGCAGAAGCGACGAACTCGTCTGTGGCGTCAAGTCTTGGGAAGAAGTTATCCACTAGGAGCGTGCAGGTCCTGACATTAAATTCGTTCTAAACACTGGCCGAGATTTTTAGAGAGCAGAGATATTGCAGGCTAAGCAGGCGTTGGGAGAATGACTCAGTTGTAGCTCGGACTATTATCTCTGCCCGTGAGTCAGCGATTGAGAAGTCAAGGGCGCGTTTAGGAAACATTTCTTTTAAGGTGTGGTACGTGTGTAAACCACAGAACTTTTGTTCTTCTGGAACACGTAAAGATATATATATATATATATATATATATATATATATATATATATCGAGACCAAGCAGAGGGAGCTAGGATGTTATGTAGGTTTGTCGTCGGTTCTCAGCGAAGGTTGAGGCGCTGTCGCGCACTAGAAGGTTGGTTGATATTGCGAGGGTGCGACCTCAAAGTGGTTGCTACGACGATTTCTGTTTGAGGGCGAGATAGGGGCTGTCGCGTAGGCCTCGAACTCGCCGGGTCCGGAGAAGTCCGTTATCGTATCCAGTGGGGAAGCAAGGGTCAGGTGGTCAAGAGGTTATTTAAAGTTTCCATCGATGTCCATGGGGACCCTGTTATTATCGCGGGACGCAAACGCTAATCACCCCCCGCAGTAGCCCGCTCTGCGAGGGGTGAATAGGTGGCCAGACAGCCTTTCATCATTGCGGCTCCACCTTGGGCTTGGCGTAAAATTAATAGTCTGCGGAATTAAAGGGTATGCGAAGAGGATGAGGGTGGGGGTGAAGCAGGTTGCCCCCCGCCCCCACAAACCTGAGCTCAGGGGCGTTGTCCCCAACCCACTCAGCTCCGAGCTGGTCGGTTTTTACCCTGTAAAATTAGAGGCCGACCACAAAGAAAGTTGTGGGAGAGGTTGTAAGGAAGAAGGGTAAGGAAATAGGGTAGTGTCAGAAAGAAGAGGCTTAGCTGGGGCCGGGAAAGCAAATCGCCGTGACCCTTACATGGGATCTACAGATGTTTGCAAGTTAGACAGTGGCGTGGGTGCCGCAGTCACCTACTCAGGAGTGCTTTACTGGCAATTCGCTCTTTTAATGCTTCCTATCCCTTAGTCGCAGAAAACTGCAACTGGCTAAGAGTGCGTCCCGATATAGAGTTGTTTTGTTGGGTCTCGGGCAACGAGGGCTGCTCAGCTGGCCCGTTGTCTACTCTGTGTCCCTAGATAACTCTGCATTGCCTTATCGAGATTTCTTTCCCTCTATAAGAGAATATATTTTCAGTTGTGTCAGGACGAATGGGATAGATGTTCATCATTTAAATTATATAAAATCAAAAGATCTGTTCGCTCTTGGCCCTCGAGACTTCAGAGACTACGGTCCTTAGAGGTTGCCCTTTGCCACGTTCGCATCCGCCACACAAGACTTACCCACGGTCATGTTGTTTCAGCTGGCGCTGGAATTAGCCCTTGCTGCCGTTTTGTAGTGGGGACCAATCGGTCGCCCATCTTCTACTAAAATGCCCCCATTTCGCCACTCTCCGGTCGTCCTGTTTCCCGACCCTTTTAACTATCCCTCGCCTTCGTTTCATTCTGGCAGAGGAATTTTTTAATTTTTACCACAGTGGTCTTTTCCCTCTTTTATAATTAATTTGCTCCTTTTTATTCGCGCTGCCACTTAGAATCCACTTAGTTTGGGCAGCTGCCCAACTGGTTCCTTACCTTAAACCTTAACTCAATTTATATTAAATATATAGAAGAAATAAGTTTGCAATTATTATCTATAAACTTTTACACTAATTTTATATTTACTAACCCAAAATTACTAAATTCCAATCTTTCGCTTCTTTGTTAAGTTCGTTTAGTTTCTTCAAAAAACGGAAAGAAAAATTTATTTAGTTACTCGTACAAATGAAAATTTCTTAAGGAAAATGAGACACATTTGAAATATTTTAACTGAGCTGTTTAAATCTTGATTATAATGCAAATGAGATATTAACGATTTGGGAACATTGCTCTTTCTAGAGCACTTATCATTCGGATTTCCCTTCCTACAAGGGCCCAGCGCTACTGCAACCTTCGACTCGGTTGCGTCCAGTATGTGATCTCGGAGAGTGGATACCGATCCACTACACCATCTTTATAGGCCAAAGAGGCTGCCCGATTTCTCCTACGCGTGGAAAAAATGGACCAATGATGAATTTCGCCTTGGACATTAGCAAAGGAAGGCGATGGAGACGCCCAACCACCGACCTTAATGAAAGAAAAATCCAAAACTCAAGCAAAGGTTATGTAACCGTCAGAGCAAACAGATAGGAGAGAGAAGAGGGGTAAAGAAAGGGAAGTCAAAGGAAATAATATGGAAAGGGGAAAAAGTGGTGATAAGGCTTGTTCGCAGCACCAGGGGACCCCAAAGGACCCTAGGGCTGAGCTCCCTCGCCACGACAATGCCAGAGCCTCCGGGACCAACCCTTGAAAAAAGAAAAGGTGCTAGAGAGAGAAAGAGGAGGAGTTACATGATAGTAATGGTCTAGGTTTGGGCAACCTTGCCTTACTAAACGGCTGTTGTAATCTGGACCTTTTGTGACTTCTGGAGAAGAAAGATCTTCAAGGAGGTCCTCCATCGGGAAATCCAGAAGCCAATTGGCAAGTATCTTGCCTTGGAAGCAATTTATACGTGGGTGCTGGATGACTGTGATCGTACACCCCATTATCCGTCGGACTGTGTCCATTGTAAATAGAGGGGTGTAGGGAAAGCGGGGAGGATTAAAGAACCAAAGGAGCGTAGGGGAGTTGCGTACAACTTCTTGCGTCTCCGGACCACTGTTAGCGAACGGCGAATCCACTGGCCATCCTGAGTCTCAAACATGACTCATTCAAGCAAAGCTTTTTAACTGTTCGGTTGCACTTGTCGGTATGCAACACAGCCCCCTCCTAGAAACGGAAGATATTTTCAAGAAATGAAGAGGACTAACGCCGCTTGGAGACGTTATCCAAGGGGTAACGCTCCCAGTCCCGTGTCTGGGCACTGTTGTTAGAAGAGTGTAGGAAAAGGGGGGCGAAGAAAACAAAGAAAGTAGTTTAGGAGTGTTGCAAACAGCTTCCTGCGTCGCCAGACAACTGCTCGCTTGCACTTCTCAGTACGCTACCCCATGCAACCAGCAGAACGGGACTTTAATGTTGTGCGCAATAGTTTTCCATATGTGTTTGATGGTGTGGGGTTCTGTGTTGCGGCCTGGACAAACAGCCACGATAGAATCATTCAGCCTCTTCTGATACGAGAGCTCAGAAAGGCTGGCTGGTATTCACTCCGCAGCCTAGCACGGGGGACTTTCTCACGGGAGAGTGAGGATTCAGAAGGGTGGGTTTCCGGGGTCCGAGCTTGCAGCTGAGCGTTGTTTTTGAGTAATTGGATGGAGGGGTGTTAATTTGTGTGTGGATATATTCCCAGAGGCTGGTTGCCATGTCATTTGCCGTTATAAAGCCAGGAGTCTGGACATGTTGATACTTCGTAACACCAGCTCCGTAAGGAACTTCACCCGAAATAACGGGGCCAACCAACGGAATCACCGTCCGTAACAAGCCCAAGAAAGACCGCAGAGTAGAAGGGTTCCTTTATGAGTCGTGAGTGAAAAATAAAACAGGTTAGTCATTTCTTTTAAGTCAGGAAGGTGCAGGAGAGTCGGCTACTACAACAGACAGTTGATGCCACGATTAGTGGTATTGTTGGGCCGTATAGTTATCGGTAGTAGCGAATGAAGATGTCTGTTGGTCAATACGATGCGGTGTTTTTACCTCTTTATTCTTCCTCCTTCATCGGCCGTATTTCCTCTAGTTAAATGTCTTGTGCCTGCCTCCTGATTTCCTTCTAATAGGAATGAGTAGAGGATGAGGACCATCTAACCATCTCCCTTTATGTTAACAGCTATACTGAAGACCAAAGCATGAACGCAAAATTAAAATGGTGGCTTCCTGCACAAAAGGTGTAATAAAAACAAAATGATGTAATATACTCTTACAATGGAGTCGTTTATAAAAGTTTAAGGCTGAGTGAGATGACCACTGTTACAAATACTTTTCATACCATAAAGCAGTTTGGATGAGGGAGTCCGCTTCAATATCCGGCTTGCCGAGAGCGTGGCAGTCCTTGTACACACACGCCCTTAGGATAAAAAAATTTGGATATGAGGGTGAGTAGGCAAGCTTCAATGGCGTACGATACAAAAGGTTGTCTTAGGGTGGAATTTTAGGTGGACCTCGTAGGCAGCTAAATGCCACCACGCCTCGTGCGTGAAATTAGAATAGAAGCAGGGTCAGAAAAATCGCCCTCTGACATACTTCCATAACTGCAATATCATTGTTATCACCACCAACATCACATCGATGTATTCCATGTTCAAGTTACAATTGAACTTCCATTTCCTGACTCTTGCATGGACCGCTACAAAATTCCCACAGCATGCAACAGCCTACCTTCACTCTAATCTGGTCCCTCAGGACAGCCTCACAGAAAGCACGGCCCCGCGGCCTAGAGCGCAGTCTTTATGTAGGCTCAAAGCTTTCTTCCTTAATCTCCCAAGCGGTCGGAGGGACCAAGATGTTTATAGCTCCCGAGGAGCAGCTCACCCTCTAATAAGTCTGCTACTCAGCCATGAGGTTTTCCGCTCGGTTTCAATTTTCTGGCGGAGGCCTCCAAAATAAATTAAAATTTACTTGCACCCTCGAGTCTACGGTACTCTCCGTTTGCCCAGCCAATCAAATTACATATAGAATCCCCCTCCCCTACCTCCGTATCAGTACTCTCTCCAAGTATACGAACACATCTGTTCGTACATAGAAAAGACAAAAGCCATTTTTACCGCCGAATCTAAGATTATCGACGGGGTAAAGGCACCGAGAGGCATCCTCCTAATGGAAACTAGAACTACCCATACACATCGATGGTATTGGCAAAACCTATGGTCACCTCTACAGAAACCTCTCAAGTGCCCCACAGTTGTAGACTCAGAGCGCCGTGAGGGTTAATCCTGCTAACTAATAGGGCTTTTATACAACATGCCCTTACAGTTTCTACCGATGACTCCCTCTACACCCGCCCCACAAACACAAAGGATGGGGGGGGCACAACTCTCGTGATCGTCCACCCTTCTCCAGCAAAGGCAGGACCCATTGAAGTACCGGGTTCCCAGATAGCAGCTTACTTCGTGGGGACTTTCCTGGCGAGGAGCATCTTATGGTAGAGGAGCCCCTGAGAAAGGGGAACTCGACGATCTTCCTCCCCTAGTAGTAGTAGTGTGGGGGCCTTGACCCCCTTTATTCGAGCGAGGGGAGACATCTCGTGCATCCGAGACAGGTCTTCGCCAGTGGGGGGTTCCTTCCTGTCGTACGGAAGGCCACATTCCACATAAGACCTGAAACATAAACATCGTCGAGTCCATTGATTAAAGAGACGGGAATTCTGGACACCATCTTTCTTCTAGATATGATCGCATTTGGTCACTTAAGACGCGCAGCTGACACCACAGTGGTTGTGATAATTCCTCACGACAATTATTCACCCGTGTTTGAACAGAAAAAATACAAATGACGTGATGCCAGGGGCACGTCGTATATGTCGACTGATGTGGCCACCTCTGTGTAGGAAATGGGCACAAACACTCGTTCCTTGCATAATAATACCATGAACACGTTCAGGAACCCCCCCTCCTATGACCTTAACTTCTGATCGGGAGTATCTCCGGCTCTGGGGCCTATCCTATCTATTACTCTTTTAGGGCCCCCTTTTTTTACCCCTGAATTTTAGGCATACTAAGAGCCTATTATTGAGCACTGGGTGCTCTAATATTAACCTCGGATCGGGGGTCCCTCCAACTCTAACCTGTCTTAAGGAGGCCTAGTATATCAATCACTCTTAGGGCCTGCCTTTTAACTCCACGAATTTGAAGCATAACAAGGGCTTATTATTGGGCACTGGTGATCTTTTAATAACCTCGTATCGGGGGTCTCTCCAGATGTGATATTTCTTAAGGTATATTCTCTCTACTGGTCTTAGGCCCACGAATTTGAGGCATACCAAGGGCCTATTAATGGGTACTCGTTATCTAATAATAACTTCGGATCGGCGGTCTCTCCAGCTCTGACCTTTCTTAGGGGGCCTATTCTATTACTCTTAAGGCCTACATTTTACCGTTAACCCCACGAAATTGGGTGGCATAATAAAATATTATCATTCTAATGTACATAATGCGAGTAATCAAAAGAGGAAACTACTCTGGGCGCTAGTGACCGGACGAGCACACAACTCTCCTTAACCTATCACTGTTGGACAATGAAAGCAAAGAGTTCTATTTCAGAGTTCGTAGGGAACTTGCCACCTGTTCGGGGCATGGCGAGCCTGACGCATGGGGCACAGTCATCTTCATACCCAAGGAGGATTGGCCCTTAGCGTCCCCCCTCCCATTTCTGATTCGCCAACACTTGTCAATATGATCTTTATGTGAATTTCATTATTCGTTCGGGAGAGACGAACACGATCGGGAATCAACGGCTGGAGCAATTAAAACGGTTCATTATTATTATTTTAAAAAATTAGGGTCACCCTCTAGTGGACATGGACAAGAAATAAAAGAAGCCTCATTTAAAATATTAAAAATTCGAGCATACTTGTAGCTGAGGGGTAGCATCCACCTCCCGGTACCCAATCATGGCTTTTTTACTCACCAATCAGGGATGTCCGACACTTGGCACATCGAAGCGATATCGATCACAGGATTCCGCGTCGAGACTACTTTGTACAACTCCTGCCGAACACGTAAACGTTAAACGCAAGGTTCTTGATTTAAATAAACAAGGTCAACATACCCAAGTCGCGCGCTCTCAATTCTATAAAAATAATAATAAATGTATTATCAATTAGCAAGCATACCATCTGACCTTACGACCTTCAAAACTTCATTGAAAAGTAGAATGGTTTCCATCCAACCGACCGACATAGAAACTTATAAAGTCGCTAAAAAGGGGAGAAAATCTATCAAATACGAACAAAAATCGATGGCGACAGATGAAAGTTCAAAGTTGAGAACCAACGAGGGAATGTCCATAGGTTTTGTTGCGTTTGTTTTTTTACACAGCGCCGTATCGCTATGAAAGGCATAAAGGGACGCGAGAAGGCGGGTAGGGTTAATAGCATTGATGCGCACAGACAATATGTTGTGTGGTTTAGTTGAAGGCTTGAGGTTGTTTAAAAAGTCATATGGGAGAGTATGGAAGGTAAGCATTCCGAATGGTCAAGAGAGGAATTTACTTGGAGCGCAAAGGGATGAACGATAAAAGTAGATTTTGGCATTGGTGAGGGAGACATACCACTATAAACCCTTCTGGCGGCCACCTACGAGAGTATGGCCGCAGACAAAAATGAAATAAGTTAATAATATTCACCCCCCTCTCAAAAAAACAACAAAGAGACTTGGGACGAGCGGAGGCCTAAGTTAATCCAGCCTCCCGCAGGGATCTAAAAGGGACCAATGTCAATTTAAAAACATTAAATTGCACGGAGGCGGGGTAATGCCCCCCCCCCCTGTCCAGAAAATAATCCTACGACCTGACATTAACGAGACCGTCCCAAAGACTCCGGCCAGGCGGTAGCGACTCCGTCAGTCACGATAATGGGATAAGAACTGAGCACGACGTTCCCCCCGACAATGACACTGAACCAGAGTGCCTTACTGTCTGGGGTACCAGAAGACAATCTTCACACTAAGATTCAGGAAAGGCGCTCCATCCGATGGTGTGGCGTCCCAAGAGTGTGTCCGCAACGGAGGTGACCAAAAAATGATCTGGTACTGTCGAGGCGCGATTCCACGCAGCTCCGAGGGCTGTCTTGATACCTTTCATGTAGTCAGTGTGGGAAAGAGCGAAGCGCCGGCCCGGATGCTCAGTCCGTGCATATAGCCCCCCCCCCCTCCAGCAAGATTGTTCCTAGCAACCCCTATATACCCAGAAAGCCAGCAGGAAATTTTGACATTATCCCATTACTGATACTGCGCACGAAGGCATCGAGAGATCGACGCGCTCTGTAGGTAATTTTTGGTGGCTTCAACTTACCCGTATCTAAATGAGACAATACGTTGGCTTCACATTCTGGACATAAATTTTATGCTAACTTGCAAGAAAGTTTGCTCTTTCAACTTATTCAATCTACAACTCGTGGAAATGACCTTGTATTTGCAACAAAAGAAACCTGGTTCATGTTAAAGTTGGTGACACTTTCAGTAATAGCGATCATCACCAAATAACTTTCTGTATTAATTTTAATAACATTAAAACAAGCACAAGGATATGAGAAAATTTCTTAATTTTAAGAAGGCAAATTTTCGCAAACTTAGAACAATACTTAGCGATATGGAGCTTTATGAATAACATTACCAACAAACATTTTGTGGGAATTATTCACTAATATTTACCTAAATACGGTGCAAGCATGTAACCATTGAGAAATAGACGTGCAGTACATAATGATAAATCCAATTGGTGGACCAAGGATATCACTGACTGTTTACTTGCTAAAAGAAAGGATAACGAAAAATATAAACAAGCATAAGGAGGATGAATGAAAATTATTTTATAAGCCTTCCGCGCAAAACCCCCAAATTAATGAAGGAAAGTAAAAAGGCCATGGAGATATACATAGTGAAACAAAATAAAACAAACTGTAAGCAATTCTACAGCTATATCAGAAAGAAAAAGAGTAGAAACATCAACTATTGGACCATTAGTGGATGAGAACGGGGTTTTATAAACGATGAAAAAGAGAATACATTCTTCTCATCAGTATTCATCACAGAAGACCTAAGTAATCCCTTCGCCAAGCCAAAGAGATGATTCAGGCGCTCTACAACATATCGTAAGCAAAAAAAAAATGTGCTAAAATTTTGGGAGAGCTTAACTCAAACAAATCATTAGGGCTGAGCACTATTTCCCCAAGAGTTCTAAAAGAAGCTAAGCATGAACTTTCCAAACCACTTCCATTGCTTTTCAATAGATCCTTACAGATGGGCACTATGCCAGACCAGTGGAAGTTCAGTAATGTAAGGCCAATATATAAAAAGTTGTAAATCTATACCTGATAACCATCGCCCAATTAGCTTAACTTCGGTTGTGTGCAAAGTTCTTGCAAAGCTCATAAGAAACAGAATCGTGAACTATTTGGAGGCAAACAACATTCTTAAAGACACCCAGCATGGCATTCGTAACAAACTTTCTTGCCTCTCAAACCTTTAAGACTTCTCCCACGATATTCTTAATCTATAGGATGAGAGTATAACTTGACTTCCAGAAGGCCTTTGACGAAGTGCCTCCCAAACGGATAATGATAAAGTTACAATCGCACCGAATACAGGGTGACATTCCAAAATGGATTGAGAATTGACTCAGCAAAAATAAGACAGAGTAGTAAAAAATGCCAAGGCATCTAAATGGCCCAACGTAACTAGTGGGGTTCCACGGGGCCTCAGGTTTAGATTCTGTCCTCTTTCTAATCTACATTAATGACATTGATGGTCTGATATGCAAAATCCCAAAGTACGAGGATGATACAAAATTCACCAATGCTGTGAACTCACATAAGAAAGTAGAAGATATGCAATAAAATGTAAACCAGTTATCGCGTTGGACCTAAACTTGGCAAATATGCTTCAATGTGGATAAGTAAAAAGTGCTCCACATAGGAAATCAAAATGAAAGAGCATCTTATTCAATTCATGAATGGAACATGATTGAAAAATGTAGACAAGGAAACAGACTTATAAGTAATAGTATCGAGTAACATAAAACCCTGTGTAAACAGCTCTAAGATAGTACACGATAAATATGTTTCATGGAAAGCAAAGTATAACCTCTAACAAAGTTCATGGTCAAGGGGGGGGGGGGTACCTGCACAGTTATGCCATAGAAGGTCTGGAGACCGTTCAATTTTGCCCTCTGGGCAAGTTTGACCACGCTATCTAGAAGGGCCAAGTCCGAGATAAGATAGACTGAGTTTCCTATCGAGGAACACAGCTAGTACCTCGCTCTGACGGAACATGTCTTACGAACGTCAATCGCGTAAATGAACAAGAATCATTTGAAGTCGGCAGGCTAGATCTCCTAGGGTCTGCTCATTTTTTTATTGGAAGGGGGGGGAGTGAGATCTCTTGCTTTTTTCCTTTCTTCACGGGCTCGCACAGCGCCCCTTCCCCCAGGAAGAGCCTTTCTGTTTACTTTTTTTCTTTTTGAGTGACAAGGTGCCCTCGGCACAACTGAACCCACGGGTGGGATCGAGTTGGTGGGTGTAACCTATTTAGCTCGATCCGTCACCGGGCAAGACTCCGCATCCTGGAGTGCGAGGCACCATAGTTTCACTGTCGGGGGATCCATGGAAATATTCCAAGCGGGCGCGCCGCCCCCACGACATTTACGAATCTGGGGTTGAGAAGTGCTGATAGGCTCAAAGGGGGTGTACCTTTCTGGGTCCCCCGCAGGAGTTCCACAAACGATCTCAAAATATTTAAGGGATTTTTCTGGCTTTCTCCTCCTGCTCTTGTGGAGGGAACCTTCAAAAAAGGCAGGTGGGGACACCACACCCCTAAAGAAAGAACCGCTTCAGGGAGGATGGCAGAAGGTAAAGGGAAAACACCTTTTAACTTGCGGCATAGCTGAAGGGGGCGCTAGAATTTGGTGGGGAACGGCCCCCAGAGAAAAAAAAAGAAAGGCGGTGAAGAAAAAACCCTTTTACCTTGGGCTCTAGTCATATTTCCGAGATCCTCATCATTGGGCATGAGGACCCATTGTTAAAACTAGATCCAAACGCTAAACGCCTATCTCATGAATCCGGTCTGGAGCAGAGGCATAGTGGGCAGGTTGAAACAGGGGCGCACCTACCACTCAGGACCACCTAACACCTGGGGGCCAAATGGCCAGCCGCGTGGCACGCCACCTGGACTTTGGGACAGAAGGATAGATAAAAAATGGGGATAGGAAAAGGAGGGGTACCGCGCCCGTCCAGGCCCCGACTCAGGTAGAGACATTGATAGAAGGATGGTGCAGCAGGCCTTTTTTTTAAATAAAGTTTAACGCCCTCTTTCACCTATTGTTGGGTCTATCCAGGCGAGCAAAAGAGAGTGCGAGATTTAAAAGGGGAAGGGGGGGACTAGCCGCCGAGAGCGAACACCACTTTCTCTTGGTGGTACCTGGGCTCGGGAGAGTGTGCTACTACTTCAGGTTTAAGTTGTAGCGGGGGTAATGCCCCTTCTCCGCTTTGTACCGGCACCATTGGGTTGGAGTGGGGATATAATAACCCCGTAACCATGGAAACCTCCGCACGTATTACAGTTGTGCACCTGTAGCATGACGAGAGGATCGAGGAGGGAAGCTGTTCGCAACTCCCCTACGCTACTTTCCTATTTTTTTGCCCCCTTTTTCCTACTCCCTCAAGCAACACACCCTCCTAGCCCCAACTTCTGGGGCTATGTATCTTTCACACATTTTATTTCCCCTTATTCACAGATTTCTCTTAACTTTCCGCGTGGTGCGGCCTCGTAGTTATTGCGCTTTAAATTCAAGATTTTTTTTCTGAAGTTAAAGCTCAGGTTGTCTCAATATAGTTTGAGAATGCCGTGAGGATTGGGAACAGGGGAGCATGCCGCTCCTCTAGGTACCAGGTGTAAAAATCTACACGTGGCATTTAAACTATGCGAAAATGACTGAATTGTACTTGTAAAGATCATTGCGTGGAAAGTAGCTCCTTTCGAAGGCCGGTCACATCAACCTCTTTCATCATCATGTCAGTAATTTTTGTTTAGAATTCCCAATAAGTTTGCTCAAGGGACCCTTCTTCATTCCCCCCCCCCTCGATCTATTCGCCTTTTTCTTTTGTGGCCTCCCCAGTCATTCCAAGAACCAGCAAAGGCTGCAAGAGGGTGTTAAGAGGGTATTAAACACTTGAAAACTAACTTCAAGGACTCGTTTTACAAATAAATAAATCGCAAACCAATGAGGGCATTTTCCACAGGCATCGCGACCGGAAGCGTACGCAAGTGCGAACGTTGGGGCAAGGAGGGAAGGCAATATTACAGGTGTTAATTGGACCATCATTACCCGTGTTACACCTAACCCCCTAAAGAGTAGAATGTTCAGACTCACGGGGTGCTGCGCCGAGAGGTGGGTAGAGAGGAAGCCCCCGTGGGATCCACCGAAGAGAACGACCTTGGATTCATCCACCACCGATTTGTATCTATGACAAAAGAACCAGGGACTAAGTGACCAACGCCACAGTAAAGCATTACTTAAAAATGTGGAAAAACAACGAGGGCATTTTTAAGGGGGGTCACACCTGGCGATTGCCTTCAAAGGAATAAGTTGCCTTTAGTGTAGCTTTAAAAACTGCTAAAATTAAGAAACAAAAAAACAACTCAATCCAACACAAAAACAAACAGCACGCTCCGGTGCCGGGGAGATGCCCGCCTCCGACAAAAATGTAGCAAACAGGATGGAGGACTGCGCAGTCGTCCGCCCCAGTAAATGGCTATACTTCCCACGAGTTTGCCCACGGGAACAATGGCGTCGCAATGGCGCGACACTTTAGATTTCCGTCGGCCATCTCCCATCCACTTTGCCGGACATCCCAGAGAGCTGACCTGACTCCTGCAATGTGGAGAAGAGCAAAAAGCTAGTCCGGTGGCCCAGGCCTCGCGGACTCTTCGGCACCCCTATTCCCATGTTCAGGAAGCCAGCAGAAAATAACCGCGACTCGCGGCAACCGTGGTGTCACGGATACCGCGAAGCAGGGGATGCGGAGATTTCAATGCTTTGAGACCACTAGGGCGATTTGTGAGTCTTGGCCAAAGAAAACCGAGATCTGTGCTTTTCGGCAAAGCGAGGGATGCCGTTGATGCTCAAGGCAGTGTCGCATTGAGGATACACCCCTGTATGATGTCCTTCTTTGACCTCGCCATGCGCTATCATAGGACTTATTTAGATCGAAAACACCGTGGCGGATGATCTGCCGGAGCAGATCATCCGACGTAAAGTGAAACTTGCAGAAGCCTTACTCTGCATAAGACAGGTGGCCTCCGCTCCAGGAAAAAAAAGGAGACTAAACCTACTTGGATAGTTTCCCTCTCTCGAATTTAAAGGGGAAACCCACGAGGGCATCTCCAGAAGAAAGTTTGTAAGATATAATTTATACCCGCGAATCTTTCTAGAGGGCATTGGGACGGGAGGGCCGACAATCATCCCCGTCAGCTGGAACTAGAACGGGGACTCAACTTTCCCCAAACTGGCCGAGCTCCTTGTAAGGTGGATTAAGGACGGGAAGTAATGTGTGGGATGGATTCGAGAAGTGTTGTGGAAACTCCCCCCACTCCCACCCTCACCTTTCCAGGCAGTGAAGTGTGGCTCTGAAGACGTCATCGACATCGAGGGAGCCGCAATTTCCCGGCAGCGCCTCGAGCGCCATTTGGCCCTGACCCAAAGAACCTCGGAAATTGGGGAAGAGGACGCTGTAGCCGAGACGGACGAAGAAGGCGGCCCCGCGGATGAACGTGTTCTCGATCGCACTATGGGGTCCTCCGTGTGGCCACACAACCAACGGTCGCCTCGTTTCCCCTTCAATAAGAGTCAATGTGACGGTAACCAAAATGTATAAAGAATAACAAAAAAGAAAAGAAAAATATACTCATATGGTTGATGTCGCGAAATCCCCAGACAATGGAGAGAGACGTGGAAATTAAAATAGAAAGCACCAAGCACTTCAAAGTTTAAGGGAACAAACACATGGGGAGGGTAGCACTAACAAACACACAGGGAGGGTAGCACTAGCTAGAAATAATAATTTCACAAGCACCCTTCAAAATATTAGTCGCTCCCCTTCAGTTATAGGAGTATGTCGCACTCTCGATAGCCGAATGTCTCTTTCGCCCGCCTGTCCCCAGGATCCTCTACCCCTACTTACATGGATCCTGACACTTCCGCTCCAACCCAGCTTGGACCATCTCGGAACCACTTTCAATATAACCTCTCTAGATGATCTCCGGAAAAGATCACGCGACGTGGGGTCATTCCTGAGCGCTGCTGTGTTCGACTATTACCCCCCCGCCTCCGAATTTAAAGCGCAATAGCAAAGAGGGTGTACCACGGAAAAAAAGGAGAGATCTGTATTCATTTTTGGGAGACATGCTACACTTGAAATCCCCTTGTGGCTTAGATGAAGAAAATATTGGGGTAGTAGGATGGGAAAAAGGGGGAGAAGAGTTCTTGTTAAAAACTACAACCCCCAACCGGACTCAAGAAGAAGTGACCCCCCCCTCCCCATCATTCCCGACCCTCAACCAGAAATGAATGGTTGGAAGGTTGTTGACGATTAACCTGCAAAATTAGCGAATGGCAAAGAAAAATAGGTCAGGAGAGGCTTGTAAAGACTGGCAATAAAAAGATAAAGGAGAGATGTCTAGACATAAAAATAGACAAGTTTCAACTGAATTTTGGACTAACGAAGCACTGGGGTTGGGAGGGTGGTGTCGTTTGTTAGCTGCCACCTGTAATAGTCTACTCGAGGAATGTAAAGTAACCCCCTCTGACAAATATTGCAAAAACCCAAAGAGAATTTCGATTCCAACCTGCTCTTAACTCAGTCGGGCCGAAATAAAGAACAGGAATCGGCGACTCCGACACATCCTTCAACTGGGGCTTAACGTTAACAAAAGTCCACTGGTTTTGCCATTGAAGAGGAATGCCTTCAATCCGTCGGGGTAGTGAAATGTATACGGCATTCTCTGGTACCCCTTGGGACAGTGGGACGAGAACGATGCGACTCGGCTCCGTCAGGGAAGAAGTTGACGCTAGGATATAATTGTTCCTCACGTCATACGCAGTCATGGAGCCCTTGGACGGAACTTCGACGATCGTCTTCGAATCTAAGGAAGAAGGTACTCGATAAGAAAATACCCCCAAAGTCTTTTGAAGCTTATTCCTTTGTGTGTATTTAGTACCATATTTGTTGTGTCCTGTACGGAGGGCAAGAAGACCCATACCACCTTCCCGGCGCGCGTCGTAAAAGGCGGCTAAACCTTGATAAAGGTCCTGACTTCGAAAGCCGCGGAGAGGAGAGGTTTGTTCCTTTGAGCGCTATAGGCAATAGGGGTAGTAAGCAGGAATGTCGATGACCCCCATCCAATGGTGCCGGTGAATCAGCCCCAGTGTTTTAATGGCTTTGTTGCACCCCTCCCAAAAAGTGTATAATTCTTGTTATCACCTCCCGTTCCGCTGCTGAAGAGGAACCTCTAAATCGGACCTCACCATTGAGTTCAAGGGCAAACGAGTGCATGTTTAGGGCATGGGTGTTAAAGAGTAAGGAATGGGCATGCGCGATGAGTAGGAGAGTCTGGTCATATGCGAAACGAAATGATGAATGGGATCCGTGCTATCAGGTGTGGGCTATATGCGAATGTATGGGTGCGCCCACGAATGGAGCAAACGCTGAAATGGGAACCTATGTAATAATCCTAAGCTATCATACTCCGCCTTGGGTGGCCATCTCCTACTATTTTCGCCTACCATATACATGCACCGCCCTCTCCCCATAAGCTTACCATCGATCTGAAATCATTTAAGATGTATTTTATTTCTCAGCGGGGCCCCGACTGATCAACTTGGGATCTAAACCACGGGTATCTACAGCGGGACTCGATCCGGTGACTTAACACACCGGATGTAGTTTAACTTCGCTGTGAGTGGTGTTTCCACTCAACTGGGCCGTAGCCCTGACACATGCCAATGCAAGATTTGAGGGCAGAGAGATAACGACGATAAAGAGCTTTCTTTACCTATATTCCTTCATTCATCATATACCCCTTTCCCACACTGGGGTCGACACGCATCAATACCTTCTTTTTGCTGGCCCTATACGATGGCCAGCAAAGGACTGCACCATCTCGTCAGTTCACTCCAGCCTTACCTATATTGAGGACGTAGGTCTTTGCGGCAAAATGATCACCCGTTGTGAACACAAGACTCCGGCTATCTTCAAACCAACAGCGCAGAGGGAAAGTAGTTCGGCCGCAAACGCCGTAAAAAGACGCATCGCTGTCTATCTTCTGATACTTGTCCACGTAATCAATGACCACGACGGTCTGTGAGAATAATGAGGACTTTGTGACCTTTCCACCTCTCTCCAGTGAGGCAGGTGACCCTCAGGAATGCCTCACTCCAGGTGAGGAGAGATTCCTATATAGAGGTGGTTGTGTGTATTTTTTTGGGGGGGTGGGGATTGCCAGATTGTTCTTCACATAGTAGGGGACTAAATAAGACAACCCATGCATGAAGGTGTGCACCCTAAGCTGAGAACCTACTCTTGTATAATAATCCCATGCATGCATTAACTACACCTTTTCACCCTCAAATTTAAAAAGTTGACTTTCATATTTAAAAAAATGACTTTCAAATTTTAAAAGTTGATTTTCAAATTAAAATAAGTGAATTTCCCCCACCTAGGGGGTAACCTGGATTTCTGCCCAATCCACCCGCACTTGGGTAGGAAGTCGTGCTGAGGCTTTTGCGGCCATTAGGCCATTTCAGCACCCAATGGTCCCACTTTGATTGGCCTGTGCTGTAAGGTCATTCCTTGCAACCTGGAGGTGGTGTTGAGCCCATCTTTTATTTCACTTACTGTTATCTTTTTACAGGATATTAGTTTGTTTTTTCAGAAATCTTTTAATTTTATGCAGGTAGAAAATACCTGTATTGGAAACTTGCATTATTAAATATTTTTCCAGTGCAGTATTTGAAAAAATACTCACTTGGTTACTACTGAGAGGGCTGAGTTATGTATGGGAATGGTTGCTAGGAGCGCAAAAGAGCTGCCAATGAGGATATGATGAGATGAAATCCCACCTGCTATGAAAATAGGCTTTCTAACGTCACGGTAGAGTTAGCTGAAAGGTTGGAAACGTTCGGAAGATGACTGGTGAAGAATTTTATTTTTTCTAATTTTAAGCAATTTATCATTACAAACGCATATGGTAAGTAATACTGTAGGTATGACTCTTATGAATGTTCGTATGCATACAAGATGGTATTTCATGAAGAAATAAGTGCTGTTGACATAACACAAATTCAGATGATATTACATTTTTTAATTGAAAGAATCTTTTTATGTTGAAAGTCAGCTTTTTTAAAGTTGAAGATAAACATATTTAATATGAAATCCAAGTATTTATATTTGAAAGTCAATTTTTTTAATTTGAATGTCAAAAAAGGCGTTGAAAAGGTGTAGTCTTAGATTGGATTATGGGTTCAACAGCCCAGGGGGTAAGGGTTCGTCAGAATGAAAAGCAAACAAGATCCCAACCACATACCTCCTTCTCTTGCCACTTCATGAGGCAAATCTGCATGCTCCTGATATGTGGTCCTCCAACAGGACCTCGAAGAAAGACGAGACTCGATCCATCGGGACTGAAGCGAGGGAACTTCATACAGTTCCCCCTGGGAGTCAATTCATCTGCAAGGACTCAGTGTTCAGAATTAGCCTCATTCAAGGTCATACTTGAAGAAGGCAAACTTAGCAGTTCTCGAGGAAGACATCAGAACTTATAAAACAAGGACACAAGTTGTAGTGCAAGGGATTATTTGTTTTTTTTTCTGTGAAGGGGGTGGGGGGTTGAGGCACCCAAGGTTTCATTCAAGAATGGACTATTTATTCAACACTAAAATGCCCTATCAATTACAAGGGAACCAATGCCCTTCCCTTTTAGAAGTAGCTCCCCAAGGTTAATTTTTTTTTTTAGACAGTGCCAACTGCCAACCTGTGACCTCGAGAAGATCGAGTGATGGCATGGGTTCGAACTCTCATCATTTCCAAATACAGGTATAATTTAATAAAATATTTTCAACAATTTTTACCCATATGTGGTAATTAATTTATGTGGGTTGAGCTACAGCGGACATTTGGATGATTACATGATTTCTCAGTCCCAATGCCCACAAGTTACAGCTATATATCTTCCATAGATTTTTACTTCTATCTTCCCCACATTTTTACAGATATCTCCTTACAATCCTTTTGCAGATGCCCTTGTTGGCCGTCACTTCTTCGTTTAAACAATAACAATCTATTACTCACCAAAATTACCATCTAGGGTAAGGTGGAAAAGCACAGATTCTCTATTTGTGCAGTAGATGGAACCCAGTCGATAGGGTTCAGTAAGGTAGGCCACGCCCACAAGACTCCCCTGGGGGGTCCAGACCACTTGACCACCACAGAGGCCATCGGGAAGGTCAAGAACTTTGACCTCTTCGGACGCTGTATCCACCACTACAATCACGCTCTAGGGCACAAAAAGTGACCACTTTAAGTGTGAAAAAATGGTCATTTGGTGATCATTACCATTCCTCACTGTGGTGGAGTGCAGGAATACCACCGGTGATCCAGCTGCCAACTGCACATCATAGAATACAACCACCCAGGCATCAACTTGACATCATGGAAAGAGTTAATGCAACCCTATTGAAATGAGTGGCCAAACTGGGTTCCAAAACGGTTATATAATAATCTCATGCATGCATTAGAGTTCTTATATTCGTAAAGGGAGCTAAATGTGACCAAAGTAGGAAATAAAATGCCTACATACTAACCCCATGAAGGTTAAATTGACATAGGATGAGTGCTACTCACCCAATGTAACAGACCTTCACACGGCTTATTCTATGGAAGTCAGGCAAGAGCACAAGAGCCTAACTTAACCAAACAATCCCTGATACAACCAATCCAACGAAGCCTATCAGTAACATGGCTCATTACAAGAGCACTTGATGGCCTGTTGGATACGGATGGAGTTGGATTTCTGACATAGGCTTTCAGCCGTGCCACAAGCTGGCTGCCCATTGGTAAGATAAGCTGATGCTCACCCTGGTAGGGGGAAAGTAACTTTCCTTGCATAACCAAACAACACAGCGATACTTTCCATCCGTCTTTACAACATAACATACTCAGTCTCTGGTCTTTTGGGGAACTCTGCTGGAGTACATGCCCCCTATGGGGGCACTAATATCCAGATATCATTGAGGTGAAATGCCACTTCCTCCCCCTGGGGTGATGAAAGGTTACATGATGACTCTGGTTGCGTTAGAAAAGTCAATATAACCTGGACGCTGCCCTCCCAAAGTATAGGCCCCCAGTGTTGTTTGATTTCACCAGTTATTGTCATTCTGATCTTTATGTGAATTTCATTATCCACTCAAGGGATCTTATCCATGATGTGAGGGACAAATGCAATTACCTACCTAACAATAGCATGAACCTACCTAACAATAGCATGAACCAACCCCGACCCTCTTAAATAAATAAAAAGTCAACTTGTGGGTTAACCCAGGTGCATAGGCAGCCTCCCAGGATGACAGGGGTTGCCTCTGAATGCAACCCAGCGGGTAACAAAGATGAAAAGTAAAATTATAACCATGATTTTCTTTTTTTTTAATTTTACTTTAATTTTACCACTCATATTTTGGTCTCTCCATTTTATGGTACCGATGCCTGACAATTCTTGGTTATAAGACAGAAAGGGAATACGAGGAGGAAGCTTTGGGTAGAAAAAAGGTCAAAATTGTAGCAATGTTATTAAGAAACTCTCAACATTTTGGAGTTTCTTTAAGATAGGTTTGTAAAGCAGCGAGTTTAGGAGAGGTAAAAATGTGCGTGAGGTACTTGAAGAGATAGGTAGTGAAGCAAGTGATTTAGTCACAATTCCTCATCTCCAGCTCAATTCTTTCCCTAATTATGGGTCCCATTGGTCTTTCCCATCAAAGCCTGGCTATTCATTTGAGATGAGACTTTTAAACAATTTGAGACTCTTTTGCTTTACCAAAGCAACTCGTACTAAGCAATAGTCAGGGAGTAAAACCCCCAAAGGAAAAATTATGAAAATAGATGGATCGACTAACCATATGTTGGTTGACTTTCTGCTCTCCCCAGACATCAACATAGGCATATTTCTCTCCCCAACCATCACCACTGGATCTTCAAAGAGAAAAAATAAGTTTATCAGTTGAGCTGGATGAGTATCATTGCAAATATAAACATTTCTACCTCCAATAAAGTATCCAACATCTAAAGCATTATAATTATGACAAGATCCATGCCATTGATAATATTTTTGTGTTATAATAAATCAAAGCTTCTAAATTACAGGAGATACACCCAAAGTAAGCCAAATATAAATATGTGTCTTAATAATGCATGGCAGGCCCTTTAACACATTTACATAAATCCTATTAAAAAGAGTCATAAGTAGTCTGCATTTGTTCCTTTTGAAAGTAATTTTTTTCTTTTGTAGAATCATTTGTGGCTTCTAAGAATGAAAATCGGAGGCAGAGAATCACCTTTTCAATGAGGCGTGGACTGATCCGTATTTCTTTAAGTGTAAGGGGAAGCCAGCAGTCTTCATCTACCTTGAATGTTTGAGTGTGGAGGTGGTGGTGGCGACCCCGTCCCCGGCCCGACAGTGGGTCCGGGACCCTCACACCTATTCCAGACCCCACCCCAGCTCCTTGGACCATCGCAGGAACAGACCTGCCGCCTCCCGGGGTATCTCCCAGAGATCTACCGGGCCCAGGTCTGTGTGTATCTGTGGGCGGTTGAAGAGATGTGTGGTGTCATGTATCTGTGTTAGGCATTTGGGAGAGTTTGGTGTTGTATAGGTGGTGGGAGATATTTTGTGCAAGTATGATGTCAGGAGTAGTGATTTGTTTGTTCGTATCTGTGCTAGTGTTGTTCTTATCTGCTTTGTGAGTGTTTGTGACTACACTTAATATTTTGTTGTGGGTTTAGTGTGTCAAGTATTGTTGTAGGATCTGAGAGTGGATTGTTTTCATGTTTTGCTTGATTGTGTCTTCTGTTGTTGTGTTAGGGTCTGTGTCTATGTTGGTGGTGTAGTTGTTGTGGTTTGAGTATCTTCAAGGAGTTCAAAATGAAAAGGTACTTCACCACACAGCATGCAAAGGAGATTGAAATAAGCGCATAGAAGAGACAGATTGAGGTGGCTCGCTTGTCTGCCAGTTTGGAGAAACAGGCTACTTTGTTCAAAAGATTTGAAGTGCAAGTTCCTTGCTTGCTACATTCTCAATTTCTATACGAACCACATGCCCCCCTCTGGATGGTTCCACATCCCTATCACTCATGCCCAGCAAGTAGTGAGCATGCTTGGCACTACATACTGCTGTGAACAGTTGTTCACCAGAATGAAACAGACTAAGTTAGCTGCATTGGCAACACTCAGATCTGATGTGCTCCTTCTGTCAACCTCTTCATTTAACCCTGATATTACATCTTTCTGTGGTTGTAAACAAGATCAGGTGTCTCATGAATAATAAATTTTTATTATTCATTTTAGATTTTACCTTGTTTTATCTGCCCTTCTGAGGTTACAGTCCCCTGAGTTTAGTTTTGTGGCCCTCAGGCTGAAAAGTTTTGGGTCTCTTGCTTTAGTCAAGATAAGCTTTGGTTGAACCACAGTGAACTCAAGCATTTCCTTTCACAAATAAGGACACCAAAACTGTAATGGCAACTGGATAAGCAGCACATCTCCTAGCCCCAGTCTCCAACAGTCAAACTAATTTGAGACTACCTGGGCATTATTCCTAGTAGATATTTCCGTTTTGTCTCTTTTCGTTACTTTCTTTAAAAACCTCTTCTCATCTCTTTTCTTTTCCGAGGGCTAATATGGCTGAGCAGCTTTCATCCAGTCATCGCTGGTTGGGGAATGGGGGCTGGTTCACTACTTTATCTTAGCTCCAGTTGGGATAGGGAGTTTTAACATGCCTGCATTCTTCCCATCCTTTTCTCTTCCTATGGCGCCCCCATCTTTTCCTTATCTATCCTTTTATGCATTTGCAAGGGAATGGGCAAGTAACATCTGGAGGATTATAAGCCTTCCTAACCCCAACACTTGTAGTTTCCCCTCCTGGAACCAAAGTTTGCAGGAGGTTCTAGAGGTATATAACATAATTCAACGGATGACAAAATCCACAAGGCATGATCACTGGTCATCCAAGTCAATCAGAGCTACAGTAGGAAGCACCCATCATCCCTATAAACTCCATCCACAGGATTGAGCCCAGAAAGCTGTTTCAAGCATTTTGCACATATTGCACGATATAGCCACATTGCTCTAGTGCTTTAAACTAAAGGGGGTAAAAATTCATCCAGCAACTAACCATACTTCACTCGGCTTAACTTCATCCAACTGGAGAGGAATGTTTCTACATTTGGCCAGGCCAGGCTATGAAAATTTTATAGATTGACAACCACCTAAGATTTTATAAGTCTCTGATAGGTGAGTGACCATATTAAAAAATGCAGAGAAAGTTGGTTCTTTTGGGGTCATCTAATAAAAAGGATGTTTGGGCATTTTAATGCTTTCATTTTTATCTAAACTTTTTTTTTTTAATGTGCTGAATTGTAACTTGAAAGTTACTTTTAGTTTTATAAATGCTTAAATTCAGCAATTATAATTTTGACTCTAACCTGGTCCCGCAGGACCAGTTCACAGAAGGCATGGCCCAAATTAATTGTGATAATGTAGACAGGTGTTACAGCACTGGCTGTAGGATCAAAAGCTTTCTCCTGCAATCTCTCAAGCAGTTGGAGGAAGTAGATTTCATCTGCTCCCCCGGAGCTATAAACAACAAAAACTTCAATTCAGGTCATTGTACTTTTCAGTCTAACTTTAACTGCCTTGAATCCTTGATTTGAAGGAGAAAGGTATCCATCGCCACCCTAGGATCAACGCATATCAACACCACTAATTCATGTCCTATCAAACACAAAGCCTCCCAGCATTTTTTATCCATGTCAAATTGGACTATTGGACTTTCATAGTGATGGGGTGCTATGGCCGATGATTTCTCAATTCCACCCAACACTCATCACAGAACAAATTTTTCTTTCTCAACTTCACTTCTAAAATTACAGAACCCATACACTGCAACCATGCCTAGTTTCACATTTGGCAATCTAGGCTTCATCCACATAATTCTCAAACTCGCACCTTCATACCCAACCATTCTCTCTCGCCACTTCTCACTCAGGGGCACTGCTGCACCTTTACTTTTACTCCTATGATTCACATGATCACATACCATCTCACTGACACACTTCATGACATTTTATGTTTGTCTCACATAGTACATCTAAGGCTCCCTCTTTTAAACAAATTCCCTACTTCTCCACTCTGTCCATCTTCACATTTGGCACACACACTCAATTAACACATTGATGGAGATTATCAGTGGCATGACTGGACAGAGTCTGTGACAGTCCCCTCATTACACCTGCAGTAACAAAACTATGGGCAAAAATAGCTTCTTAGGGAAGTGGCCCCTATCAGGCATAGTTGTCTTTCACTACAAAGACTGGCAGACAGTATATTTTTCATGCCACGCATACAGAATGATATCCAATGTCAAACTTGTTGTTTTATGTTTGCTCTTTTTAATTCCTTTTTACCCTAAAGAGAGATAAGACAATTGAAAACATACCAATAAAAAATGATGCCTTTCTAAGTCTTTCATACAAATGATATATATATATATATATATATATATATATATAGTACAAGAAAGAGAAATTGGATGTGAATGAGCAATGAGACAAGAAACAGGAGTTTTTTAGAGGTAAGAGAAAGGGACATTAGAAGAGGACTAGAATCAAAGAGAGCAGAGGGCGGCCCAATGAAGGCAATCCTTTACCGAGAAGACAGAGATAACGCCAGGGGAAAAAAAGTTTGAAATTCCTGGCCGGGACTCGAACCTGGGTCTACTGATTGCCAGTCAGATGCTCTACCGCTGAACTACCAGGCACAGTGACTCTACTTTGCCCAAAGTGTTACCCCATCAAACCCAGTATCTCTCTAAGCTAGGAACCTACAAGGAATTTTTATACCGCATCTTCTTACGCACTCACAATTTAAAGGCTCATCCCCCATGTCACATACAAAGAAGAAGGAGCAAATGCAAGTTCTGCGGGTGATAACAACCACCACAGGGCTTTCGCCATATTTCTTTTCTGCCTTTCAAAACAATTTTGAAGAGAGAAATAAAGGTGCAGAAACCTTGCATTGCAGACTATATAACAATATAGTAGAAGAAAGAGAAATTGGATGTGAATGAGCAATGAGACAAGAAACAGGAGTTTTTTAGAGGTAAGAGAAAGGGACATTAGAAGAAGACTAGAATCAAAGAGAGCAGAGGGCGGCACAATGAAGGCAATCCTTTACCGAGAAGACAGAGATAACGCCAGGGAGAAGCCCTGTGGTGGTTGTTATCACCCGCAGAACTTGCATTTGCTCCTTCTTCTCTCTCTCTTTCTCTCTCTCTCTCTCTATATATATATACAGGGTGTTGCAAACTAATGGTACATACTTTGACAGTAGGTATAAAAACCCCAAAAGAACGATTTTTACAAGAATAAGTAAAAGTCCAAAGATTAATCATTTTCGAGATATCAAATCGTAAAGATTGGAGGTCTCTAGGGATATTTCTTACTTTTGGCATTATCCTAGATCTGCAAGTAAGGCAACAGTTGTTTACTTTAATGGTCATCTGCTATCAGTTAACATTGTAAAATAGCTATGACAATATGAATCGCTTAACAAATTCTGAAATGGCAGATATGCACATGGCATATGGTTCAGCGAATGGCAATGCTAGATTGGCTGCTCGATTGTATGCAGAGCGTTTTCCCAACCATCATTTGCCTGATTATCACATTTTCACCAGGGTGTGTCAATGGCTGCAAGACAGTGGCAGTTTTCAGGTAAACAGAAAAGTGGGTGGTCGTCGTGGGCGAGTTAGCGCTGAGAACGAAGAGCGGATATCACAACATTTTAATACAAACCCACGTACAAGCACTCCTGCCATGGCAAATGCACTTGGAATGCGTTATCACTCAATAGTATGGCAAACACTCCCTGATAACGGCCTCAACCCATACCATTTCCAGAGAGTGCAAGAGCTCGTTCCAGCCAACTTTGACACTCGTGAACGGTTTGCACGTTGGTTCATGAATAAGACCATTGCAGATAATGAGTTTCCAAAGTATGTGCTCTTCACTGATGAAGCTACTTTTATGCACAGTGGTGTGCTTAACACACACAACATACACATTTGACAGAATAAAAACCCTTACTCAGTGCATCAGAGCCACCACCAACACTGGTTCAGTGTTAATGTGTGGGCTGGGATTATTGGTACCAATTTGGTTAGGCCCTATGTGCTTACAACGCTTTTAACAGGAGATCACTATGCAGTATTTCTACAGGAGGTATTGCCTGACCTTCTGGACGATGTGCCTTTGGGTATTAGGCATCAAATGTGGTTCCAACATGACGGTGCTCCAGTGCATGACTCAAGTATTGTGCGACAATATCTAGACCGTACTTTTCCCCAACAGATGGATAGGACGGGACGCCTTGGGCTAGTGCTATGGCCAGCGAGGTCTCCAGATATGACACCTTTGGACTTCTACCTGTGGGGCCACATGAAGAGTTTAATTTATGAAACTCCAGTGGAGACAGAGATGGATCTTGTTGGAAGGATAGTGGATGCTGTGCGACTCATTGCGGATAATCCACATGTTTGATCGTGTTCGGGAAACGCTTCTGCGTAGGTACCACACCTGCATTGACATACAGGAAGGACATTTTGAACACCTATTGTAATTCCGATTCTATAATAAAGTGTGTACTCAAATGTGTTTCCCTCACCTACTACTCTGGGGACTGCCCCCACCAGAGTTAGTTATACTATACTCAAATTTATGATTCAATATCTCAAAAACGTTCAATTTTGGGACATTTACTTATTCTTGTAAAAGTCGTTCATTTGAGTTTTTATACGTACTGTCAAAGTATGTACCATTAGTTTTCAAACACCCTGTATATACAGAGAGCTATTTAATTTCCATTGATTAATATTAAAAAAAAAATAAAAAAAAATCAAATGAAATAAAAGGGAACTCACTCAGGTTTCTTTGATAGAAAGGAGCTAAGTTTTGGCCTTTTCTTTTCAGCAACAAAAACTATAAACTTCAAGTCTGGTGACCATGAGAAGGCAGACAGCTCAGAATCAGAATCATTATAAACCTGAAACAAATAACAACCAACTATATACCTACATAATACATCTGCCAACATAGCAACTCCAATATGAGGATCAGTGTGAAAAGTGTAACCATTTTCACTCATAAACAAGGTGCCCTGATGGGATGATGAAATTTACATAAAGATCAGAATAACAACACTCACTGCCAAACTTGTAGGAATGGTCTTATCCTGCTTATGGAGGGATGAGGTGGAGGAAGAGTGGGAATACTATATTTTGTGACCAACCATAAGAACATAAAGAGTAATCAATAACCATTCTTGTCCATAAATCTATCCAATCTATTCTTAAAACTCTGCTGGAAGGAAGCTTCTATCACATGACTATTGAGACTATTCTATTCATCTACCACTTGATTTGTTAACCAATTTCTACCAATCTCTTTTCTAAACCTAAACTTTTCCAGCTTTAACCTATGGGTACCACAGTAAGCAGGGAACCTATTGCACATCAGGGGAGTGTGGATATGAAACCCCTTAAACACTTTCCAAGGTGGAAAACTTTTTTTTTAATGGTAGGGGTTTTACCACTGGTCTACACTAAATATAAGATGCCTTTGTTTGTCAGCCACCAAGAAGAACTGAATCACTACTCCATCCAAGGACTAACCACATCTGATATGGCTTAACTTCACTAAAATCAGAAGCAGTGTTTCTACTCGGCAAAGCTGTAGCCCAGGAAAAAAGAGATGTGTGCAAAGAAAGGGTGATGGAAGAGTGGTGTTGCAATTATATATATGATATATGTGATGATGTGGTTGGAGCTGTGTGTGTGTATGTGTGTGTGTGCCCAGATTATGTCCTGTTTCATTGCAACTACTCCTGTGAGCATCAAAATTTTTTTGTGTCCACTCTCAGCACGAATCAACCTTGGTGCCTGGGTGTGGAAGCCCCAGGAGGGGACACCCACTTGCATTAGAGGTATAAGTGCGGATAAGTGCCTCCCATACAGCACACTCTTACTCCAATGGCAGGGTTTCAAAAGAGAGTTGGGTATGTTGTACTATGAAGAAAGAATGGAAATACAGTAGTGTGCAAATTAGTTCAGACAGTACCAAATTTTTGGACTATTTCATAATGTCTTAATTTTTGACAACACTAATGAAGTTTTTTTTGTTTTCCACACAGAATAGTGTACTAATAACACCTGGCAACTGTTTTGTTGTGCCCTAGCTACACTAAGCCTGACAGTGATACACCAGAGCTTGTCATGGATGATTATTGTTGGGAGTGTGCTCTGTGGTGTACTTGGTTCTGGCGGAATATTCACCTTCCAATCATTATTAGACTAAATTTATTATGGATATCACACCCAAGAAGGGTGCAAGTATTATAGCTCTTAGAAAACATGCTGTTTTTAGTTAGCATCAGGCAGATTTCAACTGTTGGCAACATTGTGAAAAGAGCTGAAGACACTGGTGAATATTCAACACTGTGACAAGGAAAATGTGGAAGGAAATGAAAGACAACACTTCACGATGACAAGGCTCTCATCAGAAATAGTGTGAAGGATCCCCCCCAAAACAGTAAAGATCTCCAGAGAGATCTGTCCTTAGCTGGTGTAAATGTTTCTACTTCAACTATCCGGCAAAGGCTCATTGAAGTTGGCAGATTTGTTGAAAACCGGTACGTAAACAGTTATTGAGTTCTGCTATGAAGACAAAATGTCTTCACTGGGCACGCAAATGCAAGTATGCTGGATGGAAGGCAGCCGACTGGAAGAAAGTTGTGTTCAGACGAATGGCATTTTGAAGTACATGGACATAGTAAGATGAATCACTTCAGCCAGGACACATTCAACAGGTGCCAAAATACCCACCTAAGATGTTTTGGATTTGTTTTAGTGCTAAAGGCATAGGGCAGCTTGTTACTATTAAGGAAATGATGAACAGCGTTAAATACAAGGCAATCCTGCAGACTCACTTGATTCCTGCGATGCAGAAAGACTTTCCTGATGGAGGCGGCATTTTCCAGCAGGATCTGGCTCCGTGCCATACTTCCCAAATAATGCGCACGTTCTAGATTGGCCTGGGAATTCTCCTGACCTAAACCCTATCAAGAATCTATGAGCTATAATTAAATGTAGAATCAAGAAAACCGACTTTGATGATGCAGAAGATGATTTGTGCTGTTATCAATGCCTGGAACCATAATGAAGAACTGGCAGAAATGTGTTCAAATTTGGTTGAATCTATGCCAAAGTGAGTGAAGCAGGTTCTAAAAGCAAAGGGCGGTCATACTTCATATGCAATGTACCATTTATCTTATCATTGACGTGTTCTTTTCAAATATAAACAACAATTATCAAATAATTGTATTATTTCACCACTGTCCGAACTAATTTGCACACTACTGTAATAGCAGTTTGTGATTGGCTATGTGCAGCATTGATAATATGTGGAGCTACCTAAGATCACAGTGCTGAGTATTAGCGTACATGGCCAAAGGGCAGCCAGCTCATGCATGCTACTAAAGTTTTTGTGTCTCCACTTACAGAGATTGAGCCTCTATCTTAGCCTTGCATTCTAGGTGAATATATGTATATATCTCTCTCTCTCTCTATATATATATATATATATTTGACTACATACAAGGGGCAGCCAATAAGTTTTGCGAATCGGTAGGCAAAACAGAGGAAGGGGGATGGCTGTTTGTGGGGGTATTAGGACAAGTTATGACAAGTCAGGACCTGCAGCCGCACGCTCCTGCCTCTTCTATTTAAGAAGCAGTAGCTGATCGCAGATCGTCAGTCACAGATTTTTCAACAATGGAGAAGGTTGAGCACCGCACAGTGATCAAATTTTTTACCAAGGAAGGCAAAAATGCAAAAGAGATCCATGAACGCATGGTTGCAGTGTACACCGACACCGCCCCTTCCTATGCAACCATTGCTCGCTGGAATAGGAAGTTCCGCCATGGTTGTGAGTCCCTGGAAGATGACCCAGGTCCAGGACGCCCGTCATACGTGACCAACGAGGACAATGTGGCCCGTGTGGAGAGGATGATCCTCGAAAATCGACGGGTGAAGGTCGAAGAAATCGAGCGAGAACTTGGAATATCACATGGAAGTGTTATCAACATCATCCACGACAATTTGGCCATGACCGAGGTCTCTGCACGTTGGGTCCCTAGAAACCTCACGCCCCATGATCGACTTCAACGTCGTCAAAGTCCACAAGGCCAGAGTTGCACAAGCTGCCCTGCGCGAGTGCGGATTCGAGGAGCTCAACCATCCCCCCTATAGTCCAGATCTGGACCCTAGCCACTACTTTTTATTCCGCCAGCTCAAAGCTGCACTGCGTGGACGCTGGTTTGGGGACGATGAAGATATCCAGCTCGCCGTCCAGGAGTGGATTGAACAGCAGTCGGGAGATTTCTGGTTGTTGAGAAACGAAGCCTCAGGGAAAAGTGGCGCAAGTGCATTGAAGTCGAGGGTAGTTATATTGAAAAATAATAAAACACTTTTCCTCATATCTCGTTTCCTTATATCCGAATTTCAAAACTTATTGACCACCCCTCGTATATTGGTTTCATAATTATATACAACTAATAGGAGTCATTTTTTCTAAGCTGCTCAAGTCCAAATCCCAACAACATGGTGTCAGTTGGATGTCACAAAAGGGTGTATGGGGGGTAATGGTGAGCTAGAAAGCCAATGCGGCATTGGGGGGCAGGTCCATGGGAACAGTCGCAGCGCAATGCCAAGTAGCTTGGAGAGATGCCTGTATTCCTACCATGTCATAGGTGTGAGGTAGAGCGAAACGCTGGTTTGGTCGCCTAGTCCTCGCGGACTCTTTGGCGCCGTCATTCCCTGCACATCTTGCATGTCCAGGAACCCAGCACAAGATAATCTCGATCTGCCCGGCTCGCCAAAATGGTGGCATCACGGATATCACGAACTGAGGGATGTGGAGATTCCAATGCCCCGAGAGCACTCAAGACGCTTTGTGAGTCGCTATAGATCACAATCTCGTCTCCGGACCGGGCACGTCACGTAATCTCCGATACCGATTGGTGTATTGCCACCAGCTCGGCCGTGAAGACAGACGCAGCGCCTGGTAGAGCCCCGCTGAATTCAAACAGAGGGGATACGGCGTGGAAGCCGACCCCCTCTTGGGACTTGGAGCCATCCGTATACACTGGCACAGGAAGTGTGCTCCAAAAAGGCCGAATGCAATACTTCCGGCGCTGTAGAAGCTTTGAGAGCAGAGAGGGGGCGACAAATGGTCAAAGGTGGTACCTTCCAGGGTGGCGTCCTAGGCAGAACCAGGGGCGCCACTGGTCAGAGTAATACCTAGCTCTCGGGGTTTCCTGGCCCTAAAGCCGAAGGGATTAGGGTATAACTTGCGTCTCTCGGCGGCATAGGCACCGTCGAAATCTGTAGAGCGAGTGGCATCTCCCCAGCATCGACTAGTAGGCTCTCAATGGGAAAAGTGCGGAAGGCACCGGTCGCCAGGCGAAGGCCGGTGTGGTGGATCGAGTCCAACTTCAGCAACACACGCTCGGCTGCGGATGCACAAAACTCGCATCGGTAGTCGAGCTTCGAGTGAACAAAGGATTGATAAAAAAGTAAGCTAGTATCTCTATCAACGCCCCAGGTGCTGAATGTCACAGAGCGAAGAATATCCATGGCGCGGGTGCAAGAGGCCCTAAGGCTGCAAATATGAGCCTCCCAGGTGAGGCGTCGGTCAAATACAAGACCAAGGAAACTGTGCCAGTCCACCACTTCCAGGCGCACCCCATTTAGAAACAAGTCTGGGTTAGGGTGGAGCTGTGGATGGCGGCAGAAGTGCACCAACTTAGTCTTAGCCAAGGAAAACCTAAGCCTGTGTACTTCGGCGTAACCAGAGACGCGGTTCAATGTCTGTTGGAGTCGACATCTGGGCTGGGCGAAAAAAGATCGAAAGGTCGCCCACGTAGAGAGAGGGCGAGAAAATCTTCCGGCAGCACCGAGGTGATGTCGTTGATGCTCAGGGCAACGAGTGTGACACTGAGGACACTACCTTGCTCCATTGGGCCGGAGAGGGTTCCCCCCACCCGTATGCAGAATCGACGATCTCACAAAAATTCAGATATAAAGACCAAGAGGCGTCCCCTCGTCCCTATCGTGTGGAGAGTCTACATGATACCGTATCGCCATGCGGTATCATAGGCCTTCTCCAGATCGAAAAACACTGGTGTAGTGCTGTCTACGAAGGAAGGCATCGCAGACGGTATTTTCCATTCAGAGCAGAGCATCCGATGTGAAGTGGAACTTGCGGAAGCCGCACTGTGCAGAAGTCAGATGGCCTCCGCTGTGAAGAAAGAAAGGCTAATCTAACATTACCAATTTCTCCATCAACTTGCACACGCACGAGGTTAGAGAGATTGGGCGGAAACCGGCCAGGGTAGAGTGATCTCTCCCTGCTTTGCAAAAAGGGAGCACAGTAGCGATTCGCCAGGAATCTGGGAGGATATCCTGTTGAACAAATCTAACAGAAAGGCCATACCTAGCAAACCCAGGTGTCGAAGCATGACGTACGGGACATCGTCCGAACCAGAGGCGGTGTATGCGCACGAAGCGAGAGCGGAGCGCAACTCACTTAGAGTAAACCTGTGGTTGAAGGGTTCTCCTCCTCTTCGAGTTAAAGTCCAATCGGCGGCCTTCCGCGACATCACGACGCGCATTGAATGGTGGCGGAGCAGCATCCCGGCTAGAGAATGCGGTCGCGAAGGATTCCTCCACGGAATTGGGTTTCCGGATTGTGGTCCCATTATCCTGGAGAGTGGGAGGGGGGTCCTGCGAGAACTTGCCCCGAATCTTTTGACTCACTTCCACACCTCTGCTAGAGGGGTCTTCCCGTTAAGTGAAGACACGTATGCCCGCCAAGAAGAGCGGCGGACGTGCTGCGAAATATACCAGAACATAGCACTAGCCCAACGAAATTCACCGACAGCTACTACCAGCTGGCCCGGAGTCCACTGAAATTTCATTGAAGGAGTATGTGTTTCGCCTTCCGGGAAACGGGCACGCTGGGGGAAGGGACGGGAGCCCTGGTTTTAGCCAGGGCTGGGTGTGAACCTTTTATGCCGCTACCTCTATTAGAGGAGTGCCCAGGGTGTGGTAGAACTATCAGAAGGGTTCCGAATGGGCGCTGAAACGACCATGCTCATAGGCCTGGATGGGCCAGGAGCAGAGGGCGTCTTTCTCAACATTGAGGCATAGGACGTCCCAGGCAGCGCCGGGCTTGCAGGGACCAAGTCGTTAGCCTAGCGATCCTGAGCATAAACAGCCATGATTTCCTTCTCAAGGAGATATGCACCAAATTGCTTCGAAGAAGAGGGGTGCGGCTCTCTGCAATTGACACATTTAGTCACACACGATTTATACTTTTCATGTGCGGCCTTGGAGCAACTCACACAGACTTCGGGTAACTCTGACTTTGCACATCAACAGGAGCGATTAGTATGGCCGAATCGATGCCAGTAATAGCACCTCCGCGGCAGTGGCACGAATGCCTTCACGCGGAAGCGATACCAACCGGCGCGCAGCGACTCAGGGAACTTGTCACAGTTGAACGTGACAAAGAGTGTAGGGGTGGGTCTTGAGGCCCACCTCTGTATTCTCATCACACACTTGACCTTGACTGCCCCATAGTCAGCCAGCTCTAAGGTGATGTCATCTATGGAGTAGTCCACGAGTTCCCTCGCATAAACTACTACTCTCATGAAGTTCATAGTATAGTGCAGCATCACGTGTCCGAAGGGCACTAATCATGGGCGCCTCGGAGGGATCCTGCGCATTCGCCAAAAGGCTCCCATCCGAGAAACGGGTCACCTTCAGCTCTCTACCAATCACACTAGCTAGAGCTCTCCTCTGATGGATCATGTTGCCCTTAGCCAACATGCTGCCATCAGTGGAGCGAATTTGAGGAAACGCTTAAAGCCAGCAGACTCGAAAACGCCAGGTAGCCTCTGAATGAGGGGCCCAGACGTAATCGAGGCTCCGCTCTGCGCAGTTCTGGTCTTTGTCTGAGACTCCCAACATGAAGGAGCAATGGGGCCAGACATGCCGATCTTGGCTTGGTCGGTTACCGAAATACCAGCGGCCTTGTCCGTTCCCGCGGAGGGAGAGGAGCCCCGAGTCTTCTTCTTGTTTTTTTTTATGAAAGGAGGGCTGAAATGAGCCCGCTTCTCCCCTCTGCCGGCAGGAGCCCACAGGTCAGATGGACCAGCTTCAGCAAGATCCTTCTCCGAAATGGAAAAGGCCTTGGCTTTCCCAGGTACACCAGCTCGACGAGGAGATCCCTCCTCTTCTTGTACAGCCTTTGAGACCCGAACCATCTGAGGAGGACCTTGCACAGGGCCGGACTCAGGTTCGGTGCTTGGCACCGAGCCCAGATTCATCCTCATGGAAGGTCCTACCGTCTGGGGCTGGGTTACCTCAGGGACCATGTCCATCTCAGGGGGGCCTCTATGTGCTCCCCCCCCTCCCAAGGATATCACAGGTACCATTGGTCAGAATATCTTTTGTCAGGGAAGAGAGGGGGGCACGTATGGTGACCCCCACTAAGCTCAATGTGCAAGGAAGGAAGAGATCGATGGGGGCCTGTCTTCCCTGCTCCCCCTAAGGGGTTTGGTACTATCGTGCCGCTCCCACTGAGAGTGGTTGATTATGGGCCGCCTGCCTTTCTTGGCACCCCTCTTAGAAAGTAAAGGGCGGACTGCTGCTGCAAAGAGGGAGGCATCCGAGGGCACCTCCAGAGAAAGGGGTGAGAGAGAGTATCTACACCCATAGGCAAAGGAAAGGGGTAAGCCTTCTCTCCCTTTGAAGAGTTTTTGGAGGGTCCCCTGCGAAAACACAGGGGGGGGGGTCCATTTTTTCAGTGGAGCTGCCCGAGGGAAGGTTAAGGGAGTATTTTTTAAAATTTCATCATTGGGCATTGTTTTAAATACAGGATGTAAACGCTAATCACTCCACGCAGTAGCCCGCTCTGCGAGAGCTGAGCCAGCTGCCACCATTTGGGGCCACTCCTTCCATTTAGTGGACTGGCAGCCCATCGGCAAAAGGCTCCACTTGGGCACTGCATAAAATGGATAGAGATTGAAAGGAGAAAGAAAGGGGAAGTGAGGAAGGTGTGGATGGTGATGAAGCAGGTTGTTTAAAACCCACCATCCCAGACTGGAGCTCAGAGGTGAGGGAACCATGTCCCCTCCCCTCTCTGCCCATACCTGGGATAGTTGGGTGAGAGGAAGCTGGTTGGCATCTACCCTGTGAAATTAGAGGCTGACCAGAAAAAGTTGTGGGAGGTTGTAGGGAAAGTGAGGAAGTAGGGTAGAAAACACAGGCTGTCAGAAAGGAGAGGCTAAGCTGGGGCTGGACAGTGCCTTGAGTCCCATCAGCACAGCGGTCAGGAAGGCAAATCACCGTGCCCCTTACAGGGTACAATTGTTCGGGGGTTGCACGTGTTTAGATCCTCCTGGCCAGGGATGGACTTTCACTAAGCCCTTGATAGGAAATATGTGCTGTGTGCTAGCTAAATGGGTGTATATTTCATATGGCAGTAATGCATGCCAACCCAACTAGAGGGCTATGTGTGATGAAAATAATATATATGACAATTTGATGACATCACAGAAACACTGAAAATACCCTAAACCACTTTGCTCCAATTGTGCCCCCTAATTGTGACTTTATCATGATTGGACCCCTCCCCCCAAATGGATTCAAACCTACCTCCCCATGAACATCTTTATCCTTGAGATTTATTGAAACTGCCTCTTCTCCATGAGAAAAGATATTGAGATAACAGCATTTGTCATCTTGAAGAAGGCAAGCTGATTTGGAATTGCAAGGAGTGACTGAAGACAAAACTCTGAAAAAGTAACTCATTAAATATGGATACAAGAAATTTCCATTTTGTAATGACATGATCTATTGTTGTGGTTGACTATAGCCAAATGCAACAATAGATGAGAGAGACTCAATATTACATTGGTGATGATGATTAAGGATTTGTTCATTGTCTATTGTTGGTAGGTTATTTTTGTGCCCTATTTCTATTTTGCTAGGTTATTTTTGCAATTAAATGTCTCATAGGTTCTATTGATAGTTTTGATGCTGGAGTTGAAGATTTTAAGATCTATATTTTAGAGTTGAACTCTATTTTCTAGCTAAATCTATCCCAGAAGAGAAGATACCAGCTTTTCTTACTTTGTTGAGACCTAAGTTTTTTGCCTTAGCTAAAGGTCTGTTATCTTTAAAGGAACCAGGGACTTGTAAATATCTGGATATCATTAACGTGTTGAATGAATATTACTAACCCAAGCTAATTGTGATATATGAAAGATTCAAGTTCTATTCAAGGAATAAAAATCTGGTGAAACTATTGCTAATTTTGTTGCTGGAATTAAAGAACTGGTTCACATAAGTGAGTTAGGTGATGAGTTAACAGATATGCTAAGAGAAGTATTTGTGATGGGCCTTCTAATGAGTCTACACAGCACATTTTGCCGGCAGAATCAAATTTTACTTTCAATAGAGCTGGAGAAATATTAGTGTTAGTGATGCACAAGTATGGGACACTGCTATAAACAAAGTGCATGAACAGAGCCCTACTTTTAAACAAAAGCCTACTGAGCCTAAAGCTGGGGTGGTGGATGCTACATTGAAACCTAAGACACCTTGTTCTGGCTGTGGTAAATTACATTGAAAGCAGGAGTGCCCATTCGAGGGTGCTACTTGTTTCACTTGTAATCAGAAAGGGCATATTAAACCCATGTGCAGAAATGTACAAAGTGATAATTTTGGTGAAACTAAACTAAAATCTAAAAGGAATAATAAAGTCCATAAAGTGGACGAGGCTAAAGTCACTGAGGTAGATTCTAACTATGACTATGCCTTTAATATTACTCCTACTAAAACTAATCCTCTTAATGTCACATTATTTCTAAATATGTCTGTATAACTATGGAATTCCCTTATTTCTGAGAATACTTTCTCTAATCTATGCCTTATTGAGTGTGACAGACCTCTTCTTCATCATTCTTTTATAAATGTTAAGACATATGGTGGTGTTGCCCTTAAGGTAAGAGGCGGGATTCTTGTCTGTACTAGACTTAATTCTACTAATTCTTGTCAATCAACTATTGTCGTTGTCACACGATCACACCCATGTATTTTAAAGAGAGATTTAATTAATTCACTTCATCTAAATAATAGGAAGCTCTCAAATATAATCTATTAAACACTGAAGCTGATCTAGTGAAAGAATTCCCAGATTTATTTTCTACTGGTTTGGGTTGCCTTAAAAGTAATACTTTCAGTATTGAAATAGACCCAAATATCTCACCTAAATTCCGTAAAGCCTGGACAGTTCTTTATGCACTAAGAGCTAAAGTGGAAATAGAATTGGATAGATCAGTGGAAGAAGGTATAATTTCTCCTATATCACATTCTGCCTGGGCTGGGCTGCTGCAGTGGCACCAATATTAAAGGCAAATGGATCAGTCAGGATTTGTGGGGACTATTGGCTGCTAGGCTGGATACCTACCCCATTCTTAAGATTGAGGGGTTGTTTAACAGTGTCTCAAGTGGTAAGCTATACTAAACTAGATATGTTTCAGGCAGATGACCAATTATGTCTTGATAATGCATCACAACAGTATACAGTAATTAACACACATCATAGGTTGTTTAAATATCATAGGTTGTGTTTTAGAGTTTCCTCTGCACTTGGAATTTTTCAATGAAGGATGGCAGATTTATTAAGGGATCTTCCAGCTGTTGTTTGCTACTTGGATGTTCTCATATGTAGTTTATCTGAATTTGAGTATGAGCAGCGACTTAGATCTGTACTAAAGATACTAGAGACTGCTGGGTTGATGCTTTGTTTGAAGAAGTGTGCTATTTGTGTGTTATTTGGTTGTCCTACTAATGTGACTCAGCTAAAGTCATACCTAGGGTTACCTAACATTTAAAGGAGGTTCGTTACTAAGGCAGCATCTATGCTGGAGCCTCTTAACAGCTTATTAAGTAAGAGCTGGTGTACCTTGGTCTTGACAACAAGCACAAACAACTGCTTTTGTTCCATCCAAGCAGATACAGTCATGCCTCAATTATCGCAGGTTCATTTTTTGCAGATTTGGTAAATCACAGATTTTTCTTGCTAATATATGTAAAATTATATCACAGGATTCTGCAGCCTATAGGTAATTTATTTTTTAGATTTTATCTTTTGGGGGGTAAAATAAGCATTTTATAGCTTAAAAAATAAATATAAATAAAAATAACATTAATTAAAAGAATATTCAATTGAAATAAAATACACTATAAATAAGTAGACAAAGAATCGCACATATGGAAAATGAAGCTTGGGCTAACTGAGCTAGTTTGCCCAGATGATTTTGTACATGGCACACTATTGGCTGATGGATGAGACACAACTAATCAGAGCACAGTATTCAATATCCCAGGTGCTGATTCGCTCAGTGACTGCAGCATCAATGTACAGCCTATAGCAGGATTTAGCATCCTGCCTTGTTCAGGTCACATTCACATGTGTGATCTCTGCAGAGTCTTGCACTGCAGTATTGTTTTGTGCATTTTGTGTAAAAGTGTCAATTTGTTTCAAGCCCTGCAGTGACTATTAAGTGTTATTAAAAAATATAAAAAAATGTTTGGATGTGTTTAAAAGTGTGTTTACATACAAAATTAAAAAAATTAGACTGGGCAAATATTTTTCTAATACATGAGAATGCATTTCAAAGTGTGTTTAAGAGCGTAGAAAGGATTTATAAGAGTATGAGAAGGATTTTTAAAGGCTTAAAATATATAAAAATATATAGTTTCTACTTTGTGGATTATTCCCTATTGCAGGGGTTCTAGAACATAGCCCCCCCCCCCTATGATAATCAACGAATGATTGTACTATCTTCTGAGGTGTTAGTGCATTTGACAATCAGAACCCTATTGTAGTAGTTGCAGACAGCAGTGCTTATGGCATTGAAGCTGTTTTATGCCACCTGATAGATGGTATATAACATCCTGTTAACTTTGTCCCTCGTACTTTCACAGCTACAGAATATAATTATTCTCAGTTTGAGAAGGAAGACTTAGTAATGGTTTTTGATATAAGGAAATTCTATTTCTAATCTAAGGAAATTCCATTTCTATTTGTGGAGTCAGGACAATTTTACATTGGTGACAGATCATAATCCTCTTCTTGGTTTATTTTCTTCTACTAAATGTATCCCTCCTACAAGGAGCTACAAGGAAAATAAGTACCCTAGAAGACCTTACGGTCCATACGAGGAGGGTACTTTTGGTGCAATCCTCGAAGGTGTAAGTTTGCAACCTCATAGATCATTTGCAAGGCTCTTAATGGTGATTTCGCAAGACTTTATCTAGTCTTGACTTGAACTGGTCAACAGAATCACTGTTAACAACTTCCATCGGAAGTGCGTTCCAACTAACACAGATACTATATGTGAAGAATTTCCCACACAGATCACGGTGGTATTGCTTCAGTTCAAGTTTGTATCCGTGATCTCTTGTTCTTCCCTTGCTGAGCTGGAAAATATCCCCGTGTCCAGTCTGTCGAATCCTTGAAGTATTTTAAACACTTTGATAAGCTGACCACGTAGTCTCCGGGTCTCCAGCGAGAACATATCTAATTCCCTTAGTCTATCATTATAACTCATATGCCTGATAGAGGGAATCAGTTAGGTTGCCCTGGCTTGGACGCATTCCAATCTCGCGATGTCCTTTCAAAACGAAGGACTCCAAATTGTACGGCATATTCCAGGTGTGGTCAGACGAGGCAGTTGTACAGACAGAGTACTATCTCCTTGTTCCGATATCCAAACTGTCGCTTTATATACCCTAACATCCTTTGGGCTTTCTTCTCCACCTCAATTCACTGTTTCGAGAACTTGAGGTCACTGGTGATAGTTACACCCAAGTCCTTCTCAGTGTTGGTGGATTCAAGAGCAGTGCTCTTAAGGGTATAGGGTGATTGGGGATTTCAGTGGCCAATATGCATCACTTTGCATTTGTTTATGTTGAAAGGCATTTGCCACGTATCAGACCACTTCCCAACTTCCGAAGATCATCTTGCAGGCGGGCAGTATTTCCATTCTTTGCAACGTTCATACCAAGCTTGGTATCGTCAGCAAATTTGAAAATCTTGGCAACCATGTCACTGTATATGTCGTTGACATAGATGAATAGTAGTGGTCCCAAGACAGAACCTTGAGGCACCCCGCTAGTAACAAGCACTCACTCAGAAGCCTGTCCATTCAGCACCACCCGTTGCCATCTGCCACTTATCTGTCCAGCCTGCTACTTTTCCATCTATGCCCAGCGCTCGCACTTTCTGGAGAAGGTGGCGGTGTAATAACTTATCAAAGGCTTTCTGAAAGTCTTAAGTAGACCACATCCACCGCCTTGTTCCGATCGTGCTCACTGAAGACGAAGTGGAAGAATTCCACAAGGTTTGTCAGGCATGACCGTTGCCTTCGGAAGCCGTGCTGTGAACTCATCAGTAGCAGGTTTGACTCTAAATGCGACGTTATTTTGTCCACCACCGACTATCGAAGTCAGACTGATAGGTCGGTAGTTCGACGGTTGGCTACGGTCTCCTTTCTTGAGGATAGGAGTCACCTCCGCTTCACGCCAGTCTCTAGGAACGCATTCGGTCCGGATTGACATGTTGAAGATTGCGCTCAGGTGTCGTGACACTTGATCGTGCACTTATTTCAACACTTTTGGTAGAAACCCATCCGGCCCAGGTGACTTATTCGTCGTCAGGTCAGTGATCTTCTTTTCTATTTCCCCTTCGGTAAAGCCCATGTCCTCCATTCCCCCCCCCCCACGAGTAGGAATCCGTTGGCTGGGAGATGGGACCACACTCTTCAGTAAACAATGAAGAGAAGTAGTCGTTGAGGAGGTTAGCATTTTCTGCATCTGAGTACTTTAATGTGCTCTCCTCATTTCTCAAAGGGTCAATCATTCGACGGATTGGTTTACATATCCAAAGAACTCTTTGGGATTCTCTTTACAAAGTCTCACCACTTGGAGTTTCTCAGACTACTTAGCCGCCCTTATGCTGGACTTCACTCTCCTGGCTAGCCTCCAGTATTCATCAAAGTCACCGAAATCTTTGAGGGCAGGTACATATTTCTCTTCTCTCTAAGGGGTTGGCCGATTTCTTGATTAAACCACTTTGGTTGAACAGAAGACTGACGGGGGCATTTCAGAGGGATGAAATGAGATTGAAGACTCATGAATGTGGTTTTGAAACTGTTCCACGAGTCTTCAACAGCCTTGCGTCAGTCAGTCCAGCATGAAGACCTGCAAAGTCTGCTCTTCTCAAATCAAGTTTCCTCGATTTACTAGTTGCAGGCTCTGCCTTTGGAACTTTGACTACAAATCTAATTAGTCGGTGGTCACTGCCACCGAGCTATTCGCCAACAGAGAGGTCCTCAACGATGTCATCCTCAGAGGTGAAAACCAAGTCGGGGATATTGTCTCCTCTCGTTGGCGCTCTCACCCATTGAGTCAGGAACGCATTGTTTGCGAACTCCAGGAGTAGTGCGTTCTCTGGTTTCCCAGTCAACTTGTGTGTTGAAATCCCCCATGACGATACACACTCTGTCTTCAACAAGTTCTCCTAGTAGCTGGTATAGATCTGACCTTTTCAACAAGTTGGGCAAGAGGTCTATAAAGTACCAGGGTCCTATATTTGGCAGAACCTATCTCTAGGTCAACACCTAGTAGTTCATGGTCGGATACGATGTTGCTATCCGTTGAGCTGAGAATATCCTTGACATACAACAACACACCGCCACCCTCTCTGTCTGGCCTATCTTTTAAGAAGAGCTGGTAACCGGGAATCGTGAATTCACCTTCAAAATCTCGGTTTGAGGTTTTTATCCACGGCTCTGTTATGGCTACCATCTCGGGTTCTTCTGTTGCTATGAGGCCACGGAGTTCAAGAAACTTGTTGCTGATTGACTGCCCAGGTCATTCCAGGAGTGACATGGGCGTATGTCCACCTTCACTCTAGGCCTGACACTCCTTAGGGTCCATTCCACAACATCTTGTATCATGTTGCAGAGTACAGCCTTTCCTTTAAAGGAAAGATGTACTCTATCCCTTTGGTAGAGATCATTTCTACCATAGAAGGTGCAGTAAGGGTCCACAAAAAAGACCCCCTCCGCTGTAAACAAATCTCCGAGGCATCAATTAAGGGAGACGTTCCTTGAGTGAGCGGTCTGGGTTGGACCTCTTCTCGGGAGCATCCTGACCACTACATGTCTACATGTTTTTAGCCCACAGTCGTGCACAGCATCAATGACTGTGTTGAGAATCTTTTCTGTGGGGCCTATCCTTCCTCCTCTGAGGTGGAGGTCATTGCCACTAGCTCCCAACCAAGCAGTACTGACAGTCCCCGAAGGGGTCATCGATTTCTCACCAGGTAAACAATGGAGCACACCCTGTACTAAACTCCTACTAGTTCCCTTCACGATGGCCAAGATCTCGGAGCAGCGTTCAATGGATATCCCGCCACACTAAGAGACTCAACCCAAGGCTTTTTATTGGCCTGGCAACCAGCCTGGAAACAAAGGGCTGTCACCTCGGACCGATGCAACCAGAGGCACCCATCAACGGTCACTGGGAATAGTCAATAATTACACACCAGGGAAGGGGTTAACAGGGCATTACCCTTACCCCATTCATCGTGCCCCAATGCCTAGGACACCTCTAGTCCTAGTCTCTCGCAACCAGTGAGCGTCGATTGGCGTTGTTTATAGAGGTTCCAAAGCCTCTCTTCTGACGCATGAGGTAGCTGCCAGGTCCTTATATGTAAATAGAGGGAAAAAAGGGTAAGAGTGACATGATAGGAGTAGGGTTTTTTTGTGTTTCCTTTTTGTATAATAAGTGGAAGAGATAGGATAAAAATGAAAAAGGAGGATAGAATAGAAAAAAGGAAGGTAAGACGCACTTAGTCTGGAACCTCATTTCCGACCAAATCAACAAAGAAAGCCCTACCAGGGGTACCCAGAAAAGAGGTACCCCAGCCAGCATAGCCCAAAAAGTCAAAGTTACACACAAACTCTCTTCCCGCGACAAGGGGGCGTCACCTCTCCCTCTACTTTCAATGTTGGGCTCTTCTTCTTCAGGCTTATAATTTCACTTATTTATCATTCTGGAACATTATTAGGTACTGCAGATGCTCTAAGCCATCTACCTCTTCTTAGTACTGACATAACTGAAAATATTCTAGTTCCAGCTAACAGGACTATGCTGGTGAATTTTCTAGATTTTTCACCAGTCACTAGAGTCGCTGTCAGGGATTGCACATGTGCAAAACCTGTTCTTTCTAGAGGATAAAAGTTCTGTGAATGTATGGCCAGCTTCAACTATGGGGGATCCCAGCCTTGCTCTTAAAGTTCAAAGGAGATATGAGTTGTCCATTCAGTTAGATACAGTCATGTATCTAACTAGTCATTCCTCATAATTAAGGAATGCTCTATCACATCAACTATATGCTAATCATGTGGGTGCTTTTTGCATGAAGGAATTAGCTAGAGGTTACTTTCGGTCCAACTGCTAGTGAAACTATTAAGTTTCTTTGACATTCCTTAGTTCAGTTTGGTTCACCAATTTCAGTTGTTTCTGACAATGGTCCTTCTTTTACTCCTGCTGAATTTAAGCAATTTGTCTCAAGTTGCGGTATTCATCAAATTACTATGGCAGTATATAAACCTTCTACAAATGGTTTAGCTGAGGCCTTCAAGAAAGCTCTCCAACATCTTCAAACCCCTTCTGATGACTATTGATAGGTTCCTGTTTAACTATCGACTGACACCAGAGTCTACCACTGGAGTTTCCCCAGCTGAATTAATGTTTGGTCAATGCTTGAGGTCTTTATTAGACTTGATGTGGTCTACAGAACAACTATTTGCTAGAGTGGCCCATAGGCAGGAATGTCAGAAAGCTAACCACTGAAAGTCTGCTAAAAACTTATCCCTGCCACCATTATCTCCGGTGATGATCAGAAATTATACTCCTGGTGGTTCGAAGTGGATACCTGCTGATATACAGGAGCAGACTGGTCCTTTATCTTATAGGTGTAGTGTAACCATAGGGGATGTTGTAAAAAGACACTAAGATCAGGTAATTCTTAGATACACAAGGACTCCTGTTAGAGAAGCTCTTATGCTACAACCTGTTTCTCCTACTTCTGTCCATCCTATTTTACATCCTACTCTTGTCCTTCCTGTGGTAGACTCTTCACTGCAGGTTATGGATGCAGCTAATGTAAGCAGGTTTTCTAGAGTGCAGAAACCTGTAGATAGGCTGAATCTATTAAGTTTTGTTTTATGTTCTAACTAAGGGTAGAGGGATGTAATGATGTGATCTATTATCTATTGTTGCATTTGACTATAGTCTTATTGCCGATACTTCAATACTATGTGGCTTCTCAAGGTCCTGTAGATAGATGCACTCAGTCTACGTCCATCACCTATTCCATGAAGATAAGCAACAACCTAATAGGACACAAACAACTGTACCATACCTGTTCCTGTTATAACCTAACTATTTACTAACTCCTATTAACACTTTTATTGTGACACTTATTACCCGCATCTGACACATCACATCATCTATGGTGAATGTTGTTAATTGTTGTTCACAGTAAAACTATAATTGATAGTATACAATCATGGTTAAAATGTATGGCATGAGAGGGACAGTGCCAGACATTTTGTCATTTTTTTGGTTATACTCCTCTAGTATTAGTACAAAGCAAAAAGAAAACATATAAAATACTAATTATAAATGGGATATACTCAACTGTTTATTATATTGTTTTCAATTATGTGAATGAGTCATTTGTATTCTCTATTTTTTCATACCTGCCCCGTAATTTTGGTCAAGGCTGTATAATACACTCTTGACCATAATATTGAACATGCTATAGCAAAAGTCAAAAACAATTCCCAGCGCTTTCGTCTTTATTCTTAAAGACATTTTCAAGGAATGTGCAGATACACCAATGAAGGAAAAGTGAAAAATGATTTCCGGTACTTTTGTCTTTATTCTTAAAGAATCATTTTTCATTTTTCCTTTGTGGGTGTATCTGTATAACTTTAACTCACATGCACTTTGTGAGCTTTTTTCATGCTATAGCAAACTTTTAAAATATTTTGCTTTGTTTTTTTTACTATTCTTTTTGCACTTGTCTGCCCTATTCTTCCTCCTTACCTGACTGAGTAACAATATATCACTTAATTAAAATCATTTCCCATTTCTTAAGAAACATTTTGATAGCATACTTGCTCATAAATATCTCAATATTTACATAGTAGTGAAACAGAACACATTGAAAAAATAATATATCCTACATTCTCTTATCCAGAACATTAGCCATAGTAGAATGTATCTTGTTTTGACTGTTATCATAGATGTATGATGAGTGTAATGTATTGCTTTCATCATTCTTATAATTTTTAAATTTCCAGAACCCCTGAAAAAAAAAGATAACATTATTAATTTTAAATATAGAGAAAAATAATAACTTGTAAAATGGTTAGACAAAATTTATTTATTTCATTAATCAAAACATAAGTTTTAGAATTAAATTTCTTATGTACAAATTTATAGAAATACAATTGCTTCAGGTAGATCATCACAACAAATAAAGAAGAATGATTCGAAAGATGTCCTAATCTATGAACCAAACCTAATAAATCAAACAAAATCAACTGTATCCACTTTTCTTGCTGCTAATTCTCAAGCTGTCTGGCTTAGCAGCCACAGGACCCTGAGGAAGGATATACCTTTATTGACTTTTCCTATGCCTTCACGATGTGCATATTGTGTTTTTAGTATATGTGATTGTGTGTAGTATTCCTCTATTATGTGTTTGTGTGGATACAGTCTTGCATTCTGGACAGGTATTTGCTATGGTCACATTCAGCCTCTTCTAGCAGCTCAGGAGGGTCAGGTGATAGCCATGCTGCAGCTTGGCCAGATGGATTCTGTTCTCGCGAGGTAGAGAGAATTCAAAGGGTATAGATATCAAGGGGCCTTCCATGCATGAAAGTGATTGGATAGAGCAATGAGTGAGGTGGGTATGGCTATGTTTCTGGAAGATGGTTTGGAGTTGGCAAGGTGATAGAGTTGACATTTTATCTCTAATGAAATTTAGGTGTTTTAATGGAGATTTTGTGGGTTTGCATATTCCATTTATGTGCCTCTGATGTCAAATAGGCACTGGTAATAAAGCATTGGTGAATAACCAAAAATTAAACTGATAACCAGTGGCTACTACTAGGCTAGATTAAAAAACACAAACCAAGAGAAAAAAGGCTAAGCACAGGCTAAAAAAACCCAACAAATAAAAGGAAACAAGAAGGAGGCGCACCTGCCCGCAGTGCAGGAACATGCAACCTACAAAAACCAGTCAAATAAAGTGGAGGGTAGCTTCCTCCAAAGAGTTATATAGTCCACAAGTCTGTGTGAACTAACCAGTCCCGAATACAAGGGACAAGCGGTAGCAACCCTGCTCATCCCGGTAATGTGCACGAAGATCACCTGGACAAGAATGTGCCAAATAGTCTGGGGGATAATGCAGTCTTCACAATAAGGCGCAGGTGAGCGCTCAATCAAATGGCGTTGCATCCTGCGAGTGTGTACAATTCAGAGACAACAGAAAGCAACTTGAAGCTGTCGCAGCATTGGGGGGTAGGTCCATGGGAACAGTTGCGGTGCAATGGCACGTAACTTTAACTTCCCCTCCACCATCTCATTTGCCAAGCCACCCCAGGGGGCTGTCCATTTTCCTGCCATGTAATAATTGTAGAGAAGAGTGAAATGCTGGTCTGGTCGCCCAGTCCTCGCAGATTCTTTGTCACCCTCATCCACACAATTCCTACATGTCTAGGAATCCAGCACAAGATAATCTTGACATCCGCCAGGTTTGCCAAAACTGTGTCATCATGGATATCACGAACCAGGGGATGCGGAGATTCCAATGCCCCCAAAGCACTCAGGGTGCTTTGTGAGTTACTATAAATCACAATCCGGTCTCCAAACTCGGCACATCGCCTTATCTCTCGTACCAAGCAGTGTATTGCAACCAGCTCAGGTGTGAAGACAGATGCAGGCCTGGCAGAGCCCTCCCTGACTTCAAATAGAGGGGAAATGGCATGGAAACTGATCCCTTCTTGGGACTTCAAGCCATCTGTATACACTGGCATAGTTCCAGCGTGATATAAAATGGGCTCCAAAAAGACTGAACGCAATACTCCCAGCGCTGTAGAAGCTTTGAGAGCAGAGGTGTGGCGATAAATAGTCAAGGTGGTAACATCCAGGGTGATGTCCGGGGCAGAATGTTAGGGCACCACAGGCCAGAGAGCTATACCAAACTCTCGGAATTTCCTAGCCCTAAACCCAAAGGGCTTAAGGTATGACTGGAGTCTACTGGAGGCATAGGCACTGTTGAGATCAGCTGCTGATGCAGTGAGAGAGGTTGAAAACTGAGAAGGCGCCGGGCTTGCGCATACAGGTGGCATCTCCCCAGCATCGACAAGTAGGCTCTCAATGTGGGATGTGCAGAAGGCACCGGTCGCCAGGCGAAGGCTGGTGTGGCAGATAGAGTCCACTTTCCGTAATACACACTCACCTGCAGATGCATAAAACTCACATCCATAGTGGAGCTTTAAGCGAACAAAGGATTGATAAAAAAGTAAGGCAGTAGCCCTATCAGCACCCCAGGCGCTGAACATCCCAGAACACAGAATATCCATGGTGCGGGTACAAGAGACCCAAAGGATACAAATATAAGACTCCCAGGTGAGGCATTGTCAAATACAAGCCCAAGGAAGTGGTGCAAATCCACCACTTCCAGATGCACCCCACTTAGAAACGGGTCTGGGTCCAGGCAGAGCAGTGGATGGCGGCAGAAGTGCACCACTTTAGTTTTGACCAACGAAAGCCGAAGCCTGTGTGCTTCGGATAGTGAGAAATGTGGTTCAATGCCTATTGGAGTTGACACTCCAGAGTTGGTATCTGGGCTGCATCAAAAGAGATTGGAAGCTTGACCACGTAGAGCGTAGTGACAACAGTTTCTGGCAGCACTGAGGTGATGCCGTTGATGTTCAAGGCAAAGTGTGACACTAAGAGGGCACTTCCCTGCTCCATTGGGCCAAAGAGGACTCCCCCTACCCATAATCGCCGATCTCGTAAAAATTCAGATATAATGATTGGGAGACATCCCCTCGATCCCATCGTGTGGAGAGTCTCCATGATACTGTATCATCATGCAGTATCACAGGTCTTCTGCAGATCGAAAAACAGTGTTGTAGTGCTGCCTATGAAGGAAAGCCTTGCAGACAGCATTTTCCAGTCAGATGCTCGGCTCCGATGTGGAGTGGAACTTGCGGAAGTCGTACTGTGCAGAAGACAGGTGGCCTCAGATGGATTGGCCTAGGCAAGATCCTTCTCTGACATAGAGAAGTTCTTGGCTGTCACAGGAACACCAGCCGGGGGAGGAGGTCCCTCCTCTCCCTATGTGAGGTCTTGGGGATCCGAGCATTCTGAGGAGGCTCTTGCATAGAAGGGAACTTGGGTTCTGTGCTTGGCATCGAGCCTGGGTTTGACCCCATCTAAGATCCTACTGTCTGGGGTTGGGTCACCTCAGGGACCATGTCCATCACAAGCAGGGGCCTCCATGTGACCTCCCCCTGGACATAATAGATTCCATTCAAGGTACTTTTATTCATCTCATCTTGGGCCGGCGAACCGGCATCCATCAGGGAAGAGAGGGAGCAGGTATGCCATATCCCTGTAAGGTCATAGTGCATAGATGCAGGATGTTAGGGGGCACAGGCTCATGGGCCCTGCTATACCTTGTCCCCCTAAGCGGGTTGGCCCTATCAAGCCATTCCCAGTGGGAGCAATGCCTTCTTGGCATTCCCTTGTGAAAGAAAAGGAGGGAATGCCACTAGAGAGAGGGAAGCACCTAAGAGCACCTCTAGAGAAGGGGGTGAGTCTCCTGCACCTGTTGGCCTGAGAAGAAGAATAAGCCTCTTCTCTGTTAGAAGAAATTTGGAGGGTCCCCTGAGAAAGCACAGGGAGGGAGGGGGGGCGCCTCCATTCTTTCTGTGGAGCTGCCTGAAGGCAGCTCTGCCGCTGGTGAAGGGGATTTTTTTTATTTGGGGGCATGGTGACCCTAGTATTTTCATGGGATGGAAATGCTAATCACCCCAAGCAGTAGCCCACTCTGCGAGGGGTGAACACAGGGCCGACAAAAAGCAGACAGCTGCCATTTAGGGCAGCACCTTCTGCCCTGTAGCCAGGCAGCCCTTTGGCATGGCGGCTCCACTTTGGGCTGGGCTTAAAATTGATAAGACTGTGAAAGGAGAGAAAAAGGGTATGTGAAGAAGGTGTGGATGGGGTTGAAGCAGGTTGTTAACCCCCCCCCCCCCCTAACTGGAGATCAGGGCTGAGGTCCCCTCCCCCTCAGTGGGATGGTTGGCTGAGAGGAAGCTGGTCGGCATCTACCCTGTGAAATTACAAGCCAAACAGAGAAAGTTGAAGGAGAGGTTGTATGGAAAGTGAGTTCCAACAGCATGGTGGCCAGGAAAGCAAAGCGCTCTGCCCCTTACAGGGATTTGAAGGTTCAAGCAGTTCACTTAGTTAGATCCTAGCATTATTCAAACAATGAATAGGAAACATTGAATAGCATTATTCAAATAATAAATAGGAAAGATTTGGAACTTGTGCAATAAGCAGAAATATATTTAATGTAATTTATGTGCAAAAATACATATTGTTACATTAAAATTTTCTCTAACTTTTTATTTAAAGCCTATCATTATACTTATCCAATAACAAAAAGATGATCTTATCTGATAACTAGCCATGTTGTGATTGGCTAGGTACACTTGTTCCAGAAAATATTCATCCCCCAACCTAATACAACTTTTTTTTCTCCATATTCCATGATCAATTTATTGCAGGTAATGAAATTTCGGGACATTGAGACAAATTTTCACATACATTTGTTTTATTTATATAGTTTAAATTATGACAGTTTTCAAGTCACAAGTAGTTCCTGTACTGAATTTATAATTTGAACTAGTTCCAAATAATCCAAAACATTCTAAGAACCATTTTGTTGGCATCACAAACTAAATAGTCATATTCTACAAGTAATCATCCTAGCAAAGGGTAGTAAATGAACTGTCTTCCAACATCAAATCAAGAATAATTATGAGATTCAAATCTAAGATGAGCTACAAGAAGATTTCTGAAGAACTAAATATCCCTAAATCTAAAGTGCAGTTACTTTTAAGAAAGTTTAATGATTTGGGATCACTTGCAAAGCTCCTTCATTTAGGTCAGAAAATTCCATTCTCCACATTTCAGAGGATCTTTTGATCAACTAAAAATAGTTCAAAAGATGACTAGAAGGCAGATAAAGGTATTGATATTCATTAGAGTAGCATTTAATATGTTGCATGAAGCAGAAATGCATGGATGTCACCCAACTAAGACACCTTTATTGAAAATCTTCATTACAAAGCCTGGTGGTTTACCTTGAGGTGCTTCTACGAGGGGTGGTCAATACGATTTGCGAATCGGTAGGGCTAAACAGGAAGGGAGATGGCTGTTTGTGGGGGTGCTAGGACAAGTTATGATAAGTCAGAGCCTGCAGCCGCACGCTCCTGCCTCGTCTATTTAAGAAGCAGTAGCTGATCACAGATCATCAGTAACAGATTTTTCAACAATGGAGAAGGTTGAGCACCGCGCAGTGATAAAATTTTTGACCAAGGAAGGCAAGAATGCAAAAGAGATCCATGAATGCACGGTTGCAGTGTACAGCGACACCGCCCCTTCCTATGCAACCATTGCTCGCTGGAATAGGGAGTTCCACCATGGTCGTGAGTCCCTTGAAGATGATCCCCGTCCAGGATGCCCATCAGACGTGACCAACGAGGACAATGTGGCCCATGTGGACAGGATGATCCTCAAAAATCGACGGGTGAAGGTCGAAGAAATCGAGCGAGAACTTGGAATATCACATGAAAGTGTTATCAACATCATCCACGACAATTTGGCCATGACCAAGGTCTCTGCTCGTTGGGTCCCTAGAAACCTCACACCCCATGATCGGCTTCAACGTCGTCAAAGTTCGGAGGAGCTGCTGCTCCTGTACAACCAAGACCTGGCAGGATTTGAGTCACGCATAGTGACAGGTGATGAAACGTGGGTCCATCAATGGGATCCTGAGACCAAGCTCAAAAGCATGTCCTGGAAGCACAGGGGCTCTCTGACCATCAAGTTCCGGACCTAACCCTTAGCCGGGAAAATCATGGCCACCATCTTCTGGGATTCTGAGGGAGTGTTGATGGTGAACTATGCGCCTCATGGAAGGACAAAACAGGCCAATATTATGCCGAGGAAATGGCTGGGTTGAAGAAGTGCATCCGTCAGAAGCGGCGCAGCAAGTTGACACGCAGTTTCCTGCTCCTCAATGACAATGCCCCTGTCCACAAGGCCAGAGTTGCACAAGCTGCCCTGCCCAAGTGCAGATTCGAGGAGTTCAACCATCCCCCCTAAGGTCCAGATCTGGCCCCTAATGACTACCTTTTATTCTGCCAGCTCAAGGCTGCACTGCGTGGATACCGGTTTGGGGACTATGAAGATGTCCAGCTCGCCGTCCAGGAGTGGATTGAACAGCAGTCAGGAGATTTCTGCTTGTCGGGAATTCGGGAGGGTAGTTATATTGAAAAATAATAAAATACTTTTCATCGTATCTTGTTTCCTTATATCTGAATTGCAAAACTTAATGACTGCCCCTCGTACCTCAAGAGGGCGGAGCTCCCTCAATGTCCTGTGCGGTAGGGCCATGGCATTGCCGCCACCCTTCACTTTATTGAATATATTCCAGCTGGGATATTATGGTATTGGATGTGGCTGGCCTAGCTGCGGTGTACCCTGGATTAGTCCTCAGGAACTTGTCTAATTCTTTTTTTAATGTTTCAGTTTTTATCCCCATGATCTTCCTTATATCTTTCGGGAGGTGGTTAAAAAGACAGGCTCCTTTCCGTAAGATGCTGTTGTGTTGGAGGGTCTTGACTCTTGTTGGGCATTCTGCTGATATTTGGAGTTGGGTGCAGTTTTGTCCTGTTCTTGTGTCTTTGGATGTCCTTGTAGAAATTGGTTCAGTTGTAGCATGGGTGATTTGTTCTTCTATTACCTTGCAAGTATATATTTATAAGATATCTTTCCATTCTTCTTTCTATGGAATATGTCATTCTTTTAATCATTGCCAGTAATCTAGATTTTTTATTCCTGGTTTGTTTTTATTTTAAGTAAATGTTCTTTGTAGGACTTCTATCTTGGTAATGTGTTTTTATTGTGAGGTGCCCATAGTTGAGAGCAGTAGTCTATATATCAGAAGCAGCATTATTAGTGTTTTCCATAATGTAAGCAGAATTTGAAGCTTTCCTGTTTTAAAAGTTCTGAGTATGTATCCCATTAATTGTCTACATTTGGATGTTATTCTTTTCAATGTGAATATTAAATGAGGCATTTTCTGATATTGTGATTACTAGGTCTCTTACATGGGGTTTTCTCAAGATATCATTACATTTTGGATCTGTGTACGTTGAGTCTTGGTTGGTGTGGATTCCAAATTTTATTAATTTGAATTTATCTTCATTAAAGCTCATGTTATTTTGTTTGCCATCATATGCTTTGGAGTTCCATGTTGTCCTTGGTTGTGCTGATAGACCTAAATACACGTGTGTCATCAGCAAAAGCTAGTAATGAGTTGTTGACATTTGTATTAATATTAGTCATTATTATAAATAGTACTGGTCCCAGTACAGTACCTTGTGGGATTCCACTTATAATATTTTCTTTTCTGGATGCTGCTCCTTCAACATATGGTCAACTTTATCATATGCATTTGTGAAATCGAAGTATATCGCATCCACATTTTTGTTTTCTGCCATGGATTTCAAGATAGAGTTGTGAAAATCAATTAGTTCTGTTAAGCAGGATCTTTTACTTCTGAAACCATGTTGGAAATCCTTTATTAGTTTGTTATACTCACAGAGGTTCTTTTGGAAGAGGCAATTATGCCTGTGGCTCCAGGGTTTTGAAATCAGAGTTATCCTTCTTTTAGGTAAACTACCTGTCATGGCTACGAGCTCCACCTACTGGTCTCCACCGTGATGCCCAGTCATGGAGGTTACCTCCCTAGTAAATAGTGTCAGCTTTAAAAAGAATCTGGATGGAGATTCAAACTGCCGACCCAATGATTGCCAGGCAAGCACGCTAACCACTATACTAGCCAGGAGGCTAGTTTTATTTCATCACTCTTTTGAAAACTTTTATGATGTTCGATTTGAGAGCAATGGGTCTGTAGTTCTTTGGTTCTTTTTTTTTTATTCACCCTTAAAGATTAGTGTTATGTTGGCTAATTTGAATATTTCTGGGATTTCACCTGAATCTAGTGATTTTTGCCATAGTATGTGCAATGGGGTTACTAGTGATATATTTTTTTTTTTTTAATTATTCTGGTATCGCTGCCTCTATATCTTATTCTTCTACTTGGATATCTGTTAGTGTATTTATTTGTGTTTTCCTTTGCATCTGGTATATTTTGTATAGTTTTGGGAGTGTACCATGCTTTAACATACTGGTTTTGCCAATGATCATTTGGAGAATGTTCAATTTTGTGAAGATATGCTGTGGTCAGATGAAGCGAAGATTAAGTTGTTCAGCACAAATGTCAAGTATGTTTGGTGTAAAGATGGTAAAAAGCCAGTCTTCCAAAAGAACACTCCCCACAATAAAACATGGAGTTAGATCTATTATGTCATAAGGCAGTGCTTTGGAATGGTCATCATCACACCCGACCTCAACCTGATAGAAAATTTCTGGTATAAACTGAACATTCACATCCATGCCAGAGAACCCTCACCAATGAATTGGAGAAGTTATAAAAAGTGGGTTTGAAAGTAGTCGAAAACTATAATAGTTATTTGAGGAGTGCAATAAGCAAAAAGACTATAACAGTGGGCATTAATTATAAAAGGGTATAGATAATTTGAGATTGTATTTTTTTTTGTTAAAATTTTGTGGAGGTCCATTAGTACATTCATCACAATGCCTCTAAATTTTGTTACCTTGCAATAAAGAGTTCAATGGACTATGGGGCAAAAATTGTGGTATTAGGTAGAATTATGAATACTTTCTGGAGCAAGTCTATGTAATGACATCTATAGATGGAGCTGTCTTTACATCCATCTCCATAAGCACAAAAACTGTCTCTCAACTCTCAGCAAGACTCAAACTGGTACTTAAGCATGGCTAGCAAGAGCTAATAAATCAAGTAATTTGAATAAAAAATTTTAATTTCATTTTACTAAAATTAGGGTATAATAAAAGATAAAAAAAGACATCTTATCCATTTCTTTTGCCTACATTAACAAATAGATTTGGATAAATTAACTTAAGAAAAAAAGGAGTGTGCAAAAGGCAGCTAATCAATAGCCTATACGAGGCTGCTCCTGTTCCCATCAAGTTCAGTCTCACTATCTAGGTAAGGTCTAGAATATAAGGCAGTTTTGTAACTTATTACATCTCTTGATAAAACCACTACACCTAGCATCCTCATCCATAAATCTATCCTCCATTCAAAAAGACTGCAGGGAGGATGCTTATCACATGACTACTAAGCCCTATAATAAAATTCTTCTTTAAACAGATGTTTAATATATATACCAAATTAAGTAAAAACTTACCTCAATGTGGATTGATGATGAGTTCGCTGGATTTATTTTGGAAATAAAGGTTTTCTTTAAATCTGGTACTTTTGCTACATCTTTTAGTATACCAATCAAGTTTTCAATAGTCATTTTTTTTTTAAATGGTTCTATTATACAATTAAATCAAATATACAGATTTAGAAAAATATTTGATTAATCTGAACTCTTGAATTTGGCTCTGTATGTTCTACATTAAACCCCTTCCCTTAACTTGAACACTGCAAACCTCAAAACCTATCTCATATACCACCACATTTAAGATGCCTTTTATTTCTCAGCAGGAAGCTATTGATTAATATGGGGTACAAACCATGGGCATCTGCACATATGGGAGCAAGCTCCGGCGTCAGGGGGAGGTCCCCCTACCCCCGGCGCAGGAGCCTGCGACCTACAAAAAAACAAAACAAACAACAATAACAAAAAACAAAAACTAATTAAATACAAGGGAGAAGGCCAGCCTCCCCCAAAAGGTTAACAAGTCCACAAGTCAAAGTGCACAAACTCGCCCCGAGTATAAGGGACAGGCGGTAGCAACCCCGCCCATCCCGGTACCGGTCCAAGCAACGTGCGCAAAGAACACCCAGACTGGGACATTCGACAAGAATGTGCCAAACAGTCTGGGGAACAACCAGTCGTCACAATAGGGCGCAGGCTGGCGGTCCATCAAATAGCGATGTGTCACACGAGTGTGTTGATTCGGAGACGACAGAAAGCGACCTGAAGCCGTCGCGGAATTGGGGGATAGGTCCATGGGAACAGTCGCGGCCCAATGGCATGCAACTTTAAGTTCCCTCCGACTGTCTCCCATCTTCTTTGCCGAGCAGTCCGAAGAGCTGCCTGTATTCCTGCCATGTAGTCTGTGTGAGGAAGAGCGAAACGAAGGTCCAGTCACAGAGTCCTCGCGGACAATTTGGCACGCTCATTCCCCGCAATTCCTGCATGTCCAGGAACCCAGCAGAAGATAATCTCGACATCTTCTCGGCTCGCCAAAACCGTGGCGTCATGGATATCGCGAACCAGGGGATGCAGAGATTCCAATGCCCTGAGAGCACTCAGGGCGCTTTGTGAGTCGCGAAAGATCACAATCCGGTCTCCGAACCGGGCACGTCGCATAATCTCCCGTACCGAGTGGTGTATTGCCACCAGTTCGGCCGTGAAGACAGACGTAGCGCCTGGCAGAGCCCCGCTGACTTCAAACAGATGGGATACAGCGTGGAAGCCGATCCCCTCTTGGGACTTTGAGCCATCCGTATACACTGGCACGGTTCCAGCGTGACACGAGGTGTGCTCCAAAAAGGTCGAACACAATACTCCCGGCGCCGTACAAACTTTGGGAGCAGAGGCGTGGCGACAAATAGCCAAATGTGGTACGCTCCAGGGCTTAGGGTATGACTGGCCTCTCTCGGCAGCATAGGCACCGTCGAGATAAGCTGCGGATGCAGTGACAGCTGTTGGCGACTGAGGGAGGCGCCGGGCTCGCGGGTACAGGCGAGTGATGCACTGCACGCGGCGCAGAGCAAGTGGCATCTCCTTAGCATCGACCAACAGGCTCTCAATGGGGGAAGTGCGGAAGCCACCGGTCGCAAGGCGAAGGCCGGTGTGGTGGATCGAGTCCACCTTCCGCAATAAACGCTCGGCTGCGGATGCATAAAACTCGCATCCGTAAACGAGCTTCGAACGAACAAAGGATCGGATCGGTAAAAAAGTAAGGCAGTAGCCCTATCAGCCCCCCAAGCACTGAACGTCACGGAACGGAGAATATCCATGGCGCGGGTACAAGAGACCCTAAGGCTGCGAATATGAGCCTCCTAGGTGAGGCTTCGGTCAAATACAAGACCAAGGAAACAGTGCGATTCAACCACTTCTAGGCGTACGCCATTAAGAAACAAGTCTGGGTAGGGGTGGAGCCGTGGATGGCGGCAGAAGTGCACCACCTTAGTCTTGGCCAAGGAAAACCGAAACCTGTGCGCTTCGGCATAGCGAGAGACGCGGTTCAATGCCTGTTGGAGTCGACGCTCCAGAGTTGGCATCTGGGCCGCGCCAAAAGAGATCGAAAGGTCGTCCACGTAGAGCGTAGCGAGAACATCTTCCGGCAGCACCGAGGTGATGCGGTTGATGCTCAGGGCAAAGAGTGTGACACTGAGGACACTTCCCTGCGGGACACCCTCTTCCTGCTCCTTTGGGCCGGAGGGCTTCAGATATAAAAATTGCGGGGGCGTCCCCTTGCCCCCATCGTATGGGGAGTCTCCATGATACCGTATCGCCATGCGGTATCATAGGCCTTCTCCAGATCGAAAAACAGCGTAGCGTAGTGCTGTCTACGAAGGAAAGCCTCGCAAACGGCATTTTCCCGTCGAAGCATAGCATCTGAAGTGGAGTGGAACTTGCGGAAGCCACACTGTGCAGAAGACAGATGGCTTCCGCTGTCCAGGAAAAAGGCTAATCTAATATTTACCAATTTCTCCAATAACTTGCAACGCAACAGGTTAGAGATATTGGGCGGAAACCGGCTTGCGAAAGGCGAGCACAGTAGCGATTCACCAAGAATCTGGGAGAAGACCCTCCTCCCAGATCCTGTTGCCATGCCTCGCTCACCCAGGTGTCGAACAATGGCGTACGGGACATCGTCCGGACCATGGGCGGTGTCCGCGCACGAAGCAAGAGCGGAGCGCAACTCACTCACAGTAAACCTGTCGTTGAAGGGTTCTCCGCCCCTGGAGGTAGAGTCCACCCGGAGACGGCGACCTGACGACGAGCATTGAATGCTGGCGGAGCAGCATCCCGGCTGGAGAATGCGGAAAAAGCGGTCGCGAAGGATTCCGCCAAGGACGCGGGGTCCGAGATTGCGGTCCCATTCCCCTGGAGAACGGGAGGGCGGTCCTGCGAGAACTTGCTCCAAATCCTTTTGACTTGCTTCCACACCTCTGCTAAAGGGGTCTTCCCGTTAAGTGAAGACACGTATGCCCGTCAAGAAGAGCGGCGGGCGTGCTACGAAATATACCGGAACCTAGCCCAAGCCCGACGAAATTCACCGACAGTGAAATCGTTCGGGCGGCGCTTATAGCGCATGTAGGCATAACGCTTCTGTTTGAGGGCCGTCTCACACTTGGCCGACCACCATGTGAGTGGTCAGCGTGCAAAACCCCCAGACGTTCTAGGAATAGTAGTCAGGCCCACGGCGATGAGGTTGCCGGAGAATAACTCAACGGCCTCATCTACCCACCTAAACTCCTCAACTGAGATAGAGAATTCAGTCATTTCCTGAAATTCAGGCCACCGCGCCCGCACCAAGCACCACCGAGATGGGCTCTCAGGCGGCAGTTGCCCTGGAAATGATATTTGAATGGGAAAGTGATCACTACCATGGAGGTCATCGACCACCCCTCAATCAAAATCGGGATGTGCATCCGAAGAGCACAAAGATAGGTCAAGGCAAGAAAATGAAGCGGTTCTCGGACAGTGATGCGTAAACTCATCCACGTTTAGGACACCCATCTCAAGCTCTTCGATCAGATCGGCAAGGACTTGTCCCCTGGGATTTATTGAGTAATCTCCCCAGAAAGGATGCCTGCTGTTCAGATCTCCAAGCAAGAGAAGGGTGCCACGATGCGGCGGAAGTCCCCCACGTGGAAGTCAGGTGACGGTGGGATGTACGCAGAAATGATAGTATACCTCCTAACCAGGTGCAGCTGCACAGCCACTGCCTGAAAGGAGGTATCTAAAGAGAAAGGACGAACAGAGACATCATGCCGGGTGTAAACCGCGCATCCCCCAGCCCGGCCATCCTGTGGTGGTGGGGTCGCAAGACCCTTATACCCCAGGAGGGTGGGTAGGGGGCAAGCGCCTAGCATGGTCTCGTGCAGAAAGATAGCCAACGGGAAACGGGACACGACGAGCCTTCGCAGCTCCTCCCAGTTGGCCTGGAGTCCATGGCAATTCCATTGAAGGAATATGCCCTCCAGGCCTAGCTCGGAGGAGATGTGGGGGCCCTCCTTGAACAGAAGACCCTCACGGGAATGCCGTACGCTTCCCGGAGGCAGAACCCCGGGCGCTGTTGGCCGGACAAAGCGCTGAAGGCGCTGTCGCCTTCGAGGACTTATTGGGGGAGGTTGAGCTCGCCATGCGAGTCTTTTCCTCCCTCCGCCTCAAAACCTTAGGTGGGCGTTGCGGCTTCAAAGGCAGGGGGCCCTCTTTTTGAGGAACCACCGTCTCCGAGCCACTGGCTCCACCACTAGGCGTGGGCGAAGGAGCCGAAGCTCTTTTGTTGCTGTCCTTTTGGGGAACAGCTTTAGAACCCCGGAAGATGGCCTAGCAACCAAATTCAGGGGTGTTGCCTCCTGTGAGTCTAATGACTCGGTGGAGGCGCGTGGCCGTTTCGCCTTACGGGAAACGGTCACGCTGGGGGAAGAGGGGGGGAGCCCTGGTTTTAGCCGGGGCTGGGTATGAACCCTTTTTGCCGCCAGCTTTACCAGGGGAGCACCTGGGTTGAGTAAAGCCCGCAGAAGGGCTCCAAATGGGCGTGGAAACAGCTGTGCTTGTTGGCCTGGATGGGCCACGAGCAGAGGGTGCCTTTCTAACTATTGAGGCATATGACGTCCCAGGCAGAACCGGACGCGCCAGGACCAAATCCTTAGCCTCGCCGAATGAGAGTCAATCCTGGCCTGAACAGCCAGGATTTCTTTCTCAAGGAAATATGCACCACATTGCTTCGAAGAAGCGGGGTGCGGCTCTCCACAAAGGACACAGTTGGCCCACACGATTTGGACTTAGCGTGTGTGGCCTTGGAGCAATTTACACAAACTTCGGGTGACCCCGACTTTGCACGTCTACAAGAATGATTCGTATGGCAGAAGCGGTGACAGTAATAGCATCGCCGTGGCAGTGGAACAAATGCCTTCACACGGTAGCAGAACTAAACGGCACGCACCGACTCAGAGAGCTTGTCACAGTCGAACGTGACGAAGAGTGTAGGGGTGGGTCTCGAGGCCCCTCCCTGTTTTCTCATCACACGTTCGACCTTGACCAACCCATGGTCGGCCAGCTCTAAGGTGATGTCCTCAATGGAGTAGTCAACGAGTTCCCTCGCATAAACTACTCCTTTCACAAAGTTCATGGTAGAGTGCGGCGTCACACTCACCGGGGTGCCATAAAGTGTCCGAAGAGCACTTATCTTGGCCGCCTTGGCGGGAGCCGCCACATTCGCCAGAAGGCTCCCATCCGAGAAACGGGTCACCTTCAGCTCTCTACCAATTGCACTAGCTAATCCTCTCCTCTGATGGATCATGTTGCCCTTGGCCAATATGGTGCCATCAGTGGAGCGAATAACGAGGAAGCGTTTGAAGCCAGCGGGCTCAAAAATGCCAGGTAACCTCTGAATCAGGGGCCCCGATATCATCAAGGCTCCGCCCTCTGCACTTTTGGTCTTAGTCAGGGGCTCCACAACCGGGGAGGTGGAATAGCCGGATGTGCTGATCTTGGCTTGGTCGCTTGCCAAAGTGGCAGCAGAGCCATCTGTCCATGTAGCCTCCGCGGATGGAGAGGAGCCCCGAGTCTTCTTTGTCTTTTTTGGAGAGGAGGGCAGGGAATGAACCCGCTCTCATCTCTGCCGGAAGGAGCCCCCAGGCCAGATGAACCGGCCTCAGCCATGTCCTTCTCCGAAATGGAGAACCGGTTGGAGGATATCCCTCCCCTCCTTGTACTGCCTCAGAAACCCTAGCCGTTTGAGGAGGACCTTGCATAGAGGCGGATTCGGGTTCGGTGCTTGGAACCGAGCCCGGATTCCCCCTCATGGAAGGCCCTACTGTCTGAGGCTGGGTTGCCTCAAAGACCATGTCTACCTCAGGGGGGGCCTCCAGTTGCCCCCCCCCCCCCCAAGACATCGCAGGTCCCATTGGCAGTATCGTCACTAGTCTTGTGTGGGGAGGCACAGACCTTGACCCCGGCAAGGTTCAATATTCTTGCCAGCAGGTCTTATGAGGGAAGCGACCGAAGGGGCTTGGCTTTCCTCTCCCCCCTAAGGGGGTTTTCCCTAACCGAGCAGCTTCAATGTGGAGCAGCTGCCTGCTGGCTTTCTTGGCAGTCCCCTTGGAAAGAACAGACGGGACTGCCGCTGGAAAAAGGGAGGTGCCCGAAAGCACCTCACGAGAAGGGGGTGAGGGGGAGTCCCCTACACCCATAGGCGAAGGAGAGAAGTAAGCCTCCTCTCCCATTACAGAGATATGGAGGGTCCCCTGCGCAAGCACAGGGGACCCTCCAGGGGAAGTTGAAGGTTGGGGTTTTTTTTATTTTCATCATTGGGCATGGTGACCCTATTTGTATCACAGGACGCAATCGCACATCACCTCTTTCAGTAGCCTGCAGTGGAAGAGGTGCTTACAGGCCTGGCAGAGACAGGCGCCGCCATTTGGGACCACCCCTCCCACCTGGTGGCCTGGCGGCTCCACCTTAGACACAGCGTAAAAAAGATAGATTGTGAAAAGGAGAGGAAAAGGGATGTGAGGAAGGTATGGGTGGGGATGAACATTGTCCCCCCCCCCTCCAGCCCTGATCCGGGATGGTTTGCTTGAGAAGAAGGTCAGCATCCACCCTGTGAAATTAGAGGCTGACCCGAGAAAGTTGTGGGAGAGGTTGTATGAAAAGCGATGAGGTAGGGGAGAAATACAGGCTATCTGAAGGAAGGAAGAGAGGCTAAGCTGGGGCCGGACTACAATAACCCAATTCCTACCATAAACATATTTTACCCACTCATTACTTACTCTATCAAGCTTTCGCACAGTATGCTCCTCTTTATTTATTCCTCTATATGTCTCACTCCCAAATACCAATGCTGGTACCAGCATATTTTCATGGAACTTCCTGACACATTCCACACTAAAACTTTTACTAACGCTCTAATTGCTATGCAGACTTTCCTACCATTTAAAACTTTTATGGTAAATGTTGCAAGTATGGGCGGATGTGATTCTAGCTTATTTGGGGGGCTATTTTTCAGTGTTTTTCTGCTATCCCACTGGCCAATCACAGATCTGTATTCAGTTCCATCAATGACTAATCAGAAAGCTCTATTTGTTTCAATGCTTTTTGTGCTTTTTATATTGATCAAAAATAGGTTTTTCTTTTATTTTCTCTGTTTTTTTCCTTATTTCTTTTCTATATATCCTACCTACTCTATGCCTGCCATTATTTAGTCTTATGAATTACTTTCTACTTAATTTTCCATTGTTTAATGCTCGATAAAACCATATTTTGGGGTTGGTAACAAAGCCTGACTTCTTAACTCTGACTACAAATGACCATTTGTTTTGTTTTGCCTCAGTATTGATTTTTAAAAAATGTTTTTTACGACCTTCATTTGGATTCTTGTTCCAAAAGGATTCATTCAGTATTAATGTTTTTATTACTATATATGTGTAGTTCAAGAAACACAAATTCTCAAATTCTGTACAAAAAAAACAAAGCTACTTTTCTGGCAAACTCATTAGTATTTAAGCTCCCACCCATGCTGATTTGTGCGATTTGTCAACATTTCTTCTTCCTGCATTGTGTGCTCATTGAATGTTTCCTATTTAAGTGCTATTTTAGCCAACAACGATAAATGTGTCGATTTTCTCGAAGCCCATGACCTTTTAAAATCTAAATGTGAGTGTCCAACTTGTAAGGCAGAACTTACAATGAACAGAAATTGGGTCTTTCGGTGTGATAAATCTTATATTGGCACTGACAGCAAAAGCGACCACTGTAAGTACAAGTCAACGGCTCAAAAAAGGAACTTTTTTTCGCGGGTTCATGCCTCTCCATCGAGAACATTATCATGGTGGTATTTTGGTTTATCATGAATAGGTTACTACTACCCCATCTGACGTAAGTACATATCTACTAACAATTATAATAGTGTAAGAAACAATAATTTAATTTTGACGGTCAGCTCATTGTTGGGGATGGCTCATCGGGGGGATGTGCCTACAATGACCCTGATTTTTCAATCATTTAGGGGGGGCTGGGGGAGGGGGAGCACCCCCCCCCAGTATATAATTGGAAATCGCCATAAACTTTGTCCACATAAATTTTGGTTCATAAAAAATAGCACAAAATAAGCTAGGACTCGGATCCAGCCATACTCTCAACATTTACCATAATCTGAATCTGCTTCATCTGTACCACTTTCATTCGTACTTCAGTTTACGGGCGCTGTTTCTGTGCTACAATTTGGGCCTTATGATGTCAGAAGTAAAAAAGCAAAACCCCTCATTTCAAGAATAAAAATGTTAATTTTTTGGCAACACTATCATCTTTATTATTTCAATAAATGTGCAGAGTCGATAGCACGTTTATCAAAATAAAAAAGACAATAGTGCCGCCTAATTTAGGCTATTGCCACCAAAAATGTAAAAATTTTTAGTTACTTTGGAAATAGATTTCAGCTGAAATCTATCGGGATCAAGTTGCTTTTATGTTTCATTCAGATGTGCAGAAACGATTTGTTAAAAAAAAAAATGTAGAAAATTATTCTATAAACAATTATGATTATATACTGGGGGGCTGTACCCTCCAGAAAACCCCCCAATTGATTGAAATCTCAGGGTCATCACAGGGCGATCCCCTTCACAAGCCGTAACACTAACAATGTGTGAAATTAATGGTTTAGTTTCACAAAAATAGTTAAATGAAACATACAAAGTTTAATACATTAGTAATTATAAAAAAATCAATGCATTACTAGATAATATAATTGGGTAGAAGTGCAGGCATTTACTAAATAAAAAAGGAAAAAACAAAATAACAAAAATACAATGCCATGATTGGCCCTTTTGAAGCTACTATCTGATGTCATAAGGCCTAGATTATAGCCCAGAAACAGTGCCCCCTATTGTGCGCCCCTAAACTGAAGTATTACTTTCATTTAGAAGCCATCCTAAATATAAATACTAATAAACTTCACACTTGTTCGAGAGTAACATCGCAAACTCGAATATAACACCCACCCACTTCTAATCTCCAAATGTTACTTTTTTTATGCATTAACATTTAGCTGCCTCCTCTCTTTCACACACTATCAAAAGTGGTAAACATGAAGATCGGGGGCATGAATGATGGGACACAAAATATTTTGTCCCTGTTCCAATATGTTTCACCTTTTGTGAGTAAATTTAAGGGGACTGCTCATGGAGGATTTATCACTGCAAGGGGACTTCCCTATGATGATCCTGAGTTTCAATCAATTGTGGGGGTCTGGGGGCACAGCCCCCCAATATATAATCATAATTGTTTATAGAATAATGTTCTAATGTTTTTTTAACATTTTTTATTTAACCAAACGCACATGAATATGCATACATGGGTAAACGAAACATGCATGCCAAAAAATAATACTTTTTCGGGCGCACCGCCGATCTTCATGTTTACCTCAAAAGTTTTGTTCAACATTTACAAAACTCTCAGACACCAACTAATAGAACCCATGCCTCATTCCCATAGGTACATACTTCTCAATAATCCATCTATAAAGATAATTAAATAGCCATGATGACAACGGAACACCTTCTCTTAGACCTTCGCCCTGCCTTCATGTAGGTCAAAACACTCACTCCAACTATCTTTCACTAATGCATGCCTTACAAAAGAAATCCTTTTCATAGCATTCAATAATTTACCTCTTGGGGAAGCATTATGGCAGGTGCTTAAATTATGGATTTATATTATTAAACACCTGCCATAATGCTTCTCTATCAACAAGATCATAAGCTTTCTCCAGCTCAATCTATTAAACCAGCCAATACACTTTTTTTAGCTGGTTTAGTGCAAATACTTAACCTGCACATCCTACCAGCAATAAATCCCCTGTTATCAGTCCAGAATTGTTCCATAGAAACAGGACTATTACTTCTGAGTCATCAGGCACAATTCCACTTTCAAATGTCTTCAAAACAGCCACCAGACCGATTTCATAGCACAATCATAACATAACATAACATAAGCTACTATTATCTACTCCAGCTACATTCCCATTTTACAAAACTCGCACAACACAAACATCCTATTCACCCACGAAGCCAATCTTAGATACTCACATTATTTAACCTATGAAAGTATTCTTACCATCTATTCTTGATCTTCTTATGCATTACAATGCCATTCATCCTTGACGTTTAGCTATTTTTATCAGAGTTGCTCTTCACAATCCCTTCCAGGATAGTTTAGTTCCCATCTGAATTTCCATTCATCCTTTGTTCAAGTTCAAATGCCTCATTCTCCGATTTCCCTCGTTTCACCTTCTCCATGCCCCAGTACTTATTTCATTTTCTACTGTTGAGCAATCTTGGGTAAATATGTAGATTAGCGACAAACAATGGGATGTACTATTTCATCTGTGTTCCAAAATGATTCACGTTTTTTGAGTACATTTAAGGGGACCACACTACGATGATCATTAAATTGAGGGGGAGGGGTCTGGGAGGCACAGCCCCCCCAGTATATAATCCTAATTGTTTATAGACTAAAGTGCTAACGTTTACAGAGGTGAATGATTTAACCAAATCATGTCAGCGCCTTTAATCGTTTTGAGAATTATAATAGGGGTGGGGGTGGGGTCTGACATCACACGACTCAAACACGCATGAATATTCCGGTAGGGGTGAACGAAAATATTTACCAAAAAAAAACTTTTTCAGCAGAGTCGCTAATCTACATATTTACCCAATCTTGCACTTCTGTTCCAAGGAATACTATCCATTTGTTGTATCCACACAACTGAGAAAGGTCTATACTTGCTGACTAGTCAGTGTAAAATCATCCAAATCCTTTCGGGTCCACCCTAGAGGATGGCTTCCAAGTGCCTTTGAGCTCACTAGGGATTGCCATCCTGATATTTATATTTTGTTCATTATCAAGTAGAGCAGGGACGGACAACCTCCAGCCCGCCAAGGCATAGTGTCTGGCCCGCTTTTGTGTATAGAAAGGACAGAGATGGATCACTGTGTGGATACGTTGGTCTCGAGGTTTTCTGACTGGACGAAGACTTCCTCCTTAATGAAATCATGGGGGCATTCTTCTCTCTGGTCCTCTGTAGACTTTCTTCTGAAAGGTTGTATCGCTCCACGCTTTCCAAATCTTGTTTGATATAAGTGATAAATCATTAGGCACTTTAGTGAGAAGTTTGCTTAACCTAGGTTATCTCCTTATATCTACTGCCTTAGTAACCTAAGATCTTTTCCTTAATGAAAGTCACCCGTGCCGGGAGCATTCTTCTCTCGAGATGTCTCAAAAGGACAAATCTCGAGTTAAACTAAAACGACCTAATTCTAATACTGATCTCGAATTACCTAACGTTGGTCCTACTCTAAAACAATTACATAAAGTGATCAAAGAGACTGACCAAGCTGTCTCACATTTCTCTTCACAGCCATCAACTTCTGGTTCAGAGAAATCAAACACCTACCCAAATTACTCTGCTATCTATCATAATCCAACACATGATACAGGTAGTATAAATGTGACTTCCATAAACAAAAATGACTCTAAATTGAATATTGATCCCAAATTTGTTTCTTGGGTATATTTAAGTTCTCCAACAGTTAATTTGACAAAATTAAGTCCATTAACAATTAAAACAGTTGTTGAATCCATTTATCATGGCCCTGTCAGCGAGGTTAAATATTGCAGAACAGGATCCCTCTTAATACATACAAAATCCTCACATCAGACAACAGCCCTCTTAAATACAAAAACCATTATCAATGGCAATATGATGTAGAGTGCTCAGTTGAACAAAATTTAAACACTATTCAAGGTATCATATATGTACCTGATCTACTATACTTTGATGAATTATTACTTAATGAATTAAAAATTCAAAATGAGTCACTTATGAAAATTAGACACCTCAATAAAGGCCCTTCCTGAATCCCTACCCCCTTGTTAGTATTAACTTTTGCTGGAAATGTCTTGCCTTCTAAATTATATTATGGATACCTTACATTTAGTATTGATAACCACTACCCTAATCCCTTGATGTGCATTAATTGCTGGCATTTTGGACATTGAAGTAGGACCTGTACAAATAAATCTAGATTTCTTTATTGTAATGAGCAACATAATTCTCAGGATTGTATCGCTCCAAGGGAAGCTCCTAAATGTATTCACTGCTCTTCTCCCAACCATTTAGGAAATTCTAAGGAATGTCCTGTGTGGATCATGGAGAAAGAAATTATTCATTTAAAAATTGATAAAAAATTATCCTTCTTGGAAGCTCGACAGGTATATTTCAAAAATCATCCTATAAATGCAAGTGACATATATACAAATAACAAGAAAAAAATTATAACAAAAAGCTACAAAAGAAACACAATGCGACCTACCCATTACTAGACCACAAACTCTACCTGCAAAAAGTATTAATAATGAAGATAAACAAAACTCTCATAATGTTAATGTCTCAAATGAATACCTATGGTCTATCCTTAAAGAATATAAGAAAATCATGGAAGCAAACATTGCCCCTAAACAGGCAGTTAACAAAATGGCTATAGTGTTTAATAAAATGGGCTTTACAAAAAAAATTGATTCAAGGGATGGTTACAGAATATTATTTGGTGATTAATAGTTTAAATTATATATAGATAATGAACTTTAGAATGTCAGTGGAATATACACAATTATACAACAAGGTTACCATTCCTGCAGATGATCTTAAATGAGTATTCCCCATCAATTGTAATGTTACAAGAAACAAGGTTAGGAATAGAGCAAAACATCTCTTTAAAAGGATATTCCATCTTAAGAAAAGATAGAAGCCGTAATGGAGGAGGAGTTCTACTTGCCATAGCCTCCTGGGTACCATTTGTAACTTTAAATATCACCTCTGATCTGGAAGCTATAGCAGCTAGAATTAATTTACCATCTTTAAAATTAACAATTTGTTCAATCTATATACCTCCAAGATTTCCTTTAACTACATAAGACCTAATGAATCTTTATAGCCAACTTCCTCCACCAGTATTAATATCTGGAGATTTGAATGGACATCACTACCTGTGGGGCTCATCAGAATGCTGTCAGAGAGGAAATAAAATAACAGATTTTATTGAAGAAGCAAATTTATACATCCTAAACTCAAAGGCCCCAACTTATTGCAATGAATTTAGAGGACACTTTTCTCATATAGATATATCTCTATGCTCCCATTCTTTAAAACTAAACTTAGAGTAGAAAGTACTACCAGATCTTTATGATAGTGACCACTTCCCCATAATTATGGAAACGATGGATGAAATGAAGTATAATACCAGGCCCAAATGGCTATATAAAGGTAATTTTAAAAAATTTCATCAAGAGCTACAAATTCCCAAAGTCAATATTTCACTTAATGCAAATGATGCTTGCCTTCTAGTAACCTCTGCTATCACCAAATGTGCAGCCAAAACCATACCAAAGTCATCATCAAGAATATTCCCTAAATGTAACAATCCCTGGTGGAATGATAGTTGTGCCTATGGAATAAAAGTTATAAAAAAAGCCTATAAACTATTTAAGAAGTACATGAATCCAGAGTCTTTACTGTTATATCATAAAGCTAGGGCTAAGATATGGTATCAAAGTACTCAGTATTGCAAATCACCCCACACGTATATGTATTTTACAATTCTTTTGGTATAATTTCTATGACATTCGGCCTCACCCAAAACCTTTTTGCGGTTGGATTAAAAAATATATAATGAACTTAGGATATGACGCCATTGATTTAAACACCATAAAAATATCTAACTGCTATATAAGACTAACTAAAGTTCACTTTAACCTCTCATTAACTGCATACCCTAAGAACAAAACTCCTTCATGTATTTATCAAACATTGTCCTTAGAATTAATTGAGTTGCATAAATCCTCAGGTTTTAATGTAACCTTCACAGATGGTTCCAAAAGTAATGAAGGAGTAGCATGTACTTTTAACTGGAGAGAAACCATAAAGACCTTCAAAATGACCCATCACTGCTGAGTTATATGCAATATTGAGTTCACTCAAGTACATAAATCAAAAGCTAGACAACTGTAAACTACTCATAGTTTCAGACTCCCTATCAGGTTTGCTAGCTGTGAAAGAACAAAAAAGTCACTACTTAATCCACCGTATAATTAACTATATACATAAAATCAACCTGGAAGCTGTTTTTTTATGGGTTCCTAGTCATGCAGGTATAAAAGATAATGAAGTGGTTGATGCAGCAGCTAAAGCAGCAATACACAATACTAATATGACACACCTGGGGTTCTCAGTATCAGAAATGATAGGCATGCTGAAGCCCTCAGTCTTCAACCTCTGACAAAATGAATGGTCCCAAAATAACGGCATTCTCCCCCAAATCATACCCGATGATTGGAAGAGAGCGAATGTAGTCCCCATTTTCAAGAAGGGTAGTAAAGAGGATCCAAATAACTTTAGACCGGTTAGCCTAACTCCTGTAGTCTGTAAAATTCTTGAGAAAATAGTTAAAAAGGGATTTGCCAACATCTAGAGAGGGAGGGGTTAATCAGCGATGCTCAGCATGGGTTTAGATCAGGTAGATCATGTTTGACTACTTTACTAGACTTTCTGGAGTTTGTAACAAATCAAGTAGATAAGGGAGAGAATGTATTTGTAATTTACTTGGATTTTAGTAAAGCATTTGATAAGGTACCACATAGGAGACTAGTTCATAAATTAAAAATGATTGGGATATGTGGGGGTTTTCAAATTGGATAGCTGAGTGGCTGAAAGACAGGAAGCAAAGGGTAGTGCTAACTGGTGTAAAGTCAGAGTGGAGGGATGTTATCAGTGGGGTTCCTCAGGAATCGGTTCTCGGTCCATTATTATTTGTCATCTATATAAACAATCTTGGGGAGGCAGTTAATAATAGTGTCAATTTTTGTGGATGATACCAAATTAACAGCTGTAGTTAAAGATATTGATGATAATTTTAAAGTGCAGGGGGATTTAAATAAATTGTTATCCTGGGCACATAAGTGGCAAATGACTTTCAACCTTGATAAGTACAAAGTTATTAACATGGGAAAAGATAATAGAGAATTTAACTATGAAATGGATGGGCATTGGCTGAGCTCAGTAGAGGATGAGAAAGATCTAAGAGTAGTAATATATAAGTCATTAAGGTTTTCTAAGCAGTGTATTGAAGCAAGAAATAGGGCGAATAGAGTGCTGGGTTTCATTAAGAGAAATGTCAGTTACAAAAGTAAGGAGGTTATTCTTAAACTCTATAACTCTTATGTTACGCCACATCTAGAGTACTGTATACAGGCATGGTCCCCACATTTTAGACATGATATTAACCTTCTCGAGTCAGTGCAACGGAGGGCAACAAAGATTATTCCTTTCCTGGGGCACCTTGAATATATAGATAGACTGAGGGTATTAAATATGTTCTCGTTCAAAAGGAGGTGTGTGAGAGGGAGAATGATTGAGCTTTTTAAAAAAAATTCTGGGATAGATAAATTGGATTTTAGCAAGTTTTTTGAGTTAGATGATGGAAATCGTCGGACTAGAGGTCACCACTTGAAAATTAAAAAGCAAGGGTGTAGGTTGGATTTAAGAAAATATTTTTTCACCAATAGAATGGTAGACTTCTGGACAAATTGCCGCGGAGGGTAGCAGGTAGTCCAAATTTAAATGTATTTAAGAGTAGGTTGGATGAGTTTATGGGGAGAGAAGGTTGTGAGGGTTCCTAAGTTTTGTATATATTAATATTGTTTGTATATATCTATAGCTGCATGATTTAGTTCTTGACAAGCCTTAATTGGTGATACCCTTGTTTCTGGACGCAATCCTCTGGATGTAGTTTTATTGGGAGTTTGGGTGCCTTAAAAAAGAGGCCGTTTGACTCGGATGACCTATGATGAGCCCTTTTGGCTTTTGTCATCTGTTATATTATATTGTGGGGGACTTTGATTTTGTCCTCCCTGGCGATGGTGCTTTTTGTGGGTGGGTTTTGAAGGATGCAGATGACCTTTGATAGGCCCTTGTGGCTTTTGTCATCTGTGAAATTATGCTATGTTATGTTAAGATTAGGATGCAGTAGACTATCCCATGGCTACTTCTTTGATCCATCACTTTTCCACTTTTGTGAAAAATGAAATACACAACTTACCCTAGAACATGCTATAACTCAATGCCCTGAATATGCTTTAAGTCGTAACCCCCCATTAAATTTCTGCTTGGAAAACAACCTAAGATTTTCATATGCTACTGTCCTAAATTCCTCAGTCCCATTTGAACTAGTACTAAAGTTTCTAAGAGATACATCATTATATAGACACATTTAATTTTTTTTTTCCTCCAGTTTGTATATCCATTTATGTACATATATAGATATGAGTATTTGTATACATAATTGTGTAACTGTTGGCACTGTATAGTTTAGCTTATCTTCTCATACTAACAGACTCCACCTTTATCTTTATTCTTGAGTGTCTAGGAGTGGAGTCCCTAGACTGAAGAGGTGATGGTGACTATCTTGACTGTACTTTCATGGTGCCAATAATCCTTATAGGGTTTCAGCACCCATAAAACAGATTAAATCAATCAATCAATGTGTGACTGGACAACGGTTGGAGGTTGGTCAGGAAGGAGAGGCTGTCTGCTCAGCTGGAAACGTGTTATTCATGATGCCTTTAGTTCATGCGAAGAACGGTATGGGTTGCGGGGTATCGCGGTGCCATCGCACACCTTCTTACATGTAGTGCTGTGTATAGTGGGTCTCTGGCGAGTTTCCTGAGTTGTTTTGTGAGTCTGGTGTGAGCATATGTATTGAGGGGTACTAATTTGTTGTTGTGTAGTGCGGCCATTCTCGAGTACAAAGGAGAGCGGCAAGTGCGCTTCAAGCAGAGTTCTGAATGCGCTGAGCCTTTCGCTTCTACGTGTCACTTAAGGCTACGAGTGACAGTGGGGTGTACGTGAGAATATGTTGCACGAGTGCTTTTTGCCCGCAGAGTAGAACCTGCTCAGCGATGTGTTTGTTCATGAGGCTCTTGCTTGTTTTATGTTCTGGTGTATATTGAACCAGAGGGTCTTGTCGAAAGTTACCCCAACGATTTTTGTACATTGTGTGTATTCGAGCCTTGTTGGGTTTAGGTGGTTCATGTCTGGTGTGTGTGAGAAGATTTGTAGGTTGTCCAAGAAGTGATCTCTTGCGCCATAGAATGTCATCTGTGTCTTCTGAGGATTCGTGGCAATCAGCCATTTATCCTTGTAATCTGTCTTATCGTCTAGTATTGTTTGTGCCTGGAGCGTGATTTGTTCTGGACCATGGCCACTGATGAGAATGATCTCATCATCTGTGTAGGCCACTGTGTATGAGTGACAGCAGTTTTCGTTCGGGTGGGCGTGGGGTGTCGTTTGTGAACTTAATGTATAGTGTGGGTGCCAGTACGCTTACTTTGAGGAACGACTGAGCGTGGTGTAAAGGGTCGCGAGGGGGTACTATTGTATTTTATGTGGCATCTCCGTTCAGTGAGGTAGTGCGAGAGGAGCCTTCTGGTGCGGAGAGGTAACTCCGTATTGTTGACGAATTTCCAACGGAGTCCCTCGTGCCACACTTTATCGAAGGCCTACTCCACGTCCTTGCTGATGGAGAGTCTTCTGATGTACCTGGCATTTTTATTGTATTCTGTCGTGAACGATAGTCACGGCCACCTTAGTGGACCGGCCTCTCCTAAACCCATATTGGTGGTGGGAGAACCAGTCCCTCTCTTCCAGGTACTCCCGTAGGCGGCAGTTGATCATTCGTTCGAGTATTTTGCCTAGGTGCTCTAATAGAGCAATAGGCCTGTAGTTGTTTGGGTGCTTTGGGTCTTTGTTCGGTTTGTATAGAAGTATTTTGCTCGGCATTAATATTACAATCCACATCCCCCCCCCTCCTTCCCCCCAAAACCCCCCGCCAAACAGCATCTGTCTCAGTCGACTCATAGAGGGGGAAGGGAATGAGTTACGTCTGACAGTGAAAATGAGTAAAAAATGAGATAAAAATGCATTTCTCTCACAGATGCGAAAAATTTTATGGGGACCAAAGTTGTAGAGGAGGCAATTATAAACAAAAAATGCTCATGACCTTTTCCGCTGCGATGAATCCTTACTGAGATATGGGTGCAAGCATATCTGTGCGGCTACACCGGCAGATACTGTTTAGCAACTCTACGATCCTGCCAGACGCCAGCGGCCAGTGTATGTTGGACTTTCGCATTGAGAGTAGGTACGCTTTGTGACACTAGTAAGTGAAAATGATTAGAAAAATTTCAATCCGTTATTATGTTATCATGTCATTATGGTCATTCCTTTCTTTTCAGCTCATCATGTCTGTTAAGAAGAGGAAAGTGGACATCGAGCCTCGGGCCTTCTACCCTGAGTGAGAGAAGTACTTCTTCATCGAGGGCTTTGGACAGGCCCAGTGCCTCATATGCTTCAAGACTGTAGCTGTCCTGAAATAGTACAACGTGCGCTTACACTGCGAGACGACATTGATCATCAAACTTTGCGTCGATGACTGCCGCCGCGAGGAAGGACGCCATCGTTAGAGTCAGGCAGCCTGCAGAAAACAACTTCGCACTTCCGCAAGCGTACTGCTGAAACCGACAAGGTGACGCGCACCAGTTATTAGGTCTCTCGCTTCCTTGCATGCCTGATGAAGCCATTCGCCGATGGGGACTTCATCAAGGAGTGCTTTGTCACTGTGGTGGACTCCGTCTGTCCAGAGGAGCGTTCTGCCTTTCGTCCTACACCGTTCGTCGTCGCATCGAGATGTCGGACAACGCGCAAGACTCACTCAAGACACGCAGCTCAACCCTCGCTCTTGATGAGAGCACCGACACGAAGGACATGGCCCAACTGGCTGTTTTCATCCCTGGGGTCACCACTGACCAAGTGTGCGAGGAATTCCTCCAGCTTGTCCCGCTGCGCGGCACCACTACTGCTTCAGTGTGTGGAACAGCACTCCTTGAACCTCTCCCGTCGTGTGTGCGTGACGACCGAGGGTGCCCGGGCGCTGAGTTGGGCACTGCTTAGCTGCTGCTAGTACGCCACTGTGAAGGCGCCAGACAAACAGCCCATCCACAAAGTGCATTGCATCATCGACCAAGAGTTCCTGTGGGCCCAGTCCGCCAACCTCGTTGATGTAATGTCTGTTATGGTGAAGGTCGTCAACTCCATCCTCTCCCGCAACCTTAACCACCGCCAGTTCCAGGTACTGATGGACGAGGTGAACGTGCACTAAAACGATCTGCTCTACTTCTGTGAGGTCCGCTGGCTGAGTCTTGGGGCCATGCTGTCCCGTATGTGCGCCCTGCAGCATGAGATTGCCACCTTCCTCGGTCAGAAGAACCTTCCCCACGCTGATCACTTCTCCGACTCGTGGTGGCTCGCTCGCCTAGCCCTGTTGACGGACACCACTACGCACCTGAACGATCTCAACGTGAAGATGCAAGGCAAAGTCATTCTCGTGCCGCACATCCACGCGCACATCACCGCCTTCGAGGTTAGGCTGCGCTTGTGGGAGGCTCAGTTAACTATTGGTCAATTTGTGCATTTCCCTCGCCTTGGTGCTTGTGCCCCTGGGCAGTTGCGTTAGTGGCATCGCCTCTCTGCGGAAGGAATTTTCCTAGTTTCACAGGAGTCAGGCTGCAGACTTGCGCCCTGCAGCATGAGATTGCCACCTTCCTCGGTCAGAAGAACCTTCCCCACGCTGATCACTTCTCCGACTCGTGGTGGCTCGCTCGCCTAGCCCTGTTGACGGACACCACTACGCACCTGAACGATCTCAACGTGAAGATGCAAGGCAAAGTCATTCTCGTGCCGCACATCCACGCGCACATCACCGCCTTCGAGGTTAGGCTGCGCTTGTGGGAGGCTCAGTTAACTATTGGTCAATTTGTGCATTTCCCTCGCCTTGGTGCTTGTGCCCCTGGGCAGTTGCGTTAGTGGCATCGCCTCTCTGCGGAAGGAATTTTCCTAGTTTCACAGGAGTCAGGCTGCAGACTTGAAGCTTTTCACCTCCCCGTGGACGAGGCATCTGCCCCCCTGCAGATAATGTTGCAGTGCAATGATAAACTGAAGTAGTTCCGCACCTCGTGCTCCCTTCTAGCAATTTTCCAAAATACAGTGTGCATGTTAAACCAATCGTAGCCATGTTTGGCAGCACCTACTGTTGCGAACAGCTCTTCTCCAAAATAAAATACACGAAGTCTCACCTTCACTTCCAACTCTCGGACCGCCACCTGACATTCTTCTGTTGTCTACCTCATCCATCGAGCCGGAAAAGCACCACTTGCCCCACTGATGTGTTTTTCAATATTTTATTTTATTTTTTAGAGCCCACCTAGCGACTGCCCACTTGGGCATAAGTCACCGGAAAAACGACGGCCTAGAACTAGGCTACTTTAAAATAGGAATAGGAAAACAATGATAAAAATGGAAAAAAACTTAACAATTAGGAAGCAATCTCCGGCGTCGGAGGGAGGTCCCCCTCACCCGGGTGCAGGAGCGTGCAACCTACAAACAAAACAATAACAAAAAATAGAATCTACTTAAATAAAGGGAAGAAGCCCGGCCTCCCCCCAAAAGTCAACAAGTCAATGTGCATGAATCCGTCCCAAGTACAATGGACAGGTGGTTGCGACCCCGCCCATCCCGGTACCGGGACAGGTATCGTGCGCGAAGATCACCCAGACTAGGCCATTCGACAAGAATGTGCCGAACAGTCTGGGGAAAGACGCAGTCGTCACAATAGGGCGCAGGCGAGCGCTCCATCAAATACGATGCGTCACAGGAGTGTGTCCGATTCGGAGACGACAGAAAGCGACCAGAAGCCGTCGCGGAATTAGGGGATAGGTCCATAGGAACAGTCACGGCGCAATGGCACGCAACTTTAAGTTACTTTCGACCGTCACCAATCTTCTTTGCCAAGCAGTCCAGGAGCCCAGCAGAAGATTATCTCGACATCCGCCCGGCTCGCCAAAATCGTGGTGTCATGGATATCGCGAACCAGGGGATGCGGATATTCCAATGCCCCGAGAGCACTCAGGGTGCTTTGTGAGTCGCAAAGATCACAATCCAGTCTCCGAACCGGGCACGTCGCGTAATCTCCCGTACCGAGTGGTGTATTGCAACCAGTTCAGCCGTGAAGACAGATGCAGCGTCTAGCAGAGCCTCGCTGACTTCAAACAGATGGGATACGGGGTGAAATCCGACCCCCTCTTGGGACTTGGAGCCATCCGTATACACTAGCACGGTTCCAGCGTGACACGAGGTGTGCTCCAAAAAGGTCGAACGCAATACTCCCGGCGCTGTAAAAGTTTTGGGAGCAGAGGCGTGGCGACAAATAGCCAAATGTGGTACCCTCCAGGGTGGCGTTCTGGGCAGAACCAGAGGCGCCACCGGCCGGAGGGCTATATCTAGTTCTCGAAGGAGTTTCCTGCACTAAACCCAAAGGGCTTAGGGTATGACTGGCGTCTCTCGGCTGCATAGGCACCATCGAGATCAGCTGCGGATGCAGTGATAGCTGTTGGCGACTGAGGAAGGTGCTGGGATCGCGCGTACAGGAGAGTGATGTACTGCACGCGGCGCAGAACGAGTGGTATCTCCCCAGCATTGACCAACAAGCTCTCAATGGGGAAATGCGAAAGTCACCGGTCGCCAGGTGAAGGCCGGTGTGGTGGATCGAATCCACCTTCCGCAATAAACGCTCGGCTGCGGATGCATAAAACTCGCATCCGTAGTCGAGCTTTGAGCGAACAAAGGATCGATAAAAAAGTAAGGCAGTAGCCCTATCAGCGCCCCAAGCGCTGAACGTCACGGAACGGAGAATATCCATGGCGCGGTTACAAGAGACCCTAAGGCTGCGGATAGGAAACTTCCAGGTGAGGCGTCGGTCGAATACAAGACCAAGGAAACGGTGCGATTCAACCACATCCAAGCGCACCCCATTATGAAACAAATCTGGGTAGGGGTAAAGCCGTGGATGGCAGCAGAAGTGCACTACCTTAGTCTTGGCAAAATAAAACCGAAACCTGTGCGCTTCGGCATAGCGAGAGACGCGGTTCAATGCCTGTTGGAGTCTACGCTCCATAGTAGGCATCTGGGCCGCGCCAAAAGAGATCGAAAGGTCTTCGACGTAGAGCTTAGCGAGAACATCTTCCGGCAGCACCGAGGTGATGCCGTTGATGCTCAGGGCAAAGAGTGCGACACTTAGCACACTTCCTTCCGGAAAACCTCTTCCCGTTCTTTTGGGCCGGAGAGGGCTCCCCCCACCCGTACGCGGAATCGACGATCTCGCAAAAATTCACATATATACAATGGGAGGGTTCCCCTCGCCCCCATCGTGTGGAGAGTCTCCATGCGGTATCATAGGCCTTCTCCAGATCGAAAAACACTGTGGCGTAGTGCTGTCTACAAAGGAAAGCCTTGCAGATGGCATTTTTCAGTCGGAGCAGAGCATCCGACGTGGAGTGGCGCTTGCGGAAGCCGCACTGTGCAGAAGACAGATGGCCTCCGCTGTCCAGGAAAAAGGCTAATCTAACATTACCAATTTCTCCATCAACTTGCACACGCAAGAGTTTAGGGAGATTGGGCGGAAACCGGTCGGAGTAGAGTGATCTCTCCCCGACTTGCGAAAGGCGAGCACGGTAGCGATTCGCCAGGAGTCTGGGAGAAGACCTTCCACCCAGATCCTGTTGAACAAATCTAACAGAAAGGCCATGCCTCGCTCACCCAGGTGTCGAAGCATAGCGGTGTCCGCGCGCGAAGCAAGAGCGGAGCGCAACTCACTCACAGTAAACCTGTAGTTGAAGGGTTCTCCACCTCTGGAGGTAAAGTCCAGCCGGCGGCCTTCCGCGACATGACGACGTGCATTGAATGCTGGGGGAGCAGCATCCTGGCTAGAGAATGGGAAAAATGCGGTCGCGAATGATTCCGCCACCGACGCGGGGTCCGAGATTGCGGTCCTATTCTCCTGGAGAACAGGAGGGCGGTGCTGTGAGAACTTGCCCCAAATCTTTTCGACTCGCTTCCACACCTCTGCTAAAGTGGTCTTTCCGTTAAGTGAAGACACGTATGCCCGCCAAGAAGTGCGGCGGGCGTGCTTCGAAATATACTGGAACCTAGCCCGACGAAATTCAGCGACAGTGAAATCGTTCGGGCGGTGCTTATAGCGCATGCATGCATAACGCTTCTGTTTGAGCGACGTCTCACACTCGGCCGACCACCATGGGGGTGGTCGGCGTGCAAAACCCCTAGAGGTTCTCAGAATAGTAGTCAGGCCCGCGGCGATGAGGTTGCCGGAGAATAACTCAACGGCCTCATCTACCGACCTAAACTCCTCGACTGAGATAGAGAATTCAGTCATTTCCTGAAATGCAGGCCACCGCGCCCGCGCCAAGCACCACCGAGGTGGTCTCTCAGGCGGCAGTTGCCCTGAAAATGATATTTGAATGGGAAAGTGATCACTACCATGGAGGTCATCGACCACCCCCCAATCAAAATCAGGGCGTGCATCCGAAGAGCACAAAGATAGGTCAAAGCAAGAAAATGAAGCGGGTCTCGGACAGTGATGTGTCAACTCACTGTCCGAGAACCGCTTCATTTTCTTGCCTTGACCTATCTTTGTGCTCTTCGGATGCACAGCCTGATTTTGATTAGGGGGTGGTCGTCACCTCCATGGTAGTGATCAGTTTCCCATAGCCGGGCACTGCGGCTTCGGAGGCAGGGGAGCTCTCTTTTCGAGGAACCACCGTCTCCGAGCCACTCGCTCCACCACTAGGCGTGGGCTAAGGGGCCGAAGCTTCTTTGTTGCTGTCCTCCTTTCGGGGGACAGCTTTAGGAACCCCGGAAGATGGCCTGGCGACCAACTTCAGGGGTGTTGCCTCTGGTGAGTCTAACGACTCGGTGGAGGCGCGCGTCTGTTTCGCCTTACGGTAAACGGTCACGCTGGGGAAAGAGGGGGGGAGCCCGGGTTTTAGCCCTTTTTGCCGCCAGCTTTACCAGGGAAGCTCCAGGGTTTTGTAGAGCCCGCAGAAGGGCTCCGAATGGGCCCGGAAACAACCATGCTCGCTTGCCTGGATGGGGCGGGAGCAGAGGGTGCCTTTCTAACTATTGAGGGATATGACGTCCCCGGCAGAGTCAGGCGCACGAGGACAAAGTCCTTACCCTCGTGGAATGAGAGTCTATCCTGGGCCTGAATGGCCAGAATTTCTTTCTCAAGGAAATATACAACACATTGCTTCGAAGAAGCGGGGTGCGGCTCTACGCAATTGACACACTTTGCCACACACGATTTAGACTTATCGTGTGCTGCCTTGGAGCAATTTACACAGACTTCGGGTGACCCCGACTTTGCACGTCTACAAGAACGATTTGTATGGCCCCTCCCTCTGACAGTAATAGCACCGCCGAGGCAGTGGCACGAATGCCTTCACGAGGTAGCGGTATCAACCGGCACGCACCGACTCAGGGAGTTTGTCACAGTCGAACGTGGAGAAGAGTGTAGGGGTGGGTCTCGAGACCTCTCCCTGTTTTCTCATCACACGTTCGACCTTGACTGCCCCATGGTAGGGCAGCTCTAAGTTGATGCCCTCAATGGAGTAGTCAATGAGTTCCCTCGCATAAACTCCTCCTTTCACAAAGTTCATGGTAGAGCGTGGCGTCAAACTCAGCGGGGTGCCATGAAGTGTCCGAAGAGCCCTTATCTTGGCCGCCTCGGCGGTATTCGCCACAAGGCTCCTGTCCGAGAAACGGGTCACCTTCGGCTCTCTACCAATTGCACTAGCTAATCCTCTCCTCTGATGAATCATGTTGCCCTTGGCTAACATGGTGCCATCAGTGGAGCGAATAACGAGGAAGCGTTAGAAGCCAGCGGGCTAAAAAACGCCAGTTAACCTCTGAATGAGGTGCCCCAATGTTATCGAGGATCCGCCCTGTGCACTTTTGGTCTAAGTCAGGGGCTCCGCATACGGGGTGGGGGGGAGGGGGGTAGATGGGCCGATCTTGACTTGGTCACTTGCCAAAGTGGCAGCAGACCCATCCGTCCCCGCAGCTTCCGCGGATGGAGAGGAGCCCCGAGTCTTCTTTTTTGTAGAGGAGGGCGGGGAATGAACCCGCTTCTTACCTCCTCCGGAAGGAGCCCCCAGGCCAAATGGACCGGCCTCACCCAGCTCCTTCTCCGAAATGGAGAAGGTCCTGGTAGTCATAGGGAAACCGGTCGGAGGAGATCCCTCCCATCCTTGTACTGCCTCAGAAACCCTAGCCGTTTGAGGAGGATCTTGCATAGGGACGGGTTCGGGTTCGGTGCTTGGCGCCGAGCCTGGACTTCCCCCCATGGAAGTCCCTACCTTCTGAGGCTGGGTTTCCTAAAGGACCATGTCTATCACAGGAGGGACCTCCAGTTGGCCATCCCCTCCCAGAACATCGCAGATCCCATTGGCAGCGTCACCAGTCTTGTGTGTGGAGGCACAGGCCTTGACCCCGGCAAGGTTTAATATTCTTGCCAGCAGGCCTTTTGAGGGAAGCGACCGAAGGGGCCTGGCTTCCCTCTTTCCCCCTAAGTGGGTTTGCCCTACCGAGCCGATTCGATGGGGAGCGGTTGGCTATGGGCTGCCTACTGGCTTTCTTGGCAGTCTCCTTGGAAAGAATAGGAGGGACTGCCGCTGGAAGCAGGGAAGTGCTCAAAAGCACCTCCAGAGAAGGGGGTGAGGGGGAGTCCTCTACACCTATAGGAAAGGAGTAAGCCTCCTCTCCTGTTAGAGAAATATGGAGGGTCCCCTGTGCAAGCACAGAGTGGGGGGGAGGGGACTCCGTTTTTTCGTGGAGCTGCCCCGTTGTTGTTACAGGGGCATGGTGACCCTATTTTTTCACGGGAAGCAATCGCTCATCACTTCTCGCAGTAGCCCGCACTGCAAGAGGTGCTTACAGGCCTGGCAGAGCCAGGTGCCGCCATTTGGTATCACCCCTCCCGCCTGGTGGCCTGGCAGTCCATCAGCATGGCGGCTCCACCTTGAACACGGCGTAAAATCAAGTATAGACGGTGAAGTGAGAAGGAAAATGGATGTGAGTTAGATATGGGTAGGGATGAAGCAGGTTGTTAAAAAAAAAACATCCCAAACCGGAGCTCAGGCGTTAGGGAACGTTGTCCCCTCCCCCTCAGTCCCGATCCGGGAAGGTTGGCTTGAGAAGGTCAGCATCTACCCTGTGAAATTAGAGGTTGACCAGAGAAAGTTGTGGGAGAGGTTGTATGAAAAGCGAGGAAACAAGTGTTTTGAAGGGAGTAGAGGCTAAGCTGGGGTTGGACGGGGTGCTGAATCCCGTCAGCACGGCGGCCAGGATGGCAAATCACCGCGCCCGTTACGGGGATATTTTTCAAAAAATTCTTTTATAATGTATTCTAGTACATATATATATGGTCAGTTTGGGGATTTCGTTCGTCAATCCGGGCCGCACCGACTAATCTGGCCATCAATCTGAAAAGGTTGCCTGCGTCTGCTCAATGTTAGCTATATTTTTTTTTCAGCAGAGAATCCTACTCTCTCCATGTACCAAAAGCTAGTTATTCCCTCTGTCCATTAATCTGCCTCCAGGCCCTTAAACCATGCACTCTTCTCGTCATTTCAGAACATCTCTCAGCCTCAATTCTATTATAGTTCATACACTACAACCATGCACATTCCCCTTTGCAAATCTCAACTTCGCTCACATAATTCCCAAGCTATCACATTCATACCTAATCTTTGCATCACCAATAAATAGTAGTGCACATCCTCTTTACTCTTACCATCCTGATCGCATTCCATCCCACAGAAATTCTTCAGTCCTTTTCATGCTTGTCTTACATGAGAAAACTCCGTTTTAAAGATATTTAAACTAAAATACAAATAGCGAACTGGGCTGACCGATGCACACACCTGATACTGTCGCCACTATGAGCCAGACAGTTTAAGACATTAACAATATGCTGGACACACAACTGAAACAAAGTCTGCACATATAGTGCTAAATCTACAAAGAATGCCGCCTGGTTGGCAGAGTTCGTTGGTACTTAATTAGTACTAACACTTTTGGCTCCTTTTAATATTAAAAAAATAGCCAAATTAACAATTTCAAACAAAGAAGTTTTTCTTAAAAATTAAAACAACTGAACAGGTTTGTTATTTATTCCTTAATAAAAAAAGAATACAAATAATACAGATGCATTATTTTAAACAATAAATTGCAATGACAAAAAAAGTTAGTAATTTATAAGTATAATCCCTCGGGAGTGCCTTCCTTCTTCCTATAGAGGACATTCTCCTTCGACTTCTTGAAGTCCTCATTGGTAACCTTCATTCTCCGTTCACGGAGAGCCATCAGCCCGGCCTCCGTACAAATGGCCTGAAACAACAAAAGCTTCATCTATACAAACGCTGGAGGCTGGTGCAAAAAGGTGGGTGATTTTAAGTGAGAGAGAGAGAGAGAAACCGACAAGCACTTCCACCTTGGTCACCCCATTCCTCCCGATGACGAATCCTGACTCCACGATCACAGTGCCCTTAACCTCAATAAGGCATTAATAGGGTGGGGGTTAGAGGCATTGATATGCGTCAACGCCATCCAGATGGACAAATTTTCCACTTCGGGGAGGAGATAATCCCACCGGGGTGGCGCATATGCTTCATAGGAAGCAAAATGCGACTGCACTGAAGCAGACATATGAAGGATGGCGAGCACTCCTTCCCCAAACCCTGGGAGGATGATTTGTGGCTCCCTCTTCCTCACATTTTCACTTCCTCTTAACTACTTTCGTTACCGATCCTTCCTCACCAACTTTCACGCAATGCCCTCATTGGTTTTCGCCTCAAACAAAACACATGAGATGAACACACACACCTGTTTGGGAACCAGCTTTTGTGGGGCCATGATCGCCCAGTGGTTATAACACTGAAATTCAACACCTGTTCGATTCCCGGCGAAAGAAACTCCCCAAAACAACAAACCGGGACTTGTAGGGAGCTCCCGCCAATCATAGCGGGGGACCGTTCACACATGGGTTCACCCACACACAAATTGCTAGAACCCTCTTAAGATGTTTCCATTCCACACTCCCCTGATGTCGAATGTTTGACCCTTCCTTGGGCCACGAGGGCCGGCCCCTGATGCCGGTATCCTTACCAATGATAGTCATATTCTGACCTTTGTTAGTTGCATTTAATGTAAATTATAGTTAACTTATCGGGCAACCTTGACCCAAAATTAAAGGAAGTGCAAATTATAGTTAACTTATCGGGCAACCTTGACCCAAAATTAAAGGAAGTGCAAGTTAATAAAATAATCCAGTTCTTGTTTAATAATCCCATGAACACAAACTACTTTCGAGACCAATCAGTTTCGCCTTTCTCCTTCCCGGGATACGGCCTAGCTGAGTGGAGACCACTACTGAGTTATGAGACGTTAAGCCACATAGTGTATGGTTAGTTGCTGGATGGAGTTACAAAATTAGGGTTGCCATACGCTGTAGATATCTGTGATTGGGATCTCACATTAATCAGTAGAACACCAATGATAAATAAAAGCCATTTTAAATGAGAAAGATCGGCGGTAAAACCCATACCAGTTCTTTGCCCAAATTTATCGTATAAAATTAAGGCGAAGAACTCACTTTAATGTCGGCTCCAGAAAGATCATCTTTGGCCATGATTAATTCATCTAAATTGACATCCTTGGACAAAGTCATCCTTGAGGTGTGAATCTGGAAGATGCGTCGCTTGGTCTTCTCATCAGGAAGAGGGAATTCTATTTTTCGGTCGATTCTTCCGGGACGGATTAATGCTGGGTCCAACGTTTCAATTCGATTTGTAGCCATTACCACCTAAAAGTAAAAAGTGACCAGGAGCTCAGCAATACTCACAGGCTGATCAAAGAGCAAAAATTGCTTTGAAAGGTAAATATCACTTGTTTTTAGGCAAAGACCAACTTATTCTTTACGGTAATTAGAATCGGCTAATAACAGTGACATTCTGTGCAAAAGGAGTATTGCCTGTACGAATCATTTCTACATAATTCATTTTATTAGATCTTAATTAGCCACAAAATTAAACCAAGGAAAAGATATGAATGAATGAATGGTACATAAAAGGCAAATGCTGTGTAGGTCCAAATGGACAAACGCGTAGCCATTTTCAAAAAGGGTTCGTTAAAATTTCAAATATTTGTTAAAAAACAGACTATGGTTACAAATCTAGGATAAAAGTGAGTAAAACCGTAGAAAATAAAAGGGAGTAAAATCATAGAAAATAAATGTCTCTAAAATATAGTAAAATCAAAATAAAGTAATAAGACATGTCTATCTCATTCTAAAAATGATAAAATACTAAATTTCCTTTAGTAGACTCATTTCTGATAAAAATTTTAGCCCTTTGTTCCTATTAAAGGTGTTCTCGTGCTCAGAAAGGATACTTCTCAGGGCCAGCTGAGAACGCATCCCTTGGCAAATAAAAGGGAAAAGTTTTTGCCTTAGGGGTTGGAAGCGTGTGCATTCGGTGAATAGGTGGAGTACGGACATTGGTACTTCACAGTGAGTGCACATTGGAGGCTGTTGATGGCTTTCCATTAGAAAGCCATGTGTTATGCGACAATGCCCAATTCTCAGCCGGCATAGGATAACATCCTGAGTACGGGTTCTAGTAGTGGGTGGCCAAGGGCAAACTGACTGTTTGATGGTATGTAGTTTGGTTGGGGGAGGTTCATCACATGACCTCTGCCACTGGTTGACCACATATTCATGGATATGTGGCACAGTATCTCGGAAAGGAAGAGGGCCAGGGGTGGTGGTTCCTAGAGATGCTGCTGTCTTGGCAACAGTGTCTGCTCTCTCATTCCCTTTTATACCTATGTGGCTAGGTACCTAGCAAAATAAAATTTTGTGAAACGAGGATATAAAAAAAAGCCACTTCTGTATCTTTAAAACCAATGGGTGATCTGGGAATGGATTGGCTAAGGCTTCTAAGGACCTGAGGGAATCTGAGAATATTCTATATGATCCTGAGGGTGAATAAGCGATGGTATACACTGCATCCAGTATCGCGACAAGCTCAGCCGTGAAGATAGAGAGCTGCACAAGGCAGGCACACAGATACATGATGGAAGGGAAGGATAGCAGAGGCTCCTACCCCGTCAGGAGATTTCGATCCGTCTGTGTATATAAAGGTGCTTGGTTTGTGGTGCACAGTATGTTCGTGGAAGAGGCATCGTAGAATGGAAGGTAGGAACTTGGTCTTTGGTTCCTCTGCCAATGCCTTGCAGACCCTCACTGGTGGTAATAGCCATGGGGGTACTTTTGGGATCTGATATGGAATTACTGATAGTTCTCTCAGTTGATCCGTATCTTCAGTCATGCGCAGGGCAAATGGGCGAGTCAGTGAAGGGAACATGTCATGAGGCTACCGAGTGAATATTGTAGGTGCACTCATATACAGGTGATTGGGAAAGTTGTTGCAGTCTGAAGAGGTACTGCAGGTTAAGGTTAAGGCGGTGAAAGAGTAGTGGGAGAATCCCACTCTCTGCATAAAGACTAGGTATTGGGGAGGACTTGAATGCTCTCAAAGCTATTTTTATTTTTTTTTAAAGGGGCTATCTGGCGACTGCCGACTTAGGCATAAGTCGCCGTAAAAGCTCTCAAAGCTAAACGTACGCCTTGGTTACTGATGGAATTGAGTTTATCCAGGTTTGAGGGTGATGCTGAAGAGTACACCTGTGACCCATAGTCCAGCTTAGACTGGATCATGGCTGTATACAATAGCCACAGGGTACGGCGGTCACTTCCCCACGAAACATGTGATAAGAGTTTTAGAATGTCCATTCTCTTCAAGGCAGGATTTTTTCAAAGCAGTTATATGGGGGACCCAAGAGAGCTTTGAGTCAAAGATAACCCCTAGAAATTTGAAGTGGGGCTCAAATGAGATGGGGGAGTCATATAGAAATAGGGTTGGCTCTTCCCACTCAATTCGCCTGAAGTTGTAGAAATGAACTGCCTTTGCTTTTGAGGATGATAGTTGGAAGCCTTTTGCGGTGGCATTCTTGGCAATGATATTAATGGCCTGTTGCAATTTTCGGGCGACAAAGGGCAGCCGAGGTGGTGTTGAGATAATTACCAAGTCATCCACATAGAGAGTTGATATTGTCTCCGCTGGATGGTCAGTAATGATACTGTTGATGGCTACCAAGAAGCAGGTGACGCTCAAAACACTTCCCTGTGGTACGCCCTCTATCTGGTCAACTGCCTTTGCGACTTTCAAACTGCACCGAAAAATCTTCATTAACAAGGAAATGTGAGCTCACATTTACACTGGAGACAAAAAATATGGGTGCAGAAATGCAAAAAGATACTACAGGGGCCTTGAAGCTCAAATAAAAGAAAAGTCAGAAAAAAGGACCTATGTAATTATTAATTGAAATTATTCATTAGCCAGTAGTTTTAATAGGCAACCAAAATTAATTTGTACACAACTAATTCTAGGCACATTTCTCATCTGACTATAAAGCAATGAGTAACAAACAAAAACCAGCACATAGCACAAAATCACCATGGAGTCAATTTGCCATAGAAAAATGTGGTTTTGTGCTTGATAGTGCATAAAGGAGGGAAGAGGGAGGCATAATGGCATTGATGCAAGACTATCTCCCTTTGTAGTAGTTTGGTTGTCCGCCTCCCCTCCCCTATGTCTAATCTTTTTTTCTTCTTTTGCAGAATGTGTGTGTGTGTGGATCGTGTGATCACCGTCTTTGCTTTGTGTGGGGGGACTCGATGGATCTCTATCGTGCTCCCCCATTCATCTCCTGTTTTCTTTTTAGGCGGATTCTTTCAGCAAATATTGTTAGTTTAATAGTTTGGAAGTCATTAGTTGTGACTGAAGAAGGAAGAACCGCCTGGACGGAGGATAGGTGAGTGAAGATTGTGTGAGAGTGGATATGGTTGAATGAGTTAGGAGTAAAGATGTTTGAGTGTGGCAGTGAATAGGTGACTGAATATGCCTTCTCTTTTCCAGTTCCGTGGTACCGATTGTCGCCGACATCTGGCTTTCAGAGACGGCTGAAGCCAATCCTGACCCTCGCAAGTGTGCCTACCTTTTGGGGCAATTTTCTAACGTGTGGACCTTGGCCAGCACCTTCCAGTCTCCAGGGAGTGGTTGAAGCAGCATCCAACCGACTGTGACCCAGCAGTTGGTACCAACAAGCGTCCCAGCAACCCAAAATCCTCGGCTTTGCCGAGTCCTGGACCCCTCAGAAAGTGATCCACCTCCCACTTTCTCCAATACGTCTCACTCGATTAGATAGTTAAGGGTGCACCCATCTTTCGCGATATCTTGGTTCTAATATTCGTTGCGTGGCCAAGATCTTATTGTAAGGCCTTTTGTGTAAATATACATGTGTTTGTTGGCCAAGGTATTATTGTGAGGCCAACTATATATATTTTTTTTGTGTGTTTAGAAATTGTAAATATTTAGGTGATTGGTTGAATTTGCATTTTTATTATTTACTCGGGTTGTGGTTGATCGCCATTATTCATTGGTTTTTAATAAATTTAGAAAATACTCTCTCCTTGAACCACCGAGCGGACCTTGTCAGGGCGGCGGGAACTTTTGGCTGGGGACTCGCGATCCCGCCGCCACACCTTTGTGGGAAGATAATTAATGATAGTATTGGGAAAAAACCCAGGCTTCAAAAATGAGTGCTCATAAATCTACACAAACCAAACGACAAAATTGAGCGGGACACCTAGGAAAATATATATAGTATCGGCCATAATGATTTAGACACGGGTTTCCATCACAAAACTTACAGTAGTTTCAAACCAAATAATGGTAATTAATGCATGATAAATTACAGATATAAAATAAGCATGGCTAAATGTTGTGTGTGTGCAATATACATGTTAGGATGGATTAAATTGAAAGTTACGTGTAAAAGATTATTTTTATTCCAAAAATATGGTGGCCAAAATGATCCGGAGAGATAACACAACAGACTTAGATGAGAAGGTACAATATGTTACTCAACAAATAATTTTTGGTTGTTACAATATATTTGTGCTTAGTATGTAGACCTTTACTTCAATTACACACTGACCTCTTCTGCCATAGGAGTGCACTAACCACAGGGATTCTTCTGTTATTTTTTTCCATTCACCTTTTAATATTTCCTAAAGTTCTTCTTCGACTGTACTTGTGTTTCTCTTCAGGCGCCTTCGACAAATTCTCAATAGGATTGAGCTTCCTCCTGATCAAGGAAATTCTTCACCAACTTTTGCAGTGTGGCAAGGTGCATTATCCTGCATAAAAATGGCGAGTTGGGTAGAGGGGGCTCTCATATGGGGCACATCATGTGCTTGCAGTTCTTATACACTTGAAGAACATTCACTCTGCCCTGCAAACGAGCCAGTACCTTCCGCCGAAATTATAACTCACATAATAACACTTCCTCCACCAAACTTGACGCTGCTCTTCACACAGTCCATAGAGAATCTTTCACCAGGTCTTCGATGGATGAACCTCCTGCCATCTGAACCAAACAAATAGTACTTCGATTCATCGCTGACAATCTAACACTTGTTCTTAGGTCTGACCAATGGTTTGACTGCTAGTGTGCGAGATATTAAAGATCTTTTCGTCAGGCGGCGTGATACAGTCTTCCTGGAGACACTAATACCCATTAAAGTTATTTACTTGTCAGGAAATCCTGGCTACTGTCTTGTATCCGTCTTTTTTTGCGATAGGGACGATGGCTTGGTCATCTCTGAGGTTTTCCTGGGACTACCAGTAGAAATTCCACTGCTACATTAGCTGTGGTATCGTAATGTGATACATTATTTAAGAGAATTGTGAGACATTTAACCCTTTCAGCTATAGCTCGGATGGAGGGATGATCCTCTTGATGTTGCTAGGAAGTGACAAAGCAATGACTGAAAGTGCTAAAAACTCATGCAAGTTGCTACCCGGAATTCGTTGGTTGTCTCAAAGATAGAAGTAATAGAATTACGCTGTCCGGATTATTTTAACCATATTTTTGGAATAAAAATGCTCTTTTGCACGTAACTTGCAGTTTCATCCATCCTAACATGTAAAACTTATAGCCAAGTTCAATTTATATCTGTAATTTATCCTGCATTAATTACCATTATTTTCGTTTGAAGCTACTGAAAGTTTTATGATGGAAACCAAAGTGCCTAAATCATTATAGCACCTACTGCATATATCTATATTGTGATTCCAATCGGTGGCTAACCACATGCAATCAGGTGTAGTTAGTCACCCGATTTGGGTCAACTTCCCAGCGGCTGCCAGACACCATAGATACCCGTGGTTCGGACCCTACACTACTCAGTAGAACCCCACGAGAAACAAAGGCATTTTAAATGATTGTCGATCGGTGGTAAAACCCCTACCTATATACGAGGGCCAATAAGTTTTGTAATTCGGATATAAGGAAAAGTGTTTTATTATTTTTCAATATAACTACCCTCGACTTCAATGCACTTGCGCCACTTGTCCCTGAGGCTTCTAATTCCCGACAACTAGAAATCTCCCGACTGCTGTTCAATCCACTCCTAGACGGCGAGCTGGACATCTTCATCATCCCCAAACAGGCGTCCACGCAGTGGACGCCACGGGCAGACCTTAGTCATGGCCAAATTGTCGTGGATGATGTTGATAACACTTCCATGTGATATTCCAAGTTCTCGCTCGATTTCTTCGACCTTCACCCGTCGATTTTCGAGCATCATCGTCTCCACACGGGCCACATTGTCCTTGTTGGTCACGTCTGACGGGCGTCCTGGACAGGGGTCATCTTCAAGAAACTCACTACCATGGCGGAACTCCCTATTCCAGCGAGCAATGGTTGCATTGGAAGGGGCGGTGTCGGTGTACACTGCAACCATGCGTTCATGGATCTCTTTTGCATTCTTGCCTTCCTTGGTCAAAAATTTGCTCACTACGCGGGGCTCAACCTTCTCCATTGTTGAAAAATTTGTGACTGACGATCTGCGATCAGCTACTGCTTCTGCTTCTTAAATAGACGAGGCAGGAGCGTGCGGCTGAAGGTCCTGACTTGTCATAACTTGTCCTAACACCCCCACAAACAGCCATCCCCCTTCCTCTGTTTTGCCCTGCCCTACAGATTCGCAAAACTTATTGACCGCCCCTCGTATATATTGCCATAGGACATACACTAAAAATAAGGCTAAAAAATACCCTTTCAGGCTACTTAGTAACTAAGCTTCCCTATTTAAAGCACCAAACTATTGCATAAATGCTTTCATGGGTTTCTGTAGATGAAACTTCAATGAAACCCATTATTACCTTAACGTCGCCTCGAGAATCGAACCCATCCAGCTGATTGAGGAGCTCCAGCATAGTTCTCTGAATCTCCCTCTCTCCACCGGAGTTGGAGTCGTAGCGTTTGGTGCCAATAGCGTCGATCTCGTCAATGAACACGATACTAGGAGCGTGCTCTTCAGCCACTCGGAACAATTCACGCACCAGTTTCGGTCCATCACCCTTGGGGGAAGAAGGGGTGGGGGGAAAGATGCAAAAGCTATATCAAGAATTGGACAGATTCCCATAGTGTTTCAAATGATAAGGCAATTGGGGACAAATTCAAACTTTCGGGGATCATAAATACTAAGTTCATATAGCAAATAGTCTTGGTAAGCTTTCGAGTACCACTGCATAGTGTTACTATCAAAACACCAAATAAAATCAGTTACAAGTTAAATGTATGACCAAATACAGGGTAAGGTTAATCTAGAGATAAATTTGTGACTAGAAGTTGCAATTGCACATTTGAGGCATTTAAATATAACATACCAAATACTTCTGAATGAGCTCCGAACCGACAACCCTTAGGAAAGTCGCACTAGTTTGGTTGGCCACTGCTTTTGCTAACAGAGTTTTCCCAGTACCAGGAGGACCATACAAAATCACCCCTTTGGGAGGCTTAATTCCCATCTCTTCATAGTACTCTGGATGTGTCAAGGGCAATTCCACAGACTCCTTAATCTCTTGAATTTGTGTATCCAATCCTTGTGTCAGAAAAAAAGAAAAAAACATGACAGGAACAATTGTTGAGATTAATTTCTATAAATTTTAAGCCAGAACTTAAGTTCAAAGCATATATTCAATCTCATCCAACAAATCTCCCTTTGATTGCAATTAAAACTGGGAATTTGAGCCTAATTACCATCACTTTTATTATTAGACAAAAACCAAAGTTCTCTCCAAAAACACAAACATGATAGATAGACCCACAGTTCTAAATCCAGAGACCCTCCCATACACACTCAAGGAATAATAAAGTAACACCCTAAGCATATTTAAATCGAATCTATACCTCACTACTTCACAACAATGAGAACACCCTCACTCCTATATTCATAGTCAGCTGCCACTTATACAACCTCTCATTCAATTCCATCTGCACTTACCTACCCCTCAAATAGCAAACAAAGAATCTTCCCTCCTCAGATTACGTCACCACACCCAAAATTCTTTTAATTTAGTGCATTCCACTCGGCCGAATGGATTAATGTGCAGGGACAGAAGAGTAAGATATGGAGGAAAAAGGAAAAGGCCAATGAAGGGAGATGCCAAGGGACTAATGGTCAAAGGAGGGTCGGACATGGGAAAAGGCCAGAAGGGAAAGGAGGGCAGGAGAATAAGGGGAAAAAAGGTCAGAACAAAACCTGCAATATTACAAACAATCAAAGCCTCCGACACTGTGACCACCCAACAGAAAACAACACCTGAAAAAATTGGATTCAACAGACAAAAAAAGATATGCTTAATCACACTATGACTTTGTGCATTTGCTGTAGCGTATGCTGGCTGGCACTGACCATAATAACCACAAAGTAGTTTGTTAAACTTAAATGTCCAATTTTGACAACTTTACCACCGTTACCAAGATGAATTTGTAAGTTTTGTTTCAGTTGTACTTGTGTTGAACTGTCTGGTTCCTAGCATCAGTGGGACCCGGTGTGTGTCAGGCCAGAGGTAATGTACATCTATAGGTTAGGGTTGTGATCACACCAGAGCCTTGCCAGGGAGAGTTGTGTGTTACATGAGGGGAACGTTTCTTGTGTTGGTATCTGGTGGAATGTGCTTGAAGGTAAGGGTGGCCAGGTTAAAAAGTTCAACTGAACAATCCAGCTTTCTATTAATAAAAGACTGACGACCAAAGCCTTTACCAGGGGTATAGACACTACCCCTAACCATCCTATACCTCCAATATCGGCGTAGGTCTCCTGGGGAGCCTTTTCCAGTTTCATGACAGTGACCATGGGATCAGTGTCGTCGCTTAACACTCCTACCACGGCATGAACCTGAAAGCACAAGAAGACTAAAATGATCAAAGTTCAACTATTACCACACATTGCCAATTGCAATTATCAGGGTGAACTGTAGGCTTAGGTTTAAAATGTATGAGAATATTAAAACTAAAAACAATTATTTTTATTAGGTCATCCCCTCAGTAATGCGGCATTTAATCACGTTTATTATTTTATAGATAACAATAATGGAAAGCAAGTTTGCTTTTATACTAGCCTGATTTACTATTCAAAACCTATGTACCTGAAAAACTACTTTAAACTCATTCCACTGTCGATCATTTAAAGGAGATAGATATGCAGGTTTTCATGATTGGGGCAATTGATTCCTGTGCAACAAAGAATCAACATTTATCTAATCTTTCTCAACTCAAAAATGAACAATTTTATAGAAGGAGTGTTACAGGAGATGAAAACTTGGTTATGTACATATTAATGTTCTAGGTAATGGATTAGTCATGGGTAAAAACTAATACCACAGAAGATTCTCTTGTGTTTGGTAGTATATGAGTGGTATAATCTATTTGAACTTAACATAAATAAAATTAACACAAGAGGTTTACTGTGCTCAGTTGGACCGTTTACATGCAGCACTTAAAAAAAAAGAAAAGGCCAGCATTAATCAATAGAAGAAGAGAGCCGTTTCATTAAAACAACACAAGAGATTACCAAACAAAAGCTTAGTTTTGATTGGCAATTAATGAGTCATCCTCCATGCTAAACCAACTTAACCACATCAGATTACTACCTTTTTAGGGGGTTAACAAAAAATCACCTGAATAGTATAAAGATGTTAACTACAGAAGGTGACATTCTTGAACTTTCTAAAACTCAAGAAACAATTTTTACAAACATGGCATTGTTCAGTTGTTTGATTCTATCTATAAAATAATTAAAAAAATTCATTACCTAGGGGATTACCTAATATTGTAACTCAAATTGATAGATGTGTAATACAACCATTAAATTGAGAGAATACCCAAGTTAATATGCCAATTCAGGTTGAATTGGAAGTGTAAAATCACAACCATAGACAACAATTAAGTTTAAGAAATGTCAAAGTAAAGGTTTGTGTTCAGAATCAAACATGAAACCTCAAGATTTGTGCTAAGTATAGTACGGTATTTTAAATTTACTCAAGTTTATTTGAAGTGGCAATTAAATTACAGTAAATAAAGTCACAATACCTTATGATTCAGCAATACTGAACATCCAGGTTCAAGTTGATCTTTGTCAACAAAAGATAGAATGGAGACATAATGCTCAGATCCAACACTGGTGGACACAATGGCATGATTGTCATCAATGATTTCTTCAAGCGTCCCAACACTCATCGGAGTGCCTCGGAGATCATCTACCTTACTGCGTTCTTCCTGTTAACCAAGAGATTTATGAAGTTACCCCCCTGAGTCTATAGGGCTATTAAAATACTAGTTAATGACAAAAGTTTAACAGCACCCTTCAGTATGATGCAACATAATGTGAAGCTGAGGGACCAATGATGCATTGTATAAATTAAATTCAGCGTAAAACATCATCCACAAAGTAAACTTGGTTGACATTCTTGAAATCAACTTTACCAAGGATTACTTATCTTTATGAACACAATGCTACACATGATCAAAGCAAGTACAGAACATGGCACCTTTGGTAGATGCAGCCAGATTCAGGAGGTGCACATCTCCTCAGTCCCCAATGGCTATTGCCTTAAAAATAAAAAATAAATTTGTGTTACAGTGCTAAAGACATACTTCCTGTTTTTCTTCTTGTGGTTTGAGTGTTTCTTGGTTACGTATGAACTCTTCCTCCATCAATAAATAATCCTTGATTCGCTCTAACTTCAACATCTTTAATCGACACCTTGTGTGAGGTGTAACTGCCGTAATCAATGCAATGAAAACAAGACAAATTAGTTAGAAAGTATAATGTTCCATAACATATCCAAATGTGGAATTGACTATAATTACAGTAAACAATATGTGGCAATTTGAGATTATTAGTCAAAATATACATCTGACTACTGCATACTTATAAAAATGACATATTCCACTATGTATAGATTTGTTCCTTTATTCACACACACACCCAAGAAATTTGACAATAATTTTAATGTTCTTTGTTGTGGTAACCAAAAAAGGTATCACCGTGACACTTGACAAAAGGGGGGAAAAAAAAAATTGTGATAATGTATTTTTAGATATGTGTAAAGTCTTGCCACCAATCTGGGACAATACCTGCCATGCAATGACAATTGTATCCACTCTTGCTTGGAATTGAACTCAGTATTTTGATGATAGAAAACAACACTATTGACTAGGTGACCAAGAGTTCCTGACCCACTTGTTCACTAATTTTGAGAATCTTGTACCTATATAACTTTTAAATCCAACTCATTTGGTGCAGTATCCATTAAGTCACTCAAAACAATTTGCTGCATACATGACCCCCTGACATCCACCCTCCATGATGAGTGTCTATCTAGCCAGGTTGCAGTGTGGGCATCAACAAGTGCGTGCTAAGTTAGCAGACCACAAACACAATATACACCCCTTGAAGGGTCTGTTGGCCAGTCTGAGGATCACCAATAACAATCCTCCTGCATTGTAATATACATCATTCTGAATCATCATCTCATCTTACCACTCATTACACATCTCAATCACAGTCGCCAATCAGGGTTACCATCAGAGGTAATTCCAAATCTTAAAATGAGTTTCATTCATAACTTCCCATCATTAACAGACTTTAAACTAAAAAGCAAACACACACCATAAGGAAAAAATGTGTGAAAGGTACAGAATTCAAGAAACTTACTTAGTGTACTCAAGTTGTAAAGGCACACATGAAGTACAACTGTCCTGAATCTGATCCATCTCCACAATGAAGCAAATCTACCAAAAGCATCTATATCAGAGCTGCCCATGCCACATATTACACTCCACAACGATACTAGCATAGTATAAAAGATAACATGCCACTGTGTTATCTATTTATTTTAACCTTCTAACCAACTGAAATTCCATACCCACTCTGCACTCTATTGAGTGTCATGTTTTATTTATCCCAATCACTCTCCCATTTCCCACCACATAGAAATAATGTTAATCCATTAATTAGGTGTGCAAGAAATTCCCTTCCCCCTTTGATGTTCAACGACAACACCCAAAATTACTACTGTTGTAGGTCACCTTGTGGCAATTTATTAGCTGCATCAGGACCCTTCAACCTCCTTTTCTTCTTCCCTACTCTGGTTGGCACAGGGGGCTCATATTTCTTCTTTTTATCCTTCTTGTCATCGCTTTGGCCACTCCCACCACCTCCATTACTTTGATTCTGACCCTAGAAAGATAAAATAGAATGTCACCGTGCATCTTCAAACAACATTTTCATTGATACTAAATTAGGTTTACTGCAACATCATGGTAAAATATGCCGGCACAAAGTGGGATATATCATTTGGCATCTTTGACAGTGAAAGTATGGTTATTATTAAATACATTCAGATATAGTTAAAAAAAATAATTAAAAGAAACACCCAATCTTAAAGTGGGTGGATGGTATTCCCATTCCTCAAGCAAGGATTCCATGCATATCTCCTTGGAGCGGAGATTTCTTTCCTTTTATACCTTCAGATGAAAAGCTTCAAATTTTGATCTTTGTCCTTCAAATATTTATTTTTGCCTCAAATTGCCAATTCAAATTAATTTTACTTTCCAAACAGCATTTGATCATAATTTTCATTGTTTACTTTATTAATATTTAAGTTTTAAGCTTTTTTAAAGGCAATACGTCTTTTTTAAGGACTTCACACATCAATTATTTTAGCCTCATTTCATAACCAAGGAGTTGAGCCAATTATTTCCCCTTTAATTCATAACACTTTTCATTCCTTTACTGAATAACTTGTTTTCTGACATTCACTCTAACTTACCTTTTACCTTCTCATATTACTAATATTTTCCCTTATTGCAACAATATTTTCTTAAGATTTAATCTACAATTATAGTTATATCATCAGTTAAAAGTTATTTGTCCAATTTTCTTTTGAATTTGTATCAACATAACATCCTGAGTTTAATGGATACAGTAACAGCAGAGTGCCATTCCAGAATATTCACCCCTGGACAACATGCTCCCATCTGTAGAGTGAATCACTCAAATAGCAAGTTGGCAATTTTGAAGACACCAGGCAGCCTTACAAAAAGGCCCCCCCCCCCGACATCAAAACCATGACAATCCCGTATAGACAGTTCATCTGTATAAGGCATTACGCACCTTGAAATAAAGGTTCGCACAATCAAGAATCACCTAAACATGATAAGCTCACAGTACTTCAGTAAACTACTATTCACCTTACATCCACTACACACCCTTACCCTAACGCCAAATGCTAGATAACCTCTCCTCACTCCCACTGAACCAAACTCATTTTACTTGCATGGCACTTCAAAACCAGACAAAACCCCCTAATTCAAATCACTTCGCCACAAATCTGAAGAAACCAGTTTTATTAGTCTGCCTATGATCAAGACATCACCCTTACCTCCATAAATACAATAACAAATTAGATACCAAGACTGTGTTGTTGCAACCTGAGAACACAGCCAATCTCCTTGTATCCTGCCCCCCTTTTGACAATCTCACAATCAACCTCGGAGACCTCTGGGGATGACATGCTGAGGCTGCCTTTCCAAGAGATGCGCATTTGATTGAGGTCATGGATAAAAGCCTTTTAATATACCACCAAATAAGGGCTTTTTATTGTGGTAGCCTATCTGGTGACTGCCTACTCGAGCATAAGTCGACGTATACCAGGCTATATTAGAAAACAAATAATATGTCCCCAACAGATAACGATAAAAAATAACCAAGAAAAAGAAAGAGGACAAGAAGGAAACATGCTCTGGCATCGGGGGTGAGCCCACCTCCCCTCATGCAGGAACATGCGACCTACAAAAGGAAGCATGAAAAAAGGTCAAATAAAGTGGGGGTGGTCAGCCTCTTCCAAAAAGTCAGTCTATGAATCTGTCCTGAGTACAAGGGACAAGTGGTAATGACCCCAGTACTGGGACAGAAACTGTGCGCTCAATCACCCAGACTGGGACATTCAACAAGAATGTGCCAAACAGTCTGGGGGACAACGCAGTCTTCACAGTAAGGCACAGGCGAACGCTCGATCAAATAGTAGTGTGTCCCACAAGTGTCCAATTCCGAGATGACTAAAAGCAACCCGAAGCTGTTGCAGCATTGGGGGGTAGGGGTAGGTCCATGGGTACAGTCGGGGCACAATGTCGTTCAACTTTAAGTTTCCCTTGACCCTCTCCCACCTTCTTTGCTAAGCAGCCCATATTAATGCCATATAGTCAGTGTGAGGAAGAGCGAAACAATGGTCGGGTCGCCCAGCCCTCGTGGACTCTTTGGCGCCCTCATTCCTACATGTCCAGGAACCCAGCACAAGATAATCTTAACATCCGCCTGGCTTGCCAAAACTGTGGGAGTCATGGATATCATGATCTAGAGGGTACGGAGATTCCAATGCCTCGAGAGCACTCAGGGTGATTTGTGAGTCACTATAAATCACAATCCAATCTCCCAACTGGGCAGGTCACGTAATCTCCCATACCAATTGGTGCATTGCAGCCAGCTTGGCCATGAAGACAGGCACAAAACACTGCTGACTTCAAACACAGGGGATACAGCGTGGAAGGCAATCCCCTCTAGGGAGTTGGAGCCATTTGTATACACTGGCAGTTCCAGTGTGACACGAGGTATGCTACAAAAAGGTTGATTTTTTTTTTTTAAGAGCTCAGCTGGCGACTGCCTACTTAAAAGGTTGATTTTTTTTTTTTTAAGAGCTCAGCTGGCGACTGCCTACTTAGGCATTAGTCGCCGTATTAAAACCGGCCTAGTTCTAGGCAACTTTAAAATAAAATTAAAGAGAAAAAAAACAACCACAAAAAGGGGAAAAGGAAGCAAGCTGGTGCGTTGGGGAGAGGTCCCCCCGGCGCAGGAGCGTGAAACTAAAGGCAAAAAAAAAACAAAAAAACAAAAAACAAACCTTGCTTAAATAATAGGGAGAAGGCCGGCCTCCCCCAAGAAGTCAACAAGTCCACAAGTCAATGTGCACGAATCTGTCCCGAGTACAAGGGACAGGCGGTAGCGACCCCGCCCATCCCGGTACCGGGACAGGTATCGTGCGTGAAGATCACCCAGACTCAGACATTCGACAAGAATGTGCCGAACAGTCTGGAGGACGACGCAGTCGTTGCAATAGGGCGCAGGCGAGCGCTCCATTAAATAGCGATGCGTCACACGAGTGTGTCCGATTCGAAGACGACAGAAAGCGACCTGAAGCCGCCGCGGCATTGGGGGATAGGTCCATGGGAACAGTCGCGGCGCAATGGCACGCAACTTTAAGTTCCCTTCGACAGTCTCCCATCTTCTTTGTCAAGCAGTCCGAAGAGCTGCCCGTATTCCTGCCATGTAGTCGGTGTGAGGAAGAGCGAAACGCTGGTCCAGTCGCAGAGTCCTCGCAGACTCTTTGGAGCCCTCATCAGCGCGCTCATTCCCGGCAATTCTTACATGTCCAGGAACCCAGCAGAAGATAATCTCGACATCTGCCCGGCTCGCCAAAACCGTGGCGTCACGGATATCGCGAACCAGGGGATGCGGAGATTCCAATGCCCCGAGAGCACTCAGGGCACTTTGTGAGTCGCTATAAATCACAATCCGGTCTCTGAACCGGGCACGTCGCGTAATCTCCCGTATCGAGTGGTGTATGGCCACCAGCTCGGCCGTGAAGACAGACGCAGCGCCTGGTAGAGCCCCGCTGACTTCAAACAGAGATACGGCGTGGAAGCGAACCCCCTCTTGGGACTTGGAGCCATCCGTATACACTGGCACGGTTCCAGCGTGACACGATGTGTGCTCCAAAAAGGTCGAACGCAATACTCCCCAGCAGTACAAGCTTTGGGAGGAGAGGCCGGTGTGGTGGATCGAATCCACCTTCCGCAATAAACGCTCGGCTGCGGATGCATAAAACTGGCATCCGTAGTCGAGCTTTGAGCGAACAAAGGATCGATAAAAAAGTAAGGCAGTAGCCCTATCAGCGCCCCAAGCGCTGAACGTCACAGAACGAAGAATGTCCATGGCGCGGGTACAAGAGACCCAACGGCTGCTAATATGACCTCCCAGGTGAGGCGTCGGTCGAATACAAGACCAAGGAAACGGTGCGACTCAACCACATCCAGGCGCACCCCATTAAGAAACAAATCTGGGTCGGGGTGAAGCCGTGGATGGCGGCAGAAGTGCACCACCTTAGTCTTGGCCAAGGAAAACCGAAACCTGTGCGCTTCGGCATAGCGAGAGACGCGGTTCAATGCCTGTTGGAGTCGATGCTCCAGGGTTGGCATCTGGGACGCGCCAAAAGAGATCGAAAGGTCGTCCACGTAGAGCGTAGCGAGAACATCTTCCGGCAGCACCGAGGGCTCCCCGTACGCGGAAACTACGATCTCGCAAAAATTCAGATATAAACATTGGGAGGCGTCCCCTCGCCCCCATCGTGTGGAGAGTCTCCATGATACCGTATCGCCATGCGGTATCGCTGTCTACGAAGGAAAGCCTCGCAGACGCCATTTTCCAGTCGGAGCAGAGCATCCGACGTGGAGTGGAACTTGCGGAAGCCGCACTGTGCGGAAGACAGATGGCCTCCGCTGTCCAGGAAAAAGGCTAATCTAACATTTACCAATTTCTCCATCAACTTGCACACGCAAGAGGTTAGAGAGATTGGGCGGAAACCGGTCGGAGTAGAGTTATCTCTCCCCGGCTTGCGAAAGGCAAGCACAGTAGCGATTCACCAGGAGTCTGGGAGAAGACCTTCCACCCAGATCCTGTTGAACAAATCTAACAGAAAGGCCATGCCTCGCTCACCCAGGTGTCGAAGCATGGCGTACGGAACATCGTCCGGACCATGGGCGGTGTCCGCGCACGAAGCGAGAGCGGAACGCAACTCACTCACAGTAAACTTGTCGTTGAAGGGTTCTCCGCCTCTGGAGGTAAAGTCCAGCCGGTGGCCTTCCGCGACATGACGACGTGCATTGAATGCTGGGGGAGCAGCATCACGGCTAGAGAATGCGGAAAAAGCGGTCGCTAAGGATTCCGCCACGGACGCGGGGTCCGAGATTGCGATCCCATTCTCCTGGAGAACCGGAGGGGGGTCCTGCGAGAACTTGCCCCGAATCCTTTTGACTCGCTTCCACACCTCAGCTAAAGGGGTCTTCCCATTAAGTGAAGACACGTATGCCCGCCAAGAAGAGCAGCGGGCGTGCTTCGAAATATACCGGAACCTAGCCCTAGCCCGACGAAATTCAGCGACAGTGAAATCGTTCGGGCGGTGCTTATAAGCGGTTCTCGGACAGTGATGCATAAACTCATCCACGTTTAGGACACCCATCTCAAGCTCTTCGATCAGATCGGCAAGGACTTGTCCCCTGGGATTTATGGAGTAATCTCCCCAGAGAGGATGCCTGCCGTTCAGATCTCCAAGCAAGAGATAGGGCCTCGGTAACCGTGCCACGACGCGGCGGAAGTCCCCGGCGTCGAAGTCAGCTGACGGTGGAATGTACGCAGAAATCAGAGTATACCTCCTATCCAGGTGCAGCTGCACAGCCACTGCCTGAAAGGAGGTATCTAAAGAGAAAGGAAGAACGGAGACATCATGCCGGGTGTAAAGTGCGCATCCTCCACCCCGGCCATCCCACGGTGGTGGGGTCGCAAGACCCTTATACCCCAGGAGGGCGGGCAGGGGGCACGCGCTTAGCATGGTCTCCTGCAAAAAGATAGCTAACGGGGAACAGGACGAGAAGAGCCTCCGCAGCTCCTCCCAGTTGGCCCGGAGTCCACGACAATTCCATTGAAGGAATATGCCCTCCAGGCCTAGCTCGGAGGAGACGCGGGGGCCCTCCTCGAACTGAAGACCCTCACGGGAATGGCCGTACGCTTCCCGGGGGCAGAACCCCGGGTGTTGTTGGCCGGATAAAGCGCTGAAGGCGCTGTCACCTTCGAGGACTTATTGGGGGAGGTTGGGCTCGCCATGCGAGTCTTTTCCTCCCTCCACCTCGAAACCTTAGGCGGGCGTTGTGGCTTCGGAGGCGGGGGGCCCTCTTTTCGAGGAACCACCGTCTCCGAGCCACTCGCTCCACCCCGGGGCGTGGGCGAAGGAGCCGAAGCTCCTTTGTTGCTGTCCTCCTTTCGGGGAAGAGCTTTAGGAACCCCGGAAGATGGCCTAGCAACCAACTTCATGGGTGTTGCCTCCTGTGAGTCTAACGACTCGGTTGAGGCACGTGGCCGTTTCGCCTTACGGGAAACGGTCACGCTGGGGGATGAACCCTTTTTGCCGCCAGCATTACCAGGGGAGTGCCCGGGTTGGGTAGAGCCCGCAGAAGGGCTCCGAATGGGCACGGAAACAACCGTGCTTGTTGGCCTGGATGGGCCAGGAGCAGAGGGTGCTTTTCTAACTATTAAGGCATATGACGTGCCAGGACAAAGTCATTAGCCTCGTGGAATGAGAGTCGATCCTGGGCCTGAACGGCCAGGATAACTTTCTCAAGGAGATATGCACCAGATTGCTTCAAAGAAGCAGGGTGCGACTCTCCGCAATTGACACACTTGGCCACACACGATTTGGACTTATCGTGTGCGACCTTGGAGCAATTTACACAGACTTCGGGTGACCCCGACTTTGCACGTCTACATGAGCGATTCGTATGGCCGAAGCGGTGACAGTAATAGCACCACCGCGACAGTTGCACGAATGCCTTCACGTGGTAGCAGTACCAACCGGCATGCACGGACTCAGGGAGCTTGTCACAGTCGAACGTGACCAAGAGTGTAGGGGTGGGTCACAAGGCCCCTCCCTGTTTTCTCATCACACATTCGACCTTGACCGCCCCATGGTCAGCCAGCTCTAGGGTGATGTCCTCAATGGAGTAGTCAACGAGTTCCCTCGCATAAACTACTCCTTTCACAAAGTTCATGGTAGAGTGCAGCGTCACACTCACCGGGGTGCCATGAAGTGTCCGAAGAGCACTTATCTTGGCCGCCTCAGCGGGATTCGCCGCATTCGCCAGAAGGCTCCCATCCGAGAAACGGGTTACCTTCGGCTCTCTACCAATTGCACTAGCTAATCCTCTCCTCTGATGGATCATGTTGCCCTTGGACAACATGGTGCCATCAGTGGAGCGAATAACGAGGAAGCGCTTGAAGCCAGCGGGCTCGAAAACGCCAGGTAACCTCTGAATGAGGGGACCCAATGTCATTGAGGCTCCCCCCTGTGGACTGTTGGTCTTAGTCAGGGGCTCCGCAACCAAGGGGGCAGAGGGGCCCGGATGTGCGGTCTTGGCTTGGTCGCTTGCAAAAGTGGCAGCAGACCCATCCATCCCCACAGCCCCCGCGGATGGAGAGGAGGGCGGGGAATGAACCCGCTTTTCACCTCCGCCGGTAGAAGCCCCTAGGCCAGATGGACCGGCCTCAGCCAGGTTCTTCTCCGAAATGGAGAAGGTCCTGGTGGTTGCAGGGGCATCATCCGGAGGAGATCCCTCCCCTCCTTGTACTGCCTGAGAATCCCCAACCATTTGAGGAGGACCTTGCATTGGGGCGGATTCGGGTTCGGTGCTTGGCGCCGAGCCCGGATTGCCCCCTATGGAAGGCCCTACCGTCTGAGGCTGAGTTTCCTCAAGGACCATGTCTATCACAGGAGGGGCCTCCAGTTGGCCATCCCCTCTCAGTCTTTTGTGGGGAGGCACAGGCCTTGACCCCGGCAAGGTTTAGTATTCTTGCCAGCAGGTCTTTTGAGGAAAGTGACCGAAGGGGCCTGGCTTCCCTCTCCCCCCTAAGGGGGTTTGCCCTACCGAGCCGCTTACACGAGGGGTGGTCAGCAATGGGCTGCCTGCTGGCTTTCTTGGCAGTCCCCTTAGAAAGAAAAGGAGGGACTGTCGCTGGGAAAAGGGAGTGAGGGGGAGTCCCCTTCACTCGTAGGCGTAGGAGAGGAGTAAGCCTCCTCTCCGGTTAAAGAAATATGGAGGGTCCCCTGCGCAAGCACAGGATGGGGGGGACCTCCATTTTTTTTGGTGGAGCTGCACGAGGGCGGCTCCGTCGATGAGCAAGGGGGAATTAGGGAAAGATTTTTTTTTTATCATCATTAGGCATCGTGACCCTATTTGTGCTACGGGACGCAATAGCTCATCACCTCTCGCAGTTGCCCACACTGCAAGATGTGCTTACAAGGCGCCGCCATTTGGGACCACCCCTCCCGCCTCGTGGCCTGGCAGTCCATCGGCATGGCGGCTCCACCTTGGACACGGTAAAAATATAGATTGTGAAGAGGAGAGGAAATGGGATGTGAGGAAGGTATGGGTGGGGATTAAGCAGGTTGTTAAAAACCAACGACCCCAGACCGGAGCTCAGGGGTTAGGTAACGTTGTCCCCTCCTCCCTCAGCCCCTATCCGGGATGGTTGGCTTGAGAAGGTCAGCATCTAACCTGTGAAATTAGAGGCTAACCAGAGAAAGTTGTGGGAGAGGTTGTATGAAAAGTGAGGAAACATGTGTTTTGAAGGAAGAAGAGGCTAAGCTGAGGTCGGACAGGGTGCTGAGTCCTGTCAGCACGGCGGCCAGGATGGCAAATCGTTGCGCCCCTTACGGGGTCCACTTGCACAGGCAAGAGGTTAGAGATTGGGCAGAAACCGCCAACCACTCACAGAATTTTGTGGATCAGGAAACTGGTGGCAGCACGCAAAATATAGAAAGAGTTTCGCAGGATACGAGAGCCAATGTTCCCCACTATGGATGGAAAGAGGAACATATGGAAGGATATCTCACCAATGCTCTTTTTATGAAGAAATTTGCCGACGTAAAAGACAAATTTCACAAGTTCTGGGTAGCTGCCGGTAAACTCTACCCACCCATCTGACGTAAGTACATATTTACCAATAATTATAATAATCTAAGAAACAATAGTTTAATTTTGAGGGTAGGTTCATTGGGGGGATGGGCCTACGATGATCCTGCGATTTCAAACATTTGAGGGGGGCTGGCGAGGGGGCATCCCCCCCCCCCCGAGTATATAATCAGAAATCATCATAAACTTTGTCCATATAGATTTCAACTCAGAAAAAGTAGCTAGGAGAAATAGCCCAAAATAAGCTAGGACTCAGATGAGGCCATAGTCTACACAATTACCATAATTTTTAGGTTAAATCAATAGAATAATTCTTGATAATTGTGTAGAGTATGGCTGGATCCGAGTCGTGGCTTATTTCTCCGAGCTGAAATCTATGTGGACAAAGTTTATGGTGATTTTCGATTATATAACATAACATAATATAAATATAATTTCACAGATGACAAAAGCCACAAGGGTCTATCAAAGGTCATCCGCATCTGTCAAAACCCACCCACAAAATATAACGAAGTTGTTTAGCATTGTTAATTTTTCGGCCAGGTTCTTTTGTTTACCTTATTTTGCGCGGGAAAGTACATAGTGTTTTGAAACCTCGTTTCTAGGTTGACGGTTTAATTAGCGACTGATTTGGACTGTGTTGTGCCTTAAATCTCGTTTCGGTCTGTTGATTTATTTTTGGGATTTTTCTACCGGTTTTTTTTTCACCACAGAATCAGTGAAAGCTAAGTTGCTCTTTTTTTTCTTATTACTACTTAAGTTCTTTCTTTGTTGAATAAGTGATGGAGTTTGGGGATGAAAGTGAGCATGAGTGTCGGAATGTATGCATTGGTTGTGGTCTAGTTGGTGAGGGGTATACATGTGTTGTATGTGGGCTGCGTGAATGCATTGTAGATTTAGAGGGGATGAGAATGCAGGATTTAGACAGGATATGTAGGCTGGAGGGGTTAGTTGCTAAGCTCAGGAGGGAACTTAGTGTTAGGCCAAGGGCTGGGAATAGGTTAGGTAGTGAGGTAGGCCAGTTAGATGTTTCAGGTGAAGGTAGAGGGCCGGTGGAGGATGTAGGATATGATAGTTCTAGGGATAGTGAAGTTAGCCCCCTTAGATTAGTTAGAAATAGGCCTAGTGAGGATGGGGAACAGTGAAGAGTGGTTAGGAAACATGAAGCTAGGGAGGCTTCTCCTGTTCTTTGTGAGAATAGGGTTGCCTCTGTTGAGGTGGTTAGCCAGGGGGAGAATAGGTGTGTGAGTCAGAGGGACACAGAACCTATTAGCTTGACGTATAGATTCAGTGCCCTAAGAGAGGAAGTAACTAGAAGTGATATGACTGATGGGTGTGGGGGTGGAGGTAGAGTGACTGGTAGTTTGAATGAGAATAGGAGTGGGGATGGAGTTAGGTCTGTGGGGGTTAGGAATATGATTCTGACTGAAGTGCTTGTGATAGGTGATTCGCGAGTTAGATATTTAGATAGGAAGTTGAATGCAAGTAGATTGAATGGTTTGAGGGTGTGTTTACCGGGTGCTGGAGTGAGAGATCTGTCTGATAGGTATGAGGAGCTGGTGTCTGGCTGTGCAAGGGATGCGGTTGTGATTACACATGTAGGAGTGAATGATGTGAAGAAAGTGGGTGCATGTGAGTTATGTGAGAGGTACAAGAGGTTGATTGAAAAGGTGAAAGAAAGAAAGAATGAAAGGTGTTGTGACAGGTGTGCTTCCAAGAATGGATGTCTTGTGCAATTGGGCTGAATGATTATGTGAGGAGGATGTGTGAGATGGAAGGTGTCATGTTTGTGGATGTGTGGGATAGGTTTGTTGGAATGAAAGAAATGTATACGATGGATGGACTGCATTTGAGTAGGATAGGGGTAAATGTGTTGTGGGAGGAGTATGATCGTGTTATTAGGTCTTTGCGGGTGGGAAACTAGATACTAAAAGTGGTCAGGAAATTATGAGAGGACATTATAGTACTGAAAGTAGAATGGACTTGGGAGATAACAGAAATAGGTTCCAAGGCAATAGAGGTGAGGTCATTCAGGGTGGAAGAGGTGCTTCAGGGATAGGAGGGTTAAATTGTTTCTATACAAATGCTCATAGTCTTAGAAACAAGGAGGATGAGCTAATGAGTTATATTAGCGATAAGGATATAGATATATTATTTGTTACTGAATCATGGATTAATGAAATAGAATTTAGTGACACTATAAGTGAATTTGATTTACAGGGCTATAATATGTACATTAGTCAAAGGACAGGTATGATTGGTAGAGGAATAATTATCTATATAAAAAACAACATTGTTTCAAGTTTAAATACTTCAATAAAGCAGGATGGAGTTGAGTCACTTTGGATAGACATTAGGTTCAGTAAAAATAGAATAGTGCATTTGGGAGCTTTTTACAGACCACCTGGGCAGACTGATGATATAGATGAATGAATGATAAGGAAAATAAGTAAGGGATGTGAAACAGATGCAGTTATTATTGGGGACTTCAACTTAAACTCTGTGGACTGGGAAAATATGATAGGTAGGGATAGAACAAGTGGCAGGTTCATAGAATGCTTTGAGGATAATTTTTTTAATCAATTTGTTAATGAGCCAACGAGGGGGGACAATATATTAGATTTAGTACTTTCTAACAGTGATGATTTAGTTCAAGAATTGACTGTTGGGGAAGCATTGGGAAATAGTGACCATCAGATAGTTCGTTTTAACTTGGGAATTAAGAAGGGTAAAATAACCAAGAATGCTGTAAAAGTTCCAATTTTTCAAAGGTAAAAATGCTTATGGGATATGGGATACTTTAAGCATATAATAAATGTAGTCCAAGAGCAATGTATCCCAATGAAGGCTATTAGGAACAAAAGTAGGAAACCATTATGGTAGAATCAGGAGATAGCTAGAAAAATTTCAGAGAAGAAAAGGGCATATAAAAAATTACAGGTAGAAAATAATATTCAAAATTTAAGTGATTATAGAATGGCTAGGAATGAGTTAAATAAGATTATAAAGAAGAACAAAAGGGTATCAGAAATTAAATTAGCTCAGGATAGCAACAAAGATCCTAGAAAGTTCTTTAGTTACTATAAAATTAATAACAAGTCTGGCAGAGTTAAAATAGGACCTATCAAATATGAAGGGGTTGTGAGAGAAACTGATGAGGAAATAGTTGAGGTACTAAATGGTCATTTTGCATCAGTATTTACAAAGGAGAAACTAAATAGTCTTATGTATAGTACTCATGGGTCAGGGAAAGCGGTGTTTACTACCATTAGTGTGGATTGGAGGAAGATAAAAGAACTAATAGGTGAGTTAGATGCTACCAAGGCCTCCGGCCCTGATAATATTCATTCTAGGATACTTAACTTAAAGAAGGGGTAGAAAGTATCTCAATAGCTCTTGTGAAGTTGTATACTAGGTCACTGGAATATGGAGAAAACCCGATGATTGGAAGAAGCGAATGTAGTCCCCATTTTTAAGAAGAGTAGTAAAGAGGATCAAGTGTAGGGGGATTTAAATAAATCGTTATCCTGGGCACATAAGTGGCAAATGACTTTCAACCTTGATAAGTGCAAAGTTATTAACATGGGAAAAGCTAATAGAGAATTTAACTATGAAATGGATGGGCATTGGCTGAGCTCAGTAGAGGATGAGAAAGATCTAGGATTAGTAATAGATGATAAGTCATCAAGGTTTTCTAAGCAGTGTATTGAAGCAAGAAATAGGGCAAATAGAGTGCTGCGTTTCATTAAGAGAACTGTCAGTTACAAAAGTAAGGAGGTTATTCTTAAACTCTTATAACTCTTATGTTAGGCCACATCTAGAGACTGTATACAGGCATGGTCCCCACATTTTAAACACTATATTAACCTTCTTGAGTCAGTGCAACGGAGGGCAACAAAGATTATTCCTTCCCTGAGGCACCTTGAATATATAGATAGACTGAGGGCATTAAATATGTTCTCGTTCGAAAGGAGGTGTGCGAAAGGGGATATGATTGAGCTTTTTAAAAAAATTTCTGGGATAGATAAATTGGATGTTGGCAAGTTTTTTGAGTTAGATGATGGAAATTTGACTAGCAGTCACCACTTGAAAATTAAAAAGCAAGGGTGTAGGTTGGATCTAAGAAAATATTTTTTTCACCAAGAGTGGTAGACTTCTGGAACAAATTTCCGCGGAGGGTAGTAGGTAGTCCAAATTTAAATGTATTTAAGAGTAGGTTGGATGAGTTTATGGGGAGGGAAGGTTGTGATGGTTCCTAAGTTTTGTATATAATAATATTGTTTGTATGTATATATCTATAGCTGTATGATTTAGTTCTTGACAAGCCTTGATTGGTGATACCCTTGTTTCTGGACGCAATCCTCTGGATGTAGTTTTCTTGGGAGTTTGGGTGCCTTAAAAAAGAGGCTGTTTGACTTGATGACCTATGATGGGCCCTTATGGCTTTTGTCATCTGTTATATTATATTGTGGGGGACTTTGATTTTGTCTTCCCCTGGCGATGGTGCTTTTTGTGGGTCGGTTTTGACAGATGTGGATGACCTTTGATAGGCCCCTGTGGCTTTTGTCATCTGTGAAATTATGTTATGTTATCCATAGGATTGTGTCAGATCATGCATCTACAATACACAGGGATGTGTCAAAAACAAAAAGCATTATCATCAAGACTCATCAAAATCAAAATCAATTGTAATATACAATAATAAAAAACTGCAACCACAGGAATGAGTTCAGAATACCTCACAAAGTTAACCCTCCCCTCTCCATATAATCATCTAATTTGCATTTGAATATTTTCAAGTTTGGACTCTCTACCGTCTCAGATGGCAAACTATTCCAGTAATCTACCACTCTATTGGTGAAAAAATATTTTCTAACATCCAACCTGCACCTCTGTTTTTTAATTTTTAAGTCGTGACCCATAGTCCTATTACTACCTTCCAACTTGTTAAAATCCAACTTATCCATTCCAGAATGGATTTTAAAAAGCTCAATCATATCTCCCCTCACACATCTCTCAAATGAGAACATATTTAGCATCTTCAGTCTATCTTCATATTCAAGGTGCTTCAGGAAAGGCATTATTTTTGTTGCCCTCCTTTGCTTTATACTGACTAGCATATTGATGTCATGTCTAAAATGTGGTGACCATGCTTGTATACAGTACTTTAAATGTGGCCTAACATAGGAGTTATAGAGTTTAAGGATAACCTTTTTATTCTTGTAGCTAACATTCCTCTTAATGTAACCTAGCACCCTATTTGCTCTATTTTTTGCCTCAATACACTGCTTTGAAAACTTCAGTGACCTATCTACTACTACACCTAAGTCCTTCTCATACTCAACTGAATTCAGCCAATGACCTTCCATGTCAGAGCTAAATTTCCTATTATCGCTTGCCATGTTAAGAACTTTGCATTTTTTAAGGTTAAAAGTCATCTACCACTTCTGAGCCCAAACTAATAACTTATTTAAGTCACTCTGCACCCTCAACTTCTTTGACTATAGCTGTCAATTTAGTGTCATCAGCAAAAGTTGACACCTTGCTATTTACAGCCTCCCCAAGATCATTTATATAAACTATGAATAATAAAGGGCATAGAACAGATCCCTGAGGTACGCCACTGATAATATCCCTCCACTGTGACCTCACCCCATTCAGCACAACTCTCTGTTTCCTGTCTTTCAGCCATTCAGTTATCCAATTCAAAACTATACCACATATCCAATGCATTTTTAATTTGTGAACTAAAATCTAAGTAAATTATATAACATTCTCTCCCTTATCAATCATTGTTTAGTAACATAATCCATAAAATCCAGTAAATTTGTTAAACATGATCTACCTCTTCTAAACCCATGCTGAGACAACATTTATTAACCAACCACACTCTAGATAGTTAGAAATCCCCTTCTTAACTATCTTTTCAAGGATTTTAAATACGATAGAAGTTAAGCTTACTGACCTAAAGTTATTCGGGTTCTCTTTACTTCCCTTTTTAAAAATTGGCACTACATTTGCTAATTTCCAATCATTAGGTATTTCTCCAAACTCTAGTGATTTAGTATATATCATCTAAAGAGCGACTGCAATACTATCTACACCTTCTTTGAGTAACCTAGAATGAATATTGTCTGGGACAGATGACTTATTAGTATTTAACTCCAATATAAGCCCTTTAATTATTTCCCTGTTCACATTAACAGTATTCAACACTACTTCCCTTGACCTAGAATTATCATCAATTAATCTATCTTGATTCTCTTGTGTAAATACTGAAGAAAAATGATCATTAAGAACTTCTACTATTTCCTCATCAGATTCTTTCAAAACCCCTTCATATCAAATAGGCCCAATTTTATCACTGTTAAATTTGTTATTAATTCTATAATAGCTAAAGAATTTTCTTGGATCTTTATTATTATTTTGAGCTAAATTAACTTCTTCCTCCCTTTTGCTCTTCTTAATAATCTTATTTAGCCCATTTCTGGTTGACCTATAATGATTTAAATTCTCAAAAGTACTTTCTCTCTGTAATCTCTGGTATGCCCTTTTCTTCTCAGAAATTTTCCTAGCCATCTTGTGATTCCACCACAACGGCTTCCTACATTTCTTCCTAATAACCTTCATTGGAATACACTGCTCCTGGACTATGTTTAGTATAGTATTAAAAGTGTCCCACATTTCATAAGTATTCTTTCCCCTGAATTCTATATCCCACCTATCTGATTTAGCAAGTTTCGTAATCTCCCCTATAAAAATCTGGAGTTTTCTTGATGTTCTACCTTTCACTATTCCCAAGTTAAAATGAACCATCTGATGATCAAAATTTCCCAATGCTTCCCTGACAGTCAATTCCTGAACCAAGTGATCATCATTTGAAAGAACAAGATCTAAGATATTGGTACCCCTTGTTGGCTTATTAACAAATTGAGTAAAAAAATTATTCTCAAAGCATTCTATAAATTTACAACTGGCTCTATCCCTTCTATCATATTTTCCCAGTCCACAGAATTTAAATTAAAGTCACCAAGAATAACTGTATCTACTTCACATCCTTTCCTTATTTCCCTGATCATTAGCTCATCAATACAGTCTCTCTGTCCAGGTGGTCTGTAAACATCCACATTGAGTGTGGATGTTTTAAATTTTGCTTTTCAAAATGCTGGCAAATTTGGACAAAAAGTTACCTGGTTTTTTCTCTGGTAGGCAATAATTTGGTCGATTTGTATATTTAGTGATCATACTTTTATTCTTCTTTTTTTTAATTAATATTATCAAATTTGAGTATTATACTATTTGCTTTATTGTTGGATTTGAAAATAAAAAGGTTAATAAGAATGAGGCTGTTAATGGGACACACCCAATAGTAACTGACATAGATATATGTAGACACTGCAATACCAAATGTACAGATAAGGGTATAGGGAGTGATGGGTTATTTTGTGGGTTTTGGGAGCATGCCTCATGTGAGGGTATGACACTTGAGGGATACAAGAAATTCAGTAAGCTAGCTAAATGAATACCCAACATAACATATTGTTGTACTTTTTAAACATTGTAAAAAGGTGGCTGCAGAAATATTGAAACAACTGGGCACAATTAGACAAAGGGTTGAGGAAAATTCACACAAGATTGAGGCTCTGGAAAAGGGTATACATAGTCAAAAAAATGAAATATTGAGTTAAGTGAAAGCTGAAATGGAAGAAAAAAATTGAAAAAATGTGGGAAGAGAAAGAGAGAGAGTAGAAGGAAGAAAACGTAATGCTAGCAAATGTTCCAGAATAGGAACATAAGTATGGACAACAAAGAAAGCAAGAAGATGAAACCTTTGCGAGGAACTTTTTGACTAATTCTTTGGGCACTGAAGTTAACACTAAAGTTCAAAAGATAATTAGAGTAGGTAAAAGAGATGAAACTAAACCATATCCAAGACTGATCAAAGTAACTTTTGAAAATGAAAATGAGGTAAGAACTGTACTTGAAAATGCAAAGAAGATTCCCTGTATTTCTGATATGTTAAAGAATATTAAAATATTTAGGGATTTAAATAATAAAGACAGGGAAAAGAGGAACATCTTGGTTAAGGAAATGTTAAAAAAAATGATGAATTGGCCAAGCAAAAGATCACCGATCATAAATGGATCATCAGAAATAACAAGCTCATTAAAATCAAACAATATTCTGCAAATTTTTTATAGATCAATCTCACACCAATATGCCTCTTGCAAACCTTGTTATTAAATGTATTTACACTAATGCTGATGGAATATTTAATAATTTAATTATTTAATAAAATAATTATGTTAAGTGAAACAAAATTAAATGTTCAGATACAGAATCATGAAATTTGTAAAAATTAAGAAAATTATTGCAATTATTCTTTTCATAAAGGAAATTATAATGCAATTAGACAAAAGCTAGAATTGATAGAGTGGGACTCGCTTCTAAATGATAATTCTACTACTGATATGTGTGAAGTTTTTAATATTATTTGTAATGATCTTGTGAAAAAGTACATCCAATTGCTATGAAAAGTAGAAAGGCTAAACCTAAATGGATGACAGGCGATCTAAGAAGACAGATAGATAAGAAGAATGAAGCATGGCAAAGATTGCTGAAAAGGAAGACGCCTTTAAGGAGAGAAACCTATAGAAGAGAAAGGAACAAAACCACATCCATGATGAAGAGGATCAAAGTGGAATTTGAGAAACAACTATGTCAGGATATAAAGGAAAATCCTAAACATTTTTGGAGTTATGTTAGAAGAAAAATCGTCTTAAAAGACAAGGTAATAGAAGTGAGGCAAGATAATTCCACATTAACTAAAAATGATAAAGATACAGCCACTGTATTTAACAAAGCTTTTCAGTGTTTTTATAGATGACATCACAGACATACCAAGAATGAATGGATCTGAATATAATGGACCAAAGATTGAAAATATCAATATTAGTGAAATGAAAGTGAAAAATATATTGAAAAAAGTGAATGTAAACAAGTCTATGGGACCAGATGGAATACATGATTTTTTTTTGAAGGAATGATATGATCAATTGTCACACCCAATTACAATCATTATTCAAGAATCATTGCATACAGGAATTGTCCCAGAACCCTGGAAAGTAGCTAGAGTGTATCCAATATACAAGAAGGGTGACAAACCTAATTCTTTAAATTATCGACCAGTATTATTGATAAGTGTACCATCTAAAGTGTGTGAAATACTTATAAGAGCTAAAAGAAGAACACTTGGAGAGTAATAACCTACTTAGTGATATAAAACATGGTTTTTCTAAGCAGTGTATTGAAGCAAGAATAGGGCAAATAGAGTGCTGGGTTTCATTAAGAGAAATGAAAGTTACAAAAGTAAGGTTATTCTTAAACTCTTATGTTACGCCACATCTAGAGTACTGTATACAGGCATGGTCCCCACATTTTAGACACGATATTAACCTTCTCGAGTCAGTACAACGGAGGGCAACAAAGATTATTCCTTCCCTGAGGTACCTTGAATATATAGATAGACTGAGGGTATTAAATATGTTCTCGTTTGAAAGGAGGTGTGTGAGAGGGGATATGATTGAGCTCTTTAAAAAAAATTCTGGGATAGATAAATTGGATGTTAACAATTTTTTGGAGTTAGATGATGGAAATTGGACTAGAGGTCACCACTTGAAAATTAAAAAGCACGGGTGTAGGTTGGATTTAAGAAAATATTTTTTCACAAATTGCTGCGGCCGCGGAGGGTAGTAGGTAGTGCAAATTTAAATGTATTTAAGATTTTTAATTTTTTTATTTAAGGGGCTATCTGGCGACTGCCGACTTAGGCATAAGTCGCCGTAAACAAACACCCTAGTTCTAGGCTACTTTAAAAAATTGAACAGGAAACAACAATAAAAAGAAATAACAATGACAAAACAATAACAAAAACAACAATTAAACCTGGTTAAATGAAAGGGAGAAGGCTGGCCTCCCCCCAAAAGTCAACAAGTCCACCAGTCAAAGTGCACGCACTCGTCCCGAGTACAAGGGACAGGCGGTAGTGACCCCGCCCATCCCGGAATGTATTTAAGAGTAAGTTGGATGAGTTTATGGGGAGGGAAGGTTGTGATGGTTCCTAAGTTTTGTATATATTAATATTGTTTGTATATATCTATAGCTGCATGATTTAGTTCTTGACAAGCCTTGATTGGTGATACCCTTGTTTCTGGACGCAATCCTCTGGATGTAGTTTTCTTGGGAGTTTGGTTTCCTTAAAAAAAGAGGCTGTTTGACTCGGATAACCTATGAAGGGCCCTTGTGGCTTTTGTCATCTGTTATATTATATTGTGGGGCTTTGATTTTGTCTTCCCCTAGCGATGGTGCTTTTTGTGGGTGGGTTTTGACAGATGTGGATGACCTTTGATAGGCCCTTGTGGCTTTTGTCATCCGTGAAATTATGTTATGTTATGTTTTAGACAGAAAAGAAGTACTCTAACAAATTTGTTAACATATGTGAAGTATCTCACCAGTGCAACTAATGAACAAATACCTGTAGATGTAAATTATTTTGATTGTCAAAAGGCTTTTGATACAGTGCCATATCAAAGACTGCTAATTAAACTTCATTCCTATGGAATTACTGGGAGACTTAAGTGGATTGAAAATTTTATAACAGGTAGACATCAGTATGTTGAAATACGTGGCCAAACATCGGAGAAGTTACAGGTTACCTCAGGAGTTCCCCCAAGGGTCAGTAATTGAACCAATACTATTTTTAATCTTTAAAAATGATATCAGTGAAAAAATTTTGAATGTCCATCTCTACTGTTTGCTGATGATTTGAACATTTTTATGAAGATTAACACTGATGAGGATATATAAGCAATGAAATGGGACTTATTGAAACTGAGGGAATGGAGTCAAAAATGGTTATTGGATTTTAATGTGAACAAGTGTAAGACACTGCATGTAGGTCATAGAAATCCAGAGATTAAATACAGCCTTAATAATGTTGAATTAGAATCCACAGTAAAGGAGATTTGGGAATAATTATGACAAAATACCTGAAACTAGCTCAGCATATTGGGAGAGTTATCAGCAGAGCTAATAGGATTGTGGGCTTGATAAGGAGAACTTTTGATTATATGGATAGAGATGTGTGTAAGACATTATATTGTTCCTTTGTAAGGCCGCATCTGGAGTACGCTGTACAATGTTGATCACCATATTATATTAAAGACATTGAAGAAATTGAAAAAGTTCAGAGAATAATGACAAAACTAGTACATGATTTAAGACAAATAGAATATGTAGAAGGATGCAATTTAATGGAAATTGATTTGTTAGAGAAGAGGGGAGTACGAGGTTTCCTAATTGAGACATTTAAAATACTGAAAGGCTATGAAAATGTTGATTTTAAACTATTTTTTCAATTAAGTGAGTTGCACACAAGATCCAATAACTGTAAATTAGTGAGAGGACATTGGAGAACGACACTGAGGGCAAATAGTTTCAGTGTAAGGACAGTAAATTGGTGGAATTCACTTCATGAGGAGGTTGTGATGGCCCAGAGTATTAGCCAGTTTAAAAGTAGATTAGACCAAATTGAATGGTTCACAAGAGATTAATTGAGAAGCAGTATTTTTCTTATATATTCTGAAGTTATTTGAAGAGAATTTTTTTTGTTTTTTTTCTGTTTGTACATCTGTGTATGCATATATGTTACATACAGATAAAAAAAATAATAATAAAGCATACATCAAACTCAAGTACTTAAGTGAGGTGGGAGTACGAAAAGACTTGTTCTTGCCTCCTATAGGAATGAACTAGGTAAGCATCCTATTTTTACTGACCTTAATATATATCCACAGTGACTCAACTTCTTGCTTTATAGAATTATTTAGATTTGAAGAAATGCTATTTCTGATATAAATAATCAACTCACCACCCATTCTATCTCTCCTTTGTAGTTCAAATTCACTCACATTGTCATTAAATTTATTTTCATTAACCCATGATTTTATTACACATATTATATCTATATCTTCATCAATAATATAACAAATAACTCATCTTTCTTATTTCTAAGACTATGAGCATTGGTCTAAAGACAACTCAGCCCTCCTATCCCTGAAGCACCTCTTTTAACATAACATAATTTCACGGATGACAAAAGCCACAAGGGCCTATCAAAGGTCATCCGCATCTGTCAAAACCCACCCACAAAATGCATCCATAGGATTGTGAAGTGTATACATTCCACTATCTCTTTGGCATTTCTTTCCTTTCCCTGCCCCACCCTGTACTCTTATATTTCCCTGACCACTATCAGTAACTAGTTTCCCACCTGCAAAGACCCAACAACACTATCTAATTCCTGCCACAACACATCTACCTCAGCCTGGCCTAAATGTGAGTCCATCCAATACATACAATGTCTTATTCCGATAAAACCCATTCCAAACATCTACAAACACTAATCTTGACTCCTCACACAGGCCTTTCACATACTCATTCAGTCCAATTGCAAGAGACAACCATTCCACCCCCACATCCAATCTTGGAAGCACACCTGAAACATCCTTTCAACTAACCTTTTGTACCTCTTTCGTAACTCACATGAACCCACCTTCTACATCATTTACTCCCACATGCATAATCACAACTGCATCGCTCTCACACCCAGACACTAGACTATCATACCTATCGAGACATCATTTACACCAGCACCTGGCAAACAAACTCTCACTCCCTTCCATTTGCTTGCACTCAACTTCTTATCTAAATATCTAATCTGAAAGTCACTCATCACAAGCACCTCAGTAATCGTCCTAGTCCCCCTAGGCCTAGCATTACCCTCCCTCCAGTTCTCATTCAAACTACCACTTATTTCACTTTCTGCCACAACAATATCAGACAAATCACTTTCAACCTCTTCCTCTCTCAGGGCACGTGTTTCGTAAAGCTCTCGGTCTGTTGATTTATTTTTCAGATTTTTGTAGTTGTTTTTTTTTCACCACAGAATCAGCAAAAGCTAAGTTGCTCTTTTTTTTTCTTATTACTACTTAAGTTCTTTCTTTGTTGGAATAAGTGATGGAGTTCGGGGAAAGTGAGCATGTGTGTTGGAATGTATGCATTGGTTGTGGTGTAGTTGGTAAGGGGTATACATGTGTTGTATGTGGGCTGTGTGAATGCATTGTAGATTTAGAGGGGATGAGAATGCAGGATTTAGACAGGATATGTAGGCTGGAGGGGTTAGTTGCTGAGCTCAGGAGGGAACTTAGTGTTAAGCCTAGAGCTGGGAATAGGTTAGGTGGTGAGGTAGGCCAGTTAGATGTTTCAGGTGAAGGTAGATGGCCGGTTGAGGAGGTAGGATATGATAGTTCTAGTTAGCCCCCTTAGATTAGTTAGAAATAGGCCTAGTGAGGATGGGGGACAGTGGAGAGTGGTTAGGAAACATGAAGCTAGGGAGGCTTCTCCTGTTCTTTGTGAGAATAGGGTTGCCTCTGTTGAGGTTGTTAGCCAGGGGGAGAATAGGTGTGTGAGTCAGAGGGACACAGAACCTATTAGCTTGACGTATAGATTCAGTGCCCTAAGAGAGGAAGTAACTAGAAGTGATATGACTGATGGGTGTGGGGGTGGAGGTAGAGTGACTGGTAGTTTGAATGAGAATAGGAGTGGGGATGGAGTTAGGTCTGTGGGGGTTAGGAATATGATTCTGACTGAAGTGCTTGTGATAGGTGATTCGCGAGTTAGATATTTAGATAGGAAGTTGAATGCAAGTAGATTGAATGGTTTGAGAGTGTGTTTGCCGGGTGCTGGAGTGAGATCTGTCTGATAGGTATGAGGAGCTGGTGTCTGGCTGTGCAAGGGATGCGGGTTGTGATTACACATGTAGGAGTGAATGATGTGAAGAGAGTGGGTGCATGTGAGTTACGTGAGAGGTACAAGAGGTTGATTGAAAAGGTGAAAGAAAGTAGAATGAAAGGTGTTGTGACAGGAGTGCTTCCAAGAATGGATGTCTCGTGCAATTGGGCTGAATGATTATGTGAGGAGGATGTGTGAGATGGAAGGTGTCATGTTTGTGGATGTGTGGGATAGGTTTGTTGGAATGAAAGAAATATATGCGATGGATGGACTGCATTTGAGTAGGCTGAGGGCGAATGTGTTGGAATGAAAGAAATATATACGATGGATGGACTGCATTTGAGTAGGCTGAGGGCGAATGTGTTGTGGGAGGAGTATGATCGTGTTATTAGGTCTTTGCGGGCGGGAAACTAGATACTAATAGTGGTCAGGAAATTATGAGGACATTATAGTACTAAAGTAGAATGGACTTGGCAGATAACAGAAATAGGTTCCAAGGCGAGAGAGGCGAGGTAGTCTTAGACACAAGAAGGATGAGCTATTTAGTTATATTAGCAATGAGGATATAGATATATTATGTGTTACTGAATCATAGGTTAATGAAATAGAACTTAGTGACACTATAAGTGAATTTGATTTACAGGGCTATAATATGTACATTAGTCAAAGGACAGGTAGGATTGGTGGAGGAATAATTATCTATATAAAAAACAACATTGTTTCAAGTTTAAATACTTCAATGAAGCAAGATGGAGTCACTTTGGATAGATATTAGGTTCAGTAAAAATAGAATGGTGCATTTGGGAGCTTTTTACAGGCCACATGGGCACTGATTATATGGATGAACTAATGATAAGGGAAATAAGTAAGGGATGTGAAACAGATGCAGTTATTATTGGGGACTTCAACTTAAACTCTGTGGACTGGGAAAATATGATAGGTAGGGATAGAACAAGTGGCAGGTTCATAGAATGCTCTGAGGATAATTTTTTTAATCAATTTGTTAATGAGCCAACGAGGGGGGACAATATATTAGATTTAGTACTTTCTAACAGTGATCATTTAGTTCAAGAATTGACTGTTGGGGAAGCATTGGGAAATAGTGACCATCAGATAGTTTGTTTTAACTTGGGAATTGAGAAGGGTAAAATAACCGAGAATGCTGTAAAAGTTCCAAATTTTTATAAGGGAGATTATGTAAAACTCCCAAGCTTGCTAAATTATGTAGACTGGGATGTAGAATTCAGAGGTAAAAATGCTTATGGGATGTGGGATACTTTCAAGCATATAATAAATATAGTCCAAGAACAATGTATCCCAATGAAGGCCATTAGGAACAAAAGTAGGAAACCATTATGGTAGAATCAGGAGATAGCTAGAAAAATTTCAGAGAAGAAAAGGGCATATAAAAAATTACAGGTAGAAAATAATATTCAAAATTTAAGTGATTATAGAATGGCTAGGAATGAGTTAAATAAGATTATAAAGAAGAACAAAAGGGTATCAGAAATTAAATTAGCTCAGGATAGCAACAAAGATCCTAGAAAGTTCTTTAGTTACTATAAAATTAATAACAAGTCTGGCAGAGTTAAAATAGGACCTATCAAATATGAAGGGGTTGTGAGAGAAACTGATGAGGAAATAGTTGAGGTACTAAATGGTCATTTTGCATCAGTATTTACAAAGGAGAAACTAAATAGTCTTATGTATAGTACTCATGGGTCAGGGAAAGAGGTATTTACTACCATTAGTGTGGATTGGAGGACGATAAAAGGACTAATAGGTGAGTTAGATACTATCAAGTCCTCCGGCCCTGATAATATTCATTGTAGGATACTTAAGGAAGGGGTAGAAAGTATCTCAATAGCTCTGGAGAAGTTGTATAGTAGGTACCTGGAATATGGAGAAATACCCGGTGTTTGGAAGAGAGCGAATGTAGTCCCCATTTTCAAGGGTAGTAAAGAGGATCCAAATAACTTTAGACCGGTTAGCCTAACTCCTGTAGTCTGTAAAATTCTTGAGAAAATAATTAAAAAAGGGATTTGCCAACATCTAGAGAGAGAGGGGTTAATCAGCGATGGTCAGCATGGGTTTAGATCAGGTAGATCATGTTTGACTACTTTACTAGACTTTCTGGAGTTTGTAACAGATAAAGTAGATAAGGGAAAGAATGTGGATATAATTTACTTAGATTTTAGTAAAGCATTTGATAAGGTACCACATAGGAGACTAGTTAAGAACATAAGAAAAGAAGGAGACTGCAAAAGACCATTCATGGCCTACACTTGGCAGCTCCTGTTCCAGTCAACACAAACAAGATTTCTTACCAGAGAAAAGTCATCAACATTGTCACCTTTTACAGGAGTTCGTCAGATCTAATCTACAATATACATAAAATGCATCCAGAGGATTATGTCCATTCATGCAACCGCAAAATATAATCTCCCCACTCCTTAGAAAAATATATACATATGTACATAAAAAAGGTCAGCCCGATCTAGCAGCTTCATCCATATATTTATCTAATCTATTCTTAAAACTACCCAGAGAGGAGGCTTCTATCACATGTCTAGTGAGCCTATTCCATTCATCGACCACACGATTTGTAAGCCAATTCCTCCCAATCTCCTTCCTAAACCTATACTTATCAAGCTAAACCCATTGCTACGTGTCCTGTCATGTTCACTAAGTATAAGAACCTTACCCAGATCCCCTTTATTATATCCTTTTACCCATTTGAAGACTTCAATCAATTTCCCTCTGACTCTTCTCCTTTCCAATGTATGTAGATTTAGTTTTCTGAGCCTTTCACCATAAGGTAAGTTCCTTAGCCCACCAATCATCTTTGTCATCCTTCTCTGCACAGACTCAAGCAAATCAATATCCTTCCTATAATATGGTGACGAAAATTGTACTGCATAATCTAGATGAGGCTTAACTAGCGCCAGATACAGTTTTAGAATGACTTCAGCACTCTTATTGCTTACACTCCTCCTAATGAATCCCAATATCCTATTAGCTTTATTCTTAGCATTTAGGCATTGCTTTCTAGGACGAAGGTCTGAACTTACCAAAATACCCAAGTCCCTCTCACAATCGGTCCTCCCTAAAATTCTCCCATTTAATTTATAACTATTCAATGGATTATTTCTACCTATACTAAGTATACTACATTTGTCGATGTTAAACTTCATTTGCCATTTCTCCGCCAATTGGACAGAATGGTCAATTCCTCCTGCATTACGACAGCATCAGAATCAGCCCTACCTAGCTTAGTATCATCAGCAAATTTACTCAGGTCACTACTTATACCTATGTCAAGATCATTAATATAAATTAAGAATAGTAAGGGACCCAAAACAGATCCTTGCGGAACTCCACTGCTAACACACCCCCACTCAGATTTAACTCCATCTATACTAACTCTTTGCTGACTTTCACCAAGCCATGACTGAATCCACCTAAATATACTGCCATCGATCCTGTGTGCTTTAACTTTGCTCAGAAGCCGTAAGTGTGGCACTCGATCAAAAGCCTTACTAAAGTCCAAGTATAAAATATCATAGTTTTCATCATTATCTGCTGCTTCATACACCTTACTATAAAAAGACAGCAAATTAGTCAGACACGATTTACCCTTACTAAAGCCATGCTGTGATTCTTTTATCAACTTATGCTTATCCAAGTGATCTATAATATTCCTTGCTATAATAGATTCCATCATTTTTCCTACCCCTGATGTCAAACTTACTGGTCTGTAATTAGACATATTTGTTTTATCCCCTTTCTTAAATATAGGTATCACATTGGCTTTCTTCCATGCCACTGGCACAATGCCACTCTCCAATGATTTTCTAAAGATGCATGCTAGGGGCTCACTTAACACATTCTTACATTCTTTCAAAATTCTAGGAAAGACCTCATCAGGACCGGGTGCTTTACTACTTTTAATTTTATCAATTTCCTTTGTCACTATCTCCTTTGTGATCAAGATATCCTTTAATTTCTCTTCATCATTACCCCGAAAGATCATTGACGTCTCAGGTATATTTAGAGTACCCTCCTGTGTAAATACTGAGAGAAAAAAAGTCATTTAGCATTCCAGCCATTGAGTCCTTATCACTAATTCTCCATTGGAATCTATAAGTGGGCCTATTTTATCTCTAACCTTAGTTTTGTATAATTGATAAAAACTTTTAGGATCTTCCTTTGCCCTATTTGCCACTTTAATTTCATAATTTCTCCTTGCTACTCTAACTAACTTTTTAACATCTCTTGCTAGTTCATTATCTCTCTGCCTTAAGTGATCCTCTCCATTTTTTATTTTCCTATAAATGCCCTAATCTCCTTATATGGAATGTTAATCATCTGAACTGTAATATAAATTAAGAATAGCAAGGGACCCAAAACAGATCCTTGCGGAACTCCACTGCTAACACACCCCCACTCAGATTTAACTCTTTGCTGTCTGTCACCAAGCCATGACTGAATCCACCTAAATATACTGTCATCGATCCTGTGTGCTTTAACTTTGCTCAGAAGCCGTAAGTGTGGCACTCGATCAAAAGCCTTACTAAAGTCCAAGTATAAAATATCATAGTTTTCATCATTATCTGCTGCTTCATACACCTTACTATAAAAAGACAGCAAATTAGTCAGACACGATTTACCCTTACTAAAGCCATGCTGTGATTCTTTTATCAACTTATGCTTATCCAAGTGATCCCTAATATTCCTTGCTATAATAGATTCCATCATTTTCCCTACCACTGATGTCAAACTTACTGGTCTGTAATTAGACATATTTGTTTTATCCCCTATCTTAAATATAGGTATCACATTGGCTTTCTTCCATGCCACTGGCACAAGGCCACTCTCCAATGATTTTCTAAAGATGCATGCTAGGGGCTCACTTAACACATCCTTACATTCTTTCAAAATTCTAGGAAAGACCTCATCAGGACCGGGTGCTTAACTACTTTTGATTTTATCAATTTCCTTTGTCACTATCTCCTTTGTGATCAAGATATCCTTTAATTTCTCTTCATCATGACCCCGAAAGATCATTGACACCTCGGGTATATTTAGAGTATCCTCCTGTGTAAATACTGAGAGAAAAAAGTCATTTAGCATTCCAGCCATTGAGTCCCTATCACTCACTAATTCTCCATTGGAATCTATAAGTGGGCCTATTTTATCTCTAACCTTAGTTTTGTATAATTGATAAAAACTTTTAGGATCTTCCTTTGCCCTATTTGCCACTTTAATTTCATAATTTCTCCTTGCTACTCTAACTAACTTTTTAACATCTCTTGCTAGTTTATTATATCTCTGCCTTAAGTGATCCTCTCCATTTTTTATTTTCCTATAAATGCCCTTTTTAATGCCAATATAATGCTTAATTTTATCTGTCATCCATTTTGGGTCATTATTTTTAGTCCTAATCTCCTTATAAGGAATGTTAATCATCTGACCTGTAATTAATTGCTCAATTATTCTTTCATACTCCTCTTCAATTGTAATCTCTTCCTCCTGGTGATTATTGTCTCCACTAACTGATATCATTGAATCTATTCCTGATTTGATTTCATGGCCTGGTTTCTGTACAACTGCCTCCAGGTAAGTCCTTAGCCCATTATAATTTGCTCTTCTAAAGTCAGGAATTTTAACATTGTTCATGCTACTATCAATACCATTCCATTTCATCTTGAATCTAATTTCACAATGGTCACTATTACCCAAATTTCCTCCAATCTCAGTATCCTTAATAACCTCAACACCTACCCGACTAACATGGAGCCCATCCATCGCATACAACCTCCTATTCCCGTAAAACCCTCCCCAGACATCTACAAACACCAATCCTAACTCCTCACACAGTCCTTTCACAAATTCATTCAAACCAATTGCACGCGACAACCATTCTACCCCCACATCCAATCTCGGAAGCACACCAGAAACACCTTTTACCCTGCTTTTACTCATCCTTTCAACTAACCTTTTATACTGCTCACGTAACTCACATGTACCCACCTTCTTTACATCATTCACTCCCACATGCGTAATCACAACTGCATCCCTCTCACACCCAGAAACCAGCCTATCATACCTCTCACAAACATCACTTACACCAGCACCCGGCAGACAAACTCTCATTCCCTTCCACTTGCTATCACTCAACTTCCTATCTAAATACCTAATCTGAGAGTCACCCATCACTAGCACCTCAGTCATTCTCCTATTCTGTCTTGGCCTAACATTACCCTCCCTCCTGCTCTCAGTCACACTACCACCCATCCTGCTTTCATCCACAATCACACCAGGCAAATCACTTTCACACTCTTCCTCTCTCAGGACATTGAATCTGTTAGTCAACCTAACAGGTTCTATGTCCCTCTCATTCACACACCTAACCTGTCCTAACTTATCTATCCTATCCATTTACACCCACCATTCATCATCACTCACACTGTTCCCAGTCCTAGCCCTATCTTCCACCCTCTTAGCACTAATCTCACCCTTCAATCGCACACTTGCATCTCTTCTCACCTCAAACACCAAATCATTCAACCTCCTAACCTCCCCTTCCAGAAAACACACACGGCATTCAGTTACATTCACTCTCCTTTCAACTCCACATGCATCACACACCACATACACACTACTTTCAAACGGTATGCTCTCACCATCTATAAAAACAGCCATACTCTCAGAAATTTACTAAGGAAAAAGTTAACACTCACCAAAAAAAATTCTTGCTCAGGATTGCTGCCAGTTATCTTCCCCAAAAGTATTAATCACTAATGTATTTACTACACAGTGATTGATGTATTAAACAAATACAAGAAAAACTATACACCCAAATCAGTATTATATCCCAATCTTACAATGAGAATCAAGAGCTTGCTGCAAGACAACCTTCCAGAACAAAGCCAGACAGCCAACTGCCGTTTACAGAGGTGAATGCTTTAACTACATCATGTTAGCGTCTGTAATCGTTTTGCGAATTATAAGAGGGGAGGGGGGGCGTATGACGTCAGAAATGCTTGATATCAATTTTTCTTTCCTACTAAATAGCTTTTTATTATCCTCATTTGGAGTCATTTTTATTTTTCAATATATTTTTCCCTATTTTACTATTTGTGTTACCTTCTTTTATACATTTAAATGTAATTGGCTAGATCATTTCAAGGAACTACTTGTTTTTTAGCAGTTTGGGTGTCAAATATTCCCCTTTTACGCAGTTTGAAAATAATCATCGAATTTTGAACTTTGTCCGTCGGCTATTGCGGAATTATTAACCCTAGTTTCTGATAAAGATAAATTAAACACCTTTTTGGATGTGTATAATTTAGTGCGAATTAAAAGTGAATGCGACATTTGTGGCCAAGCTTTAGATGTTAACCCTAACTTCGAATTTAGATGATCGAAAATAAAATGTGATTCAAGTCAGCTAGATTTTAAATAGGGCGCAGACGCGCAAAATAAATAGGCTTTCCTCTTCGCTATTTCAGAAGTATAACCACTGCATTTAAGTACGGGAAACAAAGTGTTTCATTTGGTTATTTTGGGGCAATTTAGTAACTAAAATGGCCTACATAAACAGCATTTTCAGTGGGTTTAATTACGAGCTTTCAAAAAAAAAAAATGGCGGCACCTAGCATTCGAACAAAACTCAAACGTGCATGAATATTCAAACACGGGTGAACGATAACGCGCACAAAGATTCAAACATGGGTGAACGATAATATTTACACAAAAAATTTTTTTTCAGGCCGAGCCGATAATCTACATGCTTACCATTCCCTCTATCCGATATAAAAGTTAGGAATATAGACTAAGGGAATTAGATCTGTTCTTGCTGGAAACCCAAAGACTGCGTGGTCAGCTCATCGAAGTCTTCAAAATACTTTGAGGGTTCGACAATGTTGACTACCGGGATATTTTCACACTGAGTGAGAACTGAATGCGCAATCATGGCTTCAAACTTGAACTTGTTGAAAAAAAAGTTTTAAAAAACTAAAACCAGCTAAAATCTCCCCCCCCCCCAACTTAAATATCTTGCAGCATTCTCCGTGAAAATTACACTGATGCCTAATAGTATTTAACTCAATAATAAGCCCTTTAATGATTTTCCAACAACAATAGCCTCCTCCAGAAGTCTTCTGTGAGTACATTAATGATACTCAACACCTTTTGCTCTAACCTAGTAGCTTTTTTTCATCTTTTATTTTTTGTTAATTCCACTTTTAGAGTCGATACGTATCAGAATCTAAAAGACGGAACTAGTTGTTTACGAAAAACAAAATAAATGTAAAACAAAAACCGAGAATCTCACCATAATCAAATGTGAAGATGAGAAATATGAAAATCCTTAGCCACTTCGTTTAGTATAAATGACTCGGCTAAACTGTTAAGTTTGGAAGTATTGCCTTTGAATCAACAGGGCAGTGTCAGTCATTATTGTTAAACGAACCCCTGATATTGATGATACGAACGACATCTATATTTAAAAGTATTTTCCTCCTAAAAATTTCCCTATAATTTCTCTTTGTTGAATTTTTTTATAAAACTTAATAAATTTCAGAACAAATAAAATTATTAATTGCTTAAAATTAAGAGAAAGAATACAATAAAATAAGTGCGAATCTGCAACAATCCACCGAACTCACGTGCATACCTAAGCCAAATTATTTTCTTTTACAGAAATTGAATTTATTTGATGATTGAGACGAAATAGTAGGTAATTACAAGTTAAATATATTTCAGGTAAGTCTTCTTTCCCATAACTAATTTCCCTAGTTTAGTGAAGGAGACTTATACGATAAAATATTTGCAATAAAAAAAACCTGCCGATATTTTAAATAGTGACTGTGAAAATGTTATTTCCTATTGGCCTTTCTACGCACATCAGAATTAAAGTGACGTTCATTTAGAAATAGCCAGTATTTCTGAACTTTTTTTTCATATAATTCAAGGCTCAGTTGCAACGGCACTGTATTACGCAGAAAGTTGTAAGAAGATATATGAAAGGAAATTGGTAAAGATAGAACAAGTGAAATTGTGTGAAAACTAAATAACAGAAGATCCTCCTGCTGGCATTGGGAAGGGAAATCAAACTACCGAGGTTACACAGATCTATATATGTCACCTAAAATCCTCTTGCAGCTGTTTCTAAAAGGAACGTAACTTTAATTCTGATGTGCGTAGTAAAGGTAAATAGGAAATAGCATTTTCACAGTTACTATTGAAAATATCGGCAGTTTCTTTATTGCAAATATTTTATCGTATAAGTCTCCTTCAGTAGACTAGGGAAATTAGTGGTGTGAAGCAAAGAAAACTTACCTGAAATATATTTAACCTGTAGTTACTTACTATTTCGTCTCAATCGCAAATAAATTCAATTTCTGTGAAATAAAATAATTTGGCTTAGGTATCCACGTGAGTTTGGTGGATTGTTGAAGATTCGCACTTATTTTATTGTATTCTTTCTCTTAATTTTAGGCAATTAATAATTATATTTGATCTGAAATCTATTAAGTGTTATAAGAAATTCAACAAAGAGAAATTATAGGCCAAAGTTTCAGGAGGAAAATACTTTTAAATATAGATGTCGTTCGTATCATCAGTATCAGGAAAAGGTTGGCAAATTTTGCCCCATGAAATAGTGCTATTGATGCTCTCCTCGCTATTGCCATTTGTTTGTACCCGTAACTTGTGTCTTTCTGCGTTATCCAATTTCTAAAATACAAATCCCTGTAAATCTCATTTATATGGGAAATTATTATAATATTATTAGTTATTATTAATCTTTGTTCATTTGTACCTCACAGGGTAGTATTATGTGAAGCCTGTCACACTTGGTACCTGGAGGCGCTACACGTCCTTCCGGCATGAGAGCGATTTGAACTCTCTTTTTTAACAACTATCCCCTCTCTACTTTATTTGCCATCAAAAGGGTGGGTAGTATCGCCCTGGCTAACGCCCATGCTACTAATTAAAGTTGGAAGATCACCACAGCCTTACGGTCCAAATACCTGTAGGGGGGGGGGTACCTTGTGTAGACTGTTACACGCGGTATCCAGAGAAATTGCACCTCATCATTGCCAAGCTCAAAATAGGAAAGGCCTGACTCACTAGCTTGACTCGAACTATTTGACAATAGCTAGAGAAGCTGGGACATTGGACAAAATAAGAGATGAAATATAGGTAGAATTAGAGAGAGAATAGTAAGAGAGTAAAGTGGTTAAAGGGTGAGTTTAAAGAATAGATGGTGTGTAGGAGAAAGAATAAAAAGATCCCTGGTGAAAGGGTAGCTCTGTCAATGTAAATTTATGTGTGTTCTTTGTGATTGTTTTAATATATTTTTGATAAACTATGAATTACAAATCCATAGTTTATATAATTAAATTAAACATGTTTAATTCAATTATGATTACGATCCTATTGATCGGTTGATTGCTTAAGGCATTCAAGCCTTTATTTTTGGCGGGGGTTTTATTCCCGCTATGACTTTAGTAAAAGTTTGGAAAAGTTTTGATTTATTAATTAATATGATTTTTTGAAAAAAGTGAAAGTGAAATTATTTTATTTTTGCGTTTTGCAAGTGGTTTTTTGATTTGATTTAAATATTCTAAAGGAACCTGCGAATTACTTTGTATTTTGTCAGTTCTGTCAGGTGTATTTTGGAATCACGTCATTGTCTGTCTGTAGCTTGCTACTTTTAAAAGGTCTTTTTTGTCGGTCTGCTTCGATTTCTAAGTGTGTACGAGAGAATTCAGGGGTCAAGCGGGCGCCAATGGCCTGCCATATCCTCTTAGCTCTCTCGTGGAGCGCCACATTGATCGGAGTTAATCCAACCGAGTCGTGGAGCTCCCTTTGTCGTTTATGTTCTCTTCTTCGGGTATTTGTAATAAGTAGAACCGCTTTGTTCTGGATGACTTGTAGTTTCGCAATGTGGGTCATGGCGCTCGCGTTCAGCGGCACCGGGGGGGTACAAGAGTCTCGAGCGAATGCACGCATTGAATATCTTGAGTTTATTTGAGCGAGTTAGGTCCATGAACCTATAAAACTCCCTCAAATCTCTCTTGCTATTCGCGACTGTCCGCTCGATATGACACTTGTATCCCCCTGTGGTGATTTTGAGCCCCAGGACCGTCCCTTCCGAGCAGTAGGGGATTCTCTCCCCCTCTACCCGTATATCATTGAAGGTCTTGCGAAACATGGGAATTATTTTGAATTTTGGGGCATTGGTCGAAATCTTCCATTTCCTCTCGAAAGAGTTGATGTTGGAAATCTTCCTAGCCGTATTTCTCGCCATAAATTCCCTGTGAACGTAGGCGGCTGTACAAATTTGCGATATATCGTCAGCGAACTGAACGTATATCGTACCTTCGGAAAGAGGTTGTGGTAGGTCACGTGTATATATGTTGTATAAAAGGGGGGAGAGACACCCCCCTTGTGGGACCCCAGATTCGAGCTCGAACTCGGGGCCTTTGTGCTCTTTGATCTGTATATACGCTCTCCTCTCCATTATATAATCGCATAGAATCCTTTCAAGAATGGGGTCGAGGCCTATTTGCAGGATCTTAAATTGCAAGCCTCTCTTCCAAACCTTGTCAAATGCTTTTCTGACATCGCGGAGCACCAGGTCGGCATGCCTTTTACTTGCCTTGATCTTTGCAAGTTTTTCCGTAATAACGGCTAGTGCCGTGTCAGTCCCTCTTTTCTTTCTGAAGCCGTGCTGTTGCTCGCTATGCAGGTTGGCTTCATCAAGAAAAGAGTTGACCCTATTTGCCAATATCTTCTCGAAGACTTTGCCAGCAAATTCTAAGAGAGATATCGGTCGGAAGTTTGCAGGGCAGTCCGGGGGCTTTCCCGATTTGGGAAGGAAGATCATCTTGGCCACTTTCCACTGGTCGGGAAAATAGCCTGTGTTCAGAGCGGCATTCATGATGTTGAGTAGCCCACTCAGAACATTAGGCGGGGCCTTAATGAAATTCTCCCTGGTCAGCCCCGTGGTACCCGGTGCTCTTTGACGAAAGGATTTTAGTGCGATGGAGAGCTCTTGGGCAGTAATTTTACTCCCATAGCCCTCCATCGCTCTTTCCTGCGACACACAGTGATGAGGGGAGGTTTTATGTATTTGTGTGTTTAACTGTTGGATAATGTTATTTTCGAAATCGAGGTCATATTGTCGTTTTCTTCGGGGGTAATTTTAAAGATTGAGGACCAGAACGTCCTAAAAATTTCCTCAATCTCTGCATTCTCGTCAGTTACTTTCTCGTCATGCTTGAGTACAATTTTCTTTTGAGGGGGTTGTCCTTTTAAACGTCTGTATGTTTGCCAAAAGGTCCCTGAGTCTCTCTCTATGTCAAGTCCCTCAATTAGTCTGTTCCATACCTGTATTTGTTCGTCTGTAATGAGTGTCTGAAGTTCGTCTTTTATCTGTCTTATGCGTCTATGGGTATTGTGGTTGGGGCCTGTCAGCGCTATTACATTGGACAGGTCTCTATGCTCTTGGGCCAGGGCTTTCATGGGGGGGGGTCCAAATAGGAGCTGGAAGGGTTTTATATTTAATGCGGGGAATGCTATTTTTATCTGCTTTTATAAGGAGGTCGGTGATTTTATCCAGCTCTTCATCTATTTCTTCTAAATTAGCATCAATTAAAGGGTCTGGGGTATAATTTAGAAGATAATTTTTGTAGCTTTCCCAGTCCGCCTGCTTATAGCTTTTGCGTTCCGGGATTGCAATTTGAATGGGGTTTACGCTAATTGTGATTTTAATTGCCTGGTGGTCACTTGGAATAATGGGGCCTGGTTCAATGTAATAGTTATATGGAAACCTGATACTGGATAAAACAATATCAGGCTTCGTTGCTGCATAACCTGTAATGTATGTCGGGAATTCTGGTCCGATTCTAGTCCCGTATTTTCTGTCAAGTAGGACTTCAATGTTTCTACCTGCATTGTTGTAGGAGGTATACCCTGACACTGCACACCTTGCGTTCAGATCTCCAGCAAAGATTGCATTTTTCTTATGGCTGAAGACCTGTAGAAGGTTGTGCAGGGGTACATAGCCGCGTCTTGGGGGTTGGTACCCCGTGGCCACGACTAGACCCCCCCAGGGTAGTGCCTACCTCAATGGCAAGGTAAGATTCATCTAAGTCGGGTAGTCTTTTGTATTTTAAACCTTTTTTGACGGCTATTGCGCAGCCGTCATACCGTTCCTGGCTGTGATTTTTGCTGATGACGTCGTATTGAAAATTTTTTATTTCTTTATGTTCGGTCATTCCGTGTTCATTAATCAGTATAATGTCGGGGTCACTTTGTCGCAGAATGTTGCCATAGATGGAACCTTTTCCGTCCCATCCATTAACATTCATTTGTATTACTGTTAGTCTGTTGGTCATTTTGAGTAATGTAGGTTCTTTTAGTGTGTGGAGTTAAAGTAGACGCTTATTCGCGATCTACTTTAGCCCTATGTGGTGTATTGGGCGGGGTGCGCTCCCTGCCGTTTCTTTTCTTTCTAAATTCAGTGTCGGTAATTGTGTAGAAACAGTCCGTGGCCAGCTTAACCTTATTTTGAGAGAGAGCTTCCTCAACCTGTCGCTCCGGTACCTCATCGGAGCATTCCCATTTGTATCGTCCGGTCCTAAGACCTTCCGACACTTCACGGGAGTCCAATTCAGTTGGGAATGGGGCAGATTCAGGGGCGTACAATTTAAGGTTAAAGCCTCTTGAGTGGTACTTTAGCTGGTGCTCCCTTCCTCGTGATGAGGAGGTAGACCGTGGGCCGCGAGTTTTTGAGATCTTTCTCGACCTAGGGGACCTGATCTCCTTGGGTCGGACTGCTTCTTTTGTTGTTGTGGATGTGGGGGTGTGTGTTTTTGTTTTTTGTGGTGTGGATTTTTTTGGGGGTCAGTGGCGCCTGTTTTTGTGTTTGTGTTTCCTTGGGTTTGTTGAGTCGGGGGTCCCGTGAGATGGCTGTGTTTTGGGTCGGAATTTTCTGGCACTTCTCTTGGCATTGAGGAGCAACGGTTATTCTCATAACCTCCTCAGAAGGGGGATTATCGGGGAACCACATTTCGCTAAGTCCGTTCTTCACGAGCATACGGTTAACTTCTGTGGCAAAGGTACCAGGACGTGTTATGTTTTGTATGTGTGCATAATATATGCAGCACATAATTTTCGTGGAGTGTTCATTCTCGATGTGTAAGTATTGTTTTTGGTTATGGTTATTAGACTCGGCGACGGCGGCTTTCGCTACTTTAGCGTAGGTGGAGTTAGCTTTCTTCTCTTCCGATTCACGTTGGATTTTGCTTTGATTGCTCATTTCCTGTTTTTTAATCGGACATGCCATAGACATGGTCCGGTGAGGGCCTGAGCAATTGAGACATTTAATGGTATTGTTCTTACAGTCGCGCCAAAAATGGTCACGACCGGCGCAGATGGAGCACAACTTAAGGTCTTTGTTTTCAGGGCAGTTGGACGTGGTGTGTTTGTTGTATTTGTAGCACCTAAAGCACATTTGCAAATCAACAAACTCCTCACGTTCCATCTGCTCTGGGCAAATTCTCACGTTGAAGAGAAGTAATCCGTTATCCTTAGCCTTCTGGGCCATAGCCGTGTCTTCGAACACCACTTTAAATACATGTGTATAGGTTTTAAATTTAAAGACTCCTGCTACCTTTGCCCATTCGTGGTTGTTCTCGAGTTCCCGTTTAATTTCGTCGGCTGAGTGGCTCCCAACCCAGGGGTCAAGGCGCCTGCAGATCAAACTGCGGTGGGTCCTAATTTGTGGTGGTGTCTGTGGTCTATGGTTGATAGTTTTAAGGCATTCAACGGCTTTCCCGGAGGTCAAGGCTTCACAGTCAGCCTCCCTCGCGCAGATAGCCGAGTAACCATTATTCAGGTCCACTAGTCTTACCAGAGCGATTCGCAGGGTTCCGTATACCGTTTCAAAAACCTTTTCTCGGTCAGGCTTCGGGCCCTCCGGGAGGACCCGACGAGTTATTCGTAGGGTTTCTTTCATGTTATGTACATCCTATGATGAGTTACAGTTTTTTATGTTTGTAATGTTCACTGTGTTCACTTTTGTTTTTAGACGGAAAGAGGTGAGAAAGAAAAAGAGGGTTCAATGTCCAAAAAATTTTTTACTTTACCTCAAAAATGACTTTTTCTAGGCAAGCGGGTGGGCCAGGCGAGGCTTCGATCTCTGTTTCCACAAAGGATCGAAGAATTGTTCCGTTCCGTGAGAAGCTGGGGCCTTTTCCCTTTGTCCTTTTATACCCCTATTTTGCAATAGCGATGCAAACACTCGTGCTACAACTGAAAATCAAAGGACAGAAACGACCCATCAATCCCAGTGCGCCACAGGGAGGTATCTCATTTAAATTGCTGCGCATAGTAGCTGGAGGAGGGAAACGTCCTTCAGGCTTGAGTGCACGCAAGGAAGGCCTCTACCACAGAGAAAATAAAATTCACTCTTGGTCCAGGCCAGGAAAAGGCTTTGCGTTACCCAGGTGCGTTTATAGACCTTTACTGCTACCACTGTCGCTTTCTTCACTCCTTCCTATCATAAAAGGAAGAGAAGTGAAAAAAACAACAAGGTGTCCTGCTTCTTCCGGGAAATTTGTGGTGATGGACGGATCCTCGGCCGTTTCGGGTGGGCGACCAGGCCATGCCTGGCACTTCTTATGCATGGCGCCCTCGGGTGGGGATACCAAGATGGGGATTTTCTAATTGCTTGGGGATCGTTAATTCCACATGATTTTTTTTGAGGAGGGGGGGACCCCTAATAGGGCATGAAGAGGGTCTCACGCAGGGAAATGGCATACATGGCACAAGAGAACTATATTGTGTTTTAAAGAGAATCCACCCCGAAGGTACCCGAGCAAGAGTATCTAGAAGGACTAGCAATATTAAAAAGCGAGATAGCAGCAACTATTGCTAAGATAAAAAGTAATAGAGCTGCAGGTGAAGATGGAGTGGTAAAAGAAATGGTGAAAGCAGCAAGAGATTTGGCTCATGACAAAATTACAGAACTAGCTAATGACATATGAAAGTTGAGATATACCGGAGGCCGTGAGGAAGTCTACATTTATAACCATCCCTAAAAAGCTAGGAACTGCAGAATTCTGTAAGCACAGAACAATAAGCACAATGAGCCAGATGGGAAAGATAATTTTGAGATTACTAAGAAACAGACTCCAGAGAAAGGTAGAGAAAAAATAGATTTAGTGCAGGAAAGGGTACAAGAAATTCCATTTTCTGCCTAAAAACCATTCTTAAGAGAGCGATAGAAATGCAGAGAGATGTAAATTTGTGTTTTGTGGATTTTGAAAAGGCTTTTGACAGTATTTTTTGGATAATTGGTCTAAATACTTAAAAAAAATTGGAATGGATGGTAAATATATTAGGTTAATTGCAAATTTGTATTGGAACCAGAGAGCAGCCATAGAAAAAAAAGAAAAGAAAGTCAAAATATATAAACATAGAGAGAGGAGTGAGGCAGGGGTGTGTACTTTCCCCAGACCTCTTCTTGTTGTATGGACAAAAATGCATGGAAAAATCAAACAAGTCAGGGAATTAAATTACCTAGGAAGTACTTTGTCAAAAAAGGTTATTCAGAGGTTATAACTATTGCATGAATGATTTAGTTGCCTTCTTCTAGAAATAGTCAAAGAGGCGTGGCCTCTGAGATCACAATGTTTTTAGGTCCGTCCATTGGGTGGGATATTCTTTATCCCATGGTCTCTGAAGGTCTTTGATTAATGTATAGCAATGCCCTCTGGCATTTCTATAAAATATTGCATGTATCATTATTCCATTGCATCAATTTAAATATTACCATTAGCTAATATCATTTAAACGTAATGTACGTTGTGCATAAATATTAGCATACTTTCCTTTATAAATTAATTGTAAAAATATCCATTTAATTTTCCATTTAATTTCTACAATTTCTATTAAATTTTATATAAAATCTTAACGTATTTATGTATAAATTATCAATCATCTTAAATATTCCTATTAATGTATCAATCAAAATTCTCAATTTTTTTTGTATATATATTTTCCATATATCTTTTGTAATAAATAATTGCCATCCAAAAATCGTGGCTAAACAACATTTTTTGGGGGAACACTTCCTTTAGTCAAACACAAACTAAAACGCTTTCAGCTGTCTCGCATTGAACACAAAAATTCCTATTTGTGCATCGTCATTCCCATCGTTAAGGGTAGGTAAATATTCCTTCTCCAGTTAATCATTTAATTCCAAACAGATCATACTTAGTCTAATTCCTCGTCCTCTCATTCTAGACTCCTACACACACTAGTTGCTACCTTGTTGCGTAGTTGCTCTTTTACTAATATTTACCTTGCTATCTACTTGTACTAATTTATACCTGTTTATACATCGTTGTCACTACCTTGCACCAAGCTTAGTCACGACGAAAATTCAGTATTAAACTCATGTACATTTTAATATAATTAAACTCAAATTCAATCATTATATTTCAACTATGTTCCATTCTTGTTAATCTATAATATATAAATATATATATATATATATATATATATATATATATATATATATATATATATATATATATATATATATATATATATATATATATATATATATGAGAGGAATTAAACCACATTCTCCGAAGATAATTTAATTCAGAACAGTTTCGGTGTATCTCACACCCTTTTTCAACTGACACTGGATAGAAAATATAAGAAAAGTGCATATAAGCATAACACAAGGTCTGGTCCTGAAAGATCCCCTCTTTTTCCCCCAATCCCCTACTTGTGGCTAATCGGGGGGGGTGTTAAGCCTCAACATATTTAAGGGCTGACATTGTACTATTTTGTTTATTTGCTTTCTTATTATAGGATTAAAAGAAAATTGACCCTCAGATAGATTTAAATATGTCCTTTAAACTATTTAATTTATTATTAAATGGCAATGTTATAAATTTGTTGAAGTCATTAGTACGGGAAGGCTTATTACCATAGAATGTTTTCCTAGCTGCAAAATGGGCAGGCGATATGAACCAATCGGGGTAATACAAATTGCCATTTAATAATAAATTAAATAGTTTAAAGGACATATTTGGAAAATCATGTATTAATCTAGCCTTTAAATATAATAATTCCTTAAACCAATTGATGATTGCCAGGAAACCCAAAGAACATATTAACATAGGAGTATATGCAATACCATTCCACGATTGCCATAAAGTTTATATAGGGAAAACGGGGAGAAATCTAGACAAGAGATTGTATGAACACAAAAGAGATATTAGAGTGGGCAGCGAAAGCAGTGGAATATTTTGCCATGTTAGAGACAAGAATCATACGATCGATTTCAATGGAAGTAAAATGGTATTTAAATCAGCTAACTATGTTAAGAGAAGAATCGTAGAATCGAGCTTGATATCGTCACTTCCTAATTTAAATCTATCTGAGGGTCAATTTTCTTTTAATCCTGTAATAAGAAAGCAAATAAACAAAATAGTAAAATGTCAGCCCTTCAATATGTTTAGGCTTAACCCCGTCCCCCCGATTAGCCACAAGTAGGGGATTGGGGGAAAAAGAGGGGATCTTTCAGGACCAGACCTTGTGTTATGCTTATATGCACTTTTCTTATATTTTCTATCCAGTGTCAGTTGAAAAAGGGTGTGAGATACACCGAAACTGTTCTGAATTAAATTGTCTTCGGAGAATGTGGTTTAATTCCTCATATATATATATATATATATATATATATATATATAGATATATATATAAAATATATATATATATATATATATATATATATATATATATATATATATATATATATATATATATATATATATAAATATACATATATATATATATATATATATATATATATATATATATATATATATATATATATATATATATATATATATATATATATATATATATATATATATATATATATATATATATATATATATATATATATATATATGAGGAATTAAACCGATTGTATTACCCCGATTGGTTCATATCGTCTGCCCATTTTGCAGCTAGGAAAACATTCTATGGTAATAAGCCTTCCCGTACTAATGACTTCAACAAATTTAACATTGCCATTTAATAAAAAATTAAATAGTTTAAAGGACCTTTCCTCATATTTTTCTTTAGTCATATTTTCTAGTTATCATGTGTAAACTTTTTTTTTTTTTTCATATTGCATATGTGATTCCCAAGCATTGCCTCCCCCTTTCTTTTGTAACCCGTAAAAAAATATATATATATTTTTTTTTAACCCTGACGGCTCATCTTGTTAATAGGTTTTTTCCAGGTATCTGTTAATCCCACCCCTTTTAATCTTTATATCCCATATTTTCATTAATCAGGTGTATAAATATCTTTCTCTTTTTCCCTGTCTTTTAGTCTGCTCAGTAAAGGACCATTAGTCGAAAGGCCTCGCAGTTCTCCGTTGTTTCATTTTCCTCGTGGCTGTAACGTTATTCATATATATATATATATATATATATATATATATATATATATATATATATATATATATATATATATATATATATATTGTTCTATCCTCATTGAACCTGGCAGTGCCCCACCTTTTATTTACACTGCATAGGCATCCTTCGATGGAGAGATTTCATGTTGCCAAAGCAACTCTCGAACAACTATTGAATATGTAGGTCGTGCGTCCATCGAGCTCGCCATGGACCTCACCAATCCACTTGGTGCCTAAGAAGCCGCTCGGATAGTACAGGATGGTTGGAGATTTCCAGGCGTTCAACGCAATTACGAATCCCAATAGATATCCCTTGCCGCGGATTCAAATTTTGGTGGACCACCTCTATGGAAAAAATATCTTTTCGAGACTGGATCTGGTCCCCGTGCACACCATCAGATCCCCACGAATTCGGCAGATATAGAGAAGATCGCGATCACAACTTCTCTTGGTCTGTGGAAATTCGTCAAGCTTTCTTTCGGTCTACGGAATGCAAGTAGCACATTTGAACGGCACATGGATAACCTTTTTCGATGATTGGGGTTCTTTTATGTATATATAGACGTCATTCTGATAACCTCGGATAATATGGACGACCACTTGAAGCATTTGGAGGAAATATTTAAAATTTTGGTAGAAAATGGGCTAAGGATTTCATTAGAGAAATGCGAATTCGCGAAGAAAGAATTTGATTTCCTCGGGCATCACAATTCGGTGGAAAGATTCTGCCCACCGGCCACAAAGGTTAAAAAAAATAACTGACATGCCATTGCTAAAAAACTCAAAGGGATTGCTCCACTATTTGGGCCTGTTCGGATATTACCGCAAAATGATCCCCAATTTTGCAACAATTGCAGCCCCGTTAACCGAGCTTATACGCCTGCAGCCCAAGGCTCATGAGCTCGAGTGGAGTGAAGAAACACAGAGAGCATTTTAAGAGACCAAGTTAGCTCTAATTGAATCTGTTAAACTTCACCACCCGCTGCCCAACGATTCCCGATACCAACTGGTGACAGATTGCTCCCAGTTCGCGGCAGTGCTGCCTTGCACTAAATGGTTGACGGATCCCCGCGACCAGTTGCTTTCTTCTCTGGTAAGCTAAGACAGAGGCAGCAAGCATACTTTACCTACAACAGAGAGCTCCTAGCGGCGTATCTTGCTGTAGTCCACTTCAAGCACATGATTGAAGGGCGCCACGTAACCTTGTGAACGGATCACAAGCTATTAGTGTGCATTTTCATCGCCATTGAGCGCCAAAACTGATAGAGAACAACGTCATTGGACAGCCATATTTGAGTATATCAGCGATATCACCTACGTGCGTGGCCAGGACAACGTAGTTGCTGATTACCTTTCAAAGGACGTCAACTCGGTCCGGATTGACCTCCAGGCCAATCTTCAAGGTTCGAAACTGTGCATATTGATGTAGTAGAACCGCTCCCATCATGCACACTCCAGAGTCAATCCTTTCCCTCGCACCATCGATATTTACTTTTGTGTATCGACCGAACCTCAAGATTGATAGAATCAATACCAATCTCCGGTATAAGTGCCCCAACGGTTTCTTTGGCCTTCCTAGATGGGTGGATGTCGAGGTTTGGTGTCCCGCTGTACATTGTAACCGTCAAAGGCGCCCAGTTCGAATCAGAGCTATTCAAAGAATTGTCAGCCTTCATTGGTTTTCATCTTCTCCGCATTACAGCAAACAGACCGTTCACGAACGGGATAGTGGAAAGGGCCAACAAGACTCTGAAGGGCTCCATAATGGCCCGTCGACAAGGCTGGCTGTTGGCATTGCCAATAATCCCCCTTGTAATTCGTGCGTTGCCCACTGAGTCGAGATTCTTCCCTTTCACAGCAGTAACGGGCACCAAACTATTGTGTTTAAAACATTTAGTCTCATCGTCCCCATCGAAATTGGATGTTTAGTTTATTAAAGAGCTCACATGGACTATGGCACAGATCGACTTCGCGAGACTATCTTTAGGACACAAGCACTCCGTGCCTAAGCCTTTCGTGCCCCGAGACCTTCAGAATGCAACGCATGTTTAGGTCTGGATAAACCGCGTTCGCAAACCACTCAAAGCGCCATATGCTGGTCCTTTTCCGGTGATCAAGAGTTGCAGTAAGGTATTCAAACTGAAATAACCTGATAGAAGAAGGGACACTGTCTCAATAGACCGATTAAAACCGGCGAAATTGCCCACCTTACGCGATGATGACGTGCCGGATAATCAGCGTCTCGCAAAGACACAGGATGGGCACATGAGGACCAGCCGCAGTTCGCCGCGTAGCGAACCTGCATCAGGAGAAGATGCGACCTCTGACAACGCGCAAGATACCACAGCGAGAACCGGGGAAGAAAATGAGCACGCCGAAATGGTCACGCGCTCCGGGAGAAGGATCTCGTTTGACAGGGACAATTCGTCTTATTACTATTGAACAGTGCGTAATCATAGAGAATTCGCCACTCTTGTATATCATAAGAGGCATAAATACATATACAAGCCTCGCGGATCCATGTTATATGTTTTATGTTTCTTAGCATTTGTATGTTTAAAGAGGCATAAATATCCATACATGCCTCGCTGAACCATTTTCACCTTGTAACTCTGAGCAATGTAATAATTATAGCCACAGCTTAGCGATATTTCATGTATTTTATTTTTTTTGTGGGGGGTGTACAAGCCCTGTCTGGGCAAAGTTGTATCCATGTATAAGTGATGTAAATTTCATTGCTCTGTGCGTATGTTAAAAATGTAACTTTTCCTAGCGGAGTTCTGTAGAGAGCATGGCACTGGCACAAAAATTGCACCAGCAAAGTGCCTTGCATGAATAGGAAGAATTGTAACAAATGTCCTCGCGGATATACATATGTATTTATTTGTAAACCGGTCAAGGAAGTAAGCGGGAAGCTGAGAATTCAGATAGCAGTAAAATCTGGCGACAGTGTAATACAAACGACATTTCTCGTCTAGAAATTGAATTAAGCCAAGACATCTGTCTGCATCCCAGGAATAATAAAATTATATCGAGAAAGTGACGAAGCACGAGTGGGAATTTTCGTGTTCAATGCGAGATAGCTGAAAGCGTGTTAGTTTGTCTTTTGACTAAAGGAAGTGTGGCCAAAAAAATGTATCTTAGTCACGATTTTTGGATGGCAATTATTTATTACAAGATATATTAAAAATACATATACAAAAAAATTTGAGATTTCGCATAAAGTTTTTGGTTGCTTCCGAGATGGCGTCAAGCAGGATGTGGGAATCTTGAGTCTCGTTGTCAGCTGACGGAGTGATCAGTGGGGGAGAGATTTTCTCCTGACTGACAACTTCTTCTGACGAGGGTTCCTGCAACAAAAGAGGCGGATGCACCAAAACGGAAGGTGGTGTCTGAGTAACAGGAGGTGGTTGAAATGGTGGGAATGGGCTTATTTTGGGGTATTACTGTATCATAGAGGGGTATAGTGGAAGAAGAAGAAAAAAAGGTGATAGTGGCTCTAGATGAATATTTTCGGTATTGGCGGGTTTCAGGCGGTCGATAGAGACAGTATTCTACCTGATTCCAAGCTGTAGGACGGAGAATTTCGGCTTCCTGGAGATGACGAGAAATGGTCCGTCATAGACTGGTTGCAATGAAGTGCGAGTTAAATCGCGACGGACGAAAGCATGGGAGCATGTTGTCATCTCCTTCGGCACGAAAGTTTTATAATTAGCAGGCACTCGGAGGGCAGTTGGCTTAACTTCAGCCAATACCCATACAAGATTATGTACGTATGAATAAGGATCGAGGTGAGATAGAAGAGGTCGGTCAGAGGAAGAAAGGAATAGACTGGGTAGACAAAGTTGAGTACCGTAAACTAATTCCGCTGTAGAGCAAGCCAGATTCTCTTTCAAGGACGAGCAAATGCCAAGGAGAATCAAAGGTAGCTTGTCCGCCCAAGTGATGTTTGGATCGGTGAAGCGTAAGCTTGCTTCGATGGTCCGATGCAGACGTTTTACTGCAGAGTTACTCTGGGGGTGGTAGCTTGTGGTACGAAGGCGAAAGAAGCCAAGTACTGACATGAGTTTATCCTATTGGTAGTATTCATATTGGCTGCCACGACCAGTCATGATCGTTGAGGAAACACCAAAACGAGCAACCCATGCTGATACGAAGGCTAGAGTGACAGTGGAAGCTCTGATGTCCGATATATGAACCACCTTTGGCAGGGCGAGCAAAATGATCGATCATTGTGAGAAGATAATTGCAACCACGGGAGTAAGGAATAGGACCTACTAGATCGACGTGAACGGCGTGAAAACGTGACGAAAGAAGAGGAAAAGGGACCAGAGGAGGTTTTGTGTTGCGGTAGACCTTAGCACGCTGGCATGGCAGGCATAAGCGAGTCCATTTGGCCACGCCGGCATCCTTACCTAGCCACACGAACCGTTGTGCGAAGAGCTTGCGTGTGACATTGACACCAGGATGAAAAAGACCGTGAATTTGGTCGAAAATGTACCGACGGCAAGCGGAAGGAATAAGAGGACGGGGACAGTCACTCAATGAAATCTCAACCAGGATCCGCTTGAAAGGACTGTCCGGCAAGTTGATCTCGCGAACGACGAGTTAAGAAGAGTGACGCAGTGTTTGTGTATCTTCATCTTGTTCCTGGGCAAGCCGCTCTTGTTGTCTGATCGATGGGCGTAGTCTGGGTGAGTTGTGTGCCTGAAATCGATAAAATGCGCAAGAGTGCGTCCGGTATGATGTTTGAAGAACCAGGAACGTAGCGAATATCATTCGTCATCTGCAGGATGAAGTCAAGATGACGAGTTTCAACTGCAGTTTGTACTGACGAAGTAAATTCATGCCCTTCCAAATGATGGTGGAAGGGACCGACAGCGAGATATATTCCGAGGAGTTCTCGAGAGAACGTTGAATATCTCTGTTGAGAGTCTGTAAGAGCGCGAGAGAAGAAAGCAAGAGGTTGGCATTGTTCACCAACTTTCTGCTGCAAGGTTGCACCTAATTGGGTTGAGGATGCAACTGAGGTGACGCTAATGGGTGCTCCTGGAGAAGGATAAGCCTATTTCACAGCGCAGGAAATATTATTTTTGGTGCGAGAGAACGAATCGCACGCCTCAGTAGACCATTCGAGAGAAAAGTTTTTTTGGTCTTGGTGAGCATAGAGTTGATAGATTGCATGACCTGGGCGCAATTAGGAATGACTCTATGGTAGAAATTGACCATGCAACAGAAACACCTGAGTTGCTTGCGTGATCTAGGACGAGAAAAGTTTTGCATCACAATGACTTTATCTTCGAGTGGGATTATCCCTGCACTCGATACATGGTGACCCAAGAAGGAGAGTTGGGGACACCAAATATGCACTTGGAAGCGTGAGTACGATATCATACTCTTGAAGACAAGAAAAAACTTGGCGAAGGTGAGAAATGTGTTCCTCCAGCGAGGAAGACAATATTAGGAGGTCATCGATGTAACAAAATACGGAAAAAGACCCCTAAGGACTTGACCCATAAAGTGCTGAAAAGTTTGACTAGAGTTACCTAACCTATATATCATTTTGATCATTTCAAAAGAACCAAACGGAGTGGAGATGTTAGTCTTTGCAACATCATCTGGGTGAATAGAGATCTGGTTGAAAGCAAGAACCAGATCCAGGCGAGAAAAGATCACACAGCCATGGAAAGAAGAGGTGAAATCGGCTAACTACAGCAAGGGATAGCGATCAGGAATCGTTACAGCGCTAAGAGCTCTGTAATCCCCAACTGTTCTGTATTCTCCCGGCGTGGACTTGGGCAAAATGTGGAGTGGAGATGCTCAAGGAGAAGAAGAAGGCCTACAAATGCCAGCATCCATCATGAACTGAAATTCATCACGCATAGCAGAGTCTATCTGATGCTAGACGGCGTGGCCGTAAGAATACATCCTGTTGTCTCGATCCGATGCCCCACATTATGTTTAGTAGGCCTGTCCTTCGAAGGTGGAAAGGTGATCTCAGAAAACTCCTGAAGAAGGCGCTGAAATGGTGGCTTGGAGGGTGGGAGACTAATAGAGAGGAGGGAACTCTGAGAAGGCGAGTACGAATCTGAAACAGTAAGGAAAGTTTTTCGGTCGACAAGCTTGCGTTGACGAGAATCGACAAAGAGGTCCTGAGCCGAACGAAAGTGTAGGCCCAATATTGGACACTCTAAATCGGCCATGACGAAAGTCCATCGAAAAACACGACGGAGACCGATTGAGACTCGAAGGTTATGCTTTCAATAGGTCTTAATATTGGTCGAATTAGCCGCCTTCAGAACTAAATCTGAGGGAGCAGAAGCTTTGCCAGCCTGGGAAATTGTTAGGACACTGTAATCAGCTCCAGTGTCCACCAAGAATGAGAAGCAAGAAAGTGGGACAAAAATGCGAAAAGGATGACCTGACCGATGAAATGAAGTGTAGTCAGGGGATGTAGACCCTTTTGTTCCATGCCTTACTAGTTTAAAGGAAAATTTGAGGTGGATATTGAGGAATGAAGATTTGATTGAAGATTTGGAGAGCTTGGTGATGAAGAGTGAAGATTAGAGGAGTTTTAAGATGAAGATTGATGTGCAAAGAGTGGAGAGGTGAGATTAGGTGGAGGTAGAGTTACGGGTTGTAAATATGTGCAACGCTGTAAACATTTCACGGTTTGTGCACCATATTTGTCATGATACCATTACCACTGAGTTTGTTGAGAGGGAAATGAACCGTTATGCTTGAGGTGACTACTTGTCGCAGAATGTGAAGGAGCATAAGGGTAGTTACAAGCCTGTGCACAGTGTACAGCGTTTTGACCGTATCTTTGATGCCTCCAGCATACGCTCTGATTGTGTGGAAGATGGTGAGGATAGGCGGAAGAATATTGATAAATTTGCTGCCTCTCGCATTGATATGTCCTCGTTGGTTTCTCTACCGTAAACCTGAACGAGTCCTGTGCCTCTGATTGTCAACTCCGTGCCTGTACTCGCTCCGTGATTCACGTTGCATCATTAACCTCTGGATGTCGGACTCCACCTTCAGTATTGAGGCCTCGAGGTCCCTCGATAAATATGATGGAACCTCTAAACGCTCGGCTCGGTCGTCAGAGGAGCTCGCCGCCCCCCTAACCTGGGATATTTATGGGTTAAATAAATTATTAGATGGGTTAATGTTATTAGATGGGCCGTTGCCCCATTGAACATAAGGGTTGTTATATAACTTGTCAGCGGCCGATGTGACCTGGAACCTGCCAAACCTGGCATTAAATGCACCCCTGAGGCGTTCCAGAATGCCCGCCTGCCCCCAATTTAGTAAAAGCTCTTTAAATTCTCTAAAATTACTCATGGGGGGGGGGGGCGCTTGACGACGGCAGCTATCTTCTCTTCTTCCGTCACATGCTGAGGCTTAAGGATGAGGACTGATGCCTCTAGCAATGCGATGGGGTTTGCGGGGTCGTACACGGGAAGAGAGATGTATGCGTGGGCGTGCCTCTGGATGAGATGAGGATTTGTGGCAGGTGCTTGACTAATTTGCTCGATTGGGCCATTGACTGAGGTCCTCTGATGTTCCATGCTAGTCGCTTCCGAGTTGGTGTACATGTGTAGATGGATGGATATGATTGGTGTGCGCGCGTATATGCGTGTGTGTGTACAAAATTCAGTCACGCGAATGAACGTAAGATAAAAATATTATCGATAAAAGAATAAATGTTATTCACTCGTTGTATTTATATAGATATAATAAATTTAATTTAATAAGATATTATTAATTTAATTGAGGATGTAATTGGAAATTTGGGATTAGAAACTAACACTTGATGAGAGTCGACGCTTGGAAAATGAATACGTGATTAAATGACTCGGCTGGTTGGCGCGCTCGAAAAATATGAAACTATGTGACTGAGTTGAAAATTTATATTTGATTTTATAATTAATAATGAATGAACGTACGGGAGATAATTAAACAAATTATTGGCACCATTTCATAGATATAGGGCCATCGTGGTATGAACCTAGATAAACAAGGCTCGAGAGGCGGAGCTAGCGGCGAATTTAGGCGTAATGGATAACCATTACCTAATATCATTTAAACGTAATGTATATTGTGCATAAGTATTAGCATACTTTCCTTTTTAAATTCATTGTAAAAATATCCATTTATTTTCCCATTTAATTTCTACAATTTCTATTAAATCTTATATAAAATCTCAACTTATTTATGCATAAATTATCAATCATCTTAAAAATCCTATTAATGTAACAATCAAAAATCTCAATTTTTTTGTATATGTATTTTCAATATATCTTTTGAATAAATAATTGCCATCCAAAAATAGTAGCTAAGATACATTTTTTTGGCAACACTTCCTTTAGTCAAACAGAAACTAAAAGGCCTTCAGCTGTCTCGCATTGAACACAAAAATTCCCCCTCGTGCTTCGTCACTTCCATCGTAAAGGTCAGTAAATATTCCTTCTCCAGTTAATCATTTAATTCCAAACAAATCATACGTAGTCTAACTCCTCGTCGTCTCATTCCAGACTCCCATACACACTAGTTGCTACGTTATTGCCTAGTTGCCCTTTACTAATATTTACCTTGCTATCTACTTGTACCAATTTATACGTGTTTATACATCGTTGTCACTACCTTGCACCAAGCTTAGTCACGACGAAAATTCAGTATTAAACTCATGTTCATTTTTGTTTAATAAAACTCAAGTTTAATCATTATATTTCAAATATGTTCCATTCTTGTTAATCTATAATATATATATATATATATATATATATATATATATATATATATATATATATATATATATATATATATATATATATATATATATATTGTTCTATCCTCGTTGTATTCCATCAATTCCCTTAGAGATTTCGCGGTCAGCCATTACGCCTAAATTCGTCGCCAGCTCAGCCACTCGAGCCTTGTTTACGATTCATCCTTCCATAATTCTCTCTCTTCAAAAACTTATAGATACAGCTTTGTTGTGAAGTATCTATCTAGATTCATACGACGTTAGCCCTATATCTATAAATGGCGCCTACAAATTGAAACTTTCTCAATATAATTTTATCATTCCTGAGACCCAGAATGCTGCATTGGCTTAATTCCATTTCTAGACGAGAAAGTTTCGTTTATATTACACTGTCGCAAAATTTTACTGCTATCTGTATTCTCAGCTTCCCGCTTACTTCTTTGATCGGTTTACAAATAAATATATAAGTATATATGCGAGGATAGTGTAAGGGACATGCTCTCTCTCTCTCTCTCTTTCTCTCTCTCTCTCTCTCTCTCTCTCTCTCTCTCTCTCTCTCTCTATATATATATATATATATATATATATATATATATATATATATATATATATATATTTATATATATATGAGGAATTAAACCACATTCTCCGAAGACAATTTAATTCAAAACAGTTTCGGTGTATCTCACACCCTATTTCAACTGACACTGGGCAGAAAAATGAGAAAAGCATAACACAAGATCCCCTCTTTTTCCCCCCAATCCCCTACTTGTGGCTAATCTGGGGGGGAGGGGAGGCCTAAACATATTGAAGGGCTGAAATTTTACTATTTTATTTATTTGCGAACTTATTACAGGATTAAAAGAAAATTGACCCTCAGATAGATTTAAATTAGGAACTGACGATATCAAGCTCGATTCTACGATTCTTCTCTAAACATATTTGGCCGATTTAAATAACATTTTACTACCATTGGAATCGATCGTATGATTCTTGTCTCTAACATGGCAAAAAATTCCACTACTTTCGCTGCCCACTCTAATATCTCTTTTGTGTTCGTACAATCTCTTGTCTAGATTTCTCCCCGTTTCCCCTATATAAACTTTATGGCAATCGTTGCATGGTACTGCATATACTCCTATGTTATGATGTTCTTTGGGTTTCCTGGCCATCATCAATTGGTTTATGGAATTATTATATTTAAAGGCTAGATTAATACCCGCTTTTCCAAATATGTCCTTTAAACTATTTAATTTATTATTAAATGGCAATGTTATACATTTGTTGAAGTCGTTAGTGCGGGAAGGCTTATTACCATAGAATGTTTTCCTAGCTGCAAAATGGGCAGACGATATGAAACAATCGGGGTAATACAAATTAGAAAAAATGGTCCTGATAATGACAATTTCTTCATCTAAATAGGAAGGATGACACATTATGTATGCTCTAAGGAAAAGGTTAGAAATTATCGATTTTTTAACAGTATTATTGTGAATCGAAAAATAATGTATATAGGCATTCGAGTGGGTTGGTTTCCTATACACGTCAAGTTTTAATTCATGGTGATCTTTATTAATGAGGACATCTAAAAAGGGTTTTCTATTATCATATTCCCATTCATATTTAAATTTGATGGAGACATGCAAATTATTCAAATTATTAAAAAAGGTATCAAAATCATGGCCATTAGGCCATGCAGAAAATACATCGTCAATGTACCTTAACCATATAAAGTTAGGGGGAGAAATTGTGGGAAAGAGTTCAGTCTCAAAATATTCCATGAAGAGACATGCCAATATCGGAGATAAACTATTTCCCATGCTAAGGCCAAATATTTGTCTATAAAACTCATTATTTATTCGAAACACATTGTCAGAGAGACATAATTCAACTAAATCGATAAATTTACTCGTAGAAATGGGAAGATCCAAATTAAGTCTAGGCATGATTTCCCGCAGAAGGCCCATGGTTTGGTCAACCGGAACTTTGGTAAACAAAGAGTTTACATCAAAGCTCAAAAGTTTTCCATCCGGTAATTGCAAGTGGTTGAGGCGGTTAACGAAATCTTGAGTGTTCATAATGTGTGCAGATGAGATTCTTCCTGCTGCTGGAGATAAATGCTTGGCGAGCCATTTGGAGAGCTTATAAGTGGGAGAATTAATATTGGAAATGATTGGGCGTAAGGGACATCCCCCTTTGGGGGTCTTTGGGAGCCCATACATATAGGGAAGTGAAGGGTTCATACTCCTGAATTGTTTAATTAAATCTGCGCTTTTCAATATTCTCTTTAATTTGTCGTTGAAATTGCTTGTTTTGTTATTGAGCGGATCACTTTGTAGCTTTTCATATGTGTTCACATCATTAAGAAGTTCATTTAGTTTATCATTATAACTATGTTTGTCCAAAAATGACTAACTGATTCGTTTTATCGGATTTGGTTATAACAATGTTGTTATTAAATTTAAGTTTATTTAACGCAATCTGAAATCTTTTAGGAAAACCAATTTGGTCAGATTTTTCAGAATTTAGGGCACTAAGCAAACAGCCACTAAGAAATTCACCATTTATTTGCTCATGTGAGGATTTGGCTATGGATACTAAATGGTCTAGTGAGAAATCATTGCATAACTTAATTGAAAAGCTTAATAGATTACCCTTTTTAGATGTCCTCATTAATAAAGAACACCATGAATTAAAACTTGACGTGTATAGGAAACCAACCCACTCGAATGCCTATATACATTATTTTTCGTTTCACGATAATACTGTTAAAAAATCGATAATTTCTAACTTTTTCCTTAGAGCATACAAAATATGTCATCCTTCCTATTTAGATGAAGAAATTGTCATTATCAGAACCATTTTTTCTAATTTGTATTACCCCGATTGGTTCATATCGTCTGCCCATTTTGCAGCTAGGAAAACATTCTATGGTAATAAGCCTTCCCGCACTAACGACTTCAACAAATGTATAACATTGCCATTTAATAATAAATTAAATAGTTTAAAGGACATATTTGGAAAAGCGGGTATTAATCTAGCCTTTAAATATAATAATTCCTTAAACCAATTGATGATGGCCACGAAACCCAAAGAACATCATAACATAGGAGTATATGCAAGACCATGCAACGATTGCCATAAAGTTTATATAGGGGAAACGGGGAGACATCTAGACAAGAGATTGTACGAACACAAAAGAGATATTAGAGTGGGCAGCGAAAGTAGTGGAATTTTTTGCCATGTTAGAGACAAGAATCATACGATCGATTCCAATGGTAGTAAAATGTTATTTAAATCGGCCAACTATGTTTAGAGAAGAATCGTAGAATCGAGCTTGATATCGTCAGTTCCTAATTTAAATCTATCTGAGGGTCAATTTTCTTTTAATCCTGTAATAAGTTCGCAAATAAATAAAATAGTAAAATGTCAGCCCTTCAATATGTTTAGGCCTCCCCCCCCCCCAGATTAGCCACAAGTAGGGGATTGGGGGGAAAAAGAGGGGATCTTGTGTTATGCTTTTCTCATTTTTCTGCCCAGTGTCAGTTGAAAAAGGGTGTGAGATACACCGAAACTGTTTTGAATTAAATTGTCTTCGAAGAATGTGGTTTAATTCCTCATCTTTTCTTGCGATATTGCATTAATTTTCATATATATATATATATATATATATATATATATATATATATATATATATATATATAAAATTATGAGAGTACAAAATGGGGCATGAGAATACACGACTAGGAATATATACGAATATAATTATGCACATACATGTAAGTATATAAATATAATTATTTGGTGTAGTTATAGTAAGTATAATGAGCAGGATAGAAATATGATGGAGTGTGAATTGGGGTTTGCAATGATAGAAGAACAGGAGTTAGTATCTACTCAAAAATGGAAAGATTGCCAAGAATAATTGGGAGAGAAAAAGTGAGTAAAAAAAATGAAGAAATTGCTATATCGTGGTAAGAATTTAAAAACAATCTCCTAAATAAACAGGCACAATTTATACCATCAAATGTTAGTACCGATAAAAATATCAATGAACCTAAATGTTTATCTGCCGAAATTAAGAAAACGATTATATATATATATATATATATATATATATATATATATATATATATATATATATATATATATATATATATAAGTGTATAAAATTCTAAAATCTAATACGAACATAGATAATAAAAGGCATTATGTAGAAATGGGAGAAAAAAAGTTAAAGCTGAAACCCAAAAGAGCCAAACTGGTTTTTTTTTAATTTTAAGAACTCATCTGGCGACTGCCTACTTGGGCATAAGTCGCCGTATTCACCACTGCCTAGTACTTGGCTAATTTAAAATAGTAACATAAAAAAAACTACAAAAACAACAACAAAGGAAGAAGGAAAAAAAGGAAGAAATCAAGATGCAGGAAGCAAGCTCCAGCGTCGGGAAGAGGTCTGCCCCCCCGGTGCAGGAACGTGCGACCTACAAAAATAAAAAAAAAAACAGAAAAAACAACTAGTTAAATAAAGGGGAGAAGGCCGGCTTCCCCCCAAAAGTCGGTAAGTCCATCAGTCAATGTGGGCAACTCGTCCCGAGTACAAGGGACAGGCGGTAGCGACCCCGCCGATCCCGGTACCTGGACAGGTAACATGCACGAAGATCGCGCAGACTTGGACATTCAACAAGAATGTGCCGAACATTCTGGGAGATAACACAGTCTTCACACTAGGGCACAGTCGAGCGCTCTATGAAATAGCGCTGTGTCCCGCGAGTGTATCCAATTCGGGGACGACAGAAAGCGGAGAAAGCAGTTGGGAAGGATTCCGCCACGGACGAGGGGGCCGAGATTGCGGTCCCATTCTCGGGGAGAACGGGAGGGGGGCCATGCGAGATCTTACCCCGAATTCTTTTGACTCGCTTCCACACTTCTGCTAGACGGGTCTTCACGTTAAATAAAGACACGTATGCCGGCCAAGAAGAGGGGCGGGCATGCTTCAAAATATACCAGAACCTAGCCCTAGCCCGACGAAATTCAGCGACAGTAAAATCGTTCGGGCGGCGCTTATAGCGCAGGTAGGCATAACGCTTCTGTTTGAGGGCAGTCTTACACTCGACTGACCACCACGGGAGTGGTCGTCGTGCAAAAAGGCTAGACCTTCTAGGAATATTAGTTAGGACCGCGGCGATGAGGTTGCCAGAGAAGAACTCAACGGCATCATCTGTTGACATAAATTCCTCGACTGAGATAGAGAATTCAGTCATTTCCTGAAATGCAGACCACCACGCCCGCGCCAAGCCCTATCGGGGCGGGCTCTCGAGCGGCCGCGGCCCCCAAAATGACATTTGAATGGGCAAGTGATCACTACCATGGAGGTCCTCGAACACCCCCTTCCAATCAAAATCAGTATGTGCATCCGAAGAGCACAAAGATAGATCGAGGCAGGAAAATGAAGCGTTTCTTGTTAGTGATGCGTAAACTTATCCACATTTAGGACACCCATCTTAAGCTCTTCGATCAGGTCGGCTAGGACTTAACCCTGGGGATTAATCGAGTAGTCTCCCCAGAGGGGGTCTTTACCGTTTAGATCTCCGAGCAAGAGAAAGGGACTCCTCAACCGTGCCACGAAGAGGCTAAAGTCTCCCGCTTCGAAGTCGGCTGACGGTGGAATGTACGCGGAAATAACAGTATACCTCCTATCAAGGTGTAGATGCACAGTTACTGCATTAAAGGAGGCATCTAAAGTAAACAGAAGAACGGAGACATCATGCCGGGTGTAAATCGCACATCCTACCTCCCGGCACCCATCCCCTGGGTGGGGTCGCAAAACCCTTATACTCCGGGAGGGTGGGCAGGGAGCATGGTTTCTGCAAAACGATAGCTAACGTGGAACGGGAGGAAACAAGCCTCCGCAACTCTTCCCAATTGGCCCAGATTCCGCGGGAATTCCATTGAAGGAATATGCCCTCCAGGCTCGGAGGAGACGTGGAGACCCTCTTGGAAAAGACCCCCACGGCAATGACCGTACGCTCCCCGGAGGCACAACTCGGACCGCTGTTGGCCGGACAATGTGCTGAAGGCGCTGTCGCCTTCAAGGACCTATTGGGGGAGGTTGGGCTCGCCCTGCGAGTCTTTTCCTCCCTACGCCTAGAAACATTAGGCAGGCTGCTCCGGAGGCGAGGGGCCCTCTTTTCGAGGATCTACCGTCTCCGAGCCACCCAGGCAACCATTGGGCGTGGACGAAGGAGCCGAAGCTACTTTAGTGCTGTCCTCCTTTGTGGGGGGCAGTTTTAGGAACCATAGAAGATGGCCTGGCAACCAACTTCAACGGTCTTGCCTCCTGTGAGTCTAACGCCTCGTTGGAGGCGCGTGGCTGTTTCGCATTATGGGAAACGGTCCCGCTGGGTGAAGGGAGGGGAAAAGCCCTGGTTTTAGTCGGGGCTGTGTGTGGACCATTTGTGCCGCCAGCTTTACCAGGGGAGCGGCTCTCCTCAATTGACACACTTGGCCACACACGGTTTACACTTATCGTGTGCTGCCTTGGAGCAATTCACACAGATTTCTGGTAACCCCGACTTTGCCCGTCGACAGGAGCGATTAGTATGGCCAAAGCGGTGACAGTAATAGCATCTCCGCAGCAATGGCACGAATGCCTTCACGCAGTAGCGATACCAACCGGCACGCGGCGACTCAGGGAGTTTGTCACAGTCGAACGTGATGAAGAGTGTAGGGATAGGTCTCGAGGCCCCTCCCTGTTTTCTCATCACACGTTCCACCTTGACGGCCCCATGATCAGCCAGCTCTAAGGTGATGTCATCTATGGACTAGACCACGATTCCCTCGCATAAACTTCTCATTTCACAAAGTACATGGTAGACTACGCCGTCACATTCACAGGCGTCTTAACGAGTGTCCGAAGGGCACTAATCATGGGCGTCTCGGAAGGATTCGACGAATTCACCAAACGGCTCCCGTCCGAGAAACGGGTCACCTTCGGCTCTCTACCAATCACACTAGCTAAAGCTTTCTCCCCGATGTAATCGAGGCTCCGCTCTGCGCACTAGCACTTTTCGTCTTAGTCGGGGACAACACCCCCCGGAGGGGGGGGCGAGGCAGAGGGGCCGGACGCGCCTATCTTGGCTTAGTCGCTTACCAAAGTGACAACAGACCCATTCGTTCCCGCAGCCCCCACGGATGGAGACGAGCCCCGTCCCTTTCTCTTGTTGTTTCCTTTCTTTTTAGGAGAGGAGGGCGGGGAATGAACCCACTTCCCCCCTCAGCCGGTAAGAATCCCCAGGCCAGATGGACCGGCTTCAGCAAGGTCCTTCTCCGAGATCGAGAAGCTCCTGGAGCTCGCAGGGAAAGTAGCCGGAGGAGGAGATCCCTTTCCTCCCTGTACTGCCTTGGAGACCCAAGCCGTTTAAGGAGGACCTTGCATAGGGGCGGACTCTTATTCGGTGCTTGGCACCGAGCTCTGATTCGCCCCCATGGAAGGCCCTACCGTCTGAGGCTGGGTTTCTTCAATAACCATGTCTATCTCTCAGGGGGGGGCGCTTCATTTGCCCCCCCCCAGGATATCACAGGTCCCATTGGTAGTGGTGTAGCGAGTAGAATATGGGGAGGCACGGGCCTTGACCCCCACTAATGTCAGTATACGAGCCAGCAGGTCTCTGGAGGGAAGCGGCTGATGGGCCTTGTCTTCCCTCTTTCCTCTAAGGGAGTTTGCCCTACTGATCCGCTTCAACGGGGAGCAGCCGGTTATGGGCTGCCTGCTGGCTTTCTTGGCAGTCCCATGGGAAAGTAAAGGGAGGACTGCCGCTGGAAAGAGGGAGGCACCCGAGGGCGACTCCGAACAACGAGGTGAGGTGAGCCCCCTAAACCCGTAGGCAATGGAGAAGAGTCAGCCTCCTCTCCAGTCAGAGAGTTTTGGAGGTTTTCCTGCGAAAGCACAAGGGTAAAACCTCTATTTTTTTCGGTAGAGTTGCCCGAGGGCGGCTCCGACGGTGGACGGGGGGAAATTCAGTGGATTTTTTAAAATCTCATCATTGACCCCCTCAGCCGGTAAGGGTTCCCAGGCCAGATGGACCGGCTTCAGCAGATGCTAATAACCCCTCGCAGTAACCCGCTCTGGAAGGGGGGAGTACGGGGCTGGCAGAGCCAGGTGCCGCCCATTTTGGCCACTCCTCCCGCCTTGTGACCTGGCAGCCATTCAGCATGGCGGCTCCACCTTGTGCACGGCGTAAAAAGATAGATAGTGATGTGCGGAAGGTATGAGTTCGGGATGAAGCAGGTTGTTAAAAACCCACCATCCCAAACCGGAGCCCAGGGGTTAGGAATCATTGTCCCCTACCCCCTCAGCCCCAATCCGGGATAGTTGGCTGAGAAGAAGTCAGCATCTACACTGTGAAAATAGAGGCCGACCAGAGAAAGTTGTGGGAGAGGTTGTAGGGGGAGTGAGGAAGCAGGGAAGAAACACAAGCTGTCTGAAAGAAAGTGTGTTGGGGCTGGACGGGGCGCTGAGTCCTGTCAGCACTGCGGCCAGGAAGACAAATCCTCGCCCCCCTTCGGGATACAGCCAAACGAAATGAAGAGATAAGAGGAGCTCTAAATTGTAAAAACCGATAAAAAGTATCATTGGCCCAATAAAAGACAAATATGATATTTTACAATTTAATGATGTTGATATAGCAAACACTTTAAATTAATATTTTGCAACTGTGTTTATAAAAGAGAATACGATTAATAATTCTACATCAACTACTAAAAATGGTGGTATTAGACCACTTGAAACTATTAGATGCACTGTTTTTACTATAAAAAATTTTATTGAGAAAATGAATAAATATAAATCCCCTGGACCAGTTAAATTCTTTCCAAGAGTTCTGAAAGAAATCAAAGATCCAGTGGCTGAACACCTAACGCAGTTTTTTAATTTAGCGTTAGAGAATAGAATTGTTACTCAAGATTGGAAGCTAGCTAATGTAACGCCGATATTTAAAAGAGGTTGTAAAGAAATAGCTAGTAATTATCGCCCAATAAGTTTAGCTTTAATAGTTGGAAAACTTCTTGAAACTTGTATTGCAGAAAAAAATATTTGAGCATTTAAAAAAGAATAAATTATTAAATGATTGGTAAACTTTAGATTAGGGGCGCACGGTAGGTGGCGCTGTTAGTAGGCTACAATATATGTCGTATGACGTCAGACGGTAGCTTCAGATGTGACCAATCACGGCGTTATATTTTTTTGTTGTTTTGGGGGTTTGTAACCTTTATTCTGTGTTATTTACTAAATATCTGCGCCTTTGCTCGTTTATAATTTTTTCTAAGTTAGGTAAAGTTTCTTGATCTCTTTTATTGTTGTTTTTTTTTCATATTTTTTGTTTCGCTGCGAACGATAACAGCTTTTTACTGGCAACGTCGTAGCTATAAATAGGATCCGCTGCGCAAATGTTTTTGTTTCGCCATGGCTTCTTCGTGCTCTAGTTGCGATTCTTCGTTATTCGAATTCGGGTTTATTTTGCATGACCGCGAAAAACTTTTTGGATTTTTAGAGGCACATAAACTAATCGAGAAAACTATAAAATGCCCGAAATGCAGTGCGAATTTAAATTTTTCAGAAAATTTAAGGTTTTGTTGCGATAAAATATATGTAAACGAAAACAGTAAGCGACAGCGGTGCCGTTTCAAACAATCAGCGCGTAGGTGTACATTTTTCGCGGGTTCCCAATTAAGTTTAAAAGACATTGTTCAATTTTTTTTTTCTTAATTAATCGTTTTACGTAAGTAAGTAAGTATTGTTTGTCATTAGGTTACCAGGTTTTTTCTGCCAGTAAAAAGTTGTTGTCGTTCACAGCAAAACAAAGAATACGAAAAATAAATTAGGAAAAAAACCAGTAAATTCAAGGGGACTACTCGTGGGGGAGATATCACTGCGGGAGGACCACCCTACGATGATCCTGAGTTTTAATTAATTGGAGGGGGGGGGGGTTCTGGGGGGGGCACAATTTCCAGTATATACTCATATACAAAAAAATATAACGCCGTGATTGGTCACATCTGACGCTACCGTCTGACGTCATAAGACATATATTGTAGCCTATAAACAGCGCCACCTACCGTGAGCCCCTAAACTGAAGTGTTACTAAATGATTCACAGCACGGATTTATAAAACATAGGTCATGCCTCACAAATTTATTAGATTTTTTCCACTTTGTTAATAGAGAATATGACAGTACCAGACCAGCCGATATTCTGTATTTAGATTTTCAAAAGGCATCCGATAAAGTATGGCATAAGAAATTGATGTCTCAAGTAAGAACCTTAGGAATAGAACGAGTAGTAGCAAAAAGGATTGAAAATTGGCTCAGTGATCGTAAACAAACAGTAGTCATTAACGGACAAGAGTCAGAATGGTTCAATCTTTGGACCTTTGCTTTTTATTTTATATATTAATGATGTAGATGATGACCTACTGTCAAAAAAATTTAAATTCGCAGATGATTGCAAGTTAGGAAAAGGAATAGTAACTGAGGAGAATGTTTTAGAATTTCAAAAGGATATTGATAAAATAGTACAGTGGTCTACAAAATGGCAACTGCCCCTAAATCTAGACAAATGTAAAGTAATGCATGTAGGTTAAAAAAACCCAAGAGCAGAATATAATTTTTTTGATTGAAATATTACCGTAACTTAAAATGAAAAAGATCTTGTAGTCTATATATCAAATGATCTCAAGTTTTCCCAGCAGTGTATCGAAGTGGAAAAGAAAGCAATGAAGCTTCTTGGATATATTAAACCTCAATTTAGCTTTAAAAATAAAGCTACAATTTTAAATATGTACAATTCATTGGTAAGACCACAATTAGAATACTGCGCGCAGGTTTGGTCACCATACTTACGAAAGGATATTGACAGATTGGAGAAAGTACAAGCTAGAGCCACAAAATTGATACTAGAATTACGAAATTATAACTATGAGAAAAGATAAGAAAGACTAAATTTATTCACACTAGAAACAAGACGTTTGAGATATCAATTAATAGAAGTATTCAAAATCACGAAAGGAATAGATAATGTAGACTATTCTATTTGGTTCGAACGTAACACAAATTATGCGAGAAATAATAGCATGAAAATCGTTCCGAAACATTTTCGAACAAATTTATGTGGGAACTTTTTTTCCTATAAAATTGTAAAGTTCTGGAACCAATTGCCTGAAGAAGTGGTGTCCAGTAGTTCAGTTCACACTTTTTAAACTAGACTGGACAAAATAATGGTAAACTTTAGATAAAAAGTGAAAAAGTGACAAGACATTGTATGTTGATAAAACCGAAGAAGAGAAAAGCATGTTCTAAGTTTAGATGGGTAAGGCATAATAACTATTACGGTTTTTAATTTCATTGTGCATCTATATAAAATGTAAATACGTTTCTGTCACGTTTTACTAATACAAATAATCCTGGATATGTATATCAATAATTATTTTTCAAAATATCTGACAAAAAGCTTTACATCTGCAAGCGGTACTAGCAGTGTCCAATAAGACAGTAGAAAGATTTAAAATAAGAATGGAACAGGTAAATAGATCTAATAGATAATAAGCGGCCAAAAAAATTGCATGTTAACAAAAAGAAAAGGAAAAAGACCATGTTCTAAAATAAGATTATTACGAAAAGTCCGGGTTTTTTTTTATATATATTAGTACTCGTATGTTCCTGCTTTCCTTTTAAAATTTCCTGGATGTGTCTATTTTCCAACACTGCCAGGTATATATTTTCACTTTTCTAAGCCCGGAAACGGGTGGGAGAGGTGGGTGGGGAGAAACTTCACCTTTATTATCCTATTCCTTATCTGTAGTATTGTATATAATTAGAATTTAGGATAAAATTATCGGTACTTCCATTGAAATGGACCGAATGGTCTCCTGAAGTACTTACTTTCCTTGTAACTCCTTGGAACCTTTATCCGAAGAGATGCTCACACAAGTAAGCTTTGTACAGCGCTTCAAGGCAGATAACGAAAGGCGTGTGTTTTTATGTGCGTGCTCGTGTAGGGGAAATTTCAAAGAAAACGATTTTTTTATGTATTAGGGTCGTTACATGGGATATTCCCATTACAAATTAATTGAATGATTATATTTTTGGATGACTGCTGCTGTCTTTTATTTTTCTGTGATGTTCTAGGGGTTGAGGAGGGTTGAAACTTCTAGCCATGCGGTTTGTTTTTTTTGCATCGAATACTGGAAGCGAAAAATATGCATGTGGCTGCATTTGCGTGGACTGCGGATTAGATTCAGGCTCTTGATTATGTAGATCAGGTGTGCCGCTAGCAGATGTCTCTTTATGTTGATCCATCATAGTTGAACTAATGTATTTCTATGCGTGAAGGAACTGTGGTTGTTAAGAGTGTACGCGCGTGTGTGTGTGCGTATGAGCGCGCACAGAACGCAAGCCTGTGGTCGTACCAGAGGAAAATCTTAGAGATTGAAATTAAGGAAATTAAAGAAAAATATTCTCTGTATTTAAGGAATGTTAGTAAATACTAATTGAATCGTTATAATGAAGCTAAAAGCTAGGATGAGTTAACGAGTGAGAGGTTGAAAACGGCGCTGTGCTTTGTAAAAGGAAGCATGAGTTCCAGAATCCCACGTTTTTGTACCATATTTATGCAGATTTTTCTAACTATTACATGCAGTGGTGGACCCAGAAAAAGCGAATGGGGGGGGGGGAGGATGCCAGGATTTTTAGGAGTGGAAATTTGCTAAAGCTGCTTATTATGGTACATTTTTTAACGAGTAATATATGTATGATCGTATAAATAATCAGTGCTAAATACATTCGAATAAGTTATAGGCATATGTACATGTAGTGTAGACTATAATGATGCAGGCTACTTGCAGGTCATATCGCCCACTTAAGTAACAAGGCACATAATAGAAAGAGTATTTTTATTTTCCAGGAGTAGGCTCTCTCAAAATCGTAGGCCCATGCCCAATGTCACCCCTTCATTTGCCTAAGCGAAGATGAGACGGCGGTTTTGCTCCGCAAACTTATCAATCACTTGTTCATTCGAAACTTGAATGTCATTGTGGACGGCGAGTAGTGCGAGGCCGTTGAGGCGATCCTGGCCAATGGTTCTCCTCATGTACGTCTTTAGCCGTTTCAAGGCTGAGAATGAGCGTTCGGCCCCTGTATTTGAGACCAGCAGCCTCATTAAGTTGGTCGAGAGCTTTGCAATGTTCGAAAACATACGGGTCTCAGCGTACTCCGCATTCTTGACAGTCCCGAAGACCGAGCCGGAATTTGTCCATCGCTGTGCCTCCGCCTGCACGAGCACCAGTGACTCAACATTGCACTCGTAGAGCTTAGCGGCATTAAGGACGACATCCACGTCTGCTTTTGAGCCCTTGAGTAGCTCCTTCAACCGGAGAGCAACTGACATGGTAACAAGACACGAGATGCTGACTTGAAAAGCGATGCAAGCCAGGCACATTGTGTGGATTTTCCCCCTGGTCATGGGGGGTGGGGGCAGCCTTGCTAACAGGATTTTTTATTTTAATTTTAACCTATCGGAATCTATGCTTGTCAACCGCACAACCTCTCTCACCTTCTCTGGTTCCATTTTCCATTCTCATTGTTCTCTCCTGTCTGTCTGTCTCTTTTGCGAAGAACCCTAATATCAACACCGTTTGCAGAAGTTTCTTGTCCTTTCTTTTTCGTCGATAGAAAGGGCGATCAAACACTGTGTGGTTCACCGGATAGAAATGAGAGTAGGTCCTGTTTTCACTCGTCCTAGTTCTCTAATCAGTGATAGTTTTTCTACAATGTGTAAGAAGTTTGAGTATACGTATTTGCCGGCAATGCCCGCCTATCAATATTTCCGTGGGAGGGCCTTTCCACTTCACGTAATACTGAAGTCTACAACTGAATATTTCAGGACTTTAAATGCTCGTAAGGTTCCGGTGGGGGATCCATCACCATACCAATCCATTTCACTTTTCTCTTTGGTTGTTCTTTCTTTTCTCGTGTGCATTTTGTTCAAGCTTTCAATCAGATCGCTGCTCATCCCTAGGATGGGCAAAGTGGGCTATCACCATTACTTTCGGCTCTTTGAAGATACTCCGGACATTCTACAATTAATGCTCGTCATTTGGATATAATCCCGGAGATTATGAGCGACAGTTGTCAGACCTTTCCATGGTTCATGCTCTGAGAGATCTTTCCTTCGTCTTTTTACTACATAGATGACCTTGCTCTCTCGAGGAACATCGTTATCACCTTCGTCGGGCCTTTTCTCGGTTTAAAAGGTATATATAGTACACGGCACTTCCAAGAGTTTTTTCGGTGTCTCGCAACTCTCCTTCCTCGGACACCGTGTTTATTCTTTATAATCGCAAGACCATTTTTTACGCACCTGATTATTAACAAAATATTCGTAAATCATAATTCTGCATTTATATTACCCATTTACTTATTTACCTGCCCCCTTACCTCTCTTCTGCCATGTGGGCGGCCCCTAGAAAGACCACCATGCTCCCTGTGTAGGTCCACAGGTCTCTAAGATGTGTGTAGTGCGTTAGTGCGTGTAGGTGTCGAGGCAAGGTTTATTCTGTGTGTGTGTGTGTTTTTGTTTTTTTAGCGCATAGCGGCATGGTCTAACCGGAGTTGAAATAGGATTACTTAGTGTGATCTATGTAATTATTTCTTTGATTGGTTTATTAAGGGAGAGTAGGGGGGCGGGATTTGTCAATTGTGATTAATTAATGTCTCATATGGAATAAGTGTGTTAAATCTGAACATGACAAACTTAACAATTGGGAGATTCTGCTCGCTAGATCAACTTCTTATTACAATTCACCCTAGAGAGTGAAAAGGGTTTCCGCACCACCTATATACAAGAGAATACTACTTCTAGCGCCTAGCTCTATACAGGAGATTAATGCTTCTAGCGCCCAGCTCTATACAGGAGATTTTTTGGTTCCAGCGCCTAGCTCTATACAGGAGCTTAATGCTTTTAGCACCCAGCTCTATACGGAAGATTAATGATTCTAGCGCCTAGCTCTATACAGGAGATTAATGCTTCTAGCACCCAGCTCTATACAAGAGACTTTTTCTTCTAGCGCCTAGCTCTATACACGAGATTAATGCTTCTAGCGCCTAGCTCTATACAGGAGATTAATGCTTCTAGTGCCTAGCTCTATACAGGAGATTTTTGATTCCAGCGCCTAGCTCTATACAAGAGATTAATGCTTTTAGTACCCAGCTCTATAGAGGAGATTAATGCTTCTAGCGCCTAGCTCTATACGAGAGATTAATGCTTCTAGCACCCAGCTCTATACAGGAGATCAATGCTTCTAGCGCCTAGCTCTATACAGGAGATTAATGCTTCTAGCGTCTAGCTCTTTTTTATTATTATTTGGAGCAGAGTGTACGCTACTAAAATCTCAAAAGATTATGGAGCGGCAAGACATAAAAGGTTACTAGGCCCTAAAATGCAAAAAGTGGTAAAGTTAAAATAAAAGCAATAAAAAGATTAAAAAATAAAAACCGGGCACGGGGGCAATAAACAAATCAGATACGTTTACTAATATTTACATTTCTAGTTAATTAAAAAGGTATATTTGCAAGCTACAAAAGAGAAAAACCAGATTGTATTAAAAATCGGAAGAGTGCATTAGTTCTAAAAGAGTGGGCCTCGATTAAGAGGAAGCGCAGTCTATCGTTACATAGGACACGTAAAATAGATGGGAAGCATTCCATACGTAAGGAACTCCTGGCATAATCACTCCTGGCAGACTAGACAGAAAAATTTGGATAAAACAGGCTTAATAGGCATAATTGGGGGCGCCGAGGAAAGCAGGCTTGAGGAGTAGCCCACTGTCGAACTCGTTGTCGGAGGCAACCCGGTTAAGAAGTGATGCCTGAAAGCTTTGGGGAAGAGTTCGCTCTAGTCCCTGAGGGTAATTTCCGGCCAGCACCACGGGGGGACACACAACCGTCCCTGTGTAAGTTGGAAGCAGCATCGATAACTAAACCCCAGACGGAGCGGCACCCCCGGGTGGTAGTAGTTGATTCAATCACCACCCATCATTAAGTCCGCCACATATCAGCCGTCTGAGGGGCCTTCCAGGGTTCATCCATCATCATTTCATCCCTCCATCCGGCAGTTCACGTTCATGGAAGCTCGCTTAGAACGGTGAGGGAGGGGGGGGGGTGCTCCCCTCAAGTGCTCTATTTTCAAAATATTTTTTTGTTTTTGGGGGGGACACAAAGAAAAAGACAAAATTTGGTAACCAGCCAAACAAAACACGAAGAAGGAGCGAACCCTCAGTGGTTTACCGCCCCTCGGGGCCCCCATCGGGCAAGATGGTTCAAGCTGGGACCACCTGACTCCCGCTGCGCACCATCAGCGGTCACACCAGACCTAGCAGAGACAAAGTCTTTGAAGCCGTATATGGGCGACTCAAGATAGCCATGATAAGGCTACTAGAAGTCCCCGCGGGTTGTATCGTTATATGCGAAACAGAAAATGAGGTGGAGGCTACGGCGAAGGAAGCGGCGATCGGGGTCCTTCGCGAGCTCGGCCTGCAGCCAGCAATCCCTTCCCAGATCCAAACGCACAGGAGCGTGATCTGTAGGAGATTAGACCCCTGGATTGGAGAACACTCCAAAGAAGAAATAAAGGAAGAGATTGCAAAAAAACATCCATGGGCAAAGGTCACTGAAATTGTCAAATTTAAAAAAGGGACAATTCTGACTATGCCCATGTCTTGAAAATTATATTTGGAGATACTTCCATGGCCAAGAAAGCAAAGGAATCTGGGCTCCTGCCTTTTAACGCCAGGATCAGCGGGGAGCAGATCGAGAGGGAGGAGTTCCAACCAATCCAGTTCTGCTACCGCTGTTATAAAATGGAGGCCCACACTACTCGCGAATGCCAGGCCTCCAAGAGATATGCTCCAGGTGCAGCGAACCCGGCCTCCATTGGAAGAACTGCCAGAGCTCTCGCAAGAAGTGCGTGAACTGTGGACAAGGCCACCGATCAATGGCACTGGCCAGTCCCATTAAAAAAGAGCTGATTAAGAGGAAGCAGCAACAGAGTAAAGAAGAGGCGACAAAGAAAGCTAATACAACATATGCTCAAGTCGCAAAAGCCGCTTACTCTGAAACAAAGAATAAGAAAACTTATCTAAAAATACAAAACGAGGAGTCGACCAAAATTCTGACATGCATCCTGTAGGCCAATTTCAGAAAGCTAAAGCAGCCTGGCACATTCGCTAAAGAACTGAACCGGATGCTCGCCAAAAATGGCATGGACCAGATGTGGTTCCTGGACGATCCCCCATCAGGGGATGCCCTCCAACTGCAAATGGTCCCAAAAGTGACTCAAAAAGAAAGCAAACGAGAGGAGAAATCCAAAGAAGAGAACATAAGACCAGATCCAAGAATTGAAGCAAGGAAGGAAAGGGAGGCTGCTTCCAGATCAAAGAAAACGCCCAAACCTAAAAACACAGAGAAGAATGTAGACACGGAGGACTCAGAGGTCGTGCCAAAAGATGGGCACCGAGAAAAGAGAAAACGGGAGGCAAAAAGAACTCTAGATGCGGATGAGACAAAACTCACAATCTACGCATCAGAACAGTTTCCCTTCCCAAAAGACAAGGACGCCAATAAAATACTCGTCGGCATCAGAAAGAAGTATTATAAGTGGGAATATGATGCCCAGTGCGAAGAAGAAGTAGTCGAGGAGGCACTCTTCAACAATAATGTCGCTCTCTACAGAGAGACATTTGAAGAGATTAACACGGCAGACTACAAAAAGAAAAGGAATGGGAAAAAGGGTCCCACCACCAGAAAACACTCGGAACCAGAAAAGAGAAGGGAGAACCCGAACGACAGGTTGAAAATTGTGACGCTTAACATAAATGGATGGGAGGGAAAAGCAACGGCGTATGGAAACATATTCCGTGTGCTCGACCCCGACATCATCTTAATTTTGGAGCACGGTATCGACACAACATCTTATCAAATAAAGATACCGGGCTACAGAGTTGTCACAAAGAGCCATTCTTAAGAGAGGTTTGACAGCGCCGCGGTTGCAATCAAAAGGAATCTCTCGTTCAGGAACCTTCCAGAACTGGACGAGTCATTCATGGCGATATAGATGCCCACATTAGTGGGCAACCTCGTGATCGCAGCGGCATATCAGCCTCCTCCAAGAGCGTATCTGCCCCTCAATATTTTCTACACCCTGTTCGGCCACGCAGAATGGAATTCCTTGGGGGCGATCTCAACGCCAAATGCCGAACGGCTGGCTATGGTAACACGAATAATAGAGGCTATAACTTGGAAATGATTATGCGACGAAAAAACATCCAGAGGATAGGACCGGATTTCCCGACGAATCGGGAAAGAAGCTCGCTGCTACGAAAGTTGCGTGATGAGCTAAAGCTGGTTATTAACCAACAACAGGCTGAGATCTGGAACATCCTAATAACCAGGGTAAACAGCGAGGTGACCCCCGATAAATTAAGGCGCCTAGTAAAGAAACTAAAAGGCCTACCAAGTAGAGGAAAGACCTGCATTAAGGGGGGCATTGACTACTTGGAAGATCCGGCAGGCCTGGAGGAAAGGTTCCGCACGTTCTGGAAGGAAATCTTCTCAATAACATCTGAGGACGATGCTGAATTCGACCAGGAATTCGAAGGCCATCTGATTTAAGAACTTAATCAGATCATACATCGCACATACCATGGCCGACCAATTACAACGGAAGAGGTCATTAAAGTCATAAAAATCTTTAAACAAAAGGCTCCAGGCTGGACTGGCGTCACTAAAAATAATTTGGTGCATGCCTCCCGGCAGGCAATTCAGGGAATCACTAAAATCTTTAACGCTTCCCTGAATACGGGCTAGTTCCCCTATGGGTTAAAAATAGCTAAAATCATTTTTATCCCCAAAGGAAATAAGCCAACCGATCAACTAGTGGACTACAGGCCAATATCCCTCCTTGAGTTTGTAGGCAAAGGGCAAAGTCTACGAGAAGCTTCTAGCCAACAGGCTACAATATCAGCTATCCGAGCTGGATGCTCACAACCCTCAGCAGCACGGGTTCTGCAAGAGAAGGAGGACTGATACAGCCCTTGCCCTTCTCACCGAAAAGCTTGCCCACTGTAAAGCTGATGATGCGATATGTACAGAAGGCCTTTGATAAAGTTTGGCTGAGAGGTCTACAATTCAAGATCCTGAAAAGGGTCCTCTGCGACTACATCATGGAAAGAAAAGCCCTAATTTTAATTGAGGGCAACAGAGGACCCGAATTCTAACTAGAGGAGGGTGTTCCACAAGGTAGCTGTCTGAGTCCGCTGTTGTACCTTGTGTATACGTTGGCCTTACCTGCTCCAGTTTGGGAGGACGTAATGTACCTGCAGTTTGCAGACGAAGTTACTCAGATCATCCCCACTATCTACACCTACAACACATTTCCCCCAATTGTTACATCAATCAATCCATCACTCCTGGCATCTATCTTCGAATTCGATAAAGGAGGAAAATTTGGGGTAAAACTTTTTTTCACAAGACTCCTCCGAGAAGTTGAGGTGCTCGGACGCACGGATATTGAGCACTCAAAAGACAGCTTACGCTACTTTCGCCTTCCAACGCCCGACCTTTTGGAGAAGAAAGAAGATCAGAGTATTACAAGAGAAGTTGCCACATAGGTTTTTACAGAAGAAACCTTCCTCTTCAATGCTATTTTTTCCTTACGGGGGACTTAAAAAAGAGATTTACTACCAGATGGTCATAATTAACTCTATGGCTACCTAGATTTATCACCCCCTCCGCTCTCGCCTTCTAAGGCGTAGCTGTGTGTACTGCCATTCATAACCTAGTTTGAACTATGCCCATCGCGAGACAAGGCATAATTCGAGGCGGTTGGGAAAGCAGGTTTGTGGAATAGCCCACTGTAGAACTTTCCGCCATAGGCACCCCGGATAAGAGGCGATGCTGCAACCGTTGGGAAAGAGTTCTCTCTATCCCTGATGGTCCGGCAAGGATCATAGAGGGACAAAAAACCGTCTCTATGTGAGCTGGAAGCAGTTTCGATACCCAAACCCCAGAAGAGGCGGCACCCCGGGTCGTGGTAGTTGATTCAATCACCACCCATCATAAAGTCCGCGATGAGTCATCCTTCTGGAGGGCCTTCCCGGGTCCATCATATCATTTTTCCATCATCTTCACCCAGGCAGATATACCGGCTATGCTAAGGATTGTGGGGGCGGGGGATCATTCTCATTTTCCATTTTAAAACTTTAACATATTTTTATCCCAGGCAAATTAATTGGTACAAAGAAGAGAAGAAAAAAAACTTCAAAGAAGGAGGCTTTAACGAGCCAAAAATGGACGATCGTGAAGGAGAAAAGAGGTCCCCCCTTCGTATCCTTCCTGGCCTGGAGAAACCAACTTGCGAATTTGCACTAAGGACTATCTACGCTGATATAGGGATCATACTCCTTAGACTAAAAGACCAGCACAACGGTTATGTGGCGCTATGCGACACATAAAAGGACCTAGATCTCCTCTTGACCGAAAACGCAGCCAAAAAGCTGGAAAAGATCGCACTCGCACCTCGAACCCCTCCGGACGTACAAACGAAAAGATCTGTGATCTGCAGACGACTCGGCCGCTGGGTCAGTGAGCACATTTCAAATGAAATCAAGGAAGAGCTAGGAAAATGTCAGGATTGGGCAAAGGTCGAGGAAATAATCAAATTCAAAAAACAAAATGGACAAGAGCATAACCACGTATTCAAAGTGATATTTAGATCGACAGAAATGGCTAAAAAAGCCTCGGAACATGGACTGCTTGCCTTCTACACTAAGATCGCACTTGATCAAATTGAGAGGGAGATATTTGTCTCCGTGCAAGTATGCTTCACATGATATGCCCTCAACAAACACCCGACCAAAGACTGCACTTACAAAGGGAATGCATACTCATAATGCTCAAGCCAAGACCACATGTGGGACCAATGCAGGAGCACGGCAAAGAAATGCTTAAACTGTGGTAATGCCCACAGAACACTGGGTTATCTTGCCAAATAAAGAAGCAACTCATACGGAATAAAAAAATGGAAATAAGCGCAGAAAAAGAAAGAAGAAAAACTACCTCCTACGCTGCAGCAACGGCAAATGGAAAAACAGCGACACCGTCAACACAAACCCAACAGTGAATATAAAGGGAAGCATGAAGCCAGACTTAATTCTTTGCATAATGCACGCACACTTTGTAAACATGGCGAAGCCAGGCTCATATGCAAACGAATTGAACATCATACTGGAAAAGAACGGGCTTAAAAAAATGTGGTTCCCGAAGAACCCTCTTTCGAGCAAGTTATCTAGAATTAACATGACCCAAGAAGAGACTCCGAAAAATACGAGCCCAGAAGAAGACGAAGTCGGTATGGATGCCGATTCTGAAGAAAAATCCACCGACGAAGAAAGCTCGAAGACGACCCCAGAAAGCTCAAAACCAAAACCAAAACTCAATACTCAAGATTTGAACATTAAAATTTACGGTTCCCACGCATATCCGTTACCTAAACAAATCAAACAAAAAAAAAAATCTTGGACGGACTAGTTAAGGGAAAGTACAGGTGGGAATATGAGGCAGACGACGATGAAACAGAGGTACATAATGCTCTAAAGCAAGGCATGATACACATCATCCCTGAATCGTGTCAAAACATCTCAAACGGCGAATTTAAGAAAAAACGAAATGGACGCACTCGTTCCCCAGGCCGCCCGGAAAAAAACGAAGACAGGAAGAGACCTTAACAAATAAATCAAAATGGATACGTACAAACGAAGAATTAAAATCTATACGCTAAATGTAAACGGCTGGCAAGGAAAAAGAATATCATACTCAAACATAATAAGAAAAGAAGACGCAGACATATTTATTCTAACCGAACATGGACTAAACACAAAGATCGACACTATAAGAATTCCAAATTATAGATTTATTACCACAAATTACACACAAACAAGGTACGATGGTGTAGCAATTGGCGTAAAAACAGGAATTCACTTTAAAGGGCTAAAAGGACTTAGAAGAGTCATATCTAGCCATAATAATAAAAATGACCACAGGAAATCTAGTCATAGCTGGGGCATATCAGCCCACAAGACGCTCGTATTTGCCAACTCCAAATTTCCTCAAACTCTTCCGTAGACAGGCCTCAACCATACCAACAGGAGACCTCAATGTAAGATGTAGAGAGGCAGGCTACACAAGCCAACCAAACGGAGCAGGAAGGACCCTTCAATTATTAATACAAAGGAACCAGCTAAGCAGAGAAGGACCAGACTTCCCAACTGATGAACCCAAACTTCAACTTAATTCACTACACAGAACCAGGCCCCGCAACCCCATCTGACCATCTAAGTATGATAACGACCATTTCAACTTCACCCATTGAAATAAAAAATCCACAAAGAAAAGCCATCAGCAGAACAAACTGAAATGTTTACAAAGAGAACTTAAGTACACTAGAAACTGGATCCCTAAACAACCAAGGAACAGAAGAAATAGAAAACCAATTAAAACTAATCACTGAAAATATCATTGAAGCAGACAGAATTCATACCGCAGTAATAAAATATAGAACCCTACCTGATCCCAGATGGAACAACGAAATAAAGGAAATGATGGATGAATTTCAAAACTTAATTAAAGAAATCACAGAAACGGGCACTAATATGGAGAGATACAAAAGGCTAATTGCTATCAGAAGAGAGATAGATAATCTAATTAAAGAAAAGTCAAGCCAAGTTTGGAATAATATAATAAATAAAATGGATGTCGAAGCAGATCCGAGGAAATTCTGGAGAGACTAAAGAAAATTACGAGGATCTCAACCAAAGGAGAATATAAAATTAAAAATACAGGACAGGGTAGTGCAAAATAACGAAGAACTCCAAGTGCACACCCAAAATAACTGGAAAAAATATTCTCGATAACACCAGAGGAGAATCAAGAATATGATATGGAGCACGAAGAGGAAGTCAGACAAGCCCTAGAGGCGCAACAAGAACGCACTGTACCCTACAGGCATATCGACAAAGAGAGAAACCACCCCTTGGGGAAGGGAATGCTCTTCTCAATGGCTGAACATAAAATAGTCATTAAATCTTTCGAACAAAAAGCACCAGGTCAAAGCGAGATGACAAAGGCACACCTAATAAATGCTCCAGAAAATGTGCATGAATCGATAGTGAAGATTTTCAATGCCTGCCTTAATATTGGGTATTTTCCCCACACCTTTAAGCAAGCAAAGATGATCTTCTTACCGAAGCCAGGCAAACCAAAACACCAAGTCGGAAGCTACCGCTCGATCTCGCTCTTGGAATTTCTGCCAAAGTCCTAGAAAAACTTTTAAACGACAGGTTAATTAAACACCTTACGGATAATAACCTGTACAACCCACAACAACACGGGTTCAGGAGCAGGCGAGGAACGGACACCGCGCTGGCGATAATAACCGAAAAAATTGCCACGGAAACAACGCGAGGCAACAGAGTAAATATAGTACTGCGTGACGTTGCTAAAGCCTTCGACAAGGTGTGGTTGCCCGGCTTAAAAGCCAAGATCTGCAGCCTTAACCTGCAAATAAATGTTTGCAAAACATTATGCAACTACCTGGATGAAAGGAAAGCCGTACTTCAAATAAACGGCCAAACAGGCGACCATATTGACCTGAAAAAGGGAGTCCCCCAAGGAGGATGCCTCTCTCCGACGCTGTATACTGTTTACACCAGAGACCTTCCACAACCAACTCACGAATGTGCAATGGACATCCAACTGGCGGATGACATCACACAAATAATCACCAGCGACAGGAGAACTCTCGAGACGTAGCTCAAAGAACAGCGAGGGAGATAAAAAACATCACTGACTACAAACGAAGAAACAAAATAAAAACAAACAAAGACAAATTCAAAAATAATATCCGTAAACAGTTGGAAAACAGCTGCAGTAAGAGTCGATAGAGAAGCATATCCATACTCCACGGAAGGACGCGTTCTCGGTCTAAAGTTAACAAAGACAGGTTACAGCGGCCACATAACACATAAAATAGACAAAACAAAAATTACCATGTCGGCGCTGTACAGATTCAAAAACCTAAGTAACAAAAACAAAAGAAAATTATACATGACCCTAGTTCGTCCCTAGCTCCTTTACCCAATAGTACCGATGAATAGAGTATATAATACACAATTAAAAAAGGTCCAACGCATTCAAAATCAAGCCACAAGGTTCATCACGGACACAAAAAGACAGGAAAGCATAACCTCTGAGGAACTCCATCGAAGATCTGCACTGGAACCCATAAATTTAACCCTACAGAAACGTTCAACGAAACTGTGGGATAATATAAAAAACCTAATATCCCAAAACGAAATTAACCAAATAGTAGTACCGGAAAACGAAATCTGCCAAATACACTACAAAAATCTTTTTACGGCAGCGTGAAAAAAACCCTTAAACATCGTAAACCCGATATATAGGTAAAAAAAACAAGATTAGCGAAGAAGACAACTGATCATGCAAACATGTGAAAACCGAATAAGACAACCGATTATGAGAAACCCGATGAGTGAAAAAATTAACGAGATTAACAAAGAATATACCACTAGAAATTTGATAAATATATATATATATATATATATATATATATATATATATATATATATATATATATATATATATATATATATATATATATATAACTGAATCACGAAAATTAGGAACGTGAGGAATTTATGAATAACGTTACAGCCACGAGGAAAATGAAACAACGGAGAACTGCGAGGCCTTTCGACTAATGGACCATTAGTCGAAAGGCCTCGCAGTTCTCCGTTTCATTTTCCTCGTGGCTGTAACGTTATTCATATATATATATATATATATATATATATATATATATATATATATATATATATATATATATATATATATATATATATATATATATATGTGTGTGTATAAATGGCTGATTAAATTACCAATCAGGACGGACTAAAGCCGGTCGTGAGTGAGGCTAGAGTATTGCCGTTCAAATCCAACGGTACCGCGTTTGAAACTCAAGAGTCCAAAAACTTTTATGAAGATCGTCCAAGAAAGAAAACTGAAGAAAACGCTTTAAAAAATAACTTAACAAGAATCAAGAAGAAATCAAGACCCCAATATAAATGGAAAAAAACTGAAGATGCATCGAGAAAGAAAAACGAAGATTAACGACCAACACAGCTAGAGGAAAAGAATATGCATCGCGGAAACCAAAATCAACAAGAATAATATTAATAAATAAATAAAATGGGGATAAGAAGGATATACCCCCCCCTAACTGGTGACCCTCAACGGCCGAACAATCTTCTGATCTTCGTTACAACTTCACCTGACCTCCTACTAGAGATTTAAGAGAAAGTGCTGCTGGGAACTTCAGAGACCTGCGGAAGGAGAAGCCATTACTCATTGATTAGAGACAAGACTTCGTTTGCTCTCCTCAATCCCTCTAAATTAGCTCCACTCATCACGCAGACTCGGAGGCCGTAGGAGAGAGAGCTACTACTCATCGATTAAGAAATCAAAGACTAGTCTCTCCCCATTCCTCAAATTCACTCCACTTTCTAGAAAGGGACCTGTGTAGGGGTGCGAAAATGTATGAGATAAATTCCTTCCAACTCGATAATATAAATACCGATAAATTTACCAACTCAAAACGGACTAAAGCCAGTCGTGAGGCTAGAGTATTGGCGTTTAAATCCAACGGTACCGTGTTCGAAACTCAAGAGTCCAAAAACTTTTATGAAAAAATCTCAAGAAGAAAACAGAAGTCAAGGAAAACGGAAGAAAACGCTTGAAGGACCAACTCAACTAGAATCAAGAAGGACCAAGAAATCATCAACTCGAAATAAAATGGAAGAAAATGAAGATGCATCAAGAAAGAAAAACGAAGATTAACAACCAATCCAGCCAAAAAGAATACGGAAGTCAAGAAGAATAAAATGGATTCGAGGAAGACAACCTGCATCGAGGAAACCAAATGAAAAAGCAAGATGAACAAGAATAATATTGATAAATAAATAAATGGGGATAAGAAGGATATGCCCCCCTCCATATATATATATATATATATATATATATATATATATATATATATATATATATATATATATATATAAAGAAGAAGAAAAGATGCGAAAGTAGCACAACAAAAAATTAATAAATACAAAAAATAAAGATGCTCGATTGAGCAAAAAGAAAACAAAGGCTCGAATGCTAAATTTATATAACTATGTAATAAACTTAAAATTACATCAAAAAGCAAAACAAAACAAAAAGGAAAGCGTTAGCCAGGCAATCCGGTACAAACCACTATCATCCTCATCTCATCGTTCATCCTACACTCATTCTCATCCCATCAACACACGCTTTACACAGTATTTTTTATCTATCCTATCATTCTCTCTACATTCTAGCTTTATACTATCTTGAATCTTACGTAAGGCACACGGTGGATGGCAGTCGACCAAATGATGATAATAAATAAAAATAATGACAAAATTTCTTATATTGTGCTCTTCAAGGCCGGAGCCCTTCAGAGAGCGCCCGTTTGGCTGTGGGCTAAGATCAGTTGAGTGAGTAGACAATCCTGAACAGATGCGTTTTCAGGAGTCGCTTGAAAGTGGTAAGTGAGGCAGCAGATCTAATTACGGCTAGAAGAGCATTCCAAAGCTTGGGGGCACAGACTGAGAAGGAGCGGTCGCCCATTGAGCAGAGGGACGAGCGAGGAGTATTCAGGAGAGGAGCATGAGGTGACCGAAGGGCCCGAGGGGCAAGGTGTTGGAAAAGAGCAGAGGAAAAGTAGGTTGGGGCCTTTTGGTGAAGGACCTTGAAAGTGAAGAGAAGAATCTTGAAGTGAAAACGATATCTGACAGGTAACCAGTGCAGTTCCTGAAGCAGGGGCTTAGAAGGGGATAAGCGAGAGCGACAGAGGAGTAGTCAGGCAGCGTAGTTCTGGACTAGCTGAAGGGGGTGTAGAGAGGAAGATGGTAGATTTACAAGAAGAGAGTTACAGTAATTAAGGTGGGAGGTAATGAAGGCGTGGACAGCAGTCTCAAGACTTTGGCGATCGAAGTGAGAGAGAATGCAGGAGAAGTTACGGAGGAAACAAAGGGAAGATTTACTAATATTGTGGATGTGGGGCTTGAAGGAGAGATGCTCATCGAACACAACACCCAGATTTCTAACAGAGTCAGAGAAAGCGACAGAATTTCCACCCAGAGGGAGGGAGGTAAAGAGGGATTTAACTTTGTATACTAGAGCGGGGGTACCAACCAGAAGAACTTCAGTTTTGGAGTGGTTAAGTTTGAGGAAGTTAGCCGATAGCCAGTCCGAGATAGAAGAATAGGCAGATTGAGTGGGCAATGGTCGAGGGGAAAGAGGAAATAAAGATTTGAGTGTCATCAGCCTAGAGGTGGAAGGATAGACCGAGATTACGTGGGAGGGAACTAAGAGGGAATAAGTAAATACGAAAGAGGAGAGGGCCGAGGACAGAGCCTTGAGGGGCACCAAAGCGAATGGGAGTGGGGGTTAGAGGAGACATCGTTAATCACTACAGATTGGGTGAGAGACGAAAGGTAAGAGCGGAACAAGTCGAGAGCAACACCAGAAATGCCAAGGAAAGAGTGGAGGCGATCAAGCAAGACGGAATGGTCAATAGTATCAAAGGCAGAGGAGATGTCAAGTAGAATGAGGATGGAGGCACAACCCCGGTCAGCAGCTCCACGTAAGCAATCAGTAACATTGAGTAGAGCGATTTCGGTAGAGTGCCCAGCTTTAAAACCTGATTAGTAAGTCTCATTAATATTACAAGCAACGATGTGAGAATTAATGCGCGAAACAACTACTCTCTCAAGGACCTTAGAGAGAAAGGGAAGTTGCGAGATCGGGCGATAGCTAGCTGGGTCGGAAGGGTTAAGCCTCGGCTTTTTAAGGATCGAACAGATTTAGGCACATTTGAAGGAAGAAGAGACGACACCAGTAGCAAGGGAGTTAATGAACAGGTGGAGGGGCATTGGGAGTATGACAGGCAATATTTTGCTTAATAGCTTGGGGAAGGGGGTGCGAGTCACGAGGGGAGACAGATTTTTTAGAGCGCGAGAGTAAGGCATGCAGCTCAGAAGCGGTCACGGCAGGAAATACGTTGAGCGGCCGGTGGTGGAGGGGGAGGGGGGGTGAGATCAGGAAGAATGTGAAAGGCCTGATCAGGCAGTTGCGGGAGGAAGGCACGAAGGTTGATGACCTTATCAGCTAAGAATTTGGAGAGGATGGTGATGCTGATGGGGGTAGGGACTTGGTGTGAGGAGGTAAGAGAAGAGAGCAGGCGGAAAACGGCACGGGGTTATTCTTATTGTCAGCTAGCAATTTTCGCGAATGGGTTTCACGAGCAGATTTCAGTTTAGCCAAGTAGAGAGATGTCGCAAGACGGTAAGTGAGCGAAAGAGCAGTTGTATCTTGCCCGCGGGAGCGAGCTTTACGAAGAGCTCTTTCATGGGCACGTAGAGACTGTCTCGAGCGTAGGAGTTCCAGCGAGTACCATGGGGCGCGGTGACGGCGAGAGGACGAAGGAGTAATAATGGGGGAGTGGGCATTAAGGCAAGTTAGGAGGGATTGCTCAAAGGATGAGAGGATTTGGTGAGGGGAGGGGAGAGCGTCGGGAGGGGGTAAATGCACTGATATGAGGGACGAAGAGAGGGGGCTTAGCGGGGCGATGAAGGGCTTATCGCTACTCATTAAATGCCCATGTGCAGGGCAGGATTAAGACCCTTAGAGGCCCTAAGCACTAAAACTTTGGTGTTTCCATACATTCGTAATTCAAAATATAAACAATAATAAACCATAAAATGAAGTTTTATTTGGCGAAATTTTGAAATTAAACAAAACTTGCAATAAGAAGGAAAATAATATTTATTTTTGTATGGTTCCATTTTATTTATAGTTGAATAATCTAGTCGTACTCTGTTTCCTTGCAAAGTCTTTGACGGATCCTCATAACCAATCTTACATAACACATCTGCTTCTATACATAATAGAGATAATGCATCCAGTTTGCCTTGTTGCATAGTTGTTCTGAGGGGATTTTTGATATATTTCGACCGTAAAAATGACCGCTCAGCTAAGTAATTTGTGACCATTAATGTGAAAAATATACGGAAGGCAATGTCTTCATTTGGAAAGGCACACTCAATATTGTGTTTGACAATAATTTTATAGAGTTCTGCATGACTGAATCTTGTTTTTACATTTTTTTTATTGCCCTGAACTTATGGCGCACATATAATTGAAACTCCTGAACTCAGCTGAGAAATTACTGTTGAAGTCCTCTGGGTAAGCATCAATCAGCTTTTGACAGCACTGAGAATACTTTTCAATTTTAGTAGAGGATGAAGTGACATTATATGACATCATCTAGAAAAGAAAATCTCTGCTATTTCTTTATATATCTCTCCTCTTTTCTTCATCTCAGTTCAAGTTTGTCAACAATTGTGCAAAAGGTGGTGATACAAAATTTATCTCTGGCATTCAGATATACTTCTGGTGTATCTCCGTCATTGGGTACTTTCTTTCTAATACGTTTGAGAGCTGTAGCTGCCTTGTAATCAACATCTGGTAACATTTCCTTTGCATCTTTTTCAAATCCATCTGGTGAAGTGCACACTTGGTCAGCTGATTATATATACAGATTTGCACATGTTTTCAAGTTCACATGCTCATTTTGTAGAACTTTGCTTACTCTGTGAAAATTCTGCCAAATCTCATTCCAAAAATTCCCAATAAAAAAAATTCTAGCTCTTGCATCTTATATGCAGTATTATTTGTTTCTCTGCTAGCGTCTTCCTTTTGTGACTGGTCTTCGGCTATATATTCTTATTCTTCTAAAATTTTAAGGAAAGGTTTCAAAATTGCTGGTATTGCCATAAACTGTGCCTCCCATCTTTTATTAGAGAGGGATTTCAAGACACTTTAATTTTTAATGCGGTCTTTAAGAATTTTCCACCGGCTGGTTGAGGCTGAAAAAAGGTATAAAGTAATTATACTGTAGAGAAGAAATAGCAGCCTCTTGACAGCATCCAACAGCAGTTCGGCCAACCAGATTTAGTGAATGAGCTGCAAAGGGTACATATATATAAAATTTGTTTGTTTCTAAAAATTTTGCTGCACCCCCTTATAGCGCCCGGACATGTTAGCAGCATTATCATAAGACTGACCCCTACATTTTGAAAAATTTAGCCTACAAGCTTCACGTGAATACTGCAACTCCTGGTTTGCCATTTTCTCACCGGAGGGGCTTTCTATTTACAGAAATGTTAAAAAGCGTTCAATAGGCTGTCCATCTTTTAAGTACCTAAAGGTAATACTTCAGATTTGGAGCGTACGGTAGGCGGCGCTGTTAGTAGGCTACAATTTGGGGCTACAAAATATCTCTTATGACGTCAGACGGTAGCTTCAGATGTGACCAATCACGGCGTTATATTTTTATGTTGTTTTGGGGATTTTTAACTTTTAGTCTGTATTATTTACTAAATATATGCGCCTCTGCTCGTTTATAGTTTTTTCTAAGTTAGGTAAGGTTTCTTGATGTCTTTTATTGTTTTTGTTTTTTTGTTTTCGTATTTTTTGTTTCGCAGTGAACGATAAGAGCTTCTTACTGGCAACGTCGTAGCTATAAATAGAACCCGCTTAGCATTTTTTTTCTGTTTCGTTATGGCTTTTTCGTGCTCTAGTTGTGCTTCTTCGTTATTCGAATTCGGGTTTATTTTGCATGATCGCGAAAAACTTTTAGATTATTTAGAGGCGCATAAACTAATCAAGAAACCTATAAAAGTAAGTATTGTTTGTCATTAGGTTAGGTTTTTCTGCTAGTAAAAAGCTGTTTTTTTGGGGAAAAAACAGTAAATTCAAGGGGACTGCTCGTGTGGGAGATATCACTGCGGAGGACCACCCTGCGATGATCCTGAGTTTCAATCAATTGGGGGGGTATAAACTCATATACAAAAAAATATAACGCTGTAATTGTTCACATCTGACGCTACCGTCTGACGTCATAAGACACATATTGTAGCCCCAAATTGTAGCCTACTAACAGCGCCACCTACCGTGCGCTCCAAATCGGAAGTATTACCAAACTAAAATTATCAGAAGATTTACCTTCGTCTCCAATGAATGCATGAACCTTTTGTGTCATTAGTTGAATAAGTTCCTCGCAGGTAGTTTTTGACAGATTTCGTAATGTGGCCTGCTTTAAGTGGATCAAACTGGCTTATGAGTTCAAATAGTCCTAAAAAAAATTCCATTTTGCAATGATAAATACCTTTCTTCTGTTCCTCGAAAAGCCAAGCCACGTTCAGCTAACGTCCATATAACAGCTATGACACGCTTTGAGCCATGTTCCTAGTGATCACGCTCTTCCTGACTTTGTTTCTCCAACAGTGACTTCAACCCCGAACCTTGTCTTCGAGTTAAGTATGTTAGTAATGAGTCTCGGTAAGTAGTGCTTTTCTCATGCTTAGCAATTACAATAGTATTTCGTTAGTCACTGAACCTTCCTCTTGTAACAAAATTTGAGAATGTTTTATGAACAAACAGGTTACAAACAAAACATTAAACTCATCCTGTTGATAGAGAATACAGTAACCACTCTTGTGTTTCTCACCATTTGCTTTTGTCCCAATAAAAAAGGTTTCTGTGAACAATACCTTACTGGTTTGTCACTATTAAAATGGCGGTAAGGTAAGATTTGTCAAATGGCTCATTGTGGCATTGACAGTTACTGGGTTCACAAGCGATTCAATAGCCACATCATCAACAGAGAAATCAAGCCACAACCCTGAATATTTTGCTAAATTTTGATTTTCTTCATCTTTTACAGACACCCCCTCCCTCTCTGGGATCTTTTCTTCAGGGGTTGTCTCAGAGAGGCTCTGGCCTTCTCGTGGCGAGGGGGGTCAGTCCTGGGCCCCTTAGGGGTCCCATACCTGCCAACAAGACTTTTGACATGCCCCTCATTCTTTCCTCCCCTATTACGTTCTTACACTGCCCTTTACTTCCCCCTCTTCGTTTACCTACCTAGTGGTCCTTATGGATAACCGACCTCTGTTCGTTTAATGGATTGATTCCGAATTGTTCTTTCATGAAGGTGGAAGAGGCTAGGCATCTCCACCGCCTTCGTCTACCGAATGCCCAAGGAGAAACCCATCGTTGGTCCCTTTATCCGTGCGTAGGAGAACTCAGGCAGCCTCTTATGGTTTGTAAAGATAGTGTGTTTGATCCGTATCCATTCTCCAATACGACATACCGGGCGTAACTGATTGTAGAGTTACAGTAGTGCCGGGCCCTTGTAAGCCTCCATGGTGGGGAGTCCCGAGGGAGAATGCGAAGTTTTTTCTTTTTGCAATGGCTAGCCATAAACCTAAAACCTCCCCTTCTCGTAACGGTTTTCATGCCAAACGTTCCTTAGCTTCCCTTTCAACCTTCCCTCACTCGTTATATCCCTATTCCAACGAAGTAGACCCAGATTTAGATTATCCCCGCTTTCTTGTCATGACTTCGTCATCCGACACCCCACTTGCAAAAGTCGATGTGTTCGACGTCAATGAATCTTTTGAGTTCCGCTGTGGTGAACCCAGCCAGATGTGGTCAAGAAGTGGTGGTGATGTCGTAGTCGAGGTGTCATCTGACTTCAACACAACCTTGTGCGAAATCTATCTCCGATAGCTGAAATTCCAGTAACTGTTTCGCCCCATCCACGTCTGAATTTTGTCAAAGGCGTCGTCCGTTCAAACGAACTAAGGGACTACGACCCCACCCGCCTTCAGAGCAAGCTTAGTACCCAACGTGTCACACACGTACACAGGGTGACTAAAACATTAGGCTCCACTAGAGTGCCAACCGCCACACTGATTTTAACATTCGAACGACAAGAACTGCCGCAGTATATTAAAGCTGGGTACCTTCGTGTCCCGGTAAGTCCCTACATCGAACTACCCAGATGTTGCTTCAATTGCAATCAATTTGGACATGTTGGCCGTGCCTGTCGGCACCACCGCTCCTGCGTGAATTGTAGCTCTGACTACCATGGCCCCGAATGCACCAAAACACCTCGCTGTGCCAACTGCGGAGGTACCCACAGTGCTGCGTTAAAACTCTGCTCTATATTTTTATATGAAAAGGAGGTGCTCACTTTGCGCGACTCCCTACGTCTAGATATAAGAGAGGCCCGCCAGCGTGCTCGAGCACAAACCTCACCACTCAGCCGTTTCTTCTCTGACGTTTTACGTGACGCTGGACGAAACAGACAATCACGCTTGAGTTCCGACGCGCCTGAAGCACTTCATTCTACATCTACTCTCAGCGTCAGAAACATTCAAAATATGCAGTCGAAGCATCGCTCTCACACCGATATAACCAATGTAGTCCCCCTCTCTTGAGCAGCTATAGCTGGGGGAGAGGCTCAGGGTGAGACACTTGAAAGACATCAGATGCTATTTGAAATAATCCTCAACATCGACCAGTGAAGGTTCATCCACCCGGCCCCAAGAACCAAAGCCCAGTGGTAAGAGGAAGGATTCCTCACCTGGGTCATCGACCACCAATAAGCGGGCAGCCTCTGGAGATGACTCGGCCGAACCCCGAGAATCTTCAATTTACTCTTTCCCTATTGCCTAACGTTCTATGCCCTTAAGTACGTCCCACCCTTCACAGGACTTAGGCCCCATCCTGATCCAAACGATGGCAAATATACACCCAGCTCCACACACCTCGCTTGGATTGCCTGTTCGTTCCACTCACCCTTCTACTCATGATCCGATGGAAGCAGTTGATACTCCAACATCCCAAATCGGAGTGGTTGGACCAACCCCTCAAACATTGAAAATTCCCTCGACCCATGAATTCGGATCTAACGGCCGAAAATCCCTTCTCAATCTTCCTTTTTCCGACAGGATGTGAGCCCATATTACAGTCAAGGGCCTCGGTCAATTCTCCAAACATCTCGAAAATAGCCCCAGTTACTGCTTCCTCTAGGGTATCTCCCCCTGCAAAAGCAAGCTCCTCAAAATCTGCTCTCCGTCCCCCAAGCTCTTTGGGGTGAACCTCAAACACAATATCGGCCACAAAAGAGAAAAATATATCTACAGTGGTATCTAACAGTCCCACACAATATCTTCCATTTTACAATGGAATTGTCAAGGCGTTCCTCCAAAACAGGAAGAACTCAAAATTCTTTTGAAGACTTTCCACCCCGCTGTTATTTGTCTTAAGGAGAATAAACTGGGTACACGGCCCTTTACGACGGTACCCGGTTTTCTCACCTTCAACTCTATTGCTCCTGTTGGAAGCTCCTCTCATGGGGTGTCAATCATGGTATCTTAATCCCACCATGTATTTCCCATCCACCTACCTACTACCCACCAAGCTGTTGCCGTGGGGTTTTTTTTTACTAAGCTTTTTACCGCTTGCTCTATTTACCTACCCCCTTGTTTATCATTGCCAAGACCCGACCTTTTAGAATTTATAGACCAGTTGCCCTCCCCATTTTTATTACTAGGAGATTTTAACGCCCGTCACCCATACTGGGGCGACATCACTCGGAATGTCAAAGGCAATGTTTTAGTCTCTTTTATTATTCGACTTTCTTTGTTTTAAACACGGGCGATTTTACCTTTAATCATGTCCGGATGAACTCTTTTAGCTGTGTTGACCTGTTTGTTTGTTCCACGGATTGCTTCACGGAATTTCGATGGTCAATTCTTGAAGATCTCCATGGGAGTGACCACTTCCCTATTGTCTTGTCGGCCCTTCAAGTTAGCCATTATACAACCATTATTCTTAAGTGGGACTTAGGTCATGAAGATTGGGAAGGTTTCCAAGAGGCGTCCTTCACAAGTGCATCCTTGGAGACCTTCAATGGAGTGGACGCGGCAGTAGAATACTTTACATAGACTATCTACAATGCAGCATCATATACCATTCCACGGAGGCGACCCGCCACGGGTCGCCCATGCCCGATTCCGAAAGAACCCAACTTTTGGCAACAAGGTCGACCGAAACCGAGCTCGTGCATTTCGCCAAAGAACCCTTCATCAGGCTCGCCGAAATTCATGGCGCCGTTACGTTTCATCAATTTCCTACTTGACACCTACCGCTAACATCTGGAAGAGGATTAATAAGATCAGGGGCTGTTATGCTGATCATCATACCTCCACACTCAACTTACACGCTTCCTTAGAGAATGACAGCCTGGCGGTTAGCTATGCTTTTGCTGACCATTTCCGCGCTGTCAGCAGTGTCAGCCGTTACGATACAGATTTTCTATTTCACGAATTAAAGGAAGAGTCTCATTCTCTCAACTTCACAACAAAATCTAACTTTCCATATAATGCTTTATTTAGCATCCATGAGGTGCGTAGCGCTTTGTCCCTTTGCAGAACCACTTCCCCAGGCCTCGACGAGATCCATTTCGATATGATTCGGCACCTACATCCACACACTACTCTCTTCTTATTTGATTTGTACAACCTTATATGGGTGAAGGGTTTTTACCCATCATTATGACGCATTGGGATCATCCTTCCCTTTGTCAAACTGCGCAGAGACGTGTTGGACGCAGATCACTACCACCCTATAGCTCTTACCAGCTGTTTGAGTAAGTTGCTGGAAAAAATAGTGTTGGAGCGCCTAAACTGGTTCCTAGAAACCAATCACCTTCACTCTCCATTTCAATTTGGCTTCCGCAAAGGTACCCTTGACCTCCTAGTACGTTTTGAGGGATCGGTCCGGAAAGCTTTTTTCATTAAAGCACCGAGTCCTGGCCCTATTTTTCGATATTGAGAAAGCCTACGACACAACATGGAGATACGGCATTTTGAAGCAGCTATACGTCTGGGGTATGAGAGGCCTTTTACCGTCACTTATTCAAAGTTTTTTAACATCTCGATCTTTCAAGTTACGTGTTGGAGACGCATACTCTGATCTGCAGCCCCAAGAGGAGAGAGTTCCTCAGAGCAGTGTTTCAAGCTTTTTATGCTATATAATTACGATCAATGATATTATTTCGTCTCTACCAGAGGGTGTATCGGCAACTCTATTTGTCGATGCTTTAGCACTATACTGTTCCTCACCTTGCTTTCCATCAGCAGCGCATCGGCTACAACGGGCGGTCGATGCTGTCTCCAAAAGAGCACAACTTAAGGGATTCCGCTTTTCGAAGAGCAAAACCAAAGCAATGTATTTCCACCGAGGCAGAGGGGTTCTTGTCCCGCCATCTATCTCCTTACAAGGCGAAGATATAGAGTATGTCTCTGAGTTTGGGTTTCTTGTCATAACTCTTGATCTAAATTTATCCTAGATACCACATCTACGCCGTCTTCGAACGAGCTGTCTGCGGGCTCTAGACATTTTAAAAGTCCTCTCACACACTTCGTGGGGCAGTGACCGACAAACATTGTGGACATTATACACAACCTTCGTCTGATCCAAATTGGATTATGGCTTTCAAATTTACTTATCGGCTTACCTTTCAGCCCTTAAAATGCTGAACCTCATTCGAAACCTCGGAGTTTGCCTCTCCAGTGGCGCCTTCCGTACTGCCAGTGGGGTACTCCCTTTGCCCTACCATAGACTTCAAATCTGCATGCGATACCTCTGCCGAGTGCAGCAAGTCCCTGTATCAGAGGTGGTCTACAGATGCCTGTATGCTGCCGAATCAACGGTGACATATGATAAGTTGCCATCTTTACCCAGCCCTTTGAACCTTCACATAGGAGATCATCTCTCTAACCTGGATGCTCCAAGGGTCCTTACCCTTCCATCCTTACTGACCCCTAGTTGACATGCTCCTGTCACCACAGTATGTACCAACATGTGGGGCTTGGAGAAGTCTTCCATGGACCCTCGCATCATTAAGAGCCTGTTCTTAGAGCATTCGACCTCACACAAACAATGCTGCCAATTATACACGGATGGCTCTAAGTCGGACAGTGGCGTGGACGCCAGCAGCATCCATTTTTACCGCTGAACTTTCAGAAATCCTTTTAACCTTTAGACTCATCCAAATTTTACCTTTTTTATAATTTTGTCATTTTTTTCCGATTTAAGGAGTTTTACAGTGAATTAGATCTTTTAATGCGTCCCACCCCTTAGTCACAGAAATTTGCAACCGGCTGGTCCAAAATGCGTCTGGATATACGAGTAGAATTATTTTTTGCTGGGTCCCTGGCCATGTGGGGGTCCTGGGCAACGAAAGGGCTGATCGGCTTGCCCGCTCAGTACATTTTGTGTCCCTGAGAACACGGCTCTGCCTTTTAGGGACTACTTTCCTTCAATAAGAAAATATATTTTTCAACTGTGGCAGAATGAATGGGATGACTGTTCATCATCCAAACTATACAAAATTAAAAATTCTATTCACTCTTGTCCCTCGAGGCGTCCTAGATTTGCGGTCGTTGGAGGTAGCCCTTTGCCGAGTTCGTATTGGCCACACAAGACTTACTTACGGCCATCTTGTTTCGGGTGATGTTCAAACCAGCCCTTGCTGTCGTTTTTGCGAGGTGGGGACCAATCGGTTGCCCACCTTTTATTAGATTGCACCCATTTCGCCACGCTCCTGATGTCCTGTTTCCCGACCCTTTTAACTATCCCTCAACACACCCGTCTTCGATTCATATTGGCAGAGGAATCTTTTAACCCTTCGTTTTTTAAAAATTTCTATCACAAAGTGGTCTCCTCCACCTTTTATAGATAATTTGCCTAGTTTTATCCTAGCTGCCATATAGAATCCACTTGGATTGGGCAGCAACCCACTAGTTCCTTACCTTAAACCTCTTTTACAGACGAAATAATTTCACTGCCATCGCCATGATCCACTAAGCTTCCATTTTCAGCATTTTTTTTAGCCTTAGAATGTATTGTAAAGTAACTCGAATTTGCAGTAGAGGTATCTGTATCAAGAGAATTTACAGGCAAAATGCTATAAGTTATGAGACATGCGCTAGATGAACCTGCTTGTGACACCTCATATTTTGATTCTGAAGTGATCAAAGTGGTATTCACCGTATATCTGTCCACCGCTGATGACAGAGATTGGTTTTGACCCGGAATCTGTATATCATGTTGTGGAGCTTGTGTGAAGAAATCATTTACGTTTGCAGTCTTGCGCTCTAATTCCCAAATCTTTTCTTGTTTGATAGTTTTCGCTTTGTGGACTACTTAACTGAATCCGTTTCATCTTGGATCTCTGGGGTCTGTTAAATACAGAAATAAAAGATAATTTGCTTGAATTATTATGCGGCAATCAATACAGCTACACATTATCATAAACAAAACAATGAGGACAATTTGATTCCCAGCTTACTGCTGAATCTTGAGCTTTAATTAATAAAGACAGATTTTGTTTTTGAATCATTTTTTCAAACAAATTGTATAGAGGAAATAAAGATATCACTTATAGTTTTTAAGAAAAAAACAAACACGAAATTTTTTATTTTTTGTCATTTTTTCATAAAATAAAAAAAACACTAAAATAAAACTATAGGTGGTATCTTAATAAAAAATGCTACAATTTGTATAACTTGCAAAGACAAATCGAATGCACGTAGTTGTAGCGATTTAAAAATGCCTACTAAAAGTCAAGGGTCTTTTTTTGGGGGGGGGGGGAGGGCGGGATATCTCTTTTTCTATCGCGAAATCGGAAAAAAATCACAAGAACAAAATCTAGTTTTTTTTCATTTCTTTATAAGTGTACCAAATTTACGCACTAGTTTTAAAAATAAAAAAAAGTTATAAAGAAAGGAGAACTTTCCTAATGCTGAAGTATACATTCCAAATTACCAAAAATTCGGCTCCCTTGAAAAATTTCCTTTTCGAAATTTCGGTATTTTTAAGTCGCAAAGGATCCAGAAGGATTGGCCGTAGCGCAATGATTCAAAGTGCATTCAATTTGTCTTTTCGCCTCTACAAATATGTCGAGGTGTTTTACGATATCATTTATAGTTTTTGAGAAAAAACATCAAACACAAAAATCGGTATTTTTGTAATTTTTTGGAAAATTTGACAAAAGTAGTCATAAAATAATTTTACGATTTTATAAAACCTAAGACAAAAATTTAGTTTTTATCCTTGTATACGTATGCATCCCCGTGGGTGCCACAGGAAATGATTGATTGATTGATTGTACGTAATTCAACTTGCATAATAAAAAATAGGAGAAAACTTCGGATCCTTAGCGATTTTAAAATACCCCCCAAAATGCTGTTTTTTCGTGTGTTTTTAAAAAATATTTCGGTTTCTGTCGGGAAATCGGAAAAATGCACATGAACAACTTTGATACGTATTTCAATTCTCTATTAGTGTGTATTAAATTCCATCATTCTAACTATAATAATAACAAAGGTAGCATTTTAATAGATTAACAGCCAGGGCTGAGTGTGCTATTGGAATAGTTATTACGCAACTTAAAGCAAAAATGATGTAATGAATGCACATGCAATTAACACCAGTAACAGTTGACAACTAGACTAAGAACATACGAGCACTTGCGCTTTTTCGAACGCGTACTAGACTTGTTCAAAACTGGTATAACTTCCAATCTGCTTTATAAACAGAACTTATTCATTTTCCATTAAATTTTGAAATATGTTGTAAATGTAATTAATTTAATAATTTAAATGATCAATTCGGCTATGAAAAATTTCCTTCCCTTGATGCTCTAAGTACGTGCTTCTTTTGCTTATAGGGTTAATCCACCACTGCCCATGTGTGATGAGTGTATGGTCGATTCGCAGACGATAAAGAACCACCTCAGATCTCCGACGAGCTTGATAACATCTAGCCCACGGTAAAACCGAGTTAATGGAATGCAACTTTTTACGGATGCAGCCATCCCATTCTGACTGAATGTAGTCCCAAATAAAGAATAAAAGTCACGATAAGGCAGACTGCAACAAATCGGTGTCTAGGGGATGCAATTTGAGCTACCTCATCGGCCCGCTCGTTCCCCTGGACTCCGACATGACAAGAAACCCAGCAAAACTCTACTTTGTATCTGGAAGAGATCTTGACCAGCCAGGAATGTATTTTTGAGACAAGAGGATGCTCAGAAGTTAAAGAGCGCATAATACGCTTCTCGGATGAATAAAAACCGTAAAGGCAGTAAAATGCAAGGTAGATAAAAGGCGTAAGGCTAATAAAGCTCGGCGGTAAAGATGGAAGCTACCCCCGCTAATGACTCAGAGACCATATGTAGATCCCGGTGAGACCACCATCGTCCATTTTAGACCCATCTGTGAAGAGATGACATGATGGAGTGTCAGGTGTCGCATGTTTAATGAACATAGCACGTATCATATGCGGGTCAACCAGAGACTTCTGCATGTCAAAGAGAGTCGTGTAAATATTTGACAAGGGGAATATACACCGGGGGTGGGCGGAAACGAGAAGGGTAAAACTGAGTTGCATGGTCCTAAACGGAAAACATGTTTAGCTACACGAAGTCCCAAGCGCCGGTGTATGGATAGAGATATGTCATAGGCTGTTACAGACCCTGGGGAACAGACACTTTTGTAGGCCTCTGAGCAAGTGAGCTACTGAATACGGAAAATGTACAGTAGACAGACCAGGAGGCGGTGGTGATAGAGTGGGAAAATGCCAGCCTTTGTATAAATGCTCAGTATAGGGGAAAAGCAGAATGCTCCACTGGATAGACGGAGGGGCAGGTTGAGGATAGGATCCAGCAGACAGAGAAATGAGCGAGAGGCCGAGAAATACACCTCACTACTATATTCCAACTTGGACTGTGCGAGAGAGGTATATAGCATCCACAAAGTGAGGCTATCCTTCCCCAAGAGGTGTGGGAGAGCATCTTTAATAGGTCCATCTTCCGGAGATATCTCCGTCACAGATCACAAAGATGGGGACACCAAGTTAGTTTGGTATCGAGGATCATCCAAAGGAGCCGTATCTCTGGCACAAATTCATAACATAACATAACATAATTTCACGGATGACAAAAGCCACAAGGGCCTATCAAAGGTCATCCGCATCTGTCAAAACCCACCCACAAAATGTATCCATGGGATTGTGTCAGATCATGCATCTATTAGGTTGAGGAATAAGTTCTTGCGGTTTTTTTTTAATGTTGTGTTGATTTAAGTTTTGTTGACGTGATTTGTGCACATATTAAGAAACAATAATAAATAATGAGAGCAAAATTTGCAAAGGTTAGGCTACGCCTCTTTACAGCGTAGACTATTAGGCTTTTGCTTAGGCTACGTCTTGAAGTTGAGTAATAAGTCATTGCGATTTATTTAAAAGTTGTGTTAATTTATTTTTTTGTTCTTTACCCTCAAAATGGAATGTCAAGTTGAAAGAAAGGCGCATTTTCGAAACTTGTTATTCATTTTAAATCGAGACGGGAACAATGCAAACGTAGCCAAAGCTCCTCGCGATATTTGTGTTGTGTACGGAGAAAATGCTTTATCAGAAAGGACAGCTCAATGGTGGTAATCACATTTTAAAAAGGGTCATTTCAATCTTAATAACGAAGAACGTTCTGGTCGCCCCATTAAGTTGGATGAAGATCGATTGAACGACCTTCTTCATAGAAATCCTCGTCAATCGACTAGAAAATTAGCTGTACAATTGGCGTGTAATTAGAAACCTGTAGTGAATTAGCTTCATTCGATGGGGAAAGTTAAAAAACTCGGTGCATGGGTTCCGCACGCTTTGAGCAAAAGCAACCAACTTCAACGCTCCACGATTGCCGCAGGTTTGCTTGCTCGTCACAAGGCTACTCGTGGATATAAGGACAGATTTCTTCACCTAATCATCCCTGGCGACGAAAATGGTGTGTTTATGTCAACATGAACCATCGAAAACAGTGGCTTAGCTTTAATAAAAAAAACACTTGCGCGATTAAAGCAAGGACTTCATCCACGATAGATGATGTTGTGTGTTTGGTGGGATTGTGAAGTCATCATTCTTTATGAGCTCCATGCGAACGAGATTGTCAATGCAGAACTCTACGTTCAACAAATGTATCGACTCGCCGAAGCTATTCGTGAAAAGCGATATCATCGCCGTTATAGAGTCCTTCTGCAACACCACAATGCTCGTCCTCACATTGTCAATATGACAAAAGACGCCATTCAAACGCTTAATTGGGAAATCCTGCCGTATCCTCCACATTTGCCGGACTTGGCTCCATCAGATTTCCATCTGTTCCGATCGCTCTCCAACAACTTGCGCGGCGTTTGATTCAATACTGATGTGGAATTAAGAACCTGGTTAGATGAATTCTTCGAGTCAAAATCCAGAGATTTTTATTGCAGAGGCATCGAAAAACTAGTTGAACGTTGGGAAGAAGTCGTAAATAACAAGGGAGAATACATTATTGATTAAATTGCATATTGTTATCAATTAAAAATGAAGTTTTTCTAAAATTGTTGATGGTAATGAATAAATTTAATAAAACCGCAAGAACTTATTCCTCAACCAACAGGAATGTGTCAAAAACAAAAAGCATCATCATCAAGACTTGTCAAAATCCAAATCAATCATAATATACAATAATAAAAAAAACTGCATCCACCGGAATGAATCCGGAATACCCCCCCCCCCTCCAATATAGTCATCTAATCTGCGTTTGAAAACATTCAAGTTTGGACTGTCTACTGTCTCAGATGGCAAACTATTCCAGTAATCTACCACTCTATTGGTGAAAAAATATTTTCTAACATCTAACCTGCACCTCTGTTTTTTAATTTTTTAAGTGGTGACCCCTAGTCCTATTACTACCTTCCAACTCAAATAACTTGCTAAAATCCAACCTATCAATCCAAGAACTGATTTTAAAAAGCTCAATCATATCTCCCCTCACACATATTCTTTCAATTGAGAACATCTATAGTACCCTCAGTCTATCTTCATATTCAAGGTGCTTCAGGGAAAGTATTATTTTTGTTGCCCTCCGTTGTACTAACATAAACAAATAATGAAACGCTTGCACGAGCGATATTGCACACCTTTTGTGACTTTATAATGTGATAGACCCTCTTTGCCAACAAAATATTACTCCTTGGGCAGTATTACAAAAATTAAGATTCCTATATAGCACTTTAAAAAAAAAATTGTGATTATGTTGCTAATCTACGCTATTAACCAATGTAACAATAATGAGAATGTACATTACACTTGTAGTTGGGCCTTAATCTGCAGGAACAATGTGACATTAACTTACTGCCCCTGCTTCCGGTGAAAGTGCATCGTTTACGTCTTTGAGGCGGAACCCTTTATGAAGGGCCCGGCAGTAGATGGTATCATGCGCCAACTGGAGGTGGCGGGCTGTCGATTCCGGACGTGAAGCGGAACAATAAAGAGCGAGGTCATTTACAAATAAGGTTTAAGACAACCCTTCAGGCAGAGAGGATGCCAGGCTATTTATCGCAATAGCAAATAAAGTAACACTTAATACACTGCCCTGGGAAACACCCTCCTCCTAGACATAGAGATCAGAATAGGTGCTGTCAACTCTAACCCAGAAATTACGAGTAGTTAAAAAAGTCTGGATGAAAACTGATAAAAGTCCCCCCAATTCCTATTCATACAACTGGCAGAGGACTCCATGGCGCCATGTGGTGTCATAGGCCTTCTAGATATCGAAGAAGACAGACGTCACATGGCAGCAACGAGCAAAGGCTTCACGGAGAGTACCCTTCATACGGACAAGAAGATCTGTCATACTCTGCTTCTTACGGAAGCCACACTGGAATGGAGTTAGGAGGCCATGGTATTCCATAAACCACTGCAAGAGAGCATTTACCATTTTCTCCAACAACTTGCTAAGGCAACTGGTGAGGGCTATTGGCCTATAATAGGAAGGAGACAAGCCGTCTCTACCGGGTTTCAGAAATGGTAGGAGTAACACCGTAGTAGGGTAGAATCCCTGGAACTAAATCCAGTTAACAATTATCTAGTAGGAGTGATTCCGTACGGGGATGGATATGCCCGATAAAGTCGCATCTGATATTGTCTAGACCGGGAGACGTCGGGGTCAAACAGACAGCGCTGAGCGTATCTCGGCGGTAGGGAACAAAAAGTTGTAGAACTCCTGTCCACCCACCGATAAACGCAGGGCTTCACTCTTAATTCCAGGTTTGATTCGTCTAAACTCCGCTGGCTAGCGCTCAAAGCTGCTAACATCAACAAAAAGGGATGCCAATATATCGGCGAAGCTGGTGGGATCGCAGATAATTGACTCATTCATCTCATTTCCAGGGATGGAATAACCAGCATATCGACCCCTGATTTTGTTAATTCTACCAGTCGGCCCTTATAACATTCCATCTGGGGAGATATGAAGGGGATAGGCAAAGGGTCGCGTGTTTCAAAACAATGGGAAAATGGTCGCTGTCATGCAGGTCATCTAAAGAAGACCACTTGAAATCAGAGATACAGTCGGCGGAGCCAATAGATAGATCCACACAACTGAAAGAATCAGTTTGAATATGGTAGGAGGTAAAGCGACCAGTTAAGAATGCTAGAATGCAAAAGAATTAGTGGATAAAAAAGATTCAAGGAGACAGCCTTGACAGTTCTTCACTCTATCACCCCATTCGGAGTGTCTGGCATTAAAGTCACCCACGACTAGAAATAGAACTCATGCTAGCCGAGTGGATACGGCGTTGGCCTCCCAACGTCGCGGTATGGGGTTCGATTCCGAATCCTGGCATGAGCGGAAACAAACGTCAGCGCACGTAGAGATCTGGCTACCGACTGGTGGACGCGGTGTGCTCACCCCGTTATCGGGTGAGTTGATCTTACAACTCTCACCTCACACAAAGCAAATCAAAACACTGTTTTCTTTCCTCTCCCGCCTTCACAGCACAACACACACACTCTCTCTGTTCCAAGGAATCCTGCCGATGGGTATCTATATTCACGTACCTCTGGCGCGGAACAGGTCCCTCTCCCCCGAGGTGACGAAGGCTTCCACCTGAACGCTGTTTGGTGTAAAAACATAATACTTCCTGGCACCTCTCCCCAAAAGAGGACCGGCCCCTGGGGCCCTCGGGTCGACCAGAGATTGTCATTCTGACCTTGAATACAAAAATTCATTATCCGGTCGGGGATCCTCCCAGTATCACGGAAGGATTGGCGCTCACTAACTAACTAACGACTAGAAATGGGGTACCGAGATAAGACATCTAAAAATTGAGCCCTTGAAGGGGGCTCATCTGGGGAAATATACATTGAACAGACAATATAAATTCTATTCGTAAGATGGACACGAGCTGCGCCTGCGTGAAGAGTAGGCCGCAAAATTAAAGGCGTGCAAAAGTAGTTAGTGCTCACCAGGAGTAAGACACCACCATGGACCATCCCGCCAGGGGATGATAGAGAATTAAAAACAGTGAACTGATGAAACTTGGGGAAAGGGCGTTTCCCAAGTTTCGTTTCCTGCAAGCATATAACAGAAGGTGATATTTTAAATATTAAACACGAGAATTTCTCCTATTTGTGAAGGATCCCCTGACAGTTCCATTGAAGAACAGCTGCCATCACTCAGACCGGTGAGAGACCAGGGTCGAGATAGTATGGGGGCGGAGAAGCCCCCCAAACAGATGCTGAACGAGAAGAACCCAGCACGGGTGTTTTAGGAGTTTCTGAACGGCGAGGCAATCCCGATTAGAAGAGCGTGACTAGTAATGTGGTAACTATGTTTGTTTCGAGAGACCAAAGTTAGTGGGTCATGACCCGGATGAAAGAGTAGAGACAAGACAGATTTGGGGGTAACATTACTCTCAGTGCGGGGAGGATCATCACTCCTAATGGAGGGTGTGCAACGTAGGTCTAAAGGGAGGTCGGAAGTAGTAGTAGTTCCGGAGGGTTTCAAAGGGACAGGCTTAACAGGCAGTGGCAGATCCAGAAAAAGCGAATAGGGGGTGGGGGTACAATGCCACGATTTTTATGTTTGGAAATTTGCTAAAGCTGCTTATTATGGTACATATTTTTACGAGTAATACATGTGTGATCGTACAAATAATCAGTGCTGAATACATACGAATAAGTTATAGGCATAAATGATGAATACGTACATGTAGTGTAGACTATAATGATGTAGGCTACTTGCAGATCATTTCGCCCACTTAAGTAACAAGGCACATAATAGAAAAAGTATTTTTATTTTTCATGAATAGGCTCTCTCAAAATCGTAGGCCCGGGCCCCCTTTCATTTGCCTAAGTGAAGAGGAGACGGCGGTTTTTCTCCGCAAACTTGTCAATCACTTGACCTTTCGAAACTTTGCATGTCATTGTGGACGGCGAATCGTGCGAGGTCGTTAAGGCGATCCTGGCCAATAGTGCTCGTACACGTCTTTAGCCGTTTCAAGGCTGAGAATAAGCTTTCTGCCTTTGCATTTGAGACCGGCAGAGTCATTAAGATGGTCAGGAGCTTTGCAATGTTCGGGAACATACGGGTCTCAGTGTACTCCTTCGCATTCTTGACAGTCCCGAAGACCGGGGCGGAATTTGTCCATCGCTGTGCCTCCGCCTGCACGAGCACCAGTGACTCAACATTGCACTCGTAGAGCTTAGCGACATTAAGGACGGCATCCACGTCTGCTTTCGAGCCCTTGAGAAGCTCCTTCAACCGGAAAGCAACTGAGATGGTATCAAAACAGGAGGTGCAGCCTCGAAAAGCGATGCAAGCCAGGCACACACTGTAGAATTTCCCTCTGGTCATGTGGGTTTGGGGGTAGGGGGGCCTTCTAACAGAATTTTTTATATGAGCCCATCTGGCGACTGCCTACTTGGGAATAAGTGGCCGTCCTGCTAACAGGAAGGGGAGATGGGTTATGTCTTGGTCGGAAGGTAGTGGTACTCGTATGGGTAAAGGAGACTTGGAAGCATCGTTAGCTTCTTGGAGTGGGGCGTATATTGCTATGGGTGAAGTATACACCACTAACGGCTGAGGGTGTAGTAGTGTGTTGGTGTCCGCCTCCCCTCTCCCGTCTCGAATCCCTTTCTTCTTTTTTAGGGTGTTTGGAATAAGGAGGACGCAGCGAAGTCACTCCGGGTAGGAAGACTCGATAGATTTCTATCGTGTTTACCCATTCATCTGTCTTCCTCCACAGGCTATATTTGAAACAGGAATGAGATTAGTTTGAAGTAATTAACTATTGACTGAATTTAACAGTGAACTTAAATTAATAAAGTAAAGTGTCGATTGGAATTTAAAAAGAAGCTAAATAGTTATTCAGGTGAGTCTTAGTGTGAATGGGTGGGTGGGTATGTATTTGAGTGTAAGAATGTTTAAGTGTGGCAGTAAATAGGTGATTGAAAATGCCTTCTCCTTTCCAGCTTCTTGTGCCGACTGATCAAGCGTCTTCTGGCTTTGAGAGGCAGTGGTAGCCAGCCTCGACTCTCAGTCGTTCTCGTGACAAGGAAGGGACCGCCTACAAATGTGGGCCTTGGAGGGAACCTCCCAGTATCCAGGCAATAATTGGAGCTAGCGTTCCAAAGACTCCAACACAGAAGTTGGGACTAACGAGTGTCCCAGGTCCCGGTGAAATTGAAAGCTTCGCCGAGTCCCGGACCTCTCAAAATTCCGCAGAAAGCGGGCCCGCCTTCCCTTCCCTTCCCCGTTTCCCCTGACTGGCGAGCTCTGGACATTTAGTGAGGGTGCACCCAGTACACGATCTTTGGCAATTCCGATTTGGTACCGACTTATCTAGGGTTTGCGTCCTTTTCTACATTGGCCGATAAAATTGTAAGGCCATATAGATTAGATTAGTGTTACTTGCGGTTTGCTGGATTCAGGAATTTCAAACTTTTTCCCCCTGGCGTTATCTCTGCCGCCCTCTGCTCTCTTTGATTCTAGTCTTCTTCTAATGTCCCTTTCTCTTACCTCTAAAAAACTCCTGTTTCTTGTCTCATTGCTCATTCGCGTGCAATTTTCTCTTTCTTGTACTATATATATATATATATATATATATATATATATATATATATATATATATATATATATATATATATATATAAATATATATATATTATTTTGGGCTTAGATTATAAGGTTATAATAGTATTTTTGGGTGGCTGTGATTGATTAAAGTTTTTTATTTATTTTTCATTATTGTTTTAATAAAGTTAGAATTAGATTCTCCCCTCAATATCCTGTCTTTGAACCACCGAGTGGACCTTGTCAGGGCAGCGGGGATTTTTGGTTGGGGACTAGCGATCCCGCTGCCACATATATTTGGCGCCCGAACACCGACTGCCCGGTGTTTTGAGGAAGGAGAGGAGTGAGAGCCTGTGTGTTTTTCCATGATGGAGGAGGAACAGATTGGGTCCATGGAGTTGGAAGTGAGAAGATTAAGTGAGTTATTGCGGCAGAAGGACAGATAATATGCGCAGTTGAGAGAAGAGAATGATAGTTTGAAGAGAAAAATGAGATTTTTTAAAAAAATTTAGGAGCCTATCTGGCGACTACCCACTTGGGCACAAGTCGCCGCACTTACGACAGCCTAGCACTAGGCTACTTTAAAATAATATTCAAAAAACAACAATAAAAAAGGGGAAATGGCAACAAGTAGGAAGCAAACTCCAGCGTCGGGGGGAGGTCCTCCCCCTCCGGCGCAGGAACGTGCCACCTACAAAGAAAAAAGAAAAAAACTAGTTAAATAAAGGAAAGGCCAGCCTCGCCTCAAAAGTCTATAAGTCCACCAGTCAATGTGCACGAACTCATCTCGAGTACAAGGCACAGGCGGTAGCGACCCCGCCCATCCCGGTCCAGGACAGGTAACGTGCGCGGAAATAGCCCAGACTGGAATATTCAACAAGAATGTACTGAAAAGTCTGGGGAACAACGCGGTCTTCACAGTAGGGCGCTGGTGGGAGCTCCCTCAAATGGCGGTGCGTCCCGCGAGTGTGTCCAATTCTGAGACAAAAGAAAGCAACCTGAAGCCTTCGCGGCATTGGGGGGTAGGTCCATGGGAACAGTCGCGGCGCAATGGCACGCAACTTTAAGTTCTCTTCCACCGTCTCCCATCTTCTTTGCCAAGCAGCCCGAAGAGCTGCCCGTATTCCTGCAATGTAGTCGGTGTGGGGAAGAGCGAAACGCTGGTTCGTTCGCCGAGTCCCCGCGGACTCTTTGGTACCCTCGTCAGCGCGCTCATTCCCCGCAATTCCTACATGTCCAGGAACCCAGCAGAAGATAATCTCGACATCCGCCCGGCTTGCCAAAACCGTGCCATCAGGGAAACACGAATCATGGGATGTGGAGATTCCAATACCCCGAAGCAAAACAGGGCGCTTTGGGAGTCGCTATAGATCACAATCCGGTCTCCGAACCGGGCAAGTCGCGTAATCTCACGTACCGAGTGGTGTATTGCCACCAGCTCAGCCGTGAAGACAGACGCAACGCCTGAAAGAGGCGCGCTGACTTCAAACAGAGGGGATACGGAGTGGAAGCAGACCCCCTCTTGGCACTTGGTTCCAGCGTGACACGAGGTGTGCTACAAAAGATCGAACGCAATACTCTCGTCGCTGTAGAAGCTTTGGGAGCAGAGGTGTGGCGACAAATAGTCAGCGGGGCTCTACCAGGCGCTGCGTCTGTCTTAACGGCCAAGCTGGTGGCAATACACCACTTGGTACGGGAGATTACGCGACGTGCCCGGTTCGGAGACCGGATTGTGATCTATAGCGACTCACAAAGCGCCCTAAGTGCTCTCGGGGCATTGGAATCTCCGCATCCCCTGTTTCGCGATATCCGTGACGCCACGGTTTTGGCGACCCGGGTGGATGTCGAGACGCCACCCTCCAGGGTGGCGTCCTGGGCAGAGGCAAATCACCATCGCCCCGAGAGATATACCTAGCTCTCGGGAGCTTCCTAGCCCTAAATCCAAGGTGCTTAGGCTATGAATGGCATCTATTAGCGGTATAGGCACCGTCGAAATCAGCTGCGGATGCAGTGAAAGCTGTTAGCGACTGAGAGAGGCGAAGGGCTCGCGCATACAGGCGAATAATGCACTGTGCACGGCGTAGAGCGAGGGGAACATCCCCAGCATCGACTAGTAGGCTTTCAATGGGGAAATGCGGAAGGCAGCGGTCGCCAGTAGAAGGCCGGTGTGGTGGATCGAGTCCACCTTCCATAAAACTCGCAACCGTAAACGAGCTTCGAATCAACAAAGGATCGATAAAAAAGTAAGGAAGTAGCCCTATCAGCGCCCCAAGCGCTGAACGTCACGGAACGGAGAATATCCATGGCGCGGGTACAAGAGACCCTAAGGCTGAGAATAGGAGCCTCCCAGGTGAGGCGTCGGTCAAATAGAAGACCAAGGAAACGAACGGTGCGATTCAACCACTTCCAGGCGTGCCCCCATTAAGAAACAAATCTAGGTCGGGGTGGAGACGTGGATGGCGGCAGAAGTGCACCACCTTAGTCTTGGCCAAAGAAAACCGAAACCTGTGCGCTTCGGCATAGCGAGAGAAGCGGGTCAATGCCTGTTAGGGTCGACACTCCAGAGTTGGCATCTGGGCCGTGCAAAAAGAGATCGAAAAGTCGTCCACGTAGAGCGTAGCGAGAACATCTCCCGGCAGCACCGATGTGATGCCGTTGATGCTCAAGGCAAAGAGTGTGACACTGTGGTCACTTCCCTACTGGATGCCCTCTTCCTGCTCAATTGGGCACGAGAGGACTCCCCCCCCCCCGTACTCGGAATCGATGATCTCGCCAAATTCAGCTATAAACATTAGGAGGCGTTCCCTCGCCCCCATTGTGTGGAGAGTGTCCATGATACCGTATCGTTATGAAGTATTATAGGCCTTCTCCAGATCGAAAAACACCGTGGCGTAGTGCTGACTACGAAGGAAGGCATCGCAGATAACATTTTCCAGTCGGAGCAGAGCATCCGACGTGGAGTGGAACTTGCGCAAACCTCACTGTGCAGAAAGCAGATGGACTCCACTATCCAGGAAAAAGGCTAATCTAACATTTACCAATTTCTCCATCAACTTTCACACGCAAGAGGTTAGAGAGATTGGGCGGAAACCGGTCGGAGTAGAGTGATCTCTCCCCGGTTTGCGAAAGTCGAGAACAGTAGCGATTCGCCAGGAATCTAGAAGACCTTTTACCCAGATCCTGTTGAACAAATCTAACGGAAAGGCCATGCCTTGCTCACCCAGGTGTCGAAGCATGGCGTACGGAGCATCGTGCGGAACATGAACGGTGTCCTCGCACGAAGCGAGAGCGGAACGCAACTCACTCACAGTAAACTTGTCGTTGAAGGGTTCTCCGCATCTGGAGGTGAAGTCCAGCCGGCGGCTTTTCGCGACATCACGACGTGCATTGCATGCTGGCCGAGCAGCATCACGGCTAGAGAATGCGGAAAAAGCGGTCGCTGAGGATTCCGCCACGGACGTGGGGTCCAAGATTGCGGTCCCATTCTCCTGGAGAACGGGAGGGGAGGCCTGCGAGAACTTGCCCCGAATCCTTTTGACTCTCTTCCACACCTCAGCTAAAGGGGTCTTCCCGTTAAGTAAAGACACGTGTGCCCGCCAAGAAGAGCGGCGCGCGTGCCTCGAAATATACCGGAACCTAGCCCTAGCCCGATGAAATTCAGCGACAGTGAAATCGTTCGGGCGGCGCTTATAGCGCATGTAGGCATAACGCTTCTGTTTGAGGGCCGTCTCACACTCGGCCGACCACCATGGGAGTGGTAGGCGTGCAAAATAGTGAGACGTCCTAGAAATAGTAGTCAGGCCCACGGCGATGAGGTTGCCGGAGAATAACTCAACGGCCTCATCTACCGACCTAAACTCCTCGACTGAGATAGAGAACTCAGTCAGTTCCTGAAATGCAGGCCACCACGCCCGCGCCAAGCACCACCGAGGTGGTCTCTCAGGCGGCAGTTGCCCTAAAAATGATGTTTGAATAGGAAAGTGATCACTACCATGGAGGTCATCGACCACCCCCAATCAAAATCAGGCTGTGCATCCGAAGAGCACAAAGATAGGTCAAGGCAAGAAAATGAAGCGGTTCTCAGGCAGTGATGCGTAAACTCATCCACGTTTAGGACACCCATCTCAAGCTCTTCGATCAGATCGGCAAGGACTTGTCCCCTGGGATTTATGGAGTAATCTCCCCAGAGAGGATGCCTGCCGTTCAGATCTCCAAGCAAGAGATAGGGCCTCGGCAACCGTGCCACGACGCGGCGGAAGTCCCCCGCGTCAAAGTCAGCTGAAAGTGGAATGTACGCAGAAATGATAGTATACCTCCTATCCAGGTGTAGCTGCACAGCCACTGCCTGGAAGGGGGTATTTAAATAAAAAAGAAGAACGGAGACATCATGCCGGGTGTAAACCGCGCATCCCCCAGCCCGGCCATCCCGCGGTGGTGGGGTCGAAAGACCCTTATACCCCGGGAGGGTGGTCAGGTGGCACGCGCCTAGCATGGTCTCCTGCAAAAAGATAGCTAACGGGGAACGGGACGAGACGAGCCTCCGCAGCTCCTTCCAGTTGGCCCGGAGTCCACGGCAATTCCAATGAAGAAATATGCCCTCCAGGCCTAGCTCGGAGGAGACGCGGGGGCCCTCCTCGAACTGAAGACCCTCATGGGAATGGCCGTACGCTTCCCCAGGGCAGAACACCGGGCGCTATTGGCCGGACAAAGCGCTGTCGCCTTCGAGGACTTATTGGGGGAGGTTGGGCTCGCCATGCGAGTCTTTTACTCCCTCCGCCTCGAAACCTTAGGAGGGCGTTGCGGCTTCGGAGGCGGGGAAGGGGCCCTCTTTTTGAGGAACTACCGTCTCCGAGCCACTCGCTCCACCTCGGGGCGTGGGCGAAGGAGCCGAAGCTCCTTTGTTGCTCTCCTCCTTTCGGGGGACAGCTTCAGGAACTCCCGAAGATGGCCTAGCGACCATCTTCAGGGGTGTTGCCTCCTGTAAGTCTAACGACTCGGCTAGGCGCGTGGCCGTTTAGCCTTACGGGAAACGGTTACGCTGGGGGAAGAGGGGAAGCCCTGGTTGGGTAGAGCCCGCAGAAGGGCTCCGAATGGGCGCGGAAACAACCATGCTCGTTGGCCTGGATGGGCTAGGAGCAGAAGGTGCCTTTCTAACTATTGAGGCATATGACGTCCCAGGCAGAGGCGGGCACGCCAGGACCAAGTCCTTAGCCTCGCGGAATGAGAGTCGATCCTGGGCCTGAACGGCCAGGATTTCTTTCCTAAGGAGATATGCACCACATTGCTTCGAAGAAGCGGCGTGCGGCTCTCTGCAATTGACACACTTAGCCACACACGATTTGGACTTATCGTGTGCGACCTTGGAGCAATTTACACATACTTCGGGTGACCCCCACTTTGCACGTCTACATGAGCGATTCGTATGGCCGAAGCGGTGACAGTAATAGCACCACCGCGGAAGTGGCACGAATGCCTTCACGCGGTAGTTGTACCAACCGGCACGCACCGACTTCGGGAGCTTGTCACAGTTGAACGTGACGAAGAGTGTAGGGGTGGTTCTCGAGGCCCCTCCCTGTTTTCTCATCACACGTTTGAGCTTGACCGCCCCATGGTCAGCCAGCTCTAGGGTGATGTCCTCAATGGAGTAGTCAACGAGTTCCCTCGCATAAACTACTCCTTTCACAAAGTACATGGTAGAGTGTGGCGTCACACTCACCGGGGTGCCATGTAGTGTCCGAAGAGCACTTATCTTGGCCGCCTCGGCGGGATTCGCCGCATTCGCCCGAAGGCTCCCGTCCGAGAAACAGGTCACCTTCGGCTCTCTACCAATTGCACTAGCTAATCCTCTCCTCTGATGGATCATGTCGCCGTTGGACAACATGGTGCCATCAGTGGAGTGAATAAAGAGGAAGCGCTTGAAGCCAGCGGGCTCGAAAACGCCAGGTAACCTCTGAATGAGGGGCCCCGATGTCATCGAGGCTCCACTCTGTGCACTCTTGGTCATAGTCAGTGGCTCCAGACACGGGGGGAAGGGGAGAGGGGCCGGATGTGCCAATCTTGGCTTGGTCGCCTCCTAAAGTGGCAGCTGACCCATCCGTCCCTGTACCCCCCGCGGATGGAGAGGAGCCCCGAGTCTTTTTTGTCTTTTTATTCTTCTTTTTAGGAGAGGAGGGCGGGAAATGAACCCGCTTCTCACCTCCACCGGCAGAAGCCCCCATGCCAGATGGACCGGCCTCAGCCAGGTCCCTCTCCGAAATGGAGCAGGTCCTGGTAGTCGTAGGGGCGCCTGTGGGAGGAGATCCCTACCCTCCTTGTACTGCCTCGGAGCCCTCAGGCGTTTGAGGAGGACCTTCCATAGGGGCGGATTCATGTTCGGGTCTTGGCGCCGAGCCAGGATTCCTCCCCATGGAAGGCCCCACCGTCTGAGGCTGGGGTTCCTCAAGGACCATGTGTGTCACAGGAGGGGCCTCCAGTTGGCCATCCCCTCCCAAGACATCGCAGGTCTCGTTGGCTGTATTGTCACTAGTCTTGTGTGGGAAGGCACAGGCCTTGACCCCGGCAAGGTTTAAGATTTTTGCCAGCAGGTCTTTTGAGGCAAGCGACCGAAGGGGCCTGGCTTCCCTCTTCCTCCTAAGGGTGTTTGCCCTACCGAGCCGCTTACAGGAGGGGCGGTAGGCATTGGCTGCCTGCTGGCTTTCTTGGCAGTCCCCTTGGAAAGAAAAGAGGGGACTGCCGCTGGAAAAAGGAAGGTGCCCGAAAGCACCTCCAGATAAGGGGGTGAGGGGGAGTCCCCTGCACCCGTAAGCGAAGGAGAGCAGTAAGCCTTCTCTCCGGGTAAAGAAATATAGAGGGTCCCCTGCCCAAGCACAAGGATGGGGACCTTTATTTTTTCGGTGGAGCTGCACGAGGGCGGCTCCGTCGTTGTTATAGGGGGAATTAAGGAGAGATGTTTTTTTTTGCATCATTAGGCATGGTGACCCTCTTTGTTTTACGAGACGCAATCGCTCACCACCTCTCGCAGTAGCCCGCACTGCAAGATGTGCTTACAGGCCCGGCAGAGCCAGGTGCTGCCATTTCGGACCACCCCTCCCGCCTGGTGGCCTGGCAGTCCATCGGCATGGAGGCTCCACCTTGAACACGGCGTAAAAATGGATAGAATGTGAAGAGGAGAGGAAAATGGATGTCAGGAAGGTATGGGTGTGGATGAAGCAGGTTGTTAAAAACCAACCACCCCGACCGGAGCTCAGGGGTTTGGGAACATTGTCGTCTCCCCCCTCAGCCCCGATTCGGGACGGTTGGCTGAGAAGAAGGTCAGCTTCTACCCTGTGGAATTAGAGGCTGACCAGAGAAAGCTGTGGGAGAGGTTGTTTAAAAAGCGACGAAGTAGGGGAGAAATACAGGCTATCTGAAGGAAGGAAGAGTGGCTAAGCTAAGGCCGGACGGAGCGCTGGATCCCGTCAGCAAGGCGGCCAGGATGGCAAATCGCCGCGCCCCTTACGGGGTGCAAGGGATGCATACAGGCCTGGCAGAGCCAGGTGCCGTGATTCAGGACCACCCCTCCCGCCTGGTGGCCTGGCAGTCCATCGGCCTGGCAGCTCCACCTTGGATACGGCATAAAAACAAAGATAGATGGTGAATTGAGAAGAAAAGAGGATGTGAGGAAGGTATGGGTAGGGATGAAGCAGGTTGTTAAAAACCCACCATCTCGATTTTTTTTTTAATTTTATAGAGCCCATTTGGCAACTACCTACTTGGGCATAAGTCGCCAAAAAACACGACAGCCTAGAACTAGGCTACTTTAAAATTAAAATATGAAAACTTAACAATGATATAAATCTTAAAAACTTAACAATCAGGAAGCAATCTCCGGCAGCGGGGGGAAGTCCCCCTCTCCCCGGTGCAGAAGAGTGCAAACTACAAACAAAATAATAACAAAAAAAGAAACCTTAAATAAAGGGAAGAAGCCCGGCCTCCCCCCCAAAAGTCAACAAGTCCAGAAGACAATGTGCACAAATCTGTCCCGAGTACAAGGGACAGGTGGTAGCGATCCCGCCCATTCCGGTACCGGGACAGGTATCGTGCGCGAAGATCACCCAGACTAGGACATTTGACAAGAATGTGCCGAACAGTCTGGGGGACGACGCAGTCGGCGCAATAGGGCACAGGCGAGTGCTTCATCAAATAGCGATGCGGCACACGAGTGTGTGCGATTCGGAGACGACAGAAAGCAACCTGAAGCCGCCGCGGCATTGGGGGATAGGTCCATGGGAAACGTCGCGGCGCAATGGCACACAACTTTAAGTTCCCTTCGACCGTCTCCCATCTTCTTTGCCAAGCAGTCCGAAAAGCTGCCCGTATTCCTGCCATGTAGTCGGTATGAGGAAGAGCAAAACGTTGGTCCGGTCGCAGAGTCCTCGCGGACTCTTTGGCGCCCTCATCGGCGCGCTCATTCCCCGCAATTCCTATATGTCCAGGAACCCAGCAGAAGATAATCTCGACATCTGCCCGGCTCGCCAAAACCGTGGCGTCACGGATTTCACGAACCAGGGGATGCGGAGATTCCAATGCCCCGAGAGCACTCAGGGCGCTTTGTGAGTCGCTATAGATCACAATCCGGTCTCGGAACCAGGCACGTCGCGTAATCTCCCGTAACGAGTGGTGTATTGCCACCAGCTCGGCCGTGAAGACAGACGCAGCGCCTGGTAGAGCCCCGCTGACTTCAAACAGAGGGGATACGGCGTGGAAGCCGCCCCCCTCTTGGGACTTGGAGCCATCCGTATACACTGGCACGGTTCCAGCGTGACACGATGTGTGCTCCAAATAGGTCGAACGCAATACTCCCGGCGCAGTACAAGCTTTGGGAGCAGAGGCGTGGCGACAAATAGCCAAATGTGGTACCCTCCAGGGTGGCGTCCTGGGCAAGACCAGGGGCGCCACCGGCCCGAGAGCGATATCTACCTCTCGAAGGAGTTTCCTGGCCCTAACCTCAAAAGGCTTAGGGTATGACTGGCGTCTCTCGACGGCATAGGCACCATCGAGATCAGCTGCGGATGCAGTGAGAGCTGTTGGCGACTGAGGGAGGCGCCGGGCTCGCGCGTACAGGCGAGTGATGCACTGCACGCGGCGCAGAGCAAGTGGCATCTCCCCTTTTTTTTTTTTTTTTTTTTTAAGAGCTCATCTGGCGACTGCCTACTTGGGCATTAGTCGCCGTATTAAAACTGGCCTAGTTCTAGGCTACTTTAAAATGAAATTAAAGAGAAAAAAAAACAACACCCCAAAAGGGGGAAAGGAAGCAAGCTGGTGCGTCGGGGAGAGGTCCCCCCGGCGCAGGAGCGTGCAACTAAAGAAAAAAAACAACAAACAAAAAACAAAACAAAAAAACAAAAAAAACAAAAAAAACAAACAAACCTTGCTTAAATAATAGGGAGAAGGCCGGCCTCCCCCAAGAAGTCAACAAGTCCACAAGTCAGTGTGCACGAATCTGTCCCAAGCACAAGGGACAGGCGGTAGCGACCCCGCCCATCCCGGTACTGGGACAGGTATCGTGCGCGAAGATCACCCAGACTGGGACATTCGACAAGAATGTGCCGAACAGTCTGGGGGACGACGCAGTCGTTGCAATAGGGCGCAGGCGAGCGCTCCATCAGATAGCGATGCGTCACACGAGTGTGTCCGATTCGGAGACGACAGAAAGCAACCTGAAGCCGCCGCGGCATTGGGGGATAGGTCCATGGGAACATTCGCGGCGCAATGGCACGCAACTTTAAGTTCCCTTCGACCGTCTCCCATCTTCTTTGCCAAGCAGTCCGAAGAGCTGCCCGTATTCCTGCCATGTAGTCGGTGTGAGGAAGAGCGAAACGCTGGTCCAGTCGCAGAGTCCTCGCGGACTCTTTGGCGCCCTCATCGGCGCGCTCATTCCCCGCAATTCCTACATGTCCAGGAACCCAGCAGAAGATAATCTCGACATCTGCCCGGCTCGCCAAAACCGTGGCGTCACGGATATCGCGAACCAGGGGATGCGGAGATTCCAATGCCCCGAGAGCACTCAGGGCGCTTTGTGAGTCGCTATAGATCACAATCCGGTCTCCGAACCGGGCACGTCGCGTAATCTCCCGTACCGAGTGGTGTATTGCCACCAGCTCGGCCGTGAAGACAGACGCAGCGCCTGGTAGAGCCCCGCTGACTTCAAACAGAGGGGATACGGCGTGGAAGCCGACCCCCTCTTGGGACTTGGAGCCATCCGTATACACTGGCACGGTACCAGCGTGACACGATGTGTGCTCCAAAAAGGTCGAACGCAATACTCCCGGCGCAGTACAAGCTTTGGGAGCAGAGGCGTGGCGACAAATAGCCAAATGTGGTACTTTCCAGGGTGGCGTCCTGGGCAGAACCAGGGGCGCCACCGTCCCGAGAGCTATATCTACCTCTCGAAGGAGTTTCCTGGCCCTAAACCCAAAGGGCTTAGGGTATGACTGGCGTCTCTCGGCGGCATAGGCACCATCGAGATCAGCTGCGGATGCAGTGAGAGCTGTTGGCGACTGGGGGAGGCGCCGGGCTCGCGCGTACAGGCGAGTGATGCACTGCACGCGGCGCAGAGCGAGTGGCATCTCCCCAGCATCGACCAACAGGCTCTCAATGGGGGAAGTGCGGAAGGCACCGGTCGCAAGGCGAAGGCCGGTGTGGTGGATCGAATCCACCTTCCGCAATAAACGCTCGGCTGCGGATGCATAAAACTCGCATCCGTAGTCGAGCTTCGAGCGAACAAAGGATCGATAAAAAAGTAAGGCGGTAGCCCTATCAGCGCCCCAAGCGCTGAACGTCACGGAACGGAGAATGTCCATTGCGCGGGTACAAGAGACCCTAAGGCTGCGAATATTAGCCTCCCAGGTGAGGCGTCGGTCGAATACAAGACCAAGGAAACGGTGCGACTCAACCACATCCAGGCGCACCCCATTAAGAAACAAATCTGGGTCGGGGTGAAGCCGTGGATTTTTTTTTTATTATTTAAGGGGCTATCTGGCGACTGCCGACTTAGGCATAAATCGCCGTAAACAAACAGCCTAGTTCTAGGCTACTTCAAAAAATGGAACAGGGAACAACAAAAAAGAAATAACAATAACAAAACAATAACAAAAACAACAACAACAACAAAAACAACAACAAAAATTAAGCATGGTTAAAAAAAAGGGAGAAGGCCGGCCTCCCCCAAAAAGTTAGCAAGTCCACCAGTCAAAGTGCACGCACTCGTCCCGAGTACAAGGGACAGGCGGTAGCGACCCCGCCCATCCCGGTACCGGGACAGGTGTCGTGCGCGAAGATCACCCAGACTGGGACATTCGACAAGAATGTGCCGAACAGTCTGGGGGACGACGCAGTCGTTGCAATAGGGCGCAGGCGAGAGCTCCACCAGATAGCGATGCGTCACACGAGTGTGTCCGATTCGGAGACGACAGAAAGCAACCTGAAGCCGCCGCGGCATTGGGGGATAGGTCCATGGGAACAGTCGCGGCGCAATGGCACGCAACTTTAAGTTCCCTTCGACCGTCTCCCATCTTCTTTGCCAAGCAGTCCGAAGAGCTGCCCGTATTCCTGCCATGTAGTCGGTGTGAGGAAGAGCGAAACGCTGGTCCGGTCGCAGAGTCCTCGCGGACTCTTTGGCGCCCTCATCGGCGCGCTCATTCCCCGCAATTCCCACATGTCCAGGAACCCAGCAGAAGATAATCTCGACATCTGCCCGGCTCGCCAAAACCGTGGCGTCACGGATATCGCGAACCAGGGGATGCGGAGATTCCAATGCCCCGAGAGCACTCAGGGCGCTTTGTGAGTCACTATAGATCACAATCCGGTCTCCGAACCGGGCACGTCGCGTAATCTCCCGTACCGAGTGGTGTATTGCCACCAGCTCGGCCGTGAAGACAGACGCAGCGCCTGGTAGAGCCCCGCTGACTTCAAACAGAGGGGATACGGCGTGGAAGCCGACCCCCTCTTGGGACTTGGAGCCATCCGTATACACTGGCACGGTTCCAGCGTGACACGACGTGTGCTCCAAAAAGGTCGAACGCAATACTCCCGGCGCAGTACAAGATTTGGGAGCAGAGGCGTGGCGACAAATAGCCAAATGTGGTACTTTCCAGGGTGGCGTCCTGGGCAGAACCAGGGGCGCCACCGGCCCGAGAGCTATATCTACCTCTCGAAGGAGTTTCCTGGCCCTAAACCCAAAGGGCTTAGGGTATGACTGGCGTCTCTCGGCGGCATAGGCACCATCGAGATCAGCTGCGGATGCAGTGAGAGCTGTTGGCGACTGAGGGAGGCGCCGGGCTCGCGCGTACAGGCGAGTGATGCACTGCACGCGGCGCAGAGCGAGTGGCATCTCCCCAGCATCGATCAACAGGCTCTCAATGGGGGAAGTGCGGAAGGCACCGGTCGCAAGGCGAAGGCCGGTGTGGTGGATCGAATCCACCTTCCGCAATAAACGCTCGGCTGCGGATGCATAAAACTCGCATCCGTAGTCGAGCTTCGAGCGAACAAAGGATCGATAAAAAAGTAAGGCGGTAGCCCTATCAGCGCCCCAAGCGCTGAACGTCACGGAACGGAGAATTTCCATGGCGCGGGTACAAGAGACCCTAAGGCTGCGAATATGAGCCTCTCAGGTGAGGCGTCGGTCGAATACAAGACCAAGGAAACGGTGCGACTCAACCACATCCAGGCGCACCCCATTAAGAAACAAATCTGGGTCGGGGTGAAGCCGTGGATGGCGGCAGAAGTGCACCACCTTAGTCTTGGCCAAAGAAAACCAAAACCTGGGCGCTTCGGCATAGCGAGAGACGCGGTTCAATGCCTGTTGGAATCGACGCTCCAGAGTTGGCATCTGGGCCGCGCCAAAAGAGATCGAAAGGTCGTCCAAGTAGAGCGTAGCGAGAACATCTTCCGGCAGCACCGAGGTGATGCCGTTGATGCTCAGGGCAAAGAGTGTGACACTGAGGACACTTCCCTGCGGGACACCCTCTTCCTGCTCCTTTGGGCCGGAGAGACCTCCCCCCACCCGTACGCGGAATCGACGATCTCGCAAAAATTCAGATATAAACATTGGGAGGCGTCCCCTCGCCCCCATCGTGTAGAGAGTCTCCATGATACCGTATCGCCATGCGGTATCATAGGCCTTCTCCAGATCGAAAAACACCGTGGCGTAGTGCTGTCTACGAAGGAAAGCCTCGCAGACGGCATTTTCCAGTCGGAGCAGAGCATCCGACGTGGAGTGGAACTTGCGGAAGCCGCACTGTGCGGAAGACAGATGGCCTCCGCTGTCCAGGAAAAAAGCGAATCTAACGTTTACCAATTTCTCCATCAACTTGCACACGCAAGAGGTTAGAGAGATTGGGCGGAAACCGGTCGGAGTAGAGTGATCTCTCCCCGGTTTGCGAAAGGCGAGCACAGTAGCGATTCGCCAGGAGTCTGGGAGAAGACCTTCCACCCAGATCCTGTTGAACAGATCTAACAGAAAGGCCATGCCTCGCTCACCCAGGTGTCGAAGCATGGCGTACGGGACATCGTCCGGACCATGGGCGGTGTCCGCGCACGAAGCGAGAGCGGAACGCAACTCACTCACAGTAAACTTGTCGTTGAAGGGTTCTCCGCCACTGGAGGTAAAGTCCAGCCGGCGGCCTTCCGCGACATCACGACGTGCATTGAATGCTGGCGGAGCAGCATCACGGCTAGAGAATGCGGAAAAAGCGGTCGCTAAGGATTCCGCCACGGACGCGGGGTCCGTGATTGCGGTCCCATTCTCCTGGAGAACGGGAGGGGGGTCCTGCGAGAACTTGCCCCGAATCCTTTTGACTCGCTTCCACACCTCAGCTAAAGGGGTCTTCCCGTTAAGTGAAGACACGTATGCCCGCCAAGAAGAGCGGCGGGCGTGCTTCGAAATATACCGGAACCTAGCCCTAGCCCGACGAAATTCAGCGACAGTGAAATCGTTCGGGCGGCGCTTATAGCGCATGTAGGCATAACGCTTCTGTTTGAGGGCCGTCTCACACTCGGCCGACCACCATGGGAGTGGTCGGCGTGCAAAACGGCCAGACGTCCTAGGAATAGTAGTCAGGCCCACGGCGATGAGGTTGCCGGAGAAGAACTCAACGGCCTCATCTACCGACCTAAACTCCTCGACTGAGATAGAGAATTCAGTCATTTCCTGAAATGCAGGCCACCGCGCCCGCGCCAAGCACCACCGAGGTAGTCTCTCAGGCGGCAGTTGCCCTGAAAAGGATATTTGAATGGGAAAGTGATCACTACCATGGTGGTCATCGACTACCCCCCAATCAAAATCAGGCTGTGCATCCGAAGAGCACAAAGATAGGTCAAGGCAAGAAAATGAAGCGGTTCTTGGACAGTGATGCGTAAACTCATCCACGTTTAGGACACACATCTCAAGCTCTTCGATCAGATCGGCAAGGACTTGTCCCCTGGGATTTATGGAGTAATCTCCCCAGAGAGGATGCCTGCCGTTCAGATCTCCAAGCAAGAGATAGGGCCTCGGCAACCGTGCAACGACGCGGCGGAAGTCCCCCGCGTCGAAGTCAGCTGACGGTGGAATGTACGCAGAAATGATAGTATACCTCCTATCCAGGTGCAGCTGCACAGCCACTGCCTGAAAGGAGGTATCTAAAGAGAAAGGAAGAACGGAGACATCATGCCGGGTGTAAACCGCGCATCCCCCAGCCCGGCCATCCCGCGGTGGTGGGGTCGCAAGACCCTTATACCCCGGGAGGGTAGGCAGCGGGCACGCGCCTAGCATGGTCTCCTGCAAAAAAATAGCTAACGGGGAACGGGACGAGACGAGCCTCCGCAGCTCCTCCCAGTTGGCCCGGAGTCCACGGCAATTCCATTGAAGGAATATGCCCTCCAGGCCTAGCTCGGAGGAGACGCGGGGGCCCTCCTCGAATTGAAGACCCTCACGGGAATGGCCGTACGCTTCCCGGGGGCAGAACCCCGGGCGCTGTTGGCCGGACAAAGCGCTGTCGCCTTCGAGGACTTATTGGGGGAGGTTGGGCTCGCCATGCGAGTCTTTTCCTCCCTCCGCCTCGAAACCTTAGGCGGGCGTTGCGGCTTTGGAGGCGGGGGGCCCTCTTTTCGAGGAACCACCGTCTCCGAGCCACTCGCTCCACCTCGGGGCGTGGGTGAAGGGGCCGAAGCTCCTTTGTTGCTGTCCTCCTTGCGGGGAACAGCTTTAGGAACCCCGGAAGATGGCCTAGCGACCATCTTCAGGGGTGTTGCCTCCTGTGAGTCTAACGACTCTGTGGAGGCGCGTGGCCGTTTCGCCTTACGGGAAACGGTCACGCTGGGGGAAGAGGGGGGAGCCCTGGTATTAGCCGGGGCTGGGTGTGAACCCTTTTTGCCGCCAGCTCTACCAGGGGAGCGCCCGGGTGTAGTAGAGCCCGCAGAAGGGCTCCGAATGGGCGCGGAAACAACCGTGCTCGTTGGCCTGGATGGGCCAGGAGCAGAGGGTGCTTTTCTAACTATTGAGGCATATGACGTCCCAGGCAGAGCCGGGCGCGCCAGGACCAAGTCCTTAGCCTCGCGGAATGAGAGTCGATCCTAGGCCTGAACGGCCAGGATTTCTTTCTCAAGGAGATATGCACCACATTGCTTCGAAGAAGCAGGGTGCGGCTCTCCGCAATTGACACACTTGGCCACACACGATTTGGACTTATCGTGTGCGACCTTGGAGCAATTTACACAGACTTCGGGTGACCCCGATTTTGCACGTCTACATGATCGATTCGTGTGGCCGAAGCGGTGACAGTAATAGCACCGCCGCGGCAGTGGCACGAATGCCTTCACGCGGTAGCGGTACCAACCGGCACGCACCGACTCAGGGAGCTTGTCACAGTCGAACGTGACGAAGAGTGTAGGGGTGGGTCTCGGGGCCCCTCCCTGTTTTCTCATCACACGTTCGACCTTGACCGCCCCATGGTCGGCCAGCTCTAGGGTGATGTCTTCTATGGAGTAGTCAACGAGTTCCCTCGCATAAACTACTACTTTTACAAAGTTCATGGTAGAGTGCGGCGTCACACTCACCGGGGTGCCATGAAGTGTCCAAAGAGCACTTATCTTGGCCGCCTCGGCGGGATTCGCCGCATTCGCCAGAAGGCTCCCGTCCGAGAAACGGGTTACCTTCGTTCGGCTCTCTACCAATTGCACTAGCTAATCCTCTCCTCTGATGGATCATGTTGCCCTTGGACAACATGGTGCCATCAGTGGAGCGAATAACGAGGAAGCGTTTGAAGCCAGCGGGCTCGAAAACGCCAGGTAACCTCTGAATGAGGGGCCCCGATGTCATCGAGGCTCCGCCCTGTGCACTCTTGGTCTTAGTCAGGGGCTCCGCACACGAGGGGGTAGAGGGGCCGGATGTGCCGATCTTGGCTTGGTCGCCTACCAAAGTGGCAGCAGACCCATCCGTCCCCGCAGCCCCCGCGGATGGAGAGGAGCCCCGAGTCTTTTTCGTCCTTTTAGTCTTTTTAGTCTTTTTCTTTTTTGGAGAGGAGGGCGGGGAATGAATCCGCTTTTCACCTCCGCCGGCAGAAGCCCCTAGGCCAGATGGACCGGCCTCAGCCAGGTCCCTCTCCGAAATGGAGAAGGTCCTGGTTGTCGTAGGGGCACCTGTCGGAGGAGATCCCTCCCCTCCTTCTACTGCCTCGGAGCCCTCAGCCATTTGAGGAGGACCTTGCATAGGGGCGGACTCGGGTTCGGTGCTTGGCGCCGAGCCCGAATTCCCCCCCATGGAAGGCCCTACCGTCTGAGGCTGGGTCTCCTCAAGGACCATGTCTATCACGGGAGGGGCCTTCAGTTGGCCATCCCCTCCCAGGACATTGCAGGTCCCCTCGGCAGTGTCGCCAGTCTTGTTTGGGGAGGCACAGGCCTTGACCCCGGCAAGGTTTAATATTTTTGCCAGCAGGTCTTTTGAGGGAAGCGACCGAAGGGGCCTGGCTTGCCTCTCCCCCCTAAGGGGGTTTGCCCTACCGAGCCGCTTTGATGGGGAGCGGCTGGCTAAGGGCTGCCTGCTGGCTTTCTTGCAGTCCCCTTGGAAAGAAAAGAGGGGACTGCCGCTGGGAAAAGGGATGTGCCCGAAAGCACCTCCAGAGAAGGGGGTGAGGGGGAGTCCCCTGCACCCGTAGGCGAAGGAGAGGAGTAAGCCTCCTCTCCGGTTAGAGAAATATGGAGGGTCCCCTGTGCAAGCACAGGGGGGGGGGACCTCCATTTTTTTGCTGGAGCTGCCCGAGGGCGGCTCCGTTGTTCTTGGGGAAGTTGGGGGTTGGGTTTTTTTGGTGTGATTTTCATCATTGGGCATGGTGACCCTTCTTTTAATACGGGATGCAATAGCGCACACCTCTCGTAGTAGCCCGCACTGCGAGAGGTGCTTACAGGCCCAGCAGAGCCAGGCGCCGCCATTTGGGACCACCCCTCCCGCCTGGTGGCCTGGCAGTCCATCGGCATGGCGGCTCCACCTTGGACACGGCGTATAAATAATAGATTTTGAAGACGAGAGGAAAAGGGATGTGAGGAAGGTATGGGTGGGGATGAAGCAGGTAGTTAAAAACCAGCCACCCCAGACCGGAGCTCAGGGGTTAGGGAACATTGTCCCTCACCCCCTCAGCCCCGATGCGGGACGGTTGGCTGAAAGGAAGGTCAGCATCTACCCTGTGAAATTAGAGGCTGACCAGAGAAAGTTGTGGGAGAGGTTCTGTGAAAAGAGAGGAAACAAGTGTTTTGAAGGAAGGAAGAGAGGCTAGGCTGGGGCCGGACGGGGTGCTGAGTCCCGTCAGCACGGCGGCCAGAATGGCAAATCGTCGCGCCCCTTACGGGGTGGCATCTCCCCAGCATCGACCAACAGGCTCTCAATGGGGGAAGTGCGGAAGGCACCGGTCGCAAGGCGAAGGCCGGTGTGGTGGATCGAATCCACCTTCCGCAATAAACGCTCGGCTGCGGATGCATAAAACTCGCATCCGTAGTCGAGCTTCGAACGAACAAAGGATCGATAAAAAAGTAAGGCAGTAGCCCTATCAGCGCCCCAAGCGCTGAACGTCACGGAACGGAGCAGTCCATGGCGCGGGTACAAGAGACCCTAAGGCTGCGAATATGAGCCTCCCAGGTGAGGCGTCGGTCGAATACAAGACCAAGGAAACAGAGTGACTCAACCACATCCAGGCGCACCCCTTTAAGAAACAAATCTGGGTCGGGGTGAAGCCCTGGATGGCGGCAGAAGTGCACCACCTTAGTCTTGGCCAAAGAAAACCGAAACCTGTGCGCTTCGGCATAAAGAAAGACGCAGTTCAATGCCTGTTGGAGTCGACGCTCCAGAGTTGGCATCTGGGCCGCGCCAAAAGAGATCGAAAGGTCGTCCACGTAGAGCGTAGCGAAAACATCTTTCGGCAGCACCGAGGTGATGCCGTTGATGCTCAGGGCAAAGAGTGTGACACTGAGGACACTTCCCTACGGGACACCCTCTTCCTGCTCCTTTGGGCCGGAGAGGGCTCCCCCCACCCGTATGCGGAATCGACGATCTCGCAAAAATTCAGATATAAACATTGGGAGGCGTCCCCTCGCCCCCCTCGTGTGGAGAGTCTTCATGATACCGTATCGCCATGCGGTATCATAGGCCTTCTCCAGATCGAAAAACACCGTGGCGTAGTGCTGTCTACGAAGGAAAGCCTCGCAGACGGCATTTTCCACTCGGAGCAGAGCATCCGACGTGGAGTGGAACTTGCGGAAGCCGCACTGTGCGGAAGACAGATGGCCTCCGCTGTCCAGGAAAAAGGCTAATCTAACATTTACCAATTTCTCCATCAACTTTCACACGCAAGAGGTTAGAGAGATTGGGCGGAAACCGGTCGGAGTAGAGTGATCTCTCCCCGGTTTGCGAAAGTCGAGAACAGTAGCGATTCGCCAGGAGTCTAGGAGAAGACCTTTTACCCAGATCCTGTTGAACAAATCTAACGGAAAGGCCATGCTTGCTCACCCAGGTGTCGAAGCATGGCGTACGGAGCATCGTGCGGAACATGAACGGTGTCCTCGCACGAAGCGAGAGCGGAACGCAACTCACTCACAGTAAACTTGTCGTTGAAGGGTTCTCCGCATCTGGAGGTGAAGTCCAGCCGGCGGCTTTTCGCGACATCACGACGTGCATTGCATGCTGGCCGAGCAGCATCAAGGCTAGAGAATGCGGAAAAAGCAAACGCTGAGGATTCCGCCACGGACGCGGGGTCCAAGATTGCGGTCCCATTCTCCTGGAAAACGGAAGGAAAGGCTTGCGAGAACTTGCCCCGAATCTTTTTGACTCGCTTCCACACCTCAGCTAAAGGGGTCTTCCTGTTAAGTAAAGAAACGTGTGCCCGCCAAGAAGAGCGGCGCGCGTGCCTCGAAATATACCGGAACCTAGCCCTAGCCTGACGAAATTCAGCGACAGTGAAATCGTTCGGGCGGCGCTTATAGCGCATGTAGGCATAACGCTTCTGTTTGAGGGCCGTCTCACACTCGGCCGACCACCATGGGAGTGGTCGGCGTGCAAAATAGTGAGACGTCCTAGAAATAGTAGTCAGGCCCACGGCGATGAGGTTGCCGGAGAATAACTCAACGGCCTCATCTACCGACCTAAACTCCTCGACTGAGATAGAGAACTCAGTCAGTTCCTGAAATGCAGGCCACCGCGCCCGCGCCAAGCACCACCGAGGTGGTCTCTCAGGCGGCAGTTGCCCTAAAAATGATGTTTGAATAGGAAAGTGATCACTACCATGGAGGTCATCGACCACCCCCAATCAAAATCAGGCTGTGCATCCGAAGAGCACAAAGATAGGTCAAGGCAAGAAAATGAAGCGGTTCTCAGGCAGTGATGCGTAAACTCATCCACGTTTAGGACACCCATCTCAAGCTCTTCGATCAGATCGGCAAGGACTTGTCCCCTGGGATTTATGGAGTAATCTCCCCAGAGAGGATGCCTGCCGTTCAGATCTCCAAGCAAGAGATAGGGCCTCAGAAACCGTGCCACGACGCGGCGGAAGTCCCCCGCGTCAAAGTCAGCTGACGGTGGAATGTACGCAGAAATGATAGTATACCTCCTATCCAGGTGCAGCTGCACAGCCACTGCCTGGAAGGGGGTATTTAAAAAAAAAGAAGAACGGAGACATCATGCCGGGTGTAAACCGCGCATCCCCCAGCCCGGCCATCCCGCGCTGGTGGGGTCGAAAGACCCTTATACCCCGGGAGGGTGGTCAGGTGGCACGCGCCTAGCATGGTCTCCTGCAAAAAGATAGCTAACGGGGAACGGGACGAGACAAGCCTCCGCAGCTCCTTCCAGTTGGCCCGGAGTCCACGGCAATTCCATTGAAGGAATATGCCCTCCAAGCCTACCTCGGAGGAGACGCGGGGGCCCTCCTCGAATTGAAGACCCTCACGGGAATGGCCGTACGCTTCCCGGGGGCAGAACCCCGGGCGCTGTTGGCCGGACAAAGCGCTGGAGGCTCTGTCGCCTTCGAAGACTCATTGGGGGAGGTTGGGCTCGCCATGCAAGTCTTTTCCTCCCTCCGCCTCAAAACCTTAGGCGGGCGCTGCGGCTTCGGAGGGAGGGGGCCCTCTTTTCGAGGAACCACCGTCTCCAATCCACTCGCTCCCCCTCGGGGCGTGGGCGAAGGAGCCGAAGCTCCTTTGTTGCATTCCTCCTTTCGGGGGACAGCTTCAGGAACTCCCGAAGATGGCCTAGCGACCATCTTCAGGGGTGTTGCCTCCTGTGAGTTTAACGACTCGGTGGAGGCGCGTGGCCGTTTCGCCTTGCGGGAAACGGTCACGCTGGGGGAAGAGGGGGGAGCCCTGGTTTTAGCCGGGGCTGGGTATGAACCCTTTTTGCCGCCAGCTTTACCAGGGGAGCGCCCGGGTTGGGTAGAGCCGCAGAAGGGCTCCGAATGGGCGCGGAAACAAACGTGCTCGTTGGCCTGGATGGGTAAGGAGCAGAGGGTGCCTTTCTAACTACTGAGGCATATGACGTCCCAGGCAGAGCTGGGCGCGCCAGGACCAAGTCCTTAGCCTCGCGGAATGAGAGTCGATATTGGGCCGGAACGGCCAGGATTTCTTTCTCCAGGAGATATGCACCACATTGCTTCGAAGAAGCAGGGTGCGGCTCTCCGCAATTGACACACTTGGCAACACACGATTTGGACTTATCGTGTGCGACCTTGGAGCAATTTACACAGACTTCGGGTGACCCCGACTTTGCACGTCTACATGAGCGATTTGTATGGCCGAAGCGGTGACAGTAATAGCACCGCCGCGGCAGTGGCACGAATGCCTTCACGCGGTAGCGGTACCAACCGGCACGCACCGACTCAGGGAGCTTGTCACAGTCGAACGTGACGAAGAGTGTAGGGGTGGGTCTCGAAGCCCCTCCCTGTTTTCTCATCACACGTTTGACCTTGACCGCCCCATGGTCGGCCAGCTCTAGGGTGATGTCCTCAATGGAGTAGTCAACGAGTTCCCTCGCATAAACTACTCCTTTTACAAAGTTCATGGTAGAGTGCGGCGTCACACTCACCGGGGTGCCATGAAGTGTCCGAAGAGCACTTATCTTGGCCGCCTCGGCGAGATTCACCGCATTCGCCAGAAGGCTGCGGTCCGAGAAACGGATCACCTTCGGCTCTCTACCAATTGGACTAGCTAATCCTCTCCTCTAATGGATTATGTTGTCCTTGGACAACATGGTGCCATCAGTGGAGCGAATAACGAGGAAGCGTTTGAAGCCAGCGGGCTCGAAAACGCCAGGTAACCTCTGAATGAGGGGCCCCGATGTCATCAAGGCTCCGCCCTGTGCACTCTTGGTATTAGTCTTAGTCAGGGGCTCCGCACACAAGGGGGTAGAGGGGCCGGATGTGCCGATCTTGGCTTGGTCGCCTACCAAAGTGGCAGCAGACCCATCCGTCCCCGCAGCCCCCGCGGATGGAGAGGAGCCCCGAGTCTTTTTCGTCCTTTTCTTTTTTGGAGAGGAGGGCGGGGAACGAACCCGCTTCTCACCTCCGCCGGCAGAAGCCCCTAGGCCAGATGGACCGGCCTCAACCAGGTCCCTCTCCGAAATGGAGAAGGTCCCGGTTGTCGTAGGGGCACCTGTCGGAGGAGATTCCTCCCCTCCTTTTACTGCCTCGGAGCCCTCAGCCATTTGAGGAGGACCTTGCATAGGGGCGGATTCGGGTTCGGTGCTTGGCGCCGAGCCCGGATTCCCCCCCCATGGAAGGCCCTACCGTCTGAGGCTGGGTCTCCTCAAGGACCATGTCTATCACAGGAGGGGCCTCCAGTTGGCCATCCCCTCCCAGGACATCGCAGGTCCCCTTGGCAGTGTCGCCAGTCTTGTGTGGGGAGGCACAGGCCTTGACCCCGGCAAGATTTAAAATTCTTGCCAGCAGGTCTTTTGAGGGAAGCGACCGAAGGGGCCTGGCTTCCCTCTCCCCCCTAAGGGGGTTTGCCCTACCGAGCCGCTTCGATGGGGAGCGGCTGGCTAAGGGCTGCCTGCTGGCTTTCTTGGCAGTCCCCTTGGAAAGAAAAGAGGGGACTGCCGCTGGGAAAAGGGACGTGCCCGAAAGCACCTCCAGAGAAGGGGTTGAGGGGGAGTCCCCTGCACCCGTAGGCGAAGGAGAGGAGTAAGCCTCCTCTCCGGTTAGAGAAATATGGAGGGTCCCCTGTGCAAGCACAGGGGGAAGAGAACCTCCATTTTTTTGGTGGAGCTGTCCGAGGGCGGCTCCGTCGATGAGCAAGGGGGAGTTAAAGGGGTTTGAGGTTTTATTGATTCATCCATGGGCATGCTGACCCGTTTTTTGCCAGGGGACGCAATAGCTCATCACCTCTTGCAGTTGCCCGCACTGCAAGAGGTGCTTACAGGCCTGGCAGAGCCAGGTGCCGCCCTTTGGGACCACCCCTCCCGCCTGGTGGCCTGGCAGTCCATCGGCATGGCAGCTCCACCTTAGACACGGCGTAAAAAATATAGGTTGTGAAGAAGAGAGGAAAAGGGATGTGTGGAAGGTATGGGTGGGGATGAAGCAGGTTGTTAAAAACCAGCCACCCCAGACCGGAGCTCAGGGGTTAGGGAACAGTAGAAAGGAGAAATTATGAAATTAAAGTGGCAAATAGGGCAAAGGAAGATCCTAAAAGTTTTTATCAATTATACAAAACTAAGGATAGAGATAAAATAGGCCCACTTATAGATTCCAATGGAGAATTAGTGAGTGATAAGGACTCAATGGCTGGAATGCTAAATGACTTTTTTTCTCTCAGTATTTACACAGGAGGATACTCTAAATATACCCGAGGTGTCGATGATCTTTCGGGGTAATGATGAAGAGAAATTAAAGGATATCTTGATAACAAAGGAGATAGTGACAAAGGAAATTGATAAAATCAAAAGTAGTAAAGCACCCGGTCCTGATGAGGCCTTTCCTAGAATTTTGAAAGAATGTAAGGAAGTGTTAAGTGAGCCCATAGCATGCATCTTTAGAAAATCCTTGGATAGTGGCATTGTGCCAGTGGCATGGAAGAAAGCCAATGTGATACCTATATTTAAGAAAGGGGATAAAACAAATATGTCTAATTACAGACCAGTAAGTTTGACATCAGTGGTAGGGAAAATGATGGAATCTATTATAGCAAGGAATATTAGAGATCACTTGGATAAGCATAAGTTGATAAAAGAATCACAGCATGGCTTTAGTAAGGGTAAATCCTGTCTTACTAATTTGCTGTCTTTTTATAGTAAGGTGTATGAAGAAGCAGATAATGATGAAAACTATGATATTTTATACTTGGACTTTAGTAAGGCTTTTGATCGAGTGCCACATTTACGGCTTCTGAGCAAAGTTAAAGCACACGGGATCGATGGCAGTATATTTAGGTGGATTCAGTCATGGCTTGGTAACAGACAGCAGAGTTAGTATAGATGGAGTAAATCTGAGTGGGGGTGTGTTAGCAGTGGAGTTCCGCAAGGATCTGTTTTGGGTCCCTTGCTATTCTTAATTTATATTAATGATCTTGACATAGGTATAAGTAGTGACCTGAGTAAATTTGCTGATGATACTAAGCTAGGTAGGGCCATTAGGGCTGATTCTGATGCTGTTGTAATGCAGGAGGAATTGACCATTCTGTCCAATTGGGCCGAGAAATGGCAAATGAAGTTTAACATAGACAAATGTAGTGTACTTAGTATAGGTAGAAATAATCCATTGAATAGTTATAAATTAAATGGGAGAATTTTAGGGAAGACCGATTGTGAGAGGGACTTGGGTATTTTGGTAAGTTCAGACCTTCGTCCTAGAAAGCAATGCCTAAATGCTAAGAATAAAGCTAATAGGATATTGGGATTCATTAGGAGGAGTGTAAGCAATAAGAGTGCTGAAGTCATTCTAAAACTGTATCTGGCGCTAGTTAGGCCTCATCTAGACTATGCATTTTTTTTTTTTTTTTTTTTTTTTTTTTTTTTTTTTAAGAGCTCATCTGGCGACTGCCTACTTGGGCATTAGTCGCCGTATTAAAACTGGCCTAGTTCTAGGCTACTTTAAAATGAAATTAAAGAGAAAAAAAAAACAACACCCCAAAAGGGGGAAAGGAAGCAAGCTGGTGCGTCGGGGAGAGGTCCCCCCGGCGCAGGAGCGTGCAACTAAAGAAAAAAACAAACAAACAAAAAACAAAACAAATGCAAAAAAACAACAAAAAAAAACAAAAAAACAAACAAACAAACCTTGCTTAAATAATAGGGAGAAGGCCGGCCTCCCCCAAGAAGTCAACAAGTCCACAAGTCAGTGTGCACGAATCTGTCCCAAGCACAAGGGACAGGCGGTAGCGACCCCGCCCATCCCGGTACTGGGACAGGTATCGTGCGCGAAGATCACCCAGACTGGGACATTCGACAAGAATGTGCCGAACAGTCTGGGGGACGACGCAGTCGTTGCAATAGGGCGCAGGCGAGCGCTCCATCAGATAGCGATGCGTCACACGAGTGTGTCCGATTCGGAGACGACAGAAAGCAACCTAAAGCCGCCGCGGCATTGGGGGATAGGTCCATGGGAACATTCGCGGCGCAATGGCACGCAACTTTAAGTTCCCTTCGACCGTCTCCCATCTTCTTTGCCAAGCAGTCCGAAGAGCTGCCCGTATTCCTGCCATGTAGTCGGTGTGAGGAAGAGCGAAACGCTGGTCCGGTCGCAGAGTCCTCGCGGACTCTTTGGCGCCCTCATTCCCCGCAATTCCTACATGTCCAGGAACCCAGCAGAAGATAATCTCGACATCTGCCCGGCTCGCCAAAACCGTGGCGTCACGGATATCGCGAACCAGGGGATGCGGAGATTCCAATGCCCCGAGAGCACTCAGGGCGCTTTGTGAGTCGCTATAGATCACAATCCGGTCTCCGAACCGGGCACGTCGCGTAATCTCCCGTACCGAGTGGTGTATTGCCACCAGCTCGGCCGTGAAGACAGACGCAGCGCCTGGTAGAGCCCCGCTGACTTCAAACAGAGGGGATACGGCGTGGAAGCCGACCCCCTCTTGGGACTTGGAGCCATCCGTATACACTGGCACGGTACCAGCGTGACGACAAATAGCCAAATGTGGTACCCTCCAGGGTGGCGTCCTGGGCAGAACCAGGGGCGCCACCGGCCCGAGAGCTATATCTAGCTCTCGAAGGAGTTTCCTGGCCCTAAACCCAAAGGGCTTAGGGTATGACTGGCGTCTCTCGGCGGCATAGGCACCATCGAGATCAGCTGCGGATGCAGTGAGAGCTGTTGGCGACTGAGGGAGGCGCCGGGCTCGCGCGTACAGGCGAGTGATGCACTGCACGCGGCGCAGAGCGAGTGGCATCTCCCCAGCATCGACCAACAGGCTCTCAATGGGGGAAGTGCGGAAGGCACCGGTCGCAAGGCGAAGGCCGGTGTGGTGGATCGAATCCACCTTCCGCAATAAACGCTCGGCTGCGGATGCATAAAACTCGCATCCGTAGTCGAGCTTCGAGCGAACAAAGGATCGATAAAAAAGTAAGGCGGTAGCCCTATCAGCGCCCCAAGCGCTGAACGTCACGGAACGGAGAATGTCCATGGCGCGGGTACAAGAGACCCTAAGGCTGCGAATATGAGCCTCCCAGGTGAGACGTTGGTCGAATACAAGACCAAGGAAACGGTGCGACTCAACCACATCCAGACGCACCCCATTAAGAAACAAATCTGGGTCGGGGTGAAGCCGTGGATGGCGGCAGAAGTGCACCACCTTAGTCTTGGCCAAAGAAAACCGAAACCTGTGCGCTTCGGCATAGCGAGAGACGCGGTTCAATGCCTGTTGGAGTCGACGCTCCAGAGTTGGCATCTGGGCCGCGCCAAAAGAGATCGAAAGGTCGTCCACGTAGAGCGTAGCGAGAACATCTTCCGGCAGCACCGAGGTGATGCCGTTGATGCTCAGGGCAAAGAGTGTGACACTGAGGACACTTCCCTGCGGGACACCCCCTTCCTGCTCCTTTGGGCCGGAGAGGGCTCCCCCCACCCGTACGCGGAATCGACGATCTCGCAAAAATTCAGATATAAAAATTGGGAGGCGTCCCCTCGCCCCCATCGTGTGGAGAGTCTCCATGATACCGTATCGCCATGCGGTATCATAGGCCTTCTCCAGATCAAAAAACACCGTGGCGTAGTGCTGTCTACGAAGGAAAGCCTCGCAGACGGCACTTTCCAGTCGGAGCAGAGCATCCGACGTGGAGTGGAACTTACGGAAGCCGCACTGTGCAGAAGACAGATGGCCTCCGCTGTCCAGGAAATAGGCTAATCTAACATTTACCAATTTTTCCATCAACTTGCACACGCAAGAGGTTAGAGATATTGGGCGGAAACCGGTCGGAGTAGAGTGATCTCTCCCCGGCTTGCGAAAGGCGAGCACAGTAGCGATTCGCCAGGAGTCTGGGAGAAGACCTTCCACCCAGATCCTGTTGAACAAATCTAACAGAAAGGCCATGCCTCGCTCACCCAGGTGTCGAAGCATGGCGTACGGGACATCGTCCGGACCATGGGCGGTGTCCGCGCACGAAGCGAGAGCGGAACGCAACTCACTCACAGTAAACTTGTCGTTGAAGGGTTCTCCGCCTCTGGAGGTAAAGTCCAGCCGGCGGCCTTCCGCGACATCACGACGTGCATTGAATGCTGGCGGAGCAGCATCACGGCTAGAGAATGCGGAAAAAGCGGTCGCTAAGGATTCCGCCACGGACGCGGGGTCCGAGATTGCGGTCCCATTCTCCTGGAGAACGGGAGGGGGGTCCTGCGAGAACTTGCCCCGAATCCTTTTGACTCGCTTCCACACCTCAGCTAAAGGGGTCTTCCCGTTAAGTGAAGACACGTATGCCCGCCAAGAAGAGCGGCGGGCGTGCTTCGAAATATACCGGAACCTAGCCCTAGCCCGACGAAATTCAGCGACAGTGAAATCGTTCGGGCGGCGCTTATAGCGCATGTAGGCATAACGCTTCTGTTTGAGGGCCGTCTCACACTCGGCCGACCACCATGGGAGTGGTCGGCGTGCAAAACGGCCAGACGTCCTAGGAATAGTAGTCAGGCCCACGGCGATGAGGTTGCCGGAGAAGAACTCAACGGCCTCATCTACCGACCTAAACTCCTCGACTGACATAGAGGTATCTAAAGAGAAAGGAAGAACGGAGACATCATGCCGGGTGTAAACCGCGCATCCCCCAGCCCGGCCATCCCGCGCTGGTGGGGTCGCAAGACCCTTATACCCCAGGAGGGCAGGCAGCGGGCACGTGCCTAGCATGGTCTCCTGCAAAAAAATAGCTAACGGGGAACGGGACGAGACGAGCCTCCGCAGCTCCTCCCAGTTGGCCCGGAGTCCACGGCAATTCCATTGAAGGAATATGCCCTCCAGGCCTAGCTCGGAGGAGACGCGGGGGCCCTCCTCGAATTGAAGACCCTCACGGGAATGGCCGTACGCTTCCCGGGGGCAGAACCCCGGGCGCTGTTGGCCGGACAAAGCGCTGTCGCCTTCGAGGACTTATTGGGGGAGGTTGGGCTCGCCATGCGAGTCTTTTCCTCCCTCCGCCTCGAAACCTTAGGCGGGCGTTGCGGCTTGGGAGGCGGGGGGCCCTCTTTTCGAGGAACCACCGTCTCCGAGCCACTCGCTCCACCTCGGGGGGTGGGCGAAGGGGCCGAAGCTCCCTTGTTGCTGTCCTCCTTTCGGGGAACAGCTTTAGGAACCCCGGAAGATGGCCTAGCGACCATCTTCAGGGGTGTTGCCTCCTGTGAGTCTAACGACTCTGTGGAGGCGCGTGGCCGTTTCGCCTTACGGGAAACGGTTACGCTGGGGGAAGAGGGGGGAGCCCTGGTATTAGCCGGAGCTGGGTGTGAACCCTTTTTGCCGCCAGCTCTACCAGGGGAGCGCCCGGGTGTAGTAGAGCCCGCAGAAGGGCTCCGAATGGGCGCGGAAACAACCGTGCTCGTTGGCCTGGATGGGCCAGGAGCAGAGGGTTCTTTTCTAACTATTGAGGCATATGACGTCCCAGGCAGAGCCGGGCGCGCCAGGACCAAGTCCTTGGCCTCGCGGAATGAGAGTCGATCCTGGGCCTGAACGGCCAGGATTTCTTTCTCAAGGAGATATGCACCACATTGCTTCGAAGAAGCAGGGTGCGGCTCTCCGCAATTGACACACTTGGCCACACACGATTTGGACTTATCGTGTGCGACCTTGGAGCAATTTACACAGACTTCGGGTGACCCCGATTTTTCACGTCTACATGATCGATTCGTGTGGCCGAAGCGGTGACAGTAATAGCACCGCCGCGGCAGTGGCACGAATGCCTTCACGCGGTAGCGGTACCAACCGGCACGCACCGACTCAGGGAGCTTGTCACAGTCGAACGTGACGAAGAGTGTAGGGGTGGGTCTCGAAGCCCCTCCCTGTTTTCTCATCACACGTTCGACCTTGACCGCCCCATGGTCGGCCAGCTCTAGGGTGATGTCCTCAATGGAGTAGTCAACGAGTTCCCTCGCATAAACTACTCCTTTCACAAAGTTCATGGTAGAGTGCGGCGTCACACTCACCGGGGTGCCATGAAGTGTCCGAAGAGCACTTATCTTGGCCGCCTCGGCGGGATTCGCCGCATTCGCCAGAAGGCTGCCGTCCGAGAAACGGGTCACCTTCGGCTCTCTACCAATTGCACTAGCTAATCCTCTCCTCTGATGGATCATGTTGCCCTTAGACAACATGGTGCCATCAGTGGAGCGAATAACGAGGAAGCGTTTGAAGCCAGCGGGCTCGAAAACGCCAGGTAACCTCTGAATGAGGGGCGCTGATGTCATCGAGGCTCCGCCCTGTGCATTCTTCGTCTTAGTCTTGGTCAGGAGCTCCGCACACGAGGGGGTAGAGGGGCCGGATTTGCCGATCTTGGCTTGGTCGCCTACCAAAGTGGCAGCAGACCCATCCGTCCCCGCAGCCCCTGCGGATGGAGAGGAGCCCAGAGTCTTTTTCGTCTTTTTCTTCTTTTTAGGAGAGGAGGGCGGGGAATGAACCCGCTTCTCACCCCCGCCGGTAGAAGCCCCCAGGCCAGATGTACCGGCCTCAGCCAGGTCCTTCTCTGAAATGGAGAAGGTCCCGGTGGGTGCAGGGGATTCATCCGGAGGAGATCCCTCCCCTCCTTGTCCTGCCTGAGAATCCACAGCCGTTTGATGAGGACCTTGCATAGGGGCGGATTCGGGTTCGGTGCTTGGCGCCAAGCCCGGATTCCCCCCCATGGAAGGCCCTACAGTCTGAGGCTGGGTCTCCTCAAGGACCATGTCTATCACAGGAGGGGCCTCCAGTTGGCCATCCCCTCCCAGGACATCGCAGGTCCCCTTGGCAGCGTCATAAGTCTTTAGTGGGGAGGCACAGGCCTTGACCCCAGCAAGGTTTAATATTTTTGCCAGCAGGTCTTTTGAGGGAAGCGACCGAAGGGGCCTGGCTTGCCTCTCCTCCCTAAGGGGGTTTGCCCTACCGAGCCGCTTGTACGAGGGGCGGTCGGCAATGGGCTGCCTGCTGGCTTTCTTGGCAGTCCCCTTAGAAAGCATAGGAGGGACTGCCGCTGGAGATAGGGAGGTGCCCGAAAGCACCTCCAGAGAAGGGGGTGAGGGGGAGTCCCCTACACCCGTAGGCGTAGGAGAGGAGTAAGCCTACTCTCCGGTTAAAGAGGTATGGAGGGTCCCCTGCGCAAGCACAGGGGGGGGGGACCTCCATCTTTTCTGTGGAGCTGCACGAGGGCGGCTCCGTTGTTGTTATAGGGGGAATTAAGGGGAGATGTTTTTTTGTTTCATCATTGGGCATGGTGACCCTCTTTGTTTTACGGGACGCAATCGCTCACCACCTCTTGCAGTAGCCCGCACTGCAAGAGGTGCTTACAGGCCCGGCAGAGCCAGGCGCCGCCATTTGGGACCACCCCTCCCGCCTGGTGGCCTGGCAGTCCTTCGGCATGGCGGCTCCACCTTGAACACGGCGTAAAACGGATAGATTTTGAAGACGAGAGGAAAAGGGATGTGAGGAAAATATGGGTGGGGATGAAGCAGGTTGTTAAAAGCCAACCACCCCAGACCGGAGCTCAGGGGTTAGGGGACATTGTCCCCTCCCCCCTCAGCACCGATCCGGGACGATTGGCTGAGAAGAAGGTCAGCTTCTACCCTGTGAAATTAGAGGCTGACCAGAGAAAGTTGTGGGAGAGGTTGTATGAAAAGCGACGAGGTAGGATAGGAATACAGGCTATCTGAAGGAAGGAAGAGAGGCTAAGCTGGGGCCGGACGGGGCGCTGGATCCCATCAGCACGGCGGCCAGGATGGCAAATCGCCGCGCCCCTTACGGGGTCTAGACTATGCAGTACAATTTTGGTCACCATATTATAGGAAGGATATTGATTTGCTTGAGTCTGTGCAGAGAAGGATGACAAAGATGATTGGTGGGCTAAGGAACTTACCTTATGGTGAAAGGCTCAGAAAACTAAATCTACATACTTTGGAAAGGAGAAGAGTCAGAGTGGAATTGATTGAAGTCTTCAAATGGGTAAAAGGATATAATAAGTGGAATTGATTGAAGTCTTCAAATGGGTAAAAGGATATAATAAAGGGGATCTGGGTAAGGTTCTTATACTTAGTGAACATGACAGGACAAGTAGCAATGGGTTTAAGCTTGATAAGTATAGGTTTAGGAAAGAGATTGGGGGGAATTGGTTTACAAATCGTGTGGTAGATGAATGGAATAGGCTCACTAGACATGTGATAGAAGCCTCCTCTCTGGGTAGTTTTAAGAATAGATTAGATAAATATATGGATGAAGCTGCTAGATGGGACTGACTTTTTTTTTATGTACATATGTATATATTTTTCTAAGGAGTGGGGAGATTATATTTTGCGGTTGCATGAATGGACATAATCCTCTGGTTGCATTTTATGTATATTGTAGATTAGATCTGACGAACTCCTGTAAAGGGTGACAATGTTGATGACTTTTCTCTGGTAAGAAATCTTTTGTGTGTTGAATGGAACAGGAGCTGCCAAGTGTAGGCCATGAATGGTCTTTTGCAGTCTCCTTCTTTTCTTATGTTAAAACGGATCTGCCGCAAGAACTGGAACGAGATTCAGGAGCACGAGGACTATGTTATTTAAGGCGGGGCAGTTTCGCGCAGAGCGGAACCCACCTACGTAGCCGCGTCACCTTCAAAGGGAGGCAAGGACCCGTGCACTCCTCAACCAGAATCATCGTTTTAAAAACGGGCGACTGCCTTCGGGATTTTCCCTTTAAGGGCGCAGATTTTTTTTGATTTTTTTTTATGAGCTCATCTGGCGACTGCCTACTTGGGCATTAGTCGCCGTATTAAAACTGGCCTAGTTCTAGGCTACTTTAAAATAAAATAAAGAGAAAAAAACCAAAAAAAAAAACCAATAACACCCCAAAAGGGGGAAAGGAAGCAAGCTGGTGCGTCGGGGAGAGGTCCCCCCGGCGCAGGAGCGTGCAACTAAAGGAAAAAACAAACAAAAAACAAATGCAAAAAAAACAACAAAAACAACAACAACAAACAAACCTTGCTTTAATAATAGGGAGAAGGCCGGCCTCTCCCAAGAAGTCAATAAGTCTACAAGTCAATGTGCACGAATCTGTCCCGAGCACAAGGGACAGGCGGTAGCGACCCCGCCCATCCCGGTACTGGGACAGGTATCGTGCGCGAAGATCACCCAGACTGGGACATTCGACAAGAATGTGCCGAACAGTCTGGGGGACGACGCAGTCGTTGCAATAGGGCGCAGGCGAGCGCTCCATCAGATAGCGATGCGTCACACGAGTGTGTCCGATTCGGAGACGACAGAAAGCAACCTGAAGCCGCCGCAGCATTGGGGGATAGGTCCATGGGAACAGTCGCGGCGCAATGGCACGCAACTTTAGGTTCCCTTCGACCGTCTCCCATCTTCTTTGCCAAGCAGTCCGAAGAGCTGCCCGTATTCCTGCCATGTAGTCGGTGTGAGGAAGAGCGAAACGCTGGTCCGGTCGCAGAGTCCTCGCGGACTCTTTGGCGCCCTCATTCCCCGCAATTCCTACATGTCCAGGAACCCAGCAGAAGACAATGTCGACATCTGCCCGGCTCGCCAAAACCGTGGCGTCACGGATATCGCGAACCAGGGGATGCGGAGATTCCAATGCCCCGAGAGCACCCAGGGCGCTTTGTGAGTCGCTATAGATCACAATCCGGTCTCCGAACCGGGCACGTCGCGTAATCTCCCGTACCGAGTGGTGTATGGCCACCAGCTCGGCCGTGAAGACAGACGCAGCGCCTGGTAGAGCCCCGCTGACTTCAAACAGAGGGGATACGGCGTGGAAGCCGACCCCCTCTTGGGACTTGGAGCCATCCGTATACACTGGCACGGTACCAGCGTGACACGATGTGTGCTCCAAAAAGGTCGAACGCAATACTCACGGCGCAGTACAAGCTTTGGGAGCAGAGGCGTGGCGACAAATAGCCAAATGTGGTACCCTCCAGGGTGGCGTCCTGGGCAGAACCAGGGGCGCCACCGGCCCGAGAGCTATATCTAGCTCTCGAAGGAGTTTCCTGGCCCTAAACCCAAAGGGCTTAGGGTATGACTGGCGTCTCTCGGCGGCATAGGCACCATCGAGATCAGCTGCGGATGCAGTGAGAGCTGTTGGCGACTGAGGGAGGCGCCGGGCTCGCGCGTACAGGCGAGTGATGCACTGCACGCGGCGCAGAGCGAGTGGCATCTCCCCAGCATCGACCAACAGGCTCTCAATGGGGGAAGTGCGGAAGGCACCGGTCGCAAGGCGAAGGCCGGTGTGGTGGATCGAATCCACCTTCCGCAATAAACGCTCGGCTGCGGATGCATAAAACTCGCATCCGTAGTCGAGCTTGGAACGAACAAAGGATCGATAAAAAAGTAGGGCAGTAGCCCTATCAGCGCCCCAAGCGCTGAACGTCACGGAACGGAGAATGTCCATGGCGCGGGTACAAGAGACCCTAAGGCTGCGAATATGAGCCTCCCAGGTGAGGCGTCGGTCGAATACAAGACCAAGGAAACGGTGCGACTCAACCACATCCAGGCGCACCCCATTAAGAAACAAATCTGGGTCGGGGTGAAGCCGTGGATGGCGGCAGAAGTGCACCACCTTAGTCTTGGCCAAAGAAAACCGAAACCTGTGCGCTTCGGCATAGCGAGAGACGCGGTTCAATGCCTGTTGGAGTCGACGCTCCAGAGTTGGCATCTGGGCCGCGCCAAAAGAGATCGAAAGGTCGTCCACGTAGAGCGTAGCGAGAACATCTTCCGGCAGCACCGAGGTGATGCCGTTGATGCTCAGGGCAAAGAGTGTGACACTGAGGACACTTCCCTGCGGGACACCCTCTTCCTGCTCCTTTGGGCCGGAGAGAGATCCCCCCACCCGTACGCGGAATCGACGATCTCGCAAAAATTCAGATATAAACATTGGGAGGCGTCCCCTCGCCCCCATCGTGTGGAGAGTCTCCATGATACCGTATCGCCATGCGGTATCATAGGCCTTCTCCAAATCGAAAAAGACCGTGGCGTAGTGCTGTCTACGAAGGAAAGCCTCGCAGACTGCATTTTCCAGTCGGAGCAGAGCATCCGACGTGGAGTGGAACTTGCGGAAGCCGCACTGTGCGGAAGACAGATGGCCTCCGCTGTCCAGGAAAAAGGCTAATCTAACATGTACCAATTTCTCCATCAACTTGCACACGCAAGAGGTTAGAGAGATTGGGCGGAAACCGGTCGGAGTAGTGATCTCTCCCCGGTTTGCGAAAGGCGATTCGCCAGGAGTCTGGGAGAAGACCTTCCACCCAGATCCTGTTGAACAAATCTAACAGAAAGGCCATGCCTCGCTCACCCAGGTGTCGAAGCATGGCGTACGGGACATCGTCCGGACCATGGGCGGTGTCCGCGCACGAAGCGAGAGCGGAACGCAACTCACTCACAGTAAACTTGTCGTTGAAGGGTTCTCCGCCTCTGGAGGTAAAGTCCAGCCGGCGGCCTTCCGCGACATCACGACGTGCATTGAATGCTGGCGGAGCAGCATCACGGCTAGAGAATGCGGAAAAAGCGGTCGCTAAGGATTCCGCCACGGACGCGGGGTCCGAGATTGCGGTCCCATTCTCCTGGAGAACGGGAGGGGGGTCCTGCGAGAACTTGCCCCGAATCCTTTTGACTCGCTTCCACACCTCAGCTAAAGGGGTCTTCCCGTTAAGTGAAGACACGTATGCCCGCCAAGAAGAGCGGCGGGCGTGCTTCGAAATATACCGGAACCTAGCCCTAGCCCGACGAAATTCAGCGACAGTGAAATCGTTCAGGCGGCGCTTATAGCGCATGTAGGCATAACGCTTCTGTTTGAGGGCCGTCTCACACTCGGCCGACCACCATGGGAGTGGTCGGCGTGCAAAACGGCCAGACGTCCTAGGAATAGTAGTCAGGCCCACGGCGATGAGGTTGCCGGAGAAGAACTCAACGGCCTCATCTACCGACCTAAACTCCTCGACTGAGATAGAGAATTCAGTCATTTCCTGAAATGCAGGCCACCGCGCCCGCGCCAAGCACCATCGAGGTGGTCTCTCAGGTGGCAGTTGCCCTGAAAATGATATTTGAATGGGAAAGTGATCACTACCATGGAGGTCATCGACCACCCCACAATCAAAATCAGGCTGTGCATCCGAAGAGCACAAAGATAGGTCAAGGCAAGAAAATGAAGCGGTTCTCGGACAGTGATGCGTAAACTCATCCACGTTTAGGGACACCCATCTCAAGCTCTTCGATCAGATCGGCAAGGACTTGTCCCCTGGGATTTATGGAGTAATCTCCCCAGAGAGGATGCCTGCCGTTCAGATTTCCAAGCAAGAGATAGGGCCTCGGCAACCGTGCAACGACGCGGCGGAAGTCCCCCGCGTCGAAGTCAGCTGACGGTGGAATGTACGCAGAAATGATAGTATACCTCCTATCCAGGTGCAGCTGCACAGCCACTGCCTGAAAGGAGGTATCTAAAGAGAAAGGAAGAACGGAGACATCATGCCGGGTGTAAACCGCGCATCCCCCAGCCCGGCCATCCCGCGGTGGTGGGGTCGCAAGACCCTTATACCCCGGGAGGGCACGCACCTAGCATGGTCTCCTGCAAAAAAATAGCTAACGGGGAACGGGACGAGCCTCCGCAGCTCCTCCCAGTTGGCCCGGAGTCCACGGCAATTCCATTGAAGGAATATGCCCTCCAGGCCTAGCTCGGAGGAGACGCGGGGGCCCTCCTCGAATTGAAGACCCTCACGGGAATGGCCGTACGCTTCCCGGGGGTAGAACCACGTGCGCTGTCGCCTTCGAGGACTTATTGGGGGAGGTTGGGCTCGCCATGCGAGTCTTTTCCTCCCTCCGCCTCGAAACCTTAGGCGGGCGTTGCGGCTTCGGAGGCGGGGGGCCCTCTTTTCGAGGAACCACCGTCTCCAAGCCACTCGCTCCACCTCGGGGCGTGGGCGAAGGAGCCGAAGCTCCTTTGTTGCTGTCCTCCTTTCGGGGGACAGCTTTAGGAACCCCGGAAGATGGCCTAGCGACCATCTTCAGGGGTGTTGCCTCCTGTGAGTCTAGGGACTCGGTGGAGGCACGTGGCCGTTTCGCCTTACGGGAAACGGTCACGCTGGGGGAAGAGGGGGGAGCCCTGGTTTTAGCCGGGGCAGGGTATGAACCCTTTTTGCCGCCAGCTTTACCAGGGGAGCGCCCGGGTTGGGTAGAGCCCGCAGAAGGGCTCCGAATGGGCGCGGAAACAACCGTGCTCGTTGGCCTGGATGGGCCACGAGCAGAGGGTGCCTTTCTAACTATTGAGGCATATGACGTCCCAGGCAGAGCCGGGCGCGCCAGGACCAAGTCCTTAGCCTCGCGGAATGAGAGTCGATCCTGGGCCTGAACGGCCAGGATTTCTTTCTCCAGGAGATATGCCCCACATTGCTTCGAAGAAGCAGGGTGCGGCTCTCCGCAATTGACACACTTGGCCACACACGATTTGGACTTAATCGTGTGCGACCTTGGAGCAATTTACACAGACTTCGGGTGACCCCGATTTTGCACGTCTACATGATCGATTCGTATGGCCGAAGCGGTGACAGTAATAGCACCGCCGCGGCAGTGGCACGAATGCCTTCACGCGGTAGCGGTACCAACCGGCACGCACCGACTCAGGGAGCTTGTCACAGTCGAACGTGACGAAGTGTAGGGGTGGGTCTCGAGGCCCCTCCCTGTTTTCTCATCACACGCTCGACCTTGACCGCCCCATGGTCGGCCAGCTCTAAGGTGATGTCCTCAATGGAGTAGTCAACGAGTTCCCTCGCATAAACTACTCCTTTCACAAAGTTCATGGTAGAGTGCGGCGTCACACTCACCGGGGTGCCATGAAGTGTCCGAAGAGCACTAATCTTGGCCGCCTCGGCGGGATTCGCCAGAAGGCTCCCGTCCGAGAAACGGGTTACCTTCGGCTCTCTACCAATTGCACTAGCTAATCCTCTCCTCTGATGGATCATGTTGCCCTTGGACAACATGGTGCCATCAGTGGAGCGAATAACGAGGAAGCGTTTGAAGCCAGCGGGCTCGAAAACGCCAGGTAACCTCTGAATGAGGGGCCCCGATGTCATCGAGGCTCCGCCCTGTGCACTCTTGGTATTAGTCTTCTTTGTCAGGGGCTCCGCAACCGGGGGGGCGGATGTGCCGATCTTGGCTTGGTCGCTTGCCAGAGTGGCAGCAGACCCATCCGTCCCCGAAGCCCCCTGCGGATGGAGAGGAGCCCCGAGTCTTTTTCTTTTTCGGAGAGGAGGGCGGGGAATGAACCCGCTTTTCACCTCCGCCGGCAGAAGTCCCCAGGCCAGATGGGCCAGCCTCAGCCAGGTCCCTCTCCGAAATGGAGAAGGTCCTGGTTGTCGTAGGGGCACCTGTCGGAGGAGATCCCTCCCCTCCTTTTATTGCCTCGGAGCCCTCAGCCATTTGAGGAGGACCCTGCATAGGGGCGGATTCGGGTTCGGTGCTTGGCGCCGAGCCCGAACTCCCCCCCATGGAAGGCCCTACCGTCTGAGGCTGGGTCTCCTCAAGGACCATGTCTATCACAGGAGGGGCCTCCAGTTGGCCATCCCCTCCCAGGACATCGCAGGTCCCCTTGGCAGTATTGTCACTAGTCAGGTGGTGTGGGGAGGCACAGGCCTTGACCCCAGCAAGGTTTAAAATTCTTGCCAGCAGGTCTTTTGAGGGAAGCGACCGAAGGGGCCTGGCTTCCCTCTCCCCCCTAAGGGGGTTTGCCCTACCGAGCCGCTTGCACGAGGGGCGGTCGGCAATGGGTTGCCTGCTGGCTTTCTTGGCAGTCCCCTTAGAAAGCAAAGGAGGGACTGCCGCTGGAGATAGGGAGGTGCCCGAAAGCACCTCCAGAGAAAGGGGTGAGGGGGAGTCCCCTACACCCGTAGGCGTAGGAGAGGAGTAAGCCTCCTCTCCGGTTAAAGAATTATGGAGGGTCTCTTGCGCAAGCACAAGGGGGGGGACCTCCATTTTCTCGGTGGAGCTGCCCGAGGGCGGCTCCGTCGATTTTCTTGGGGAAGTTTGGGGTTGGGTTTTTTGTTGTTTTTTTTCATTCATGGGCATGGTGACCCTCTTTTGATTACGGGACGCAATAGCTCATCACCTCTCGCAGTTGCCCGCACTGCGAGAGGTGCTTACAAGCCCGGCAGAGCCAGGCGCCGCCATTCGGGACCACCCCTCCCGCCTGGTGGCCTGGCAGTCCTTCGGCATGGCGGCTCCACCTTGGACACGGCGTAAAAAATATAGGTTGTGAAGAGGAGAGGAAAAGGGATGTGAGGAAGATGTGGGTGGGGATGAAGCAGGTTGTTAAAAAAAACCCATCCCGAACCGGAGCTCAGGGGTTAGGGAACAATGTCCCCTCCCCCCTCAGCCCCGATCCGGGGTGGTTGGCTTGAGAAGAAGGTCAGCATTCAACCCTGTGAAATTAGAGGCTGACCAGAGAAAGTTGTGGGAGAGGTTGTATGAAATGCGACGAGGTAGGGGAGAAATCGGGCTATCTGAAGGAAGGAAGAGAGGCTAAGCTGGGGCCGGACGGAGTGCTGGATCCCGTCAGCACGGCGGCCAGGATGGCAAATCGCCGCGCCCCTTATGGGGGAATAACGAGGAAGCGTTTGAAGCCAGCGGGCTCGAAAACGCCAGGTAACCTCTGAATCAGGGGCCCCGATGTCATCGAGGCTCCGCCCTGTGCACTCTTGGTATTAGTCTTTGTCAGGGGCTCCGCAACCAGGGGGGCAGAGGGGGCGGATGTGCCGATCTTGGCTTGGTCGCTTGCCAGAAGACCCATCCGTCCCCGCGGATGGAGAGGAGCCCCGAGTCTTTTTTGTCTTTTTCTTTTTCGGAGAGGAGGGCGGGGAATGAATCCGCTTTTCACCTCCGCCGGCAGAAGTCCCCAGGCCAGATGGACCAGCCTCAGCCAGGTCCCTCTCCGAAATGGAGAAGGTCCTGGTTGTCGTAGGGGCACCTGTCGGAGGAGATCCCTCCCCTCCTTTTACTGCCTCGGAGCCCTCAGCCATTTGAGGAGGACCTTGCATAGGGGCGGATTCGGGTTCGGTGCTTGGCGCCGAGCCCGAATTCCCCCCCATGGAAGGCCCTACCGTCTGAGGCTGGGTCTCCTCAAGGACCATGTCTATCACAGGAGGGGCCTCCGGTTGGCCATCCCCTCCCAGGACATCGCAGGTCCCCTTGGCAGTATTGTCACTAGTCAGGTGGTGTGGGGAGGCACAGGCCTTGACCCCAGCAAGGTTTAAAATTCTTGCCAGCAGGTCTTTTGAGGGAAGCGACCGAAGGGGCCTGGCTTCCCTCTCCCCCCTAAGGGGGTTTGCCCTACCGAGCCGCTTGCACGAGGGGCGGTCGGCAATGGGCTGCCTGCTGGCTTTCTTGGCAGTCCCCTTAGAAAGCAAAGGAGGGACTGCCGCTGGAGATAGGGAGGTGCCTGAAAGCACCTCCAGAGAAGGGGGTGAGGGGGAGTCCCCTACACCCGTAGGCGTAGGAGAGGAGTAAGCCTCCTCTCCGGTTAAAGAATTATGGAGGGTCCCTTGCGCAAGCACAAGGGGGGGGGACCTCCATTTTCTCGATGGAGCTGCCCGAGGGCGGCTCCGTCGATTTTCTTGGGGAAGTTGGGGGTTGGTTTTTTTGGTGTTTTTTTTCATTCATGGGCATGGTGACCCTCTTTGTATTACGGGACGCAATAGCTCATCACCTCTCGCAGTTGCCCGCACTGCGAGAGGTGCTTACAAGCCCGGCGCCGCCATTCGGGACCACCCCTCCCGCCTGGTGGCCTGGCAGTCCTTCGGCATGGCGGCTCCACCTTGAACACGGCGTAAAAAATATAGGTTGTGAAGAGGAGAGGAAAAGGGATGTGAGGAAGGTATGGGTGGGGATGAAGCAGGTTGTTACAAAAAACCCATCCCGAACCGGAGCTGAGGGGTTAGGGAACAATGTCCCCTCCCCCCTCAGCCCCGATCCGGGGTGGTTGGCTTGAGAAGAAGGTCAGCATTCTACCCTGTGAAATTAGAGGCTGACCAGAGAAAGTTGTGGGAGAGGTTGTATGAAAAGCGACGAGGTAGGGGAGAAATCGGGCTATCTGAAGGAAGGAAGAAAGGCTAAGCTGGGGCCGGACGGAGTGCTGGATCCCGTCAGCACAGCGGCCAGGATGGCAAATCGCCGCGCCCCTTACGGGGTTAAGGGCGCAGAGATCATCGTGTTAGGCAGCCGTGGCACCCACATCCAACTCAGCGCGGTTCAGCCATGGAACGATGCACTCCGGTGAGGCAAGACCGGTGTACCGAGACTGCAAAACATCCGAACTTAAATCTAGGACACATTCATTGTCATACACTACAACCGACCATACAGATACGCTCAGGCGCAATCAATCACACTTAAGAAAGAAAATAAAAAGGGAAAGGAGATAGAGGGGGACAGGAGGAGACCATGAATAACATAAAAATGAGACCATAAATAAAGGTAGAGGGAGGAGAGGTATAGTAAAACTCCCCTTAGAGGTCCGCTCTGATCGGGCCGAGCCCCCTCCCCAAGGAAGGAGCAATCACGCGGCAAGCCTCTGCAAACATCGCGAGGGTGGAGGGGGAGAGGGCGCCTAGCTCTATAGAGAAGATCAATGCTTTTAGCGGTCCACCTTTTCAGCCAGGTTAAGCTACGCCTCGTTGGCTAACCACTTTGCTTCTGTTAAGGTACTACTGGCCGATGGTGGCTTGTTCTCCGTAATCTCTTCTTTCTTCTCTGCCCCCGAGTTCTCCCGTGATATAATTGCGCATTCGTTCTCCTTCCACTCCAACTTACCTCAAGAGAGAGAAAGGCCTCGTTGAGTAGAGCGCATATGCATCAACAGGCAGTCAAAGTAATCCCTATATAAAAAAATCCCACATAATAAGAGTACTAAGGTAAATTAACTACCACCCTATGAATGTGCAAAAAAATTAAAACTATAACTTTATTTCCGTTAATTTTAAAATAAAAAGATATACAGTAAATAAATATTTTATTAAGTTCATAGAAATGTTTGCACAATCAATAATTGAGGCATTTGTTATTAAAATATCGCTGTCTCAAGAAATTGCTGTTATCATGATAGTGATCATCAAAACCACATTGCCACAAAAACCCTTCAGTGCATATGAAGTACAATATCAATTACACTTTTATGGCCCATCGCACAAATTACAGTTGTATATTTTGATAAATATAAACATTACTCTTAGACAACAGCGGATTAACAAATGAACAATATAAACTAAAAAAAATAATATAATGAAACTAAATGGTAAATCTTATACATATAAAATGTATGAAAACAAGTGTGGTGAAACTAAATGGTAAATCTTATACATATAAAAATATATGAAAATACAATGTGTGGATGATAAATAACAGAGTAGTGACAAAATCTCCTCAGTCGCGATTCACTTGTCCACATACGAGACAAATAACTGTAGAAAGAATTAAAAAAAAAAACAACTGCTAACAAGTTTATTAATCCTTTCAAGGATTCATTGAATATAGTGGTCTTATAATATGGCCACGATACATGGTAAGGGCAGAACCAGGGTTGTCAGATTGGCCTTTTTGAAGCCAAATTCCCTAAATCTGGCTTTTCCCCAAGTTTGCTTGGCATTAGAATTGATTTGGCTTATTTACATGCTAAAATTATGTACACAAAAATTCTATATTATGCTTAAAAAAAAAGAAGAAAAAAATCAGTTATATACATCAATGTGTAAATATTTTTCTGCCAAAAAAGCAATACTTTGCAAGGCTGAGTGAGCCATGCCTAATCCAGTTTGTTGTGAACTTTAAAAAGATGTGGGTGTGCTCATGTGATTTATAGTCATAGGCTATAACTCCTAGAATAGAGCTAAGAGTAATATAGGCATAACGCATTTGGAAGCGTACTTTCTAAGTTTCTATACGGTGACACTGTGTGCTTTTATAATTTATTAGTTTTACCCATAGCCATGTGTTCAAAGAAATGGAAAGCTTCTTATGATAGCAATCGTAAATACAATTATAATTGGGAGAAAACATATGTATGGTGCAAAAAGGCTGAAGATGGATCGGCAGCATTTTGTAAACTTTGCCATTGCACGATTATACCAAGAATTAGCAACCTCTCAACTCATGAAAAAAACGAGAAACACAGACTGAAAACTCCGCAAAAAAAACAAAAAAACAGACAACTTGTAAAAAGGAGTTCTAGGCAAAATAATGATAAAGTTAAAGAAGTAGAGTCCCAAATTGCTGTAAGTAAGACCTGCCATTGTGTGATGCCTACAATTGACCATCTGGGAGAAATCATAATATCACATGGAAACACAGTTACATAGAACTAAATGTTCATGCTTAATAAAAAAAAAACATATCGCCTGCACTGAAAACGGATCTCAGTGATGACTTTCAGAATATGAAATATGCTATCATTATAGATGAATCCACACAAAAGCATGTGTATTTTAGTTCGTTTTTTTAAGTGATTAGCAAAAGAAAATTTTAACTGGATTTCAATTTGATTAATGAGGAAATTAAAAAATATGGCCAGAATCTAACAAATTGAATTGGTTTTGCAACAGATGGTACATCAAACATGGTAGGGTGCAACAACTGTGTGTGGTCTAGACTGAAAGAAGTATCTCCTTTGTGTGTACAGCTCAAATGTATTTCCCTGACACTTTACATTTAATATGCAGTATACAAGCTGCCATCAAATATTGGATTTTTGCTTTCAGAAATACCTCAGTGGTTTCGCCATAGTGAATTAAGATGAGAAGCGTCGTACACAGAATTGTTTAAAGTGATGAATAGTTACAGAATTTAAACTAATCCAAAATGACCCACCCATACTATACAACAATGGACGGAAATTTGGCCAGCAAAATTTCAAACTGCATTTTTTTTAAGACAAAATTCAATTATTCAATGATCCACTGAATGTTTGTTAATAACAATTATATAAATGCGTTTAAGAATCACCTGGGCTACTACTTCTGGTTTATATATCAGGTAAATATGATTAACCTTAGTGCACCCACAGGCTTTTACAGGTACTAATATTTATAGATTTCGGGGAAGATCAAGATGATGGAAAACCAGATACTTATAAATGAACATGAAGGGATAGATGAAATTACAAGTTTTATCCAAATAATTAAAGGTTATTTAGGGGGATAGCTTTATCTTCAGATAAGATGGACTTCTTTCAGATATGATGATGCTCTATCTACCATTATGGTTAGGTCTGAAACATGTCGCTTGATCATTTTGTCTTTTTTAATTTTCTCTGTTGGGGTTAATAGGGTGTAATTGTGAAGCAAATCTGATATGGCAGGAAACACGGAGTTGGAATATTTATCAAACTGATTTGGAGCGAAGGCAGCGTTTCTGTCCAAAGAGAAATTCATGAGTTCAAACAGCAGAGAATGAAATTCTCTAAAAATATTTTTTCAGTGTCTACTTCTTCATTTTTACACTTTTTTAGCTTCATATTGAAAACTTTGGTGAGGAAGGGAAGGGGGGGGGGGTGCAAATTAAGACTTACTTGATTCCTGGGCGTCCTGGTAGGCTTTCAGGGAGTATGAATATCTGTTCAAGGTGCATCATTTGATCATTGATTGCACGTAATTTCATAGGACTGTAAAGATATAAAGGGTACAATAAATTTTCTGGTTTTCATAGACCCTCCTTTGTAGGAAGCTAGATCTACCAGCCACCCACACATACAAAGAGGGGTGGGCGAGCTTCAACGCCACTAAAAGCACCCGCCAGTCCTGTATCATTTATACACTATTAAGGACAAAGCACCTACATAGCAATGGGGTGGAGTAGGGGGTATGTAGTATAACATTTCATCCGACCCAGGTTTATGCCTGGGCAAAGGACCCAAGCACGGCTTCACAAAACCCCCTCCAGGCACATCATCCAGTTCCTCCTCCTCAGTCAAACTTCCTTTTTCAAACACAATTCACCTTTTAAGCGATCTTCCAACCGTTCTAACACCCTGAAACTCAGATTCGTATACTCCCTTCACAACTATTTTTATCCCTTCTTCTCCCATGATCATACCACCCAGAACACTCAATCAACATTATTTATACCATAAACATTTCTTACCTAGTTGTTCTTTACTCTATCCACCTTTCGCACACCCATCTCAAGTAGTCTATTTGCACAACTTTCACCTTTCTCCCTCCCATACACTAACGCTGCCACCAGAATATTCTTGTGCAGCTTCCAATTTCCCCATCAACTTGCACACTCGAGAGGTTAGAGAGATGGGGCGGAAACCGGCCAGGGTAGTGATCTCTCCCCGGTTTGCGAAAGGCGATTCGCCAGGAATCTGGAAAGAGACCCTCTACCCAGATCCTGTTGAACAAATCTAACAAACGGGAAACGGTCACGCTGGGGGAAGGGGGCTGGTTTTAGCTGGGATGGGTGTGAACCCTTTGTGCCGGAAACGACTGTGGTCATAGGCCTGGAGGGACCAGGAGCAAAGGGCCTTTCTTAACATTGAGGAATAGGACGTCCCGGGCAGGGCCGGGCGCGCCAGGACCAATTCCTTAGCCTCGCGAAATGAGACGATCCTGAGCATGAACGGCAAGGATTTCCTTCACAAGGAGATACGTACTACATTGCTTCAAAGAAGCGGGGTGCGGCTCTCCGCTATTGACACACTTGGCCACACATGATTTGGACTTATCTTTTGCGTCCTTGGAGCAATTCAGACAGATTTCGGGTAACTCCGACTTTGCACGTCGACAAGAGCGATTAGTATGGCCGAAGCGGTGACAGTAATAGCACCTCCGCGGCAGTGGCAAAAATGCCGTCTTTCGATAGCGATACCAACCGGCATGCAGCGACTCAGGGAGCTTGTTACAGTCGAACGTGAGAAAGATTGTAGGGGTGAGTCTCGAGGCCCCTCCATGTTTTCTTATCACACGTTCGACCTTGACCGCCCCATGATCGGCCATGTTGTGGTGGAGCGAATGTGAGTGTGTTTGTAGGGCCATTTTCCCACCGCTTTTCCAATACCTTCTCCCTCCCTCTGTGCGAGCGCGTGTGTGTGAATAACGCATTTAAATCCTGTTGTTTAATTTCGGCCCGCTACATTTGGCGCCCGAATAGAGACGTGAGATCTCGAAACCGGGAGCATTGTTAGGATTGGATTGCACGTAGTGATTGATTTTTTCCTTCTTCAGTCCGTTCTTATTAACCTGAGAGGATAGCTTCTGTGGAAAAGGGCCTCCATGATGAGATTGTGAGACTGAGGCTGGAGCTGAGACAGAAAGAGGAGGAATGTACGATGCTGAGGAGCGTGATTGAGGAATTGAAGTGATATGATACAATGGATGAGAGACGGAAGCAGATCGACCAACGAATGAATGACCTCTATGACATGATAAAGAGGTCAGGACCAGCACCAGGACCTTCGACCCTAACACCTGCTCAGACCGAAGGGGTTAAGACCAATGGAATCAATGGGAGTGTGTGCGTGTCTAGAGAGGACAGGATGATTGTGAGTGATAGGAAGGACGGAGAATGCAAGAGAGTGGAACGCAAGAGAAAGGAAGATTGGGTCAAAGGAGAAGGATCGGAGGATCGGAAGGTAAGGGGGAAGACTGTGGACTCGTTGTACTCAGATGAAGGAGAAAGTGATGGTATGATTGGCATGAGTGCGTGAGAGCAGCTCATTTTAAAAAAAAAAAATTTAAGGGGCTATCTAGCGACTGCCGACTTAGGCATAAGTCGCCGTAAGCAAACAGCCTAGTTCTAGGCTACTCTAAAAAATTTGAACAGGAAACAACAATAACAAAACAGTAACAAAACAATAACAAAAAACAACAATTAAACCTGGTTAAATGAAAGGGAGAAGGCCGGCCTTCCCCCCAAAAGTCAACAAGTCCACCAGTCAATGTGCACACACTCGTCCCGAGTACAAAGGACAGGCGGTAGCGACCCCGCCCATCCATCAAATAGCGATGCGTCACACGAGTGTGTCCGATTCGGAGAAGACAGAAAGCGACCTGCAGCCGTGGCGGCATGGGGGATAGGTCCATGGGAACAGTCGCAGCGCAATGGCACGCAACTTGAAGTTCCCTTCGACCGTCTCCCATCTTCTTTGCCAAGCAGTCCGAAGAGCTGCCCGTATTCCTGCCATGTAGTCGGTGTGAGGAAGAGCGAAACGATGGTCCGGTCGTAGAGTCCTCGCGGACTCTTTGGCGAGCTCATTCCCCGCAATTCCTACATGTCCAGGAACCCAGCAGAAGATAATCTCGACATCTGCCCGGCTCGCCAAAACCGTGGCGTCACGGATATCGCGAACCAGGGGATGCGGAGATTCCAATGCCCCGAGAGCACTCAGGGCGCTTTGTGAGTCGCTATAGATCACAATCCGGTCTCCGAAACAGGCATGTCGCGTAATCTCCCGTACCGAGTGGTGTATTGCCACCAGCTCGGCCGTGAAGACAGACGCAGCGCCTGGTAGAGCCCCGCTGACTTCAAACAGAGGGGATACGGCGTGGAAGCCGACCCCTTCTTGGGACTTGGAGCCATCCGTATACACTGGCACGGTTCCAGTGTGACACGATGAGTGCTCCAAAAAGGTCAAACACAATATTCCCGGCGCAGTACAAGCTTTGGGAGCAGAGGCGTGGCGACAAATAGACAAATGTCGTACCCTCCAGGGTGGCGTCCTGGGCAGAACCAGGGGCGCCACCGGCCCGAGAGCTATTTCTCCCTCTCGAAGGAGTTTCCTGGCCCTAAACCCAAAGGGCTTAGGGTATGACTAGCTTCTCTCGGCGGCATAGGCACCATCGAGATCAGCTGCGGAAGCAGTGAGCTGTTGGCGACTGAGGGAGGCGCCGGGCTCGCGCGTACAGGCGGGTGATACACTGCACGCGGCGCAGAGCGAGTGGCATCTCCCCAGCACCAACCAACAGGCTCTCAATGGAGGAAGTGCGGAAGGCACCGGTCGAAAGGCGAAGGCCGGTGTGGTGGATCGAATCCACCTTCCGCAATAAACGCTCGGCTGCGGATGCATAAAACTCGAATCCGTAGTCGAGCTTCGAACGAACAAAGGATCGATAAAAAAGTAGGGAAGTAGCCCTATCAGTGCCCCAAGCGCTGAACGTCACGGAACGGAGAATATCCATGGCGCGAGTACAAAAGACCCTAAGGCTGCGAATATGAGCCTCCTAGGTGAGGAGTCGGTCAAATTCCTGACCAAGGAAACGGTGTGATTCGACCACATCCAGGCGCACCCCATTAAGAAACAAATCTGGATCGGGGTGAAGCCGTGGATTGCGGCAGAAGTGCACCACCTTTGTCTTGGCCAAAGAAAACCGAAACCTGTGCGCTTCGGCATATCGAGAGACGCGGTTCAATGCCTGTTGGAGTCGACGCTCCAGAGTTGGCATCTGGGCCGCGCCAAAAGAGATCGAAAGGTTGTCCACGTAGAGAGTAGCGAGAACATCTTCCGGCAGCACCGAGGTGATGCCGTTGATGCTCAGGGCAAAGAGTGTGACACTGAGGACACTTCCCTGGGGGACACCCTCTTCCTGCTCCTTTGGGCCCGAGAGGGCTTTCCCCACCCGTACGCGGAATCGACGATCTCGCAAAAATTCAGATATAAACATTGGAAGGCATCCCCTCGCCCCCATCGTGTGGAGAGTCTCCATGATACCGTATCGCCATGCGGTATCATAGGCCTTCTCCAGATCGAAAAAGACCGTGGCGTAGTGCTGTCTACGAAGGAAAGCCTCGCAGACCGTATTTTCCACTCGGAGCAGAGCATCCGACGCGGAGTGGAACTTGCGGAAGCCGCACTGTGCGGAAGACCGATGGCCTCCGCTGTCCAGGAAAAAGGCTAATCTAAAATTTACCAATTTCACCATCAACTTGCACACCCAAGAGGTTAGAGAGATTGGGCGGAAACCGGTCGGAGTAGAGTGATCTCTTCCCGGTTTGCGAAAGGCGAGCACAGTAGCGATTCGCCACGAGTCTAGGAGAAGACCCTCCACCCAGATCCTGTTGAACAAATCTAAGAGAAAGGCCATTCCTCGCTCACCCAGGTGTCGAAGCATGGCGTACGGGACATCGTCCGGACCATGGGCGGTGTCCGCGCACGAAGCGAGAGCGGAGCGCAACTCACTCACAGTAAACTTGTCGTTGAAGGGTTCTCCGCCTCTGGAGGTAAAGTCCAGCCGGCGGCCTTCCGCGACATGACGACGTGCATTGAATGCTGGGGGAGCAGCATCACGGCTAGAGAATGCGGAAAAAGCGGTCGCTAAGGATTCCGCCACGGACGCGGGGTCCGAGATTGCGGTCCCATTCTCCTGGAGAACGGGAGGGGGGTCCTGCGAGAACTTGCCCCGAATCCTTTTGACTCGCTTCCACACCTCAGCTAAAGGGGTCTTCTCGTTAAGTGAAGACAGGTATACCCGCGCCAAGAAGTGCGGCGGGCGTGCTTCGAAATATACCAGAACCTAGCCTTAGCCCGACGAAATTCAGCGACAGTGAAATCGTTCGGGCGGCGTTTATAGCGCATGTAGGCATAACGCTTCTGTTTGAGGGCCGTCTCACACTCCGCCAACCACCATGGGAGTGGTCGGCGTGCAAAACGGACAGACGTCCTAGGAATAGTAGTCAGGCCCACGGCGAAGAGGTTGCCGGAGAAGAACTCAACGGCCTCATCTACCGACCTAAACTCTCGACTGAGATAGAGAATTCAGTCATTTCCTGAAATGCAGGCCACCGCGCCAAGCACCACCGAGGTGGGCTCTCAGGCGGCAGTTGCCCTGAAAATGATATTTGAATGGGAAAGTGATCACTAGCATGGAGGTCATCGACCACAACCCAATCAAAATCAGGCTGTGCATCCAAAGAGCACAGAGATAGGTTAAGGCAAGAAAATGAAGTGGTTCTCGGACAGTGATGCGCAAACTCATCCACGTTTAGGACACCCATCTCAAGCTCTTCGATTAGATCGGCAAGGACTTGTCCCTGGGATTTATGGAGTAATCTCCCCAGAGAGGATGCCTGCCGTTCAGATCTCCAAGCAAGAGATAGGGCCTCGGCAACCGTGCCACGACGCGGCGGAAGTCCCCCGCGTCGAAGTCAGCTGACGATGGAATGTGCGAGAAATCAGAGTATACCTCCTATCCAGGTGCATCTGCACAACCACTGCCTGAAAGGAGGTATCTAAAGAGAAAGGAAGAACGGCGACATCATGCCGGGTGTAAACCGCGCATCTTCCAGCCCGGCCATCCCGCGGTGTGGGGTCGCAAGATCCTTATACCCCGGGGGGACGGGCAGGGGGCACGTGCCTAGCATGGTCTCCTGCAAAAAGATAGCTAACGGGGAACGGGACGAGACGAGCGTCCGCAGCTCCTTCCAGTTGGCCCGGAGTCCACGGCAATTCCATTGAAGGAATATGCCCTCCAGGCCTAGCTCGGAGGAGACGCAGGGGCCCTCCTCGAACTGAAGGCACTCACGGAAATGGCCATACGCTTCCCAGGGGCAGAACCCCGGGCGCTGTTGGCCGGACAAAGCGCTGAATGCGCTGTCGCCTGAGAGGACTTATTGGGGGAGGTTGGGCTCGGTTGGGCTCGCCAGGCGAGTCTTTTCCTCCCTCCGCCTCGAAACCTTAGGCGGGCGTTGTGGCTTCGGAGGAGGGGGGGGGGGGGGCTCTTTTCGAGGAACCACCGTTTTCGAGCCACTCGCTCCACCTCGGGGTGTGGGCGAAGAGCCGAAGCTCCTTTGTTGTTGTCCTCCTTTCGGGGAACAGCTTTAGGAACCCCGGAAGATGGCCTAGCGACCATCTTCAGGGGTGTTGCCTCCTGTGAGTCTAACCACTCGGTGGAGACGCGTGGCCGTTTCACCTTACGGGAAACGGTCACGCTGGGGAAAGAGGGGGGAGCCCTGGTTTTAGCCGGGGCTGGGTATGAACCCTTTTTGCCGCCAGCTTTACCAGGGGAGCGCCCGGGTTGGGTAGAGCCCGCAGAACGGCTCCGAATGGGCGCGGAAACAACCGTGCTCGTTGGCCTGGATGGGCCACGAGCAGAGGGTGCCTTTCTAACTATTGAGGCATATGAGGTCCCAGGCAGAGCCGGGCGCGCCAGGACCAAATCCTTAGCCTCGCGGAATGACAGTCGATCCTGGGCCTGGACGGCCAGGATTTCTTTCTCAAGGAGATATGCACCACATTACTTCGAAGAAGCAGGGTGCGGCTCTCCGCAATTGACACACTTGGCCACACACGATTTGGACTTATCGTGTGCAACCTTGGAGCAATTTACACAGACTTCGGGTGACCCCGACTTTGCACGTCTATATGAGCGATTCGTATGGCCGAAGCAATGACAGTAATAGAACCGACGCGGCAGTGGCACGAATGCTTTCACGCGGTAGCGGTACCAACCGGCACGCACCGACTGAGGGAGCTTGTCACAGTCGAACGTGACGAAGAGTGTAAGGGTGGGTCTCGAGCCCCCTCCCTGTTTTCTCATCACACGTTCGACCTTGACCGCCCCATGGTCGGCCAGCTCTAAGGTGATGTCCTCAATGTAGTCGTCAACGAGTTCCCTCGCATAAACTACTCCTTTCACACTCACCGGGGTGCCATGAAGTGTCCGAAGAGCACTTATCTTGGCCGCCTCGGCGGGATTCGCCAGAAGGCTCCCGTCCGAGAAACGGGTCACCTTCGGCTCTCTACCAATTGCACTAGCTAATCCTCTCCTCTGGTGGATCATTTTGCTCTTGACAACATGGTGCCATCAGTGGAGCGAATAACGAGGAAGCGTTTGAAGCCAGCGGGCTCGAAAACGCCAGGTAACCTCTGAATGAGGGGCCCCGATGTCATCGAGGCTCTGCCCTGTGCACTTTTGGTCTTATTCAGGGGCTCGGCAACCGGAGGGGGCAGAGGGGCCGGATGTGCCGACCTTGGCTTGGTCGCTTGCCAGAGTGGTAGCAGACCCATCCGTCCCCGCAGCCCCCGCGGATGGAGAGGAGCCCCGAGTCTTCTTTGTCCTTTTGGTCTTGGTTTTTTTTCTTTTTTGGAGAGGAGGGCGGGGAATGAACCCGCTTCTCACCCCCCGCCGGTAGAAGCCCCTAGGCCAGATGTACCGGCCTCAGCCAGGTCCTTCTCCGAAATGGAGAAGGTCCTGGTGGTCGCAGGGGAATCAACCGGAGGAGATCCCTCCCCTCTTTGTACTGCCTCAGAATCCCCAGCCGTTTGAGGAGGACTTTGCATAGGGGCGGATTCAGGTTCGGTGTTTGGCGCCGAGCCCGGATTCCCCCCCATGGAAGGCCCTACCGTCTGAGGCTGGTTTTCCTCAAGGACCATGTCTATCACAGGAGGGGCCTCCAGTTGGCCATCCCCTCCCAGGACATCGCAGGTCCCCTAGGCAGCGTCATGAGTCTTTTGTGGGGAGGCACAGACCTTGACCCCGGCAAGGTTTAATATTCTTGCCAGCAGGTCTTTTGAGGGAAGCGACCGAAGGGGCCTGGCTTCCCTCTCCCCCCTAAGGGGGTTTGCCCTACCGAGCCGCTTCGATGCGGAGCGGCTAGCTAAGGGCTGCCTGCTGGCTTTCTTGGCAGTCCCCTTGGAAAGAAAAGAGGGGACTGCCGCTGGAAAAAGGGAGGTGCCCGAAAGCACCTCCAGAGAAGGGGGTGAGTCCCCTGCACCCGTAGGCGAAGGAGAGGAGTAAGCCTCCTCTCCGGTTAGAGAAATATTGAGGGTCCTCTGCGCAAGCACAGGGGGAGGGACCTCCATTTTTTTGCTGGAGCTGCCCGAGGGCGGCTCCGTCGCTGTTTCAGGGGAAGTTGGGGTTTTTTTTTATCTTTATCATTGGGCATGGGATGCAATAGCTCATCACCTCTTGCAGTTGCCCGCACTGCAAGAGGTGCTTACAGGCCTGGCAGAGCCAGGTGCCGCCATTTGGGACCACCCCTCCCGCCTGGTGGCCTGGCAGTCCATCGGCATGGCGGCTCCACCTTAGACACGGCGTAAAAAAGATAGATTTTGAAGACGAGGAAAAGGGATGTGAGGAAGGTATGGGTGGGGATGAAGCAGGTTGTTAAAAACCAACCACCCTAGACCGGAGCTCAGGGGTTAGGGAACATTGTCCCCTCCCCCTTCAGCCCCGATCCAGGACGGTTGGCTGAAAAGGTCAGCATCTACCCTATGAAATTAGAGGCTGACCAGAGAAAGTTGTGGGAGAGGTTGTATGAAAAGAGAGGAAACAAGTGTTTTGAAGGAAGGAAGAGAGGCTAAGCTGGGGCCGGTCGGGGTGATGAGTCCCGTCAGCACGGCGGCCAGGATGGCAAATCGCCGCGCCCCTTACGGGGTGAGAGCAGCTCAAGTGAGAGTAAAGTGAATGTGGGGAAAGGTATTTTGATAAGAGAAGTGTCAAAGTTTGATAAGTTTAGGAGCATGGTGGGAAGAGTGTGGATGAATTCTTCGGGGAATTTGAGCGGTATTGTAAGCTCAAGTACCTGGAGAATAAGGCATATTGGGTGAATGTATTAGGAGAGTGCTTGGAAGGAAAAGTGCTAGAGTTTTTCCGAGTGATCATAAGTGTGGGTGAGCCAAGGTATGAGGTGATGAAGAAGCGATTGATTGGGCAAGTGAAACGAATGAGAGAGAGTGTGAGGTATAAAAGGGTGAATGAATTTGAGAAGGCTCGCATGGGTACGATGAAAGTGTGAATATGTATGGGCATAGGCTTGAGACTATGGCGAGACAGGTATGTTGATGATAGTGTGAATGAGTGTAAGCAATTGATGAGAAAGTTCCTTGATACGGTCCAGCGAAAGATAAGTGAATGGCTGAATACGAAAAGAAAGGAGAGAATGAGGCTGACAGGTGAACGGCTGGTATGGGAGGATGTGTTGGAAGAGGGGCGATTTGATGAGGAAAGTGACTTAAACGAGGATGGATGGTACAATGTGAATGTTGGGGGCAAGGAGGCCAGGAGCTTTCCTCCACCTCAGCAGTTTGTCAGGTATCAGGATGCCCTGAGAGCTGCGCCAGTTGAGGTGATGTCGAGCTTCCTGGGCCGGCAGACTGGATGGGCAAATGGAAGGGGACAGATGAGTGGTAAGCATGTGAATGGGTATATGAGAGAGCAATGGAGGTATGTCCCAGCGAATGAGGTCAAATGGTGTGAAAAAGATCATGGAATATCGTAGGTGTGGAAGGAAGGGGCATATGTTGTCAGAATGTAGGTGGACGTCTGGTGTATGTTTTGGTTGTAGTAAGAAGGGGCATATGATAAAGGATTGCCAGGAAAGTGTGAGAGTATGTTTCGAATGTAAAGAGGCCATTTGAAGAGAGACTGTCCGAAGTTGAATGGTGGAGCGACTGCTGGGAGAAGTATGAAGTATGCTTGTGGCAATTGCGGAAAGGCTGGTCATTATGTGAGGATGTGTCATGACCAGAGGAATGTATGTAGCTATTGTGCGATGGAAGGACATTTGAGTGAAGTGTTGGATTAGACTGAGAGCGCAAGGTGTGAATGGAAAGTCTGAAGCAGAAAACTAAATTGTAAGAGGGTCCCTGGTGATGTATCCTCTAGGTCCATGAGTGCCAGTAATGTGTTGGTAAGTCTGTTTAGTGTGAAAGTGCTGTATGGTAGGAAGTACGAGTGTCTGAGTGTAAAGATTGAAGTGAATGGGATTGAGTGGTGGCTTTGATAGATTCTGGATGCAAGACGAGCTTGGTGTATAAGGATGTGTATGACAAGGTTAGTGAGAAGGCCCTCCTGTCTGAGTGTAAGGGTAGTTTGGTAGGGATTTGTAGTATGAGAGTACCTGTGATTGGAATGATAAGATCAGTTGTTCGAATGCATGGCATGTAGTTTGATGAATGAGTGTGAATTTTCTGTGTGATAAGGTGAGTAGTGAGTATCGTGTGATTTGGGGGTATGATTTTATGAAAATGAACCGTATAGTTGTGCATCATGTGAGTGATCAGATCGAGAGAAAGATTGGTAAAAATGGGGTGTATAAGTTGTATGTAGAGAAAGATGATAGTGTTTAGTGGTATTGAGGTGACTGACATAGAGAGTGTAAGGCTTGGGAAGGGTGAAAGGGTGTCTTGTTAGAGTGAGGATTTGAGTTAAGATGTGGGTGAGAACACTGGTATTGGATGGAAAAGATGCATGTTATAAGGTAAGGCGTGTTGCTTGTGAGTTTGATGGCTTGATGAGAATGAATGATCCTTTTGTATGTGTGCAGGTGAACCCCAGGGTGAAAAGACAGGTGAGGGGATCCAGGTCGGATATGTAATGGGTCACCTCTCCACTGTCAGTGAGGTATGGATGATAGCAAGGATGTCAGGGTAAATGTTACGAATGAAAAGATGCGTGAATGAATGTATAATGAAGTGGAAAGGATGGTGGAATTGGATGAATGTTTGACTGAGTATGAAAGGGAGGACGTGTATCGAATGCTATTTGAGCGAAAGGGGGTCCTCAGTAAGGGCGATGTGGATTTTGGGGTAGCAAACCTCTCAGAATTTAAGATTGTCCTGAAGGAGGACACCCCAATCTATCAGCAGCCGAGACATTTCCCGCATCCAATTGCTGATGAGATTGCGGAACAGTGTGAAATTAGAACAATTGGGGGTGATTGAAGAAAGTGAGTCCATGGAATAGTCCGATTGTGCCTGTACATAAGCCGGATGGAGGATTGCGTCTGTGCGTGGATTATCGAAAGGTGATGAACGGAGTGTGAAAGAAAGGTTTCCGAGGTGTGCATAGTATGCATGGGATCAAGTAGTTTACAAAGCTGGATCTGGTACGGGAGTATTACCAGATGTCCATTGCTGATGAGAGCCAGCCAGTAACTGCCTTTTCCTCTACGAAAAGGCATTATCAGTTCCGGAATCTCAGCTTTGGGTTGGCTAATGCTCCCAGTGCCTTCCAGTGGACAATGAATGTTGTGTTGAGTAAGTTTGCGAGTAAGACTGTAATTGCGTTTATAGATGATATTTTGATTATGACAGAGTTTGGAGGAGCATATGAGATTGGTGAATGATGTGTTGAGAATGTTGGTGTGAAGGTGAAAGTAGCGAAGTGTGAATGGTTTGCAAAAGAAGTGGAGTTCCTTGGGTATATGGTGAGTGAGAATAGGTTATGAAAGTCAACGAAGTATGTTGAGATGGTGCGAATGTTTCCGAAACCGGTGACTGTGAAGCAGCTGAAGTCGTTTCTGAGTTTGTTTGAGTTTCAACGAAAGTTTATATGTCATTGTTCTGGTGTTAGTAAGCCTCTGACTGAGTGGATGGACAAGAGAGGTAGTACGATTGTCAGATGGAATGATAAGATGAGACTGAAAGAGGCAGCGGCTGAAGATGTTGAATTGTATATGGGTGCAAGTGGGTACTGTATGGGAGGTTTTCTGATGCCAGAGCAGCGTTTGAATGGACAGAATGTCAAGAGAATAATTGGGTATGTATCCAAGGCTATGAAGGCGGCAGAGTGAAAGTATTTAACTGTGGAGCGAGAGTTGGCTGCAATAAGGTATTGTTTGAAAGTGTTGCGTCCGTTTTTGTATGGTGCGAGGTTCGTGATTAAAACAGATCACCAACCTCTTGTGTATTTGCAACATATGAAATGGGCTGATAGTAGGATTGCAAGGACTTTGGAAGATTTGAGTGATTTTAAATATGTGAGTGAGTACGTGCCTGGTGAATGGAATGGAGTGGCTGATTTGATGTCAAGGTATCCTGGCACAAATGATGAAATGTGTGTGGAGTGAGTGATCCTGAGTATTTGCCGAAAGGGATTACAAATGGAAAGGAGAGTAAGGGTGGTGGTGATTCCTTGTTTGAGAGTGTATGGAATAGTTTGCAAGATTTAAAGGGTGATGGAGTAGATGTGAGAGTGCCCGATAGGGTGGATGACTTAAGGAAGGAGGTAATGAGTGAAGTATGTAGGAAGCCTGAAAGTATTGGAATGGCGAGGGTGCGGAACTTTATGAAATAATTGAGAGCGATGTGTATGCAAGGGGTTTCGCCGTTTCAGGAAGTGTTGATTGTTGTGAGTCATTTGTATGGAGTGATTGTTTATGTGCACTTTGGTGGTGAGAAGCCAATTGTGTACAAAGATGAAAAAGTAAAGGGTTTGAATGCTAATGTAGTGCATCTGCATTGTTTGAGCGGTGTGCATTACAAATGGGTGATTGAAAAGTGTTAGTATATGAGAAAGAAGAATGATTGTCTGGATGAAGATGAGTGTGTGGTGAATGATGATGTGGGAGTTGATGTCAGTGTTGATGTTGGTGTAGTTGTTCCTTCGATGTATTGCGAGCATAGCATGGAGGACCTGATTTGATGGAAGTGAGAGTGAAAGTTGATGAAAGGTTCTTCCTTGGTTTGATTGATACTGGAGCACAAGGATTCTGACTAAGTATGATGAGTTTAGATGTTTTGAACGTAAGCCTATGAAATTACGGATAAGTGGATGGGGAATGGAATGATAGTGGCATGGGAACAGGTTAGACTGAGAGTGAATTTGGGCAGTGGCAGTGGTGTGAATGTGAAGCATGACTTTGTAATTCTGAAAGATGAGCAAATGCCGTGTTGTTTCATGCTTGGTGTGGACTTTATGAGATTAAATAATTTGTCTTTGGATGCTGATAAGGATTGTGTTATGAAAGGTGAATGTGAGGTGATGAGGTTGAATAAGCGTGCGAAGAATGTTGTCAAATTTTGCAGTATGATCAAATTGGTCATGAATGATGAGAATGAGATTTTAAGTGATGATATTCTAGAGATCCGTCCTTTTGTCAGCGAGTTGAAGAGATGTGTGATGATGCGTGTTGATTTGAATGAATGGCCTGAGTGTTTGAGTGATTTAAAAATGTATGCTAACGATTTTGTTGTTTGTATGGATGTTGTATATTTTGTGAGGCATATGGAGGATGGGGATGATATGTATGTACCTGTGATATCCTTGGTTGGTATGATTGGTCTGGTGAAAGTTGTGCATAATAATTATGGGCATATGGGTAAGTTTAAGTTGTGGGAGTGTATGAAGGAGATTGAGTTCCATCTGTTTCTGAAGACTGTTGTGAATGATGTTGCGAATATGTGTGAAAAGTGTCATAAGCGAAAGGTGCAAGGTGTGCAAGTGAAACCGCCGATGTTGAAAGTTGATGCGAAAGAACTGCTGGAATTGGTAGTGATTGATTGTGTGTCTTTACCGTGCACAAGTGCTGGGAATGTTGGTATGGTCGATCATAAAAGTAAGTTTGTGTATGCAGCGCCTGTGAGAGATAAAAGGAGTGTGACTGTTGCGTGTGTGGTTGAGCAGTTGTTTTTTTCCTGTGTGTATGGAAGGCTAGGAGATGTCTGAGTGATAATGGGCCTAAGTTTGCGAGTGAAGGGTTTGAGCAAATGTTGAGAGAGAATGGTGTGGAGCATGTGAGGATGACTCCGTATGTAGTCTTCAAATGGGTTGGCTGAGTGTACAATTAGAACCTTGTGGGAGATGGTGAGAATGCTGAGTACAACTTTGAATGACTGGGATGTATGGTTGGGTAGAGTGTTATGGGCGTATAATTCGACGGTGCATAGTGCAACTGGGATGTCCCCGTGTCAGTTTGTTATGAATTTTGAAAGGCAAGTGAAAGATAGGTTTCATTTGAGTGAAAGTGAGCAAGAGTATATGGCGTGAGGCGCATGAAAGGTTTCGTTCATTTGAAATTGGTGCAAAAGTATTGAAGGTAAAAGAAGTAAAAGGTAGATTGAATCTGTCGAAGATGAGTGAAAAGTTTGAAGGACCGTATAGAGTTGGGAGAGTCTGTGAGAATGGTGTGACATATGTTTTGGAGAGTTTGAATGAGTGTGACTGAGAAAGTGCAGGCTCATCAGAATCAGTTGAGGAGGTGGAGAGAGCCTCCTGACTACTTGGTGAGCCATCAGGTGTATGAACTGTGCAGAGAGAGAGAAATAAGGTGCATGATGATAAGATGGAGTGTGATAGTATGGATCTGTCTAGGAAAGAGCTTGTCTTGGTCTCTAGGAGTAGAAAGCATACAAAGAAGAGTGAAAGAAAGAATGCAAGTACGAATGAAAGTAAGTCTGAGCAGAGTCTTTCTGGTATGGGGGAGCTTGAGTGTTTGCATAAGCAGGTGAGTGATTTAGCTGGTGTAAATAGACGAGTGAGTGAGCTGCCTGTGGCTGATTTTTCTGGTTTTGGGAACAGTATGAATGATAGTGTGTTTGGACAGAATGAACCTAGTGTGGCTGATTTATCTGGTTTTACGAATGGTAAGGGTAGAGGTGAGTTTGATGTGGAGAATGAGGAGGTGACTGATTTTTCTGGTGGGAACGAGTTGAAGGGGTTTCTGGTATGCCTGTTGAGAATACAGGGGATGTGAGTGACCTGTCTGTTTCGCAAGAATGTACCTTGAGTTGGATGCGAGCTGTGAGTGAGGAGCCGATGAATGGGGGTATGAAGAGTGAAGGTTCTGAACAGAAGAGTATGAAAGTTCTGTCGAGAGATGGGAGAGCTAGTAATGAAGGCTAAGAGTATGGTGGATGACATGATTGATAGTGATGAGGAGACTGCTGACAGGACGACTGACGAACAACCCAGACAGATTGCTACACATAGCCAGGGACCAGTAGACAAGTGTGAATGGGTGCGATTGAGTATAAGTGATACCGTGAGAAGGGATTGAGAGTGTTGGGTGTGACTGTGGTCGTATGGCCTAAGGAAGGAGGGGTGTGGTGGAGCGAATATGAGCGTTTGTAGGGCCATTCTTCCACCCCTTTTCCAATACCCTCTCCCTTCCTATGTGTGAGCGTGTGTGAGTGTGTGAATAACTGGCATTTAAATTTTGTTGTTTTTTCCCTCAATTTTTTACTGATGTTTGTCATCTATGGAGTAGTCCACGCGTTCCCTCGCATAAACTATTCCTTTCACGAATTTTATGGTAGAGTGCGGCATCACACTCACAGGCCAGCCATCAAGTGTCCAAAGGGCACTAATCATGACCGCCTCGAGGGGTTCGAACGGCACATTCGCCAAAAGGCCCCCCCTATCAATCACACTACCTAAAGCTTTCCTCTGATGGATCAGGTTGCCCTTAGCCAACATGCTGCCATCAGTGCAGCGAATAACCAGAAAGCGTTTGAAGCCAGCGGGCTCGAAAATGCTGGGTAATCTCTGAATGAGGGCTCCATTTTTTCAGTGGAGCTGCCCAAAGGCGGCTCCGTCGATGGTGAGGGGGAAAAGGTTTTTTAAAAGATTTTAATCATACGCATGGGGAACCTATTCTTTCTGCGGGAAGCAAATGCTAATCACCTCTCGCAGTGGCCCGCTCTGCGAGTGGTGCATACGGGGCTGGAAGAGCTAGCTGCCGCCATTTTAGGCCACCCATCCCACCTGGTGATCTGGCAACCCTTCGGCATGGTGGCTCCACCTTGGGCACGGCGTAAAAAGATAGATAGTGAAGTGAGAAGGAAAGGGGATGTGAGGAAGGTATGGGTGGGGATAAAGCAGGTTGTTAAAAACCCACCATCACAAAGTGGAGCTCAGGGGTTAGGGAACATTGTCCCCTCCCCCCTCAGCCCGGATCTGGGATAGTTGGCTGAGGTCAGCATCTACCCTGTGAAAATAGAGGCCGACCAGAGAAAGTTGTGGGAGAGGTTGTAGGGGAGAAACACAGGCCGACTGAAGGAAGGAGTAGTTGGGGCCAGACGGGGCGCTGAGTCACGTCAGCACGGCAATCGCCGTGACCCTTACGGGGCTTTTGGCTGGGTATCTATGATGCCAGTCATATAACTTAGTTGAGTACTGACTATGACTCATGAATGTTGTTCGACTCAGAAGCACTTGGACACTGGCATCAAAGTGCTTGTGTTCACTTTCTCTCTTCTCAGCAGTGACTGAGTTCCATCTCACTTCACTCACACCCGACACTTCTAAATCCTGAGTCTCTTTCCATTGTTTGCACATTAAACAAACAAGAGTGAAATATTATAGACCTTTGTAATAGTGTGCATATTGAGGTGTGTCTTTACATATATCCAAAGACATCATGCGATAATATCTTCTACAACCATCAGCTGATACCCATTTGCTATTGCATCAATCACTCCAGAACCTCTCTTTCTCAGTTTCACCTCTATCATTATAGAATCCATAGACTAGCAAATCTCAACTTCACCCATATCATTCTCGAACTCATAGATTCATACCACTCACTCAAAAGCACTGCAACACTTTCTTCCCTCATAACACCCTGATCGCACTCCATCTAACACATAGAGCAAGTATCGGCAATCTCCCTGATTTAAAGACATTGCCTACCACTCCCCTCTTTACCACATTAGCTGGCGTGGCTGGATGGGGTCCACAACAGACCAATCCATTATGCTTGTGGGATGCCTTCAGGAGCGTGACTAACTATTCCGGCATAGCCGCATTTTTTATATATGCTTGAGGACGGTATCAATATTATTCCTTCCCTACATAGAGGCATCATTCTAGGTTTAGTCGCCTCGTTCATCCACTGGAAGAGGGCATGGATATTCTTAGTGCCCGGCATATCAAACTTACCTCATGTTTTGGGGATCTTTGATTTTCATTTTGAAATTCTTAACTGCCCCGATTAATCTGTCAACGGAGTTTTTCAACTCACCTGACAAGAAATAATAAAATGATGAAAATTTTAATACAGATAAAAATACAAATCAATTCTAATTTGCATTGAGATAAAATAATGTTACACCATAAAATGTTTTGCATTTAATGAAGTAAAATAAAAGTGAGCCCCTACATTGGGGTACCCTGTCTAGTTTGCTACACACAGTACCTAGAGGGATGGCATGTGCTCCTGGGATTACCCAGTGGCAACCGCCCAAAAGGCAAGGCTGCATTTTTTAAACCTCTACGCATCTTGTAAGAAAAAAAAAAGAAAAGAAAAAAGAAGAGTTGTAGAGTGGTCAGGTAATTCCCAAGTGGATGTGACACGACCCACCAGCATGGATGCATTTTTTTTTTTTTTGATTAAGGGGCTATCTGGCGACTGCCGACTTAGGCATAAGTTGCCGTAAACAAACAGCCTAGTTCTAGGCTACTTCAAAATAATTCAACAGGAAACAACAATAACAAGAAATAACAATAACAAAGCAATAACAAAAACAACAACAACAATAAAACCTGGTTAAATGAAAGGGAGAAGGCCGGCCTCCCCCCAAAAGTCAATAAGTCCACCAGTCATGGTGCACGCACTCGTCCCGAGTACAAGGGACAGGCGGTAGCGACCCCGCCCAACCCGGTACCGAGACAGGTATCGTGCGCGAAGATCACCCAGACTGGGACATTCGACAAGAATATGCCGAACAGTCTGGGGGACGACGCAGTCGTTGCAATAGGGCTCATGCGAGCGCTGCATCAAGTAGCGATGCGTCACACGAGTGTGTCCGATTCGAAGACGACAAAAAGCAACCTGAAGCCGCCGCGGCATTGGGGGATAGATCCATGGGAACAGTCGCGGCGCAATGGCACGCAACTTTAAGTTCCCTTCGACCGTCTCCCATCTTCTTTGCCAAGCAGTCCGAAGAGCTGCCCGTATTCCTGCCATGTAGTCGGTGTGAGGAAGAGCGAAACGCTGGTCCGGTCGCAGAGTCCTCGCGGACTCTTTGGCGCCCTCATTCCCCGCAATTCCTACATGTCCAGGAACCCAGCAGAAGATAATCTCGACATCTGCCCGGTTCGCCAAAACCGTGGCGTCACGGATATCGCGAACCAGGGGATGCGGAGATTCCAATGCCCCGAGAGCACTCAGGGCGCTTTGTGAGTCGCTTTCGATCACAATCCGGTCTCCGAACCGGGCACGTCGCGTAATCTCCCGTACCGAGTGGTGTATTGCCACCAGCTCGGCCGTGAAGACAGACGCAGCGCCTGGTAGAGCCCCGCTGACTTCAAACAGAGGGGATACGGCGTGGAAGCCGACCCCCTCTTGGGACTTGGAGCCATCCGTATACACTGGCACGGTTCCAGCGTGACACGATGTGTGCTCCAAAAAGGTCTAACGCAATACTCCCGGCGCAGTACAAGCTTTGGAAGCAGAGGCGTGGCGACAAATAGCCAAATGTGGTACCCTCCAGGGTGGCGTCCTGGGCAAAACCAGGGGCGCCACCGGCCCGAGAGCGATATCTACCTCTCGAAGGAGTTTCCTGGCCCTAAACCAAAAAGGCTTAGGGTATGACTGGCGTCTCTCGACGGCATAGGCACCATCGAGATCAGCTGCGGATGCAGTGAGAGCTGTTGGCGACTGAGGGAGGCGCCGGGCTCGCGCGTACAGTCGAGTGATACACTGCACGCGGCGCAGAGCGAGTGGCATCTCCCCAGCATCGACCAACAGGCTCTCAATGGGGGAAGTGCGGAAGGCACCGGTCGAAAGGCGAAGGACGGTGTGGTGGATCGAATCCACCTTCCGCAATAAACGCTCGGCTGCGGATGCATAAAACTCGCATCCGTAGTCGAGCTTCGAACGAACAAAGGATCGATAAAAAAGTAAGGCAGTAGCCCTATCAGCGCCCCAAGCGCTGAACGTCACGGAACGGAGAATGTCCATGGAGCGGGTACAAGAGACCCTAAGGCTGCGAATATGAGCCTCCCAGGTGAGGCGTCGGTCGAATACAAGACCAAGGAAACGGTGCGACTCAACCACATCCAGGCGCTCCCCATTAAGAAACAAATCTGGGTTGTGGTGAAGCCGTGGATGGCGGCAGAAGTGCACCACCTTAGTCTTGGCCAAAGAAAACCGAAACCTGTGCGCTTCGGCATAGCGAGAGACGCGGTTCAATGCCTGTTGGAGTCGACGCTCCAGAGTTGGCATCTGGGCCGCGCCAAAAGAGATCGAAAGGTCGTCCACGTAGAGCGTAGCGAGAACATCTTCCGGAAGCACCGAGGTGATGCCGTTGATGCTCAGGGCAAAGAGTGTGACACTGAGGACACTTCCCTGCGGGACACCCTCTTCCTGCTCCTTTGGGCCGGAGAGGGCTCCCCCCACCCGTACGCGGAATCGACGATCTCGCAAAAATTCAGATATAAAAATTGTGAGGCGTTCCCTCGCCCCCATCGTGTGGAGAGTCTCCATGATACCGTATCGCCATGCGGTATCATAGGCCTTCTCCAGATCGAAAAAGACCGTGGCGTAGTGCTGTCTACGAAGGAAAGCCTCGCAGACGGCATTTTCCACTCGGAGCAGAGCATCCGACGCGGAGTGGAACTTGCGGAAGCCGCACTGTGCGGAAGACCGATGGCCTCCGCTGTCCAGGAAAAAGGCTAATCTAACATTTACCAATTTCTCCATCAACTTGCACACGCAAGAGGTTAGAGAGATTGGGCGGAAACCGGTCGGAGTAGAGTGATCTCTCCCCGGTTTGCGAAAGGCAAGCACAGTAGAGATTCGCCAGGAGTCTGGGAGAAGACCTTCCACCCAGATCCTGTTGAACAAATCTAACAGAAAGGCCATGCCCCGCTCACCTAGATGTCGAAGCATGGCGTACGGGACATCGTCCGGAACGCAACTCGCTTACAGTAAACTTGTCGTTGAAGGGTTCTCCGCCTCTGGAGGTAAAGTCCAGCCGGCGGCCTTCCGCGACATCACGGCTAGAGAATGCAGAAAAAGCGGTCGCGAAGGATTCCGCCACGGACGCGGGGTCCGAGATTGCGGTTCCATTCTCCTGGAGAACGGGAGGGGAGTCCTGCGAGAACTTGCCCCGAATCCTTTTCACTCGCTTCCACACCTCAGCTAAAGGGGTCTTCCCGTTAAGTGAAGACACGTATGCCCGCCAAGAAGAGCGGCGGGCGTGCTTCGAAATATACCGGAACCTAGCCCTAGCCCGACGAAATTCAGCGACAGTGAAATCGTTCGGGCGGCGCTTATAGCGCATGTAGGCATAACGCTTCTGTTTGAGGGCCGTCTCACACTCGGCCGACCACCATGGGAGTGGTCGGCGTGCAAAACGGCCAGACGTCCTAGGAATAGTAGTCAGGCCCACGGCGATGAGGTTGCCGGAGAAGAACTCAACGGCCTCATCTACCGACCTAAACTCCTCGACTGAGATAGAGAATTCAGTCATTTCCTGAAATGCAGGCCACCGCGCCCGCACCAAGCACCACCGAGGTGGTCTCTCAGGCGGCAGTTGCCCTGAAAATGATATTTGAATGGGAAAGTGATCACTACCATGGAGGTCCTCGACCACCCCCCAATCAAAATCAGGCTGTGCATCCGAAGAGCACAAAGATAGGTCAAGGCAAGAAAATGAAGCGGTTCTCGGACAGTGATGCGTAAACTCATCCACGTTTAGGACACCCATCTCAAGCTCTTCGATCAGATCGGCAAGGACTTGTCCCCTGGGATTTATGGAGTAATCTCCCCAGAGAGGATGCCTGCCGTTCAGATCTCCAAGCAAGAGATAGGGCCTCGGCAACCGTGCCACGACGCGGCGGAAGTCTCCCGCGTCGAAGTCAGCTGACGGTGGAATGTACGCAGAAATGATAGTATACCTCCTATCCAGGTGCAGCTGCACAGCCACTGCCTGAAAGGAGGTATCTAAAGAGAAAGATAGAACGGAGACATCATGCCGGGTGTAAACCGCGCATCCCCCAGCCCGGCCATCCCGCGGTGGTGGGGTCGCAAGACCCTTGTACCCGGGGAGGGCGGGCAGGGGGCACGCGCCTAGCATGGTCTCGGGCAAAAAAATAGCTAACGGGGAACGGGATGAGACGAGCCTCCACAGCTCCTCCCAGTTGGCCCGGAGTCCACGGCAATTCCATTGAAGGAATATGCCCTCCAGGCCTAGCTCGGAGGAGACGCGGGGGCCCTCCTCGAACTGAAGACCCTCACGGGAATGGCCGTACGCTTCCCGGGGGCAGAACCCCGGGCGCTGTCGCCTTCGAGGACTTATTGGGGGAGGTTGGGCTCGCCATGCGAGTCTTTGCCTCCTGTGAGTCTAACGACTCGGTGGAGGCGCGTGGCCGTTTCGCCTTGCGGGAAACGGTCACGCTGGGGGAAGAGGGGGGAGCCCTGGTTTTAGCCGGGGCTGGGTATGAACCCTTTTTGCCGCCAGCTTTACCAGGGGAGCGCCCAGGTTGGGTAGAGCCCGCAGAAGGGCTACGAATGGGCGCGGAAGCAACCGTGCTCGTTGGCCTGGATGGGCCAGGAGCAGAGGGTGCCTTTCTAGCTACTGAGGCATATGACGTCCCAGGCAGAGCTGGGCGCGCCAGGACCAAGTCCTTAGCCTCGCGGAATGAGAGTCTATCCTGGGCCTGAACGGCCAGGATCTCTTTCTCCAGGAGATATGCACCACATTGTTTCGAAGAAGCAGGGTGCGGCTCTCCGCAATTGACACACTTGGCCACACACGATTTGGACTTATCGTGTGCGACCTTGGAGCAATTTACACATACTTCGGGTGACCCCGACTTTGCACGTCTACATGAGCGATTCGTATGGCCGAAGCGGTGACAGTAATAGCACCGCCGCGGAAGTGGCACGAATGCCTTCACGCGGTAGCGGTACCAACCAGCACGCACCGACTCAGGGAGCTTGTCAGAGTCGAACGTGACGAAGAGTGTAGGGGTGGGTCTCGAGGCCCCTCCCTGTTTTCTCATCACACGTTCGACCTTGATCAACCCATGGTCGGCCAGCTCTAGGGTGATGTCCTCAATGGAGTAGTCAACGAGTTCCCTCGCATAAACTACTCCTTTTACAAAGTTCATGGTAGAGTGCGGCGTCACACTCACCGGGGTGCCATGAAGTGTCCGAAGAGCACTTATCTTGGCCGCCTCGGCGGGATTCGCCGCATTCGCCAGAAGGCTGCCGTCCGAGAAACGGGTCACCTTCGGCTCTCTACCAATTGCACTAGCTAATCCTCTCCTCTGATGGATCATGTTGCCCTTGGACAACATGGTGCCATCAGTGGAGCGAATAACGAGGAAGCGTTTGAAGCCAGCGGGCTCGAAAAAGCCAGGTAACCTCTGAATGAGGGGCCCCGATGTCATCGAGGCTCCGCCCTGTGCACTCTTGGTCTTAGTCAGGGGCTCCGCACACGGGGGGTAGAGGGGCTGGATTTGCCGATCTTGGCTTGGTCGCCTACCAAAGTGGCAGCAGACCTATCCGACCCCGCAGCCCCCGCGGATGGAGAGGAGCCCCGAGTCTTTTTCTTTTTTGGAGAGGAGGGCGGGGAATGAACCCGCTTCTCACCTCCGCCGGCAGAAGCCCCCATGCCAGATGGGCCGGCCTCAGCCAGGTCCCTCTCCGAAATGGAGGTCCTGGTAGTCGTGGGGGCACCTGTCGGAGGAGATCCCTCCCCTCCTTGTATTGCCTCGGAGCCCTCAGCCGTTTGAGGGGGACCTTGCATAGGGGCGGACTCGGGTTCGGTGCTTGGCGCCGAACTATCCCTTCCCAGGACATCGCAGGTCCCCTTGGCAGCGTCAAGTCATTTGTGGCAACGTCACCAGCCTTGTTTGGGGAGGCACAGGCCTTAACCCCGGCAAGGTTTAATATCCTTGCCAGCAGGTCTTTTGAGGGAAGCGACCGAAGGGGCCTGGCTTCCCTCTCCCCCCTAAGGGGGTTTGCCCTACCGAGCCGCTTACACGAGGGGCGGTCGGCAATGGGCTGCCTGCTGGCTTTCTTGGCAGTCCCCTTAGAAAGAAAAGGAGGGACTGCCGCTGGAAATAGGGAGGTGCCCGAAAGCACCTCCAGACAAGGGAGTGAGGGGAAGTCCCCTACACCCGTAGGCGTAGGAGAGGAGTAAGCCTCCTCTCCGGTTGAAGAAGTATGGAGGGTCCCCTGCGCAAGCACAAGTGGGGGAGCCTCCATTTTTTTGGTGGAGCTGCCCGAGGGCGGCTCCGTTGTTCTTGGGGAAGTTGGGGGTTGGGGTTTTTTTTGGTCTTCATCATTGGGCATGGTGACCCTCTTATTTACACGGGACGCAACAGCTCACCACCTCTCACAGTTGACCGCACTGCAAGAGGTGCTTGCAGGCCCGGCAGAGCCAGGCGCCGCCATTTGGGACCACCCCTCCCTCCTGGTGGCCTGGCAGTCCATCGGCATGGCGGCTCCACCTTAGACACGGCGTATAAATGATAGATTTTGAAGACGAGAGGAAAAGGGATGTGAGGAAGGTATGGGTGGGGATGAAGCAGGTAGTTAAAAACCAGCCACCCCAGACCGGAGCTCAGGGGTTAGGGAACATTGTCCCCCACCCCCTCAGCCCCGATGCGGGATGGTTGGCTGAAAGGAAGGTCAGCCTCTACCCTGTGAAATTAGAGGCTGACCAGAGAAAGTTGTGGGAGAGGTTGTGTGAAAAGAGAGGAAACAAGTGTTTTGAAGGAAGGAAGAGAGGCTAAGCTGGGGCCGGACGGGGTGCTGAGTCCCGTCAGCACGGCGGCCAGGATGGCAAATCGCCGCGCCCCTTACGGGGCAGCATGGATGCAATCCTAGTGTGAGGCCACTCACACTTGGATGTATTCCACGTGAGATTGACCTGCAATTGAACTCCCAATTCCTAGTTGTTGCATAGACCACTACCCCAAGGTGGGTGATATAAAATTCCCACATCATGCAACAGCCTCACTCCACTCTAACCTGGTTCCTCAGGAGTCTCACAGAAACCGCAGCCCCACTAAATTATGGCAACGTTGGTGGGGGGCCTACAGCAAAGGCTGCAGGATCAAAGCTTTCTCCCTTAAGGTGTCGGGCAGAGTAGATGCCACCTACTCCCGGAGAGGAATGCAACAACAAATATATATATAAAGGAAGAAGAAGAAGAGGGAGGATAACGACCATATTACCACTTGTGGTTGACACCCACAAATATAAGAATGGGCAACCTAACAACCAAAATAACACCAGTGTCTATTCTGAGTGATTAAAATGGCAAGAGTCAATTTTATTTATTTATTAAAAAACATATAACCATTGGAGTCATCCATACCAGACTGTTCTTGAAGGGAGATTTTTAAAGAAAGAGGTGAAGTAAGGGCAAGTGAAATGTATGGCCCAAGTTATTGCATAACTTCAATACACCCTGGGGGCTTTTCATCACCCACAAAATATTTTACATTTTTAACTTATGCCCTGTGGGGGGGAGAGGAACAATACCTATTCTATCCCCACCCCCACTTAGTGAAACAGTACAAACACAGAATAAACCTCACTCCAACATACACCAAGCATGTTCTCCTTTACTGCCAGAACCTCATCATCTTCAACCTCAAGGACTTGTGGACCCATCATGGAAACATTGTGGCTTTCCTAGGGGCCACACACCTTGCAGATAAGAGGAGAGGAAGAAGTTTTCCGGGATGAGGTCGTAAAAAAGGACTAAGTCTGGGTAGGGGGTCATTAGCCTGGAAAACTGTGCCAGCGAGCACAGGTGGCAATGGCCTCTGCCGCAGACCCTATGTCATGCCAGGATGGCCTTGATGTGCAATGACCCCACATTATGGGAAAGCATGGAAGTTATAACTAGGGACTAGGAGGGTGCCCAACTCAACAAGCTTGTTTTATCCCCAAAAGAGGCCCTGTAGCCTAGCAACCGAGGAATTCTTGTAATCATCAACCTCTTTCACACAATGTGGTTGCGCATATAAATGCACTTTTGTGGTAAATGTTTATAACAAATAATTGTTGGCTCAAACAACTTTCATATGAATCTTGATCCTAACTGGATGGAGCCTAATTAGCGAGGGTTACTTTGGGATGCTCTGTGATAGAAATGGGCATGGGATAGAATATGGAAACATGGAGGGGTCAGGGTTGGCCAATCTTTGACCCAGTCATAACTTCAACAGTTTCACCCATTCTAGATATGGGTTGGGTTACATTTGGTTGCTTTCTACAATGTTACACTTTTTAATTGCCCCCTGGGCGGGTCTACAGATCCCTAAGAGAAGAGATATTGTGTGAGGTTTGTGCCATCTATGAGTAGGTGTTCTATGTTGTCTGGGTTTGGGTTGCATCCACTATATGTTTGGTGTCAGGGCCAGATTTATTCTATGTTTGTATTGTTGGAGTGGCCTGACCCAAGTTGATATATTGATAAAACAAACAATGAAATGATTTCATACTCAAACAGAACATGTATTTAGCCCTTAACTAGAAACAAATCGCTGTGCATCCTCAGACTCCAATTCTGAAGGAAGGTATCAAAGACATCCTGGCAATTTAGGGTCATTTTCCTTATTTTATGCTGTTGGGAAACTCTTAGTTGATTATTATTAGAGATCAGGTCATGAAAAAAATTGCTATGTTTAAGTAATAGCTCATCTAGATTTTCAGAAGGCATTTGATACTATTGCACATTATAAACTTCTGATAAAGTTAAATGAGCATGGTACAAGGGGAGATGAACTTAAATAAATTGAAAAGTGGTTGTCCGAGAGCAGAGTTATGGTCACTAGCAGTGTCCTCCAGAGCTCAGTTGTTGATCTAGCATTGCATATAATCAATATTGACGATCTTGACAGTAGCATTACAAAAGGGGAACAGACTAGGTTGCATAGTCAGGAGTTTTGTATTTAAATCTCAAGATATTATTCTTTCATTATATAAAGCGCTGGTTGGACCTTACGAGGGGCGGTCAATAAGTTTTGCGAATCGGTAGGGCAAAACAGAGGAAGGGGGATGGCTGTTTGTGGGGGTTATGACAAGTCAGGACCTGCAGCCGCACGCTCCTGCCTCGTCTATTTAAGAAGCAGTAGCTGATCGCAGATCGTCAGTCACAATTTTTTCAACAATGGAGAAGGTTGAGCACCGCGCAGTGATCAAATTTTTGACCAAGGAAGGCAAGAATGCAAAAGAGATCCATGAACGCATGGTTGAAGTGTACACCGACACCTACCCTTCCTATGCAACCATTGCTCGCTGGAATAGGAAGTTCCGCCATGGTCGTGAGTCCCTTGAAGTTGACCCCCGTCAGACGTGACCAACGAGGACAATGTGGCCTGTGTGGATGATGATGCTCGAAAATCGACGGGTGAAGGTCGAAGAAATCAAGTGCGAACTTGGAATATCACATGGAAGTGTTATTAGCATCATCTACGACAATTTGGCCAGGACCAAGGACTCTGCCCGTTGGGTCCCTAGAAATCTCACGCCCCATGATCGACTTTAACGTCATCAAAGTCCACAAGGCCAGAGTTGCACAAGCTGCCCTGCGCGAGTGCGGATTCGAAGAGCTCAACCATCCCCCCTACAGTCCAGATCTGGCCCCTAGCGACTAATTTTTATTCCGCCAGCTCAAGGCTGCACTGCGTGGACGCCGGTTCGGGGACGATGAAGATGTCCAGCTCGCCGTCCAGGAATTCGAAGCCTCAGGGACAAGTGGCGCAAGTGCATTGAAGTCGAGGGTAGTTATATTAAAAAATAATAAAACACTTTTCCTCATATCCGAATTGCAAAACTTATTGACCGCCCCTCGTACTTAGATATGTGGTTCAATTTTGGTCTCATCCTCTGCAAAAAGACGTCTTAAGTTTGAATGCGTTCAACATTGACCAATGAAATTAAGATTCCATCTACTGCACTCAACTGGAACCAGACTCACAACATTACCCACACCAACACAGTATCATTATCGTTATAAATAAATAAAACTTTCTGCACAGCACTCAGGCAAATATTAACAAACACTATACTCAATTACACAATAGAAACTGAACAACTTCTTCAATGGCAAATATGCACAAATAATACTTCATCCAATCAGCACAATCATAAAGGCTGCTGACCAAGAAGTAGATTCCTACACCAGAGATTTATCATCATCAGATATATAATTTGAAAAAGCCAAAGATGTAAAATACATTGGCTAGTACTTCAACCCATCAAAAGTCTTTACCATTCATAGGATTACTATACAGGAACAAAGGTTCCAAGCCAGTGTCTAGGCCCATTTTATGAATGAGTACAAACACACTTAGTTGACTTCTAAGATGTATAACTGACATTTTCTCCTCTTACCACTCTACAACAGGGAGAAACTATTTCCTAATATCTTACTGTATTTATCGTAAATCTTCATCAGGGTTTCCTTGTGCTCAGACTCTTTCAAACTCTTGACCATTAATTCTGGGAGTCTGTGAATGCTGTAGGGCAGGATAGAGGCATCTGCTAGGTACTTCAACGAGAGAGAAGCGACACGAGCGCATCCTTGATGAATCTTGAAGTCCGGGTCGATTAAAGTCGATACCATGTGGAAAGTTTCGTATCCAGTGTGGTAGTAGGGATAAATCGATATATTGTATTTAGTCTGCAATGGAGAGGAGGATCAGTTTCGGCTTGTTTGCATTTATGGACAACTAATGTTACAGGAAGCACTTCTCTTATTAGCTTCTGCAACCTTTATACATTTGGGTTTCATGAAAGGAAACATATCAGGTCAGTTTCAGAAAGAGAGACAGAGAGGAAGGATAAAAAATGTGCAGTGCCATAATTTAACCTATTATTTTACAGACAATTGTGGATTTGAGTGCAAGGTTTATTTTGTTAATTGTTTTAGTTTTGTTATAAAGGGGTATATGTGATGTTGTAGAGAGAATAGTGGTGGTGTGTGTTTAAAATAAGAAGATTTAAGATGCTTGCTGTATGAGAAGTGTAAATGTGCTTTGTTTACATAGGAAGTGATAGTAAAATAATGTGGTGATAATTAAAAATATGTTAAGTGAGAATAAACTTATATTCAAAATCTACTAGTTCTCCACAAATGGGGTTTGCACACTTCAATGCCACTAAAACTACCTGCTCAATTATGCACAAGGACACCCATCATTTTGTCCATGAGGAAGGGGGGAGATGGCATGTACTATTGAAGTAGTTAGTATATATTCACATCCCCTCACTCTTTCCCATGCCTAATTTCTTTCTTCTTTTCTAGGGTGTGAATGGAGGGGATGGTGGGAAGGGGGGTCCAAGGATCTCCACAGATGGACATTCATTGTGTCTCGCATTAGAGAAATAGAAAATTTGAGGTAAAAGAGAGCTAGTGTGAATAAGACAGAGCTGGATAAGTAACCAGGAGAGAATTAGTGTGTGTGTGTGTGTGTGTGTGTGTGTGTGAGTAGGTATGATTGCATGTATAATTGAGTGTGGCAGTGAATCCTTGATTGAATGGCCTTCTCTTTTTCAGCTCCTTAGGATGTGTGAGCTAGGTTGTGACATTGGACCTTGAAAGACAATTGGAGTGAGCAAGGACCTTGTCCGGAGCTACTACATTCACAGTCAGTTGAGTGAGAAAATCCGGACATTGTCCCTAAGTGGTAGTGTGGAATCAAGCACCTCCCTGTTCCTGGGCAGTTGCAACTCTTTACCGAGTCAACGGAAATGTCCGACAAAACCTTGAAAGAAAGTAGGCATGCCTTCATCTCCCCCACTCTTTGATACTTATTTATCAATTATTTGTACAGTTTATTAAATAGTAAGTTAAGATTGGGATATATATTTGGGCAGTTCGGTGGGAACTATATTTTTTGCATTGATCAATACTCTAGATTGTAAGACTGTATGTACATATTTTGGGATTGTTTTGTATATGTATATAATTTGTTTGTGGTTGTTTTGAAGTTTTGTCATATTGTTTTAAAAATAATGTTCCTTCAAACACCCCCCGGGCAGTTCTACTTGACATGGCAGGCAGTGTCAGCAGAAAGTCTAGAGCCTGCCACCACATGTTGGCACACGAATAGGGACTGCCTGTTGGTTTGAGGAAGGAGGGGTGACTTGCATTTTTAACATGGAGGAAGAACAGAATAGAACCATGGAAGTGGAAATGAGAAGGCTGAAAAAGTTTTTGTGACAAAAGGATAGAGAGAATGTGAAACTAAGAAGAAAATGATAGTCAGAAGAGAAATGGAAGTGTGAATGGAAGAAAGGTTTAGCGTGTGAGGTACGAATGGGAGACTAGTGAGAATGATGAGAGGATGGGAGAGCACGGTGGAATTGGTGGTGGTACAGCCTCTACTCCATTAGACACAGGCAGAGTGGTGAAGAAACGAATTACAATTACTTAAGTACTGTACTCGAGTAACTTTGTTATACTTTTTACTTACAAAATAATAATAATTTTAGTACTTTACATCTACTTGCATATTTTTCTTATGTTGCTTTTATTTAATTACATTCGAAAAGCATAGAAGTATTCATTACTTCTCAGTTAATTTTGGCCAATCGCAGACATAGAAGCAAAAGTTAGATGATGACCAATCACAAGTATCCTTTCATACCTGATAGACAATTTGTTTGTCTCTCCCGCTTTCCAGCCTGAGAGAGGACGTTATTTTATTAAATTATTCTTAATTTTTGCCCCAAAACATTCACTATTAGATAGCCAGAACTTTGAAAATTAGTTGCTTGTGAAGCTGAATAAAAAATATATCAGTAATTAATTCCTTTATATATTTTTTACCTAATAATTAGTTTAGTTAACCAGACTTTTATATTTTGTCAATTTTACTTTTCATATAAGCTAGACTTTCTGATTAATAGAGAGATAATACAGCCTGATTGTTAAGTCTAGTTCAACTGGATTCCAATATACACACTTGATCTTATTCATGAAGTATTCAAGTAGTGAAAGGAAAAGTAGCGGCAAATAGTAAAGTACCCATAACCTCAGACACTATTCAGTATGTATACTGTACAGTAAACCCTTTTATACCCACTGTACTGACTGACCCTTATACAGTCCTGATCGTAAGAATAGGACCAGTTGAAAAACCGGTAATAGCGCCCCCGGATATCCGGATGCATTTTGGACAGACTCGCATCTTTGCATTGGCCAATTTTGTGTGAAGCCCAAGACATTTCCTTCTTTGTGATTGCGGTGGTTGGCCAATAAAATTGTAAGGCCACCTAGAGTGGGTATCTAATTATAGTAATTTTTGAGTAGGGTATAAGGAGGTATATTTATTTTAAAGGTTTTGGGGCTGTGATTTTGGTTTAGCTTGGGATATTTATTTGGTTTTTAATAAATTTAGAAAATACTTTCTCTCCTTGAACCACCGAGCGGACCTTGTTAGGGCAGCGAGAAGAATTGGTGAGGGTGTCGCGAACCCGCCGCCACAACTCCACCATTCTACATTTCACTTCTTTCCAGTTCAAGCGCATCTGCATATATCCCTTATATTAAAATAATACTAACAAACACTAAGTGATAAATTAATACTAAAAATAAGTGATAAATTAATAGTACTAGCAAATGATAACTACTAAAGACATACCAATCCTTTAAACTACCAATTCTGTATGAAGAGTGGTTGTCGAGTGTACTAGTCTGAAAACATGTTATATATGTACTGAAGAAATGTGTTTCAGGATGAGGTTTAAGGATTGCAATGATTGTAATTGTACCATGCTTCCAGATGTTGGCTATTGCATTGTGTGAGCATTTGTATCAAACATTCACTTAAAACACCTTCATCTATGAGACATTGATGCCCTCACAAATCTTAAACCGCGTTGTCTTTTATAACTTATCCAGATGTGTGGAAATCGCTCAAGCCATACAGATCAACCACTTACTGACACTGCATCATATACCCCAATCTCCCTATAAAAATCAACAACTGGCACATACCACTAGATCCTTCCCAGCTTCCACACATTACACTCAACAACCACTGCACTTACCAACACCCAACTCACAGAAAGGCATTTTTTTAGTTTCATTGGCTGCTATTGTTGTTTATTATTTTAACTTAAGGGATGTTGACATAAATGTGTAAAATTTCAAAATGTGCTGATGACAAAACTTGGCACTAGGGTAAAATATTACAAAAAGACTTATGATGAGTATTAAAATGGGTGGAAAGATAGGAGATGCAATTAAATGTTCAACACAAAACGGATTTAGGTGAGTTAATCTAGTGATCTGAAGTTTTCAAAACAAATACACTGTAAGGTCACAAAAGGCCAATAGGGTACTAGGATACATAGACATTTTGCATTTAAATCATAAGATATTTTTCTTTCCTTATATAACACATTCATATGACCTGGTTGGTAGTATGTTCTGTTGGGTTGAGATTATCTTGGTGTGGCATTGAAGTCGGCCCTAAGAAGAGGTTGCAGAGAAGCGAGAGTAGTGTGAGGTTGAGCAAAAATCTGCTGGGTAGTGTTGGGAGGAGGTAGGTTGGATGAAGATGATGTATGTGATTTGGGACTTTTTATGGCAATTGATTGTAGTTTTGTAGGAGGGTTTCGTGTGCTGGGTGGTGTATTAAGGTGAGTAAGGTGTGATGTGCTTGATCTACATTTTGTCTTAGTGTAGTTGTGGATGCAGCTTAAAGCTGAAACTCTTTTGGGGACTAAGGGAAATTCTTCAGCCATAGCCAGTTCTTGGAGATGCCTTTCTCTGGGCAGGCGAACAACGTTGAACAGGGGCAGGAAAGAATAGTGTTTGGGGGCAAGGATGGGATGGGATAGGGCGTGATAAAAGTAGTGTTATCCTTGAACAAGTACATTTTAAGAACTTACTTTTACTTGCCAGACTTCCTACCTCTCTTCTGCCAGGTGGAAGGCCGGTAGGAAGACCATACACTCCCTGGGTGGGTCCACAGGTCTCTAAGAGATGTTGTGTGTAGTGAGAACTTGTGTGAGTTTTGGTCAGTCTATGAGTAGGTGTTTGATGTATGGGTTTTGGTTGAATCTGGTGCATGTTGGTGTTGGGGCAACGTTTATTCTATGCTTGTTGGAGTATTGATATATCATGTAAAATAGTGGTATGGATGAAGGAGATTGCAACTGCAAGGTTTGAAATTGTAGGAGAGTATCAGGGGTGATTAGTGTGTTAGTGAATGATGTATTTGAGAGAAAAGAGAGCAAGTAGATGATAGTATGTATCGTGTGCATGGATAAGGTTTGTGAGGGGGCATAGTAGGGGCCTTCTGCTGAAGGATGAACAATGCCTCACGAGATGCCACAACACAGCACCTCTCGCTATGAAGGACCAATTTTACATAGGAAAAAGTAAGGGTGGCTGTGTGATGGGTTGATCATCCTCACTGTCTGGCTGAGCAGCCCAGAGACCCTGAGGAAGGCTATGGCATGTACCAGGCTTTCCCAAGGAGCCCTCAAGGTGTGTATAATGTGTTGTTGGTGTGTGAAATTGCGTGCAATGGTCTTCCATTGTTTGCGTGGGGTACAAGGTTGCATTCTGGACAAGCATCCGCTAAGGTGTGATCCAACATCTTCTGGTAACACAGGAGGGCTGGGTGGTCAACACTGGCCAGGTGGCAGCCTCTAAAAACCCTCTACCCCCTCGCAAGTGAGGCAAGAGACCCTGGGAAAACCCGATTGTAGGGGCAAGTATCTTCTAGTAGTGTTGATGCACACTGACTACACTTTGCGGGCAGGTTGTTACAGTGAATTTGAAGTAGTTGGAAATAATTAATGATTAGTCCTTAATAAAAATCCAAACTGTTATAGTGGTCCTACTTACCTTGTCTCTTTGGAAGGAAATATCCCCTGCTGGGATGGCTCCAAAGGAAGAAAAGGGAGCAAAATCACTTCCTGATCCCAATGCCTTTATTCTGACAAAGTAAAAACAAAACAAAAAATAACATGATTTGTGATTAAAAAAAAGGGAGCACAATCACTCTCTAATCCCCCCCCTAAAGATTTGTGATGAAAATAATAATCGGTAGGGGTTTTACAATCAATCTGAACTCATTGAAGAAAACTTGTACTAAAAAAAATTGGTGTGGCTTTTGGGAGGCTGGAACTGATTTAATGGCCTTTCCATTAAGTTCAATGGGGAAACTATTTTGATATCAGAGCAAATTGAGTTACAAGCTCGGTCTCAGAACAAATTAAACTCAAGTCAAGGAAGGTATTACTGTATGTATATATATTACTAATTTCTTTGCTTGTTATTATTTATGATCTTTATCTCTTCTTAAAGTTATATGTAAAAAGCTTTGGTGTTTACAGCTGCAAGAAAGGTACAATTCATGAAAACTCATTCTGATCAATCTTACATCGGTTTCACTGGAGCTTCAGGCTTCAGCATGTTGCTGTATTCCATCCATTCATCAAATATGGTCTTTGATGGGTCCTGCACACCAGGGATCTGATTTCGGATACAGAAATTATTGAAATGATTCATTATAAACTGCACCCCCCCTCCCAATTACCTCTTGGTGGAATTTACTCAGATGATACATACCAATTTAGTGATGTCATAAAACATATCATGTAGTAGAGCACTGGCCCGGATCTGGAATGTGGGGCCACCACCTACACAGGTATCAGTGTTGATATATGCAACAGCCCGATCCTGCAGCTTGTTGACGTTTTCCTGTGAAAGTGAGTGCTGTGATGCAGTTGTGACCAAGGCAAAAAACATCCTATGCCAAGACTGGTACCTAAACATTCATCTATCTACTGATTCACTTCTCTTTTTAGTAATAAGTACTTATACACATATTAGCTAGAAATATGCAAGATTAACATAATACTAGTAGTATTAGCTTAAAAAGCATTTGTTGGCCAGAAGGAAATATGTACATCATAGTAATAGTAAATGGCGACCATGAGTCAATATTTTCTCCAAACATATTTGTATCTCCTCCTGCTTCAATATGAAGTATCCTTTCTCCCTCTCCTCCCTGTCAACCGCACCAAAAATAATTTGCCCTTGTTAACAATCTGATAGCATCAAAGTATCATATTTTCCTCTTCACTCTTTAGTCTCGTACTCAATTACTTTACACAGTAATAGTGACCCTATGTGTTCACATGCACTTTTAAGTCTACAGATAATGTGGATGGGACATTGGGACCAATTACCAAGTCCATTTGCAATCTTAATCAATTGCTATTCAACATATTTATTTACCTTGTTTCTGGCAGTGTTTGAGTTTTAATTGCTGCACTCTTGAACTTTAAGGTTTGTTTTGTTTTGTTTTTCTTATATTCATTTGCCATTACATTCATGAGAAATTTCAATTAATTGTAATTCCCTAAGTTCCTTGCAAACTATCCAAAACATTAAATACAAAAAAAAAAGAATATTAATCCCACTATACCCCTCACAGCATAGCTTCTGTAAAAATCACTACACAACAACTCTACTCACAAACCTACAACAACACATAAGAAGATTTCTACCAAAACTCACCATTACAAAGAACCACATTAGTAGCCATAAATATAAACAAAGCATATAACGGAGTTCTCGAACATATCCTTATACAAAAAATAATAAATATACAAATCTACCAGAACTTTAAGAATAACTCACCAACTTCCTCTTAAATAGGCAAGTCAGGGTGATTCATAACTAGACAAACTATACAATGGTGTACCACAATGTACAATTTTCTAACTGTCACTCTTCAACCTATTCCTGTATGACATACCCACCCTTAACACTCCTCTCATACGAGTACAATCCTACGCAGAAAACCTCACAACAACATCCTACACAACAAAATAGACAAACAGGAGAAACAATCAATCATATATCACTCAAGTAGAACAATGGTTCCAAAACAACAGAATGACACTGTCCACAAAAATCCACAGCAATCTTATTCACTTCACAGAAACACAAATCAAACCACTACTCATCATGCTACAAAATCACTGCATGCCACTAAATAAAATACCTATAAAGTTAGGTCTCACCTATGATAAATACAATGTACACACACCATTTCGCAAACATCTGTAGCAAAACCAACAAAAAAACACTCCATGCCCTATGTTCTTTAAAAGGTAGAAACTTTGGACAATAAAAAGAAAACACTAATCACCCTATATAAACAGTTTATCAACACCACACTCAATTATTGAAACAATCACCAAATGTACACAAACCATCCCATCAACTCATCTACAATCACAAATCAAAATTTCACCCTCATATACACAATTTTACACCAAGACAGCCTCCCAATCATACTAATGTAATGCCACAGCCTCAAAAGAAATAATGCTTTTAAGGATCAATAAAAAGTAACATCCTCCAGACATGTAAACAGAATCTACATCTCACTAGCTCCTTGCTCAATGCACCAAAGAAAAACAACTAATATCCACTCAAATAGTCAACCACCGCTTGTAAAACTTGCCAATCAATCTTGTACTACACACACCTCCCCTAGAGATAGCAAAGGAAGAAGCATTAGTCACTCTCTCGACTCTGATCAGGCTACCATGTAAAACTGCAATACTACAAATACCTCATAAACAGGACAACCAAAACTGCCCACATGCTGTGACCACCCCTCAAAAAACACTGAACACTTAATAACATGAGCAAACTTTGAGACCTACAGACAGACAACATAACCTCAGTCAGAGACTTATGGGTTTGGCCATCCATCCACAGTAATGAACTCACTGGCAGATGCAGGCTAGCCACAATAAGTAATTTGGTGGCTATTAAGCCACATTCTTGGGACATTAGAGCTAACTCCCATGCATCAAGTCTATTACAGCCTGTTTGCAATCGTTATCTCTCACAGCTCATCACATTTATTTTCCTTGTTTCACACAGCAGGTGAGTGTAAATTGCTGTAGCCGAAAACCTGTTTCTTATTCACTCCTGGGACATTGCAACTGCTGTTATTTACAGATACAGTGGCCTCCACCCTTGCATTGAAAGACTGGCTGCACAAAAACTAGCCCTCTGAAAAAGAAAATCCTGGCCATTGAAGATCACCTAAACATGATAGGTACACAATTCACATCTCGCATATGACCTTAAATGCCGCAGCTTCCTCCTCACTGAATGTATCCCAGCCTCTCAGCACCATACACTAGTTCTGCTCACCCAGAGATTGTTCCTTAAGGTCGTCTGAGTTGCATGGGTGATTGCCCTCTCTATATTTCCCCTAAGTGTGGAATGATTTTTCACTGCAATACACTCATCCACGTCCCTTATTAACTTACGACCCACTTCTTTCAGACTTTTCTTTAGTAGAGAGACAGGTGCTCTATCAGGACCCATGACCTTGAAGAGTGCAGTATAAAAAAATCCTATTATAACTCATTATTTATCCACCATTTGCCTTTATTTGTTTGTCCGCCCCTACTGTAAAATAGCCTTGATGATTACATTAGTTTTGAGTTGCCTTTTTATTGCTCAGATTGTAGCCTTTTGGGGGAGAACAAGGTCATAAGAAGGGAGGGCAAATGTAGGAAAAAGGCAGAACAAAATGGTTACAACCAGTCTTTGTAATTAATAAATTTTACTCTATCTTGTGGCGGCTGCAAGCAAGAATGCAGCGACCCAGTCCTTATAAAGGACCACTAGGTGGGGGTGGGGGACATATTTAGTTGTTGTCTCTAATGCCCCCATTAGTTCCCTGTTATGGATACTTGAGCTATCTTCTCCACACTTTCACCTTCTCTTACTTCAAAGTTCACTTTCAAACACTTTCTAAAAATCTGCCACTATTGGTTTTCACCAACAATGAAAATAAAAAGAAGCAAACTGAAGTTACCTCCACCCATTCAGTAGATCCTAACAAGCCAAATTCTTCTGCACCCCATGAGCAGAATACAAGACTTCTCCTGGGTCGCCAACCTTTGAAAGAGAAAAGGAAAGGTTTATTTCAAAACTTGAAAAGCAGCATTCATCTGGAATAAACTTGTATATCACATTCAATGACACCCAGAGAATTGTGTTTAGATGAATATACCTTTTAAGAGAAGCAATCCATAGACTCTGACTGTCTCCAGGAGCTGTGCAGTGCCACTAGATGGGTCAGATGCACCAAAGCCCCAGGCATCACGATGGTTGCCAATCAACACATACCGATCTGCAATAGATTAAGAAACAAGGGCATTGTGCAATAGCTCAGTTCAACCATAAATTTTGAGTATGTGTGAATAGAGGGGGATGTAATAAACCACTCCCTGTAAGGGAATTAATTGCCTTTGTTGCATGATGGTAGGGGGAAACAAAGTATCAGGAGACTTCATGTGTTCGCTATGTTCTTGAACATAAAAAAAAAACCATTTTCAATTCCCCTAACTTTACTACTTTCTATAGGAGCTCATTTTCATGTACACTGGGCTCTCGTGGATTGAACTTAATTTGTTCATCATTCTGATGTTGCAAATTCATACCACAAACTGCATTCAACATGTGAATTTGTAATCCATTCCTAAGCACCAAGAACACGATAATAAATTGCCAAATTGCGCTTAAACTCATATTATATTAACATTCTAAGAGTAAATAACATTAAAATAATAATGGAGGAAAAAATATTATTGCCAAACATAAGTTATCTCAAAGGTATTGGATCTGCTAAAACTGTTATTACTTGCTGTGCAAATCTCCTATGAAGATATTTTGAAGCATTTTTTTTTTCCTTTCTTCTGTAAAATCACAAATAAAACACTTAATTGATAGTTATCAAGCTCCCACAACCACCTTCAATACACCATCTAGTAAGACTTGTGACATATGATTTGCCAAATTTCAATTCATCATTCCTTCTATGCATTTTGTTCATACCATGAGCCATTCATACATGAGAGGCCCACTACTTTGAGATGCTCTTTGTTATAGATTTTTAAATAAATAAATGGCATTATTAACATCCAGAAACAAATTTGCACAAAGGTCACACACAGTAAGTTAAAACTTGCAATTTAGAGAAATTTGCTCAAGGTTGTAGCCAGCCATGATTCAGATCCAACATTATAAGGAAGACTGATTGTAAAACCTCTTGTTGCCTTGTAGGGTACAGGCTTTTTAGGCAAAGGCTAGGCCATCAGCCAATACCTGGGGTGGGTGTCAGCAAGGACATGCGGCCCATGAAAATTTGCCACTGCTACCTATGGTTGGAGCTGGGGTCATCCTGGGACTTGAGTGTGTCAGAGGGTACAGGGTACATGTTTTTTTTTAAGGATGCCACTTCCGCCCAAAAGTTGGGGTCCCGAACCTAGGAGGCTGCCCTGCCAGTGGGTGAAAAATGGCAAGATAGTTACAGTGCCATGTGCACGCATGGACAGGTGTCCCTGTAGTTGTCCTGGCGGGGTGCTCCGAGGGTTAAGGCTTGTGGAAATGGGACTCAGATTCCTGGCTTTGACTGTGTGCATGTGATGAGTTCGTAACCTATCCTTACCTCCACTTATATTCTACCATGATTGTACCTGAACTAGAGAGACGTAAACCTGGATCAAAATCACCTAATCAACAAGAACAAAAAATGAGGCTGAGAATTGCTAGTTGGAATGTGGGTAGTTTGAAGGGTAGACAGAAGATATAAACTGTTTTGGATGGGAAATGCTAACGGTTATGGCGGTGTAGCTGTTTTATTAGCAGAAATGTGGAATAAGCGTGTTATGTGTGTGAATAGAATTAATGACAGGATATTGATGTTAAAGTTGAATTTCTATAAAGTAATCGTATCTTTGTATCAGTGTATGCACCCCAAGGAGGCTTGGATGCTGCAGTCAAGGATCAGTTTTGGGAAGAGTTGATCAGAGTTGTTGGAGGTATGGCAGAGAGTGAGATGGAGATCCTGGGGGAGACCTGAATGGACATGTTGGGGTGGAGGCACTGGGGCACGAAGGAGTGCATGGGGGTTGTGGATTTGGCACTAGGAATGTAAAAGGTGAGCGAATTCTGGAATTTAAGAAAGCAATGGACATGGCCATTTGTAACACCCTGTTCAGAAAAGAGAATCAAACTGGTCACATATATATCTGGTGAAACCAGTAGTCAGATAGTATTTTATGGTTAGAAGAGAGAAAATTAGTGAAAGATGTTAGTGACACCCAGTGAAGAGTGTATAAGGGAACATATATTACTGGTGTGTGACCTTTGGTTAGGGAAATTGGAGGCCAAGAGGAGGGTGTTTGTGTCTGGGAAGCTTAAAAATCAGGAAGTGAGGGAGGCTTTTTACGAGGAGTTTGGTACAATAGCGGCGGAGAATAGAGCGACTGACAGAAGTGTAGGTGAGCAGTATGGGAGACTAAAAGATAACCTTCTAAAAGCAACTGAATAGGTTGGGGCATGGACAAGAGGTTCACCTAAACACAAAGCGTTTTGAGGGGGAATGAGAAAGTTGAGGCTGCAGTGAATGAGAAAAGAAGATCCTTTATGACATGGAAGCAGAGTGAGAGTAATGAAGTATACTTGGCAATGAAAAGAAAGGCAAGTCAGAGGCCCAAAAACCTCTTCTTGAGCGCCTGAATGGTGCTGAGGGGAGGAAGAGGGTGTTCAAACTGGCTAGGCAGATGAAAAGAAAATAGTGATATAGCGGGTGAACAGTGCATTAAAAATGATGGTAGAGTTGTGGTAGCGACCCCGCCCATCCCGGTACCGCAATAGGGCGCTGGCGAGCGCTCTATCAAATGGCGATGCGTCACACGAGTGTGCCCGATTCGGAGACGACAGAAAGCGACCTGAAGCCGTTGCAGAATTGGGGGATAGGTCCATGGGAACGATCGCGGCGCAATGGCACGCAAATTTAAGTTCCCTTGGACCGTCTCCCATCTTCTTTGCCAAGCAGTCCGAAGAGCTGCCCGTATTCCTGCCATGTAGTCGGTGTGTGGAAGAGCGAAACGCTGGTTCGGTCGCCCGGTCCTCGCGGACTCTTTGTGGCCCTCGTCGGCGCGCTCATTCCCCGCAATTCCTACATGTCCAGGAACCCAGAAGATAACCTCGACATCCACCAGACTCACTAAAACCGTGGATGCAAAGATATCGCGAACCAGAGGGTGCGGAGATTCCAATGCCCCGAGAGCACTCAGGGCGCTTTCTGAGTCGCTATAAATCACGATCCGGTCTCCGAACGGGGCGCGTCGCATAATCTCCCGTACCGAGTGGTGTATTGCCACCAACTCAGTCGTGAAGACAGACGCAGCGCCTGGCAGAGCCCCACCGACTTTAAACAGAAGGGATATGGCCCCGCTGACTTCAAACAGAGGCGATACGGCGTGGAAGCCGACCCCCTCTTGGGACTTGGAGCCATCCGTATACACTGGCACGGTTCCAGTGACGTGAGATGTGCTCAAGAAAGGTCGAACGCAAAACTCCCGGCGCTGTAGAAGTTTTGGGGGCAGAGGCGTGGCGAAAAATAGCCAACGGTGGTACCCTCCAGGGTGGCGTTCTGGGAAGAACCAGGGGCACCACCGGCCCGAGAGCTACTCGTATACCTAGCTCACGAAGGAGATACCTGGCCCTAAACCCAAAGGCTTAGGGTATGACTTGATGTCTCTCAGCGGCATAGGCACCGTCGAGATCAGCTGCGGATGCTTTGAGAACCGTTGGCGACAAAGGGAGACTGCGCGCTCGTGCGTACAGGCGAGTAATGCACTGTGCATGGCGCATAGATAATGGGCATCTCTCCAGCATCGACAAGCAGGCTCCCAATAGGGAAAGTGCGGACGGCACCGGTCGCAAGGGGAAGGCCGTTGTGGTGGATCGAGTCCACCTTTCGCAATAGACGTTCGGCTGCGGATGCATAAAACTCACATCCGTAGTCGAGCTTCGAACGGACAAAGGATCGATAAAAAAGTAAGGCAGTAGCCCTATCAGCGCCTCAAGCGCTGAACGTCACGGAACGAAGAATATCCATGGCGCGGGTACAAGAGACCCTAAGGCTGCGAATATGAGCCTCCCAGGTGAGGGGTCGGTCAAATTCCTGACCAAAGAAACGGTGCGATTCAGCCACTTCCAGGCCCACTCGATTAAGAAACAAGTCTGGGTCGGGGTGGAGCCGTGGATGGCGGCAGAAGTGCACCACCTTAGTACTGGCCAAAGAAAACCGAAACCTGTGCACTTCGGCATAGCGAGAGACGCGGTTCAATGCCTGTTGGAGTCGGCCCCTGGGCTGCGCCAAAAGAGATCGAAACATCGTCCACGAATTGCGTAGCAAGAACATCTTTTGGCAGCACCGAGGTAATACCGTTGATACTCAAGGCAAAGTGTAACGCTGAGGACACTTCCCTGCGGAACACCCTATTCTTGCTCCATTAGGCCGGAGAGGGTTTCCCCCCCCACTGGTACGCGGAATCAGCGATATCGCAAAAATTCAGATATTAAGACCAGGAGGCGTCCCCTCGCCCCCATTGTGTGGAGGGTCTCCATGATACCATATAGCCATGCGATATCATAAGCCTTCTCCAGATCGAAAAACAGCGTGGCGAAGTGCTGTCTACGAAGGAAGGCCTCGCAGACGGCATTTTCCAGTCGGGGCAGAGCATCTGACGTGGAATGGAACTTGTGGAAGCCGCACTGCGCAGAACACAAATGGCCTCCACTGTCCAGAAAAAAGGTTAATCTAACATTTACCAATTTCTCCATCAATTTGCACACGCAAGAGGTTAGAGAGATTGGGCGGAAACCGGTCGGAGTAGAGTGATCTCTCCCCGGTTTGTGAAAATCTAGCACAGTAGGATTCGTCACGAGTCTGGGAGGTTACCCTCCAGCCAGATCCTGTTGAACAAATCTAAAAGAAAGGCCATGCCTTTTTCACCCAGGTGTCGAAGCATACCGTACAGGACATCGCCCGGACCATGGGCGGTGTCCGCGCATGGAGGTAAAGTCCAGTCGACGGCCTTCCGCGACATCACGACATGCATTGAATGCTGGTGGAGCAGCATCTCGGCTAGAGAATGCGGAGAAAGCGGTCGCGGGGTCTGAGATTGCGTTCCCATACTCCTGGAGAACGGGAGGGGAGTCCTGCAAGAACTTGCCCCGAATCCTTTTGACTCACTTCCACACCTCTGCTAGAGGGGTCTTCCCGTTAAGTGAAGACATGTATGCCGGGCAAGAAGAGCGGCGGGCGTGCTTCGAAATATACCGGAACCTAGCCTTAGCCCGATGAAATTCACCGACAGTGAAATCATTCGGGCGGCATTATAGCGCATGTGGGCATAACGCTTTTGTTTGAGGGCTGTCTCACACCACGCCGACCACCACGAGAGTGGTCGGCGTGCAAAAAGGCCAGACATTCATGAGGTTGCCGGAGAAGAACTCAACGGTCTCATCTACTGACCTAAACTCCTCAACTGAGATAAAGAATTTAGTCATTTCCTGAAATGCAGGCCACCGCGCCCGTGCCAAGCACCACCGAGGTGGGCTCTCAGGCGGTAGTTGCCCTGAAAATGATATTTGAATGGGAAAGTGATCACTACCATGGAGGTCATCGACCACCCAGCAATCAAAATATCAAAATAAGGCTGTGCATCCGGAGAGCACAGATCTTTTTCTTTTTAGGAGAGGAGGGCGGGAAATGGACCCGCTTCTCCCCTCCCCCAGCAGGAGCTGCCAGGCCAGATAGGCCAGCCTCTGCAAGGTCCTTTCCTGAGATGGTGAAGATCCCAGCAGTCGTGGGGCCACCCACTGGAGGAGGACCCCAAACAAGAGCAGAATCAGGCTCGGTGTTTGATGCAGAGCCCGAATCTGTCCCTATGAAAGGCCCCATCTTCTGAGGCTGGGCTGCCTCAGGGAGCATGTCTACCTCCAGAGGGGGGCTCCATTTGGCCATTCCCCCCCCCCATGACATCACAGGTCAAGTCAGTTTTGTCCGTTTTTTTGGGGGGGGCATAGGCCTTCACCCCCGATAGATTTAATATTTGGGCCAGCAGGTCTTTAGAGGGAAGCGGCCTTTCTTTCCTCTCCCCCTTAAAAGGGTTTGCCCTACCAGGCCGCTTTAACTAGGAGCGGCCGGTTATGCGCTGCCTGCTGGCTTTACTGGCAGTCCCCTGTGAAAGCAAAGGTGGGACTGTCAGATTTGAGCTGGAGTCACGTGGTGACTCCAAGGAATGGGGTGAGGGGGAGCCCCCTGCACCCGTAGGCACTGAGAGGAGTAAGCCTCCTCTCTGTTTGAAGAGTTATGGAGGGTCCCCTGGGAAACCACTTAGGGGGGAACCTCCATTTTCTCTGTGGAGCTGCCTAAGGGCGGCTGCTTGCTTCTTAAAGGGGAAATTGGGAGAGATTTTGGTTTTGGTAAGTTTTCATTCATGGGGGGACTTTTTTTTACGGGGATGCAAATGCTAATCACCCTCCGCAGTGGCTCGCTCTGCGAAGGGTGAGTACAGGCCTGGCACTCCTTCAGCATGGCGGCTCCACCTTGGACGCGGTGTAAAATTGATAAGTGTGCGAAGAGAGAAGGAAAGGCTATGTGAGGAAGGTATAAGTGGAGATGAAGCAGCAAGTTTTTAAAAACCAACCATCCCAAACCAGAGCTCAGGGGTTAGGGAACATTGCCCCCTGCCCCCTCAGCCTCGATCCGGAATAGTTGGCTGAGAAGGTCAGCATCTACTCTGTGAAATTAGAGGCTGACCAGAGAAAGTTGCGGGAGAGGTTGTATGAAAAGCGAGGAAACAGGGGGGAAACATAAGTGTCTGAAGGAAAGAGAAGAGGCTAAGCTGGGGTCGGACGGGGTGCTGAGTCCCGTCAGCACGGTGGCCAGGATGGAAAATCGCCGCGCCCCTTACGGGGCCGTCGCAAGGTTAGAAGTGGTTGGTTCCTCTCTTGACGCCGAGGGTTTTCCCCCTACGAGCTATGGGAAATTTGTACATTGCGTGCGTATGAAGTGCAATGTTGTACGGCAGCAAAACTTGGGGTGTGAAGGAAGAGGACATCCGGAAGCTCAAGCATACTGAGATGAGAATGGTGGGATGGATGTGTGGAGCATCTCTGAATTTGAGGCCTGGAGGTGACAGAGTTGCAAAATGTGAATTAAGGGATAGATTGGGGATAGAATGCATTAGTGTGGCACTGAGAAGAGGCAGACTGGTGGTTCAGTTATGTGGAGAGGATGGAGAATAATAATTGGGTGAAGGGTGTTTAGAAGTTTTGAGGTTGGGGGTCTAGCTGCCAAGGAAGACAGAGGAAGATGTGGAATGAGGTCATTCAGAGGGACCTCAGAGATGAGTTTGAATAGAGAAGCAGACAGAGATCGAGCAGCATGGAAAGCCGCCATTAGGTAAATAAGGCTGACACATGCAAGTATGTATGGAGCCTTCAAAAATTATGATGATGATGACCCTTAGCCAGGGTGAATTGGTGGTCAAAAAAAACAAACAATAAACTTTGACAAAAATTTCTTAGCACAAAGTGAAATTAAAATGGCTAATTTACTGAATGGTGAATTATTGCTCTATATTAACTATATTCCAGTAAAATCTCTAACCTGGTTCAATCGACCCCTTGATGATTCCAATGACATTATAAGATTGTTCTATTTTTGCGACATTGTGTGTTGATAATGTGAGAGAGACATTTCCATTTTGAGAATTGAAGGCAGGGCCAAATTTATAGTCAATTCCAGGAAGTCCTCCTTGCCAATCTTTGGGAACAGAATCCCCACCTAAACGACTGTAAATATAAAGACTTAAATTAGTACACAATTAAGGACCAAAGGAGCCCCTACAAACGATGAGGCTAGTCCCAGAAAAGCTTCTTTTCTCTAATTTAAAGCAAAAACCAATGAGGAAATCTCATGCACAAAGTTTGTGAGGAGAAATATGTTAAGAAATTTTAGATGATGGCAGATCCTCCTGCGAGCATTGGGGAAAGGATGGCCCATAACTCCTAACACTAGGGTGAGGAAAAGAAAGTAGCAATGACTAGAATGGATAAGAGCATCATTCAAAACATCTAATACCTATTTAATTTACTCTTACCTCTTTGGAAGTCATCATGGCTGTATTAATATACTTTTACATCATGAAATTTCTAAGATAAAAGTAAATTTGTATATATACTTTGGTTTCCCACAGCTAATAAGGCTCTTCTCTGGGGGCCAACAGCATTGATAAACTCTTTGGACTGGACAAGATTCTCCCAGAAATCCAGCAGTCTATTCATTTGCAGGTTTGGTCTCAGCTAGAGTTGTGTTTGGCATGTGAACATTTTTTAATTAAAACCTCCTAATATCTTACAATTGTCTGTTCAATATGGTTTTAGAAAATCCAACAAATATCCTGGAATTGTCTGTCCAATATATGTTTAAAAATAACATACCAATATCTTGGAATTGTCTACTAAAGATGCCTTTTTTTTAATCTTAAATCCAGAAATTGTCTGTCTAAACTTTTGTTGGTTTTATAATCCGCAAAATTTTCTGGTATCTATTTTATCAAACCCCACCACTTATGGAATTGTCCACACAGCGATTTTTTTTAAATAAATATCTGTAAATCTTCTGACAATGTGGAAAAAAAATCCCCAGCCAATATTGTATGTAAAAAGGAATTTTGTTGTAATTTTAATATAAACATCCTAAGATAATGGGAATTGTCTTTCTACTGAATTTTAAAGACAAACCTGAGGATTTCTCTGGCATCAGCATATCCAATTGGCTGACTGGGGATTTTATGGAGCTCTGCTTCTTCCTCTGCAAGACGATAGGCTGAGTCTGAAATAATGGTGATTAATTATTAATTAATGAAGGGGTAGAAATGATCAGTGGCCTTATGCTACATAGGGCATAAAGGGGTGGGATAGGGATGGATATTAGTAACATTGATGCATGCATACCATTACATTTTGTCATGAAGTTATTTCTGTTTAAATACAAATGGGTCACTCCGCACAAAATCAGGCAAATTTCAAAAACACTTGCCAGATGACCATCTTGGATTTTCTTCATTTTTGGATATGTTGATACATGTCATAAAAGAAATTCACATGCAAAATTATAGCTATGTACCTCAGACAGTTCCGGAAATATGGCCCACATAATTTAGGGGGCTTTTTAGAGACTAAGTCAATTTTTTAAAATTGCCGAATCTGAGGCCTCATAAAACATGTAGTTTGAAAGATATAGGTCCGAAAAGTTCAGGTCCATAGATTAAAAAGAAACAATCAAAACCAGTCTATCTATAACCATCAAAGAGTTATAAACTAGCAAAAACTGAAATATTGAACAAATCGTCACATCTGAAACAACTTCCGATTCAAAATATTCATACTTAGAATCAATACTAAAAGTTATAACTGATAGGATATGATGATATATGTCTTTTATTGTATTTAAAACCTTTGATGGCAGTTGAACATACATAGCAGCTGAGAAATAGTGTTTCAAATATAGTCAATTTTCATGATTTTTAGAAAATGACCTTGACCTTTTTGACACTGTGGAAACATGAGGAACCCCTTCAAATTTTTTGTGCTTGTGCTTTCATGGCCACGAAAACATGACATCTGCTGGATTCCTTTCCAAGATATAATCTGCACAGTTGATGTCCCTAGTACCCAAGGAACAAGTGGCAGGGAGTATTTCTTGTTGAATTCCAATTTGCAGAGTCCTGCAATACTGTGAGAAATCATAGATATCTGATTGATCAATCTGTTTAAAAAGGAACTACCTGCATGATTATATAGTTATACTGTTAGTGTTTTTGTTCATTTTATGGTTATAACATAGATATATTTTGTGGCACATACAATATCATACTTTCCATTAGTCCATATAGTGAGGTGTGTAAATACGATAAGTAAATTAACTAAATCAATGGTGAAATAGTATGTCCTAATATACATGAATAAAGAGTGGAACAAATAAGATATTTAGTATAGCTAGTGTATAGACCTTCCCCTCCAAGCACAAATTTGAAGGGGGTCCTCATGTTTCCATAGGGTCAAAAAGGTCAAAAGGTGAAAGTCATTTTCTGAAAATCATGAAAATTGACTATATTTGAAACACTATTTCTCAGCTACTATGTAAGTTTCTCTGCCAGAAATGGTTTAAATAAAATAAAAGACATATATCATCATATCCTATCAGTTATAACTTTTAGTATTGTTTCTAAGTATGAATATTTTGAATTGGAAGTTGATTCAGATGTGACGGATTTGTTCAATATTTTAGTTTTTGCTAGCTTATAACTCTTTGATGGTTAGAGATAGACTGGTTTTGACTGCCTTTGTGGAATCTATGGTTCTGATTCTGTAGGACCTGAACTTTTCAGACCTATATCTTTCAAACTGCATGTTTTATGAGACCTCAAAGTCGGCGATTTTGAAAAATCTCCGGAACTGTCTGAGGTACAGAGCTATAATTTTGCATGTGAAGTTCTTTTATGACATGTGTTTACATACCCCAAAATAAAGAAAATCCAAGATGGTCACCAGTTTGGCATTGCCTGATTTCATGCGGAATGACTGAAGTCATCAAAGGACTGTGATCTAATTTTGTTTTGTTTTTTAAAATCATCATCATCAAGGTGCAACATTACACAAATAATCTTTGATGCCTTTACTCTTTAGCAAATAAGATTATCTGCCTAATTTTTTTTAGCTGTACAGTATGCTAACAGTATGTGTGAATATAGACCTACCAGGTAGATTACAGTTCCCAAAAGCAGATGAGATTCAACTCTCATTTTAGGGGTTAAAAAATTTGATGATAAAAAATCACTTAAGTCAAGTATATAAAGTTGATTTCTTTCATACCTCTTTGCCACTAAAATTGTAACTCTTAATAGTCCAATCTCCAATTAAAATTAATTGTTAGTTATATACATACCTGTAGAAGGCCATCCAGGTGTAAGGGGATCTCCCATTCCCAGGTATGTGGATCCTCTCTGTATTCCTGTACCGGGGAGCCAAAATGTATGGTCATAAACATCTTTGGATTCAGTTCCTTCAAGGGCCACATCATTGGGATCACTAAAAATAATGACCCCTTTGGCTCCGTAAATCGCTGCATGCTTGACCTTTACAAAAGTTAAGAAAAAAAAGAAAATAATTCCAGCTGTCTTTTAAAATCGTTGAAATTAAGCTGATTTCACTGTGGGGAGAGGAGGAAAAATATAAAAGGCATTAAAAAGTTTGTAGAAAATACAATTTAAAAAAATTAAGCATCAAACTTCTGTTCTTTTCCCAGAAAGATAACTCCAACAAATGTGCAGTTAGTATAGCACCTACAGACTGCATCGGACATGCCTGGGGGATGCTCCTCATCCACACCAAGTCAGTAATAGTATCCAAAAGTCGAATCTAAGAGCCCCTGGAAGAAGTGCATCAAATGACTCTTTTAACATACACTTTCGCTGCCGCGGTACACAGTCTGAGTTGTTTTCATTCACATGTGGGGGCATGTAATATCTTACAAATAGTAAGGTAGACTACATACTATCAGTGCATACATTGTAGTTTACCTTATACCTACAACTATGTTATGAGGTGTATAGACAGAAAATGATCATGTGGATTACAAAAGAAGAAACCAGTTTAAATAAGTGCATAGTATCCCCTAAACAGGACAGTCAGAAATTAACACAATATGAATTAGTTGAGGGGAATAATCATCCCAATTTCATTTTAGTTTTTGTTTTTTTTAATAGTTTTTATGCACAGTCTTTATTTAGGCTCAGTGTGCTGAAAGAAAGGAGAAGAGGCGAAGCTGGGGCCGAACGGGGCGCTGAGTCCTGTCAGCACAGCAGCCAGGAAGGCAAATCGCTGTGCCCCTTATGGGGGTTTCATTTTAGTTAAACTTGAAGATATTTATACTTACTGATATAATTTTTTTTTTTAATTTTATAGAGCCCATCTGGCAACTACCCACTTGGGCATAAGTCGCCGAAAAACACGACAGCCTAGAACTAGGCTACTTTAAAGTAAAAATATGAAAACTTAAGGATATAAATTGGAAAAAATTAACAATCAGGAAGCAATCTCCGGCAGTGGGGAGAGATCCCCCTCACCCCGGTGCAGGAGAGTGCAACCTACAAACAAAACAATAACCAAAAAAAACTTAAATAAAGGGGAGAAGGCCGGCCTCCCCCAAAAAGTCAACAAGTCCACAAGTCAATGAGCACAAATCTCTCCCGAGTACAAGGGACAGGTGGTAGCGACCCCACCCATCCCGGTACCGGGACAGGTATCGTGCGCGAAGATCACCCAGACTGGGACATTCAACAAGAATGTGCCGAACAGTCTGGGGGATGATGCAGTCGTTGCAATAGGGCGCAGGTGAGCGCTCCATCAAATAGCGATGCATCACACGAGTGTGACCGATTCGTTACTGATATAAACATAAATTTTATGGCTAATTGTGAATTTAGGTCTCTCTCTTTCCAAATTGGTTATAATCAAAATTAAACTTGATGCAACATTTCTTAAAATTAAACCAAAAAGAAACAAAATTCTTGTTAGAGTTTGGGTGAAATCAATGATACTTTGGAGCAACTACTACTATTATTACTCTGTTGCACTATCCATCTTTCACTTGAGGATAAAATCCCTGAACCAAATATATATTTTTCAGTGCCCTTCTTGTGACTGCCTTTAAGGTCATAAGTCACTGTAATTAAATTTTCCCCAAAAAAACAACAAGCAAAAACCAAAAATGAAGAAAGAGAACAAAAGCAAAAAAATTGATTCATGCTGTGACAAAACGTAAATAACAAAAAAGCAAAGGATAAAAAAAAGTCAAAGAAGGACGCACGCTCGACATTAGTGGGAAGCCTGCATCGCCCCAGTATAGGATTATGAAACCAACAGCAATGAGTCAAATAAAGTGGAAGAGACCAAGTCTCTTCCCAAAAGTCAAATAGTCCACAAGTCTGTGTGCATGAACTCGTCCCAAGTACAAGGGCTAAGCAGTAGCGACATCACTCATCCCAGTACTGCATCAAGTAACATGTGGGAAGATCACCTAGAGTGGGACGTTCAAAGATAATGTGCTGAACTGTCAAAACAGTCATCGCAGTAAAGTACAAGTGAGCACTCCATCAAATGGCATTATGTCCTATGAGTGCTCAATTTAAAAACAACAGAATTCTTTGTCAAGCAGCCTGGAGGGCTGCCCTGATATCTGGAAGATAGTCGGTGTGTGGAAGAGCGAAAGACTGATCTGGTCTTGGCAGACTCTTTGGCACACTCATTCCCTGCAATTCACACATGTCCAAGAACCCAACATAAGATAATCTCAACATTATCACATTGCACAGCAACTATGGCATGATTGATAACACAAACTAAGGGGTGTGGACATTCAATGTTGCAAGAGCACTCAGGGTGCTTTGTGAGTTGCTAAAGATCACAATACAGTCTCCGAACTGCACACAATGAGTTATCTCCCTTACAGACTGATGTATTGCAACCAGCTTGGCCATGAGGAGATGCAGCACCTTGTGGAACCCAGCTGAATTCAAGCAGAAGGGATATGGCATGGAAGCTGACCCCCCACTGCTGGGACTTGGGGATAAACCCAAATGCTTAGAGTATGACTGGCATCTCTTGGCAGCATAGGCAGAGTTGAGATTATCTGTGGATACAGTGAGAGCTGTTGCCGACTGAATGAGAACGCTGGGTTCACACATACAAGTGCATAATGAGTGGCATCTCCCCAGCATTAACAAGTAGGCTTCTAATGGGTTATGTGCGGAAAGCACCGGTCACCAGGTGGAGTCCAATGTGGTGGATTGAGTTCCCCTCCAGCAATATACACTCATCTGTGGATGCACAAAACACACATCCATAGTTAAGCTTCAAATGAACATGGATCAGCATCCCAAATGCTAAACCCGATAATAATAAAAACAAAAATCAGCAAGAAAATTGCTGGTGAGCCTGTCCTCATTGGGGGGGCAGGAGTGTTGGAAAGTATTTGTTTTTTGATACCAACCAGTGATCAGGCAGGAACATCCATTTCCACTCAGGGGTATGTGGATAAAACTAACCCATCAGCCAGATTCTTTAAAACAGAGATGTGTGTTTTTCTGTAAAAGCAAGAAAGGAAAGACTGGTATTGTGATTATTTTTTTTTCTATTATCTCATCTGGCGACTGCCTTCTAGGGCATAAGTCGCTGTACTCAAGCTAGCTTGTATCTAGGCTATATTAAAAGCCAAATTTAAAAAAAACAAAACTAATGAATTGAAAAAATATAGAGCGAGCTCCATCGATGGGAGAAGGCCCGCCCTCTCCCACCGAAGAAGACCGCGATCCATATTTGAATATTAAATAATGGGGAGAAGGCCAGCCTACTCTAAAAAGTCTAAAAGCCCACAGGTTGGATTGCACAACCTCGTCCCAAGCACAAGGGACAGGCAAGAGCGACCCCGCCCATCCCAGTACTGGGAAAGGTAACGTGCGTGAAGATCACCCAGACTGGGACATTCAACAAGAATATGCCAAACAGTCTGGGGTACGACACAGTCATCACAATAGGGCGCTGGCGAGCCCTCCATCGGAGACGACAGAAAGCGACCTGAAGCTGTTGCGGCATTGGGGGATAGGTCCATGGGAACAGTCGCGGCACAATGGCACGCAACTTTAAGTTCCCTTCAACCGTCTCCCATCTTCTTCGCCAGGCAGCCCAAAGAGCTGCACATATTCCTGCCATGTAGTTGGAGTGAGGAAGAGCGAAACGCTCGTCCGGTCGCAGAGTCCTCGCAGACTCTTTGGCGCCCTCATTCCCTGCAATTCGTACATGTCCAGGAGCCCAGCAGAAGATAATCTTGATATCCACCCGGCTTGCCAAAACCGTTGCATCATGGATATCGTGAACCAGGGGATGCGGAAATTCCAATGCCCCGAGAGCACTCATCAGAGCGGTTTGCGAGTCGCTATAGATCACAATCCAGTCTCCATACCGGGAACGTCGCGTAATCTCCCGTACCGAGTGGTGTATTGCTACCAGCTCAGCCGTGAAGACAGATGCAGCGCCTGACAGAGCCCCACTGACTTCGAACAGAGGGAATACGGCATAGAAGTCAACCCCCTCTTCGGGCTTAGAGCCATCCATATACACTGGTACGGTTCCAGCATGACACGAGGTGTGCTCCAAAGAGGTCGAATGCAATACTCTCGGCGCTGTACAAGCTTTGGGAGCAGAGGCATGGCAACAAATAGCCAAATGTGGTACTCTCCAGGGTGGCGTCCTGGGCAGAACCAGGGGCGCCACCGGCTCAGTGGAACAAACAACGAGGAAGCGCTTGAAGCCAGCGAGCTCGAAAACGCCAGGTAACCTCTGAATCAGGGGCCTTGATGTCATCGAGGCTCCGCCCTGTGCACTCTTGGTCTTAGTCAGGGGCTCCGGACACGGGGAGGTAGAGGGGCCGGATGTGCCGATCTTGGCTTGGTCACCTACCAGAGTGTCAGCAGACCCATCCGTCCCCGCGGATGGAGAGGAGCCCCGAGTCTTTTTGGTCTTTCTTGTCTTTTTATTCTTCTTTTAGGAGAGGAGGGCGGGGAATGAACCCGCTTTTCACCTCCGCCGGCAGAAGCCCCCATGCCAGATGGACCAGCCTCAGCCAGGTCCCTCCCCGAAATGGAGGTCCCAGTAGTCGTAGGGGCATCTGTCGGAGGAGATCCCTCCCCTCCTTGTACTGCCTCGGATCCCTCAGCCGTTTGAGGAGGACCTTGCATAGGGGCGGATTCGAGTTCGGTGCTTGGCACCGAGCCCAGATTCCCCCCCATGGAAGGCCCTACCGTCTGAGGCTGGGGTTCCTCAAGGACCATGTGTGTCACAGGAGGGGCCTCCAGTTGGCCATCCCCTCCCAAGACATCGCAGGTCCCGTTGGCTGTATTGTCACTAGTCTTGTGTGGGGAGGCACAGGCCTTGACCCCGGCAATGTTCAATCTTCTTGCCAGCAGGTCTTTAAGGGAAGCGACCGAAGGGGCCTGGATTCCCTCTTCCCCCTAAGGGGGTTTGCCCTATCGAGCCACTTACACGAGGGGTGGTCGGCAGTGGGCTGCCTGCTGGCTTACTTGGCAGTCCCCTTGGAAAGAAAAGATGGGACTGCCGCTGGAAAAGGGGAGGTGCCCAAAAGCACCTTTAGAGAAGGGGGTGAGGGGGAGTCCCCTGCACCCGTAAGCGAAGGAGAGGAGTAAGCCTCCTCTCGGGTTAGAGAAATATGGAGGGTCCCCTGCACAAGCACAGGGGGAGGGGGGACCTCCATCTTTTCTGTGGAGCTGCACGAGGGCGGCTCCGTTGTTGTTATAGGGGGAATTAAGGGAAGATGTTTTTTTTGGCATCATTGGGCATGGTGACCCTCCTTGTTTTACGGGACGCAATCGCTCACCACCTCTTTCAGTAGCCCGCACTGCAAGAGGTGCTTACAGGCCCGGCAGAGCCAGGCGCAGCCATTTGGGAATCCCCTCCCGCCTGTTGGCCTGGCAGTCCTTCGGCATGGCGACTCCACCTTGAACACGACGTAAAAAAGATAGATTTTGAAGACGAGAGGAAAAGGTATGTGAGGAAGGTATGGGTGGGGATGAAGCAGGTTATTAAAAGCCAACCACCCCAGACCGGAGCTCAGTGGGTAGGGGACATTGTCCCCTCCCCCCTCAGCCCGATCCGGGATGATTGGCTGAGAAGGTCAGCTTCTACCCTGTGAAATTAGAGGCTGACCAGAGAAAGTTGTGGGAGAGGTTGTATGAAAAGCGATGAGGTAGGATAGGAATACAGGCTATCTGAAGGAAGGAAGAGAGGCTAAGCTGGGGCCGGACGGGGCGTTGGATCCTGTCACTCAAATGAGATAGAGAATTCAGTCATTTCCTGGAATGCAGGCCACCGCGCCCGCGCCAAGCCCCACCAAGGTGGGCTCTCAGGTGGCAGTTGCCCTGAAAATGATATTTGAATGGGAAAGTGATCACTACTATGGAGGTCATCGACCACCCCACAATCAAAATCAGGCTGTGTATCCAAAGAGCACAAAGATAGATCAAGACAAGAAAATGAAGCGGTTCTCGGGCAGTGATGCGTAAACTCGTCCACATTTAGGACACCAATCTCAAGCTCTTCGATCAGAGCGGCAAGGCCTTGTCCCCTGGGATTTATTGAGTAATCCCCGCAGCGACGACGTCCGCCGTTCAGAGCAACAAGCGAGCGAAAGGGCCTCGAAAGGGCCCCGCGGCGAAGTCAGCTCACGGTGGAATGTACGCAGAAATGATAGTATACCTCCCATCCAGGTGAAACTGCACACCCCCAGCCCGGCCCCTACCTCGTGGTGGTGGGGTCGCAAAACCCTTATACCCAGAGAGGACGGGCAGGGAGCATGCGACTAGCATGGTCTCCTGTAGAAAAATAGCTAATGGGTAACGGGATGAGACGAGCCTCAGCAGCTCCTACCAGTTGGCCCGTAGTCAATGGCAATTCCATTGAAGGAATATGCCCTCCAGACCTAGCTCGGAGACGACGCGGGGGAACCCTCTTCGAACAGAATACCCTCACGGCAATGGCCGTACGCTTCCCGGAGGCAGAACCCCGGGCGCTGTTAGCCGGACAAAGGGCTGAAGGCACTGTCACCTTCGAGGGCTTATTGGGGGAGGTTGGGCTCACCATGCAAGTCTTTTCCTCCCTCCGCCTCGAAACGTTAGGCAGGCGTTGCGGCTTCGGAGTCGGGGGGCGATCTTTCAGAGGATCCACCGTCTCCGAGCCACTCAGCCCACCACTAGGCATGGGTGAAAGAGCCGAAGCTCCTTTGTTGCTGTCCTCCTTTAGGGGGACAGCTTTAGGAACCCCCGAAGATGGACTAGCGACCATCTTCAGGGGTGTTGCCTCCTGTGAGTCTAACGACTCGGTGCAGGCACGAGGCCGTGTGAACCCTTTGTGCCGCCAGTTTACCAGGCGAGCGCCCGGGTTGAGTAGAACCTGCAGAAGGGCTCCGAATGGGTGCGGAAACAACCGTGCTCGTTGGCCTGGATGGGCTAGAAGCAAAGAGTGTCTTTCTAACTATTGAGGCATAGACGCACCCCGCTTCTTCAAAGCTGGGTGTGGCTCTCCGCAATTGACACACTTGACCACACACGATTTGGACTTATCGTGTGCGGCCTTGGAGCAATTTACACATACTTCAGTTGACCGTGACTTTGCACATCTACATGAGCGATTCATATGGCCGAAGAGGTGACAGTAATAGCACCGCCGTGGCAGCAGAACAAATGCCTTCATGCGGTATCGGTAGCAACCAGCACGCACCGACTCAGGGAGCTTGTCACAGTCAAACGTGACGAAGAGTGTAGGGGTGGGTCTCGAGGCCCCTCTCTGTTTTCTCCTCACATTCGACCTTGACCGCCCCATGGTCAGCCAGCTCTAAGGTGATGTCCTCTATGGAGTACTCAATGAGTTTCCTCGCATAAACTACTCCTTTCACAAAGTTCATGGTAGAGTACGGCATCACACTCACCGGGGTGCTTTTTTTTTTTTAATTAATGGGCTATCTGGCGACTGCCGACTTAGGCATTAATCGCCGTAAACAAACAGCCTAGTTCTAGGCTACTTTAAAAATTAAACAGGAAACAATAAAAAGAGATAACAATAACAATAAAAAAGCAATAACAAAAACAATAACAACAACAACAATTAAACTGGGTTAAATGAAAGGGAGAAGGCCAGCCTCCCCCAAAAAGTCAATAAGTCCACTAGTCATGGTGCACGCACTCGTCCCGAGTACAAGGGACAGGCGGTAGCGACCCCGCCCATCCCGGTACCGGGACAGGTATCGTGCGCGAAGATCACCCAGACTGGGACATTCGACAAGAATGTGCCGAACAGTCTGGGGGACGACGCAGTCGTTGCAATAGGGCGCAGGCGAGCGCTCCATCAAATAGCGATGCGTCACACGAGTGTGTCCGATTCGAAGACGACAGAAAGCAACCTGAAGCCGCCGCGGCATTGGGGGATAGGTCCATGGGAACAGTCGCGGCGCAATGGCACGCAACTTTAAGTTCCCCTCGACCGTCTCCCATCTTCTTTGCCAAGCAGTCCGAAGAGCTGCCCGTATTCCTGCCATGTAGTCAGTGTGAGGAAGAGCGAAACGCTGGTCCGGTCGCAGAGTCCTCGCGAACTCTTTGGCGCCCTCATTCCCCGCAATTCCTACATGTCCAGGAACCCAGCAGAAGATAATCTCGACATCTGCCCGGCTCGCCAAAACCGTGGCGTCACGGATATCGCGAACCAGGGGATGCGGAGATTCCAATGCCCCGAGAGCACTCAGGGCGCTTTGTGAGTCGCTATAGATCACAATCCGGTCTCCGAACCGGGCACGTCGCGTAATCTCCCGTACCGAGTGGTGTATTGCCACCAGCTCGGCCGTGAAGACAGACGCAGCGCCTGGTTGAGCCCCGCTGACTTCAAACAGAGGGGATACGGCGTGGAAGCCGACCCCCTCTTGGGACTTGGAGCCATCCGTATACACTGGCACGGTACCAGCGTGACACGATGTGTGCTCCAAAAAGGTCGAACGCAATACTCCCGGCGCAGTACAAGCTTTGGGAGCAGAGGCGTGGCGACAAATAGCCAAATGTGGTACCCTCCAGGGTGGCGTCCTGGGCAGAACCAGGGGCGCCACCGGCCCGAGAGCTATATCTACTTCTCGAAGGAGTTTCCTGGCCCTAAACCCAAAGGGCTTAGGGTATGACTGGCGTCTCTCGGCGGCATAGGCACCATCGAGATCAGCTGCGGATGCAGTGAGAGCTGTTGGCGACTGAGGGAGGCGCCGGGCTCGCGCGTACAAGCGAGTGATGCACTGCACGCGGCGCAGAGCGAGTGGCATCTCCCCAGCATCGACCAACAGGCTCTCAATGGGGAAGGTGAGAAAGGCACCGGTCGCAAGGCGAAGGCCGGTGTGGTGGATCGAATCCACCTTCCGCAATAAACGCTCGGCTGTGGATGCATAAAACTCGCATCCGTAGTCGAGCTTCGAGCGAACAAAGGATCGATAAAAAAGTAAGGCGGTAGCCCTATCAGCGCCCCAAGCGCTGAACGTCACGGAACGGAGAATGTCCATGGCGCGGGTACAAGAGACCCTAAGGCTGCGAATATGAGCCTCCCAGGTGAGGCGTCGGTCGAATACAAGACCAAGGAAACGGTGCGACTCAACCACATCCAGGCGCACCCCATTAAGAAACAAATCTGGGTCGGGGTGAAGCCGTGGATGGCGGCAGAAGTGCACCACCTTAGTCTTGGCCAAAGAAAACCGAAACCTGTGCGCTTCGGCATAGCGAGAGACGCGGTTCAATGCCTGTTGGAGTCGACGCTCCAGAGTTGGCATCTGGGCTGCGCCAAAAGAGATCGAAAGGTCGTCCACGTAGAGCGTAGCGAGAACATCTTCCGGCAGCACCGAGGTGATGCCGTTGATGCTCAGGGTAAAGAGTGTGACACTGAGGACACTTCCCTGCGGGACACCCTCTTCCTGCTCCTTTAGGCCGGAGAGAGATCCCCCCACCCGTACGCGGAATCGACGATCTCGCAAAAATTCAGATATAAACATTGGGAGGCGTCCCCTCGCCCCCATCGTGTAAAGAGTCTCCATGATACCGTATCGCCATGCGGTATCATAGGCCTTCTCCAGATCAAAAAACACCGTGGCGTAGTGCTGTCTACGAAGGAAAGCCTCGCAGACGGCACTTTCCAGTCGGAGCAGAGCATCCGACGTGGAGTGGAACTTACGGAAGCCGCACTGTGCAGAAGACAGATGGCCTCCGCTGTCCAGGAAATAGGCTAATCTAACATTTACCAATTTTTCCATCAACTTGCACACGCAAGAGGTTAGAGAGATTGGGCGGAAACCGGTCGGAGTAGAGTGATCTCTCCCCGGCTTGCGAAAGGCGAGCACAGTAGCGATTCGCCAGGAGTCTGGGAGAAGACCTTCCACCCAGATCCTGTTGAACAAATCTAACAGAAAGGCCATGCCTCGCTCACCCAGGTGTCGAAGCATGGCGTACGGGACATCGTCCGGACCATGGGCGGTGTCCGCGCACGAAGCGAGAGCGGAACGCAACTCACTCACAGTAAACTTGTCGTTGAAGGGTTCTCCGCCTCTGGAGGTAAAGTCCAGCCGGCGGCCTTCCGCGACATGACGACGTGCATTGAATGCTGGCGGAGCAGCATCACGGCTAGAGAATGCGGAAAAAGCGGTCGCTAAGGATTCCGCCACGGACGCGGGGTCCGAGATTGCGGTCCCATTCTCCTGGAGAACGGGAGGGGGGTCCTGCGAGAACTTGCCCTGAATCCTTTTCACTCGCTTCCACACCTCAGCTAAAGGGGTCTTCCCGTTAAGTGAAGACACGTATGCCCGCCAAGAAGAGCGGCGGGCGTGCTTCGAAATATACCGGAACCTAGCCCTAGCCCGACGAAATTCAGCGACAGTGAAATCGTTCGGGCGGCGCTTATAGCGCATGTAGGCATAACGCTTCTGTTTGAGGGCCGTCTCACACTCGGCCGACCACCATGGGAGTGGTCGGCGTGCAAAACGGCCAGACGTCCTAGGAATAGTAGTCAGGCCCACGGCGATGAGGTTGCCGGAGAAGAACTCAACGGCCTCATCTACCGACCTAAACTCCTCGACTGAGATAGAGAATTCAGTCATTTCCTGAAATGCAGGCCACCGCGCCCGCGCCAAGCACCACCGAGGTGGTCTCTCAGGCGGCAGTTGCCCTGAAAATGATATTTGAATGGGAAAGTGATCACTACCATGGAGGTCATCGACCACCCCCCAATCAAAATCAGGCTGTGAATCCGAAGAGCACAAAGATAGGTCAAGGCAAGAAAATGAAGTGGTTCTCGGACAGTGATGCGTAAACTCATCCACGTTTAGGACACCCATCTCAAGCTCTTCGATCAGATCGGCAAGGACTTGTCCCCTGGGATTTATGGAGTAATCTCCCCAGAGATGATGCCTGCCGTTCAGATCTCCAAGCAAGAGATAGGGCCTCGGCAACCGTGCCACGACGCGGCGGAAGTCCCCCGCGTCGAAGTCAGCTGACGGTGGAATGTACGCAGAAATGATAGTATACCTCCTATCCAGGTGCAGCTGCACAGCCACTGCCTGAAAGGAGGTATCTAAAGAGAAAGGAAGAACGGAGACATCATGCCGGGTGTAAACCGCGCATCCCCCAGCCCGGCCATCCCAAGGTGGTGGGGTCGCAAGACCCTTATACCCCGGGAGGGCAGGCAGGGGGCACGCGCCTAGCATGGTCTCCTGCAAAAAAATAGCTAACGGGGAACGGGACGAGGCGAGTCTCCGCCCGCAGCTCCTCCCAGTTGGCCCGGAGTCCACGGCAATTCCATTGAAGGAATATGCCCTCCAGGCCTAGCTCGGAGGAGACGCGGGGGCCCTCCTCGAATTGAAGACCCTCACGGGAATGGCCGTACGCTTCCCGGGGGCAGAACCCCGGGCACTGTTGGCCGGACAAAGCGCTGGAGGCGCTGTCGCCTTCGAGGACTTATTGGGGAAGGTTGGGCTCGCCATGCGAGTCTTTTCCTCCCTCCGCCTCGAAACCTTAGGCGGGCGCTGCGGCTTCGGAGGCGGGGGGGGCCTCTTTTCGAGGAACCACCGTCTCCGAGCCACCCGCTCCACCTCGGGGCGTGGGCGAAGGAGCCGAAGCTCCTTTGTTGCTGTCCTCCTTTCGGGAAGCAGCTTTAGGAACCCCGGAAGATGGCCTAGCGACCATCTTCAGGGGTGTTGCCTCCTGTGAGTCTAACGACTCGGTGGAGGCGCGTGGCCGTTTCGCCTTGCGGGAAACGGTCACGCTGGGGGAAGAGGGGGAAGCCCTGGTTTTAGCCGGGGCTGGGTATGAACCCTTTTTGCCGCCAGCTTTACCAGGGAAGCGCCCGGGTTGGGTTGAGCCCGCAGAAGGGCTCCGAATGGGCGTGGAAACAACCGTGCTCGTTGGCCTGGATGGGCCAGGAGCAGAGGGTGCCTTTCGAACTACTGAGGCATATGACGTCCCAGGCAGAGCTGGGCGCACCAGGACCAAGTCCTTAGCCTCGCGGAATGAGAGTCTATCCTGGGCCTGAACGGCCAGGATTTCTTTCTCCAGGAGATATGCACCACATTGCTTCGAAGAAGCAAGGTGCAGCTCTCCGCAATTGACACACTTGGCCACACACGATTTGGACTTATCGTGTGCGACCTTGGAGCAATTTACACAGACTTCGGGTGACCCCGACTTTGCACGTCTACATGAGCGATTCGTATGGCCGAAGCGGTGACAGTAATAGCACCGCCGCGGCAGTGGCACGAATGCCTTTACGCGGTAGCGGTACCAACCGGCACGCACCGACTCAGGGAGCTTGTCACTGTCGAACGTGATGAAGAGTGTAGGGGTGGGTCTCGAGGCCCCTCCCTGTTTTCTCATCACACGTTCGACCTTGACCGCCCCATGGTCGGCCAGCTCTAGGGTGATGTCCTCAATGGAGTAGTCAACGAGTTCCCTCGCATAAACTACTCCTTTCACAAAGTTCATGGTAGAGTGCGGCGTCACACTCACCGGGGTGCCATGAAGTGTCCGAAGAGCACTTATCTTGGCCGCCTCGGCGGGATTCGCCGCATTCGCCAGAAGGCTGCCGTCCGGGATAACGGGTCACCTTCGGCTCTCTACCAATTGCACTAGCTAATCCTCTCCTCTGATGGATCATGTTGCCCTTGGACAACATGGTGCCATCAGTGGAGCGAATAACGAGGAAGCATTTGAAGCCAGCGGGCTCGAAAACGCCAGGTAACCTCTGAATTAGTGGCCCCGATGTCATCGAGGCTCCGCCCTGTGCACTCTTGGTGTTAGTCTTGGTCAGGGGCTCCGCACACGAGGGGGTAGAGGGGCCGGATGTGCCGATCTTGGCTTGGTCGCCTACCAAAGTGGTAGCAGACCCATCCGTCCCCGCAGCCCCCGCGGATGGGGAGGAGCCCCGAGTCTTTTTCGTCTTTTTAGTCTCCTTTGTCTTTTTCTTTTTTGGAGAGGAGGGCGGGGAATGAACCCGCTTTTCACCTCCGCCGGCAGAAGCCCCCAGGCCAGATGGACCGGCCTCAGCCAGGTCCCTCTCCGAAATGGAGAAGGTCCTGGTTGTCGTAGGGGCACCTGTCGGAGGAGATCCCTCCCCTCCTTTTACTTCCCTGTGAGCCCTCAGCCATTTGAGGAGGACTTTGCATAGGGGCGGATTCGGGCTTGGTGCTTGGCGCCGAGCCCTTATTCCCCCCCATGGAAGGCCCTACCGTCTGAGGCTGGGTCTCCTCAAGGACCATGTTTATCACAGGAGGGGCCTCCAGTTGGCCATCCCCTCCCAGGACATCACAGGTCCCCTTGTCAGTGTCGCCAGTCTTGTGTGGGAAGGCACAGGCCTTGACCCCAGCAAGGTTTAAAATTCTTGCCAGCAGGTCTTTTGAGGGAAGCGACCGAAGGGGCCTGGCTTCCCTTCTCCCCCCTAAGGGGGTTTGCCCTACCGAGCCGCTTTCATGCGGAGCGGCTGGCTAAGGGCTGCCTGCTGGCTTTCTTGGCAGTCCCCTTGGAAAGAAAAGAGGGGACTGCCGCTGGGAAAAGGGAGGTGTCCGAAAGCACCTCCAGAGAAGGGGGTGAGGGGGAGTCCCCTTCACCCGTAGGCGAAGGAGAGGAGTAAGCCTCCTCTCCGGTTAGAGAAATATGGAGGGTTCCCTGTGCAAGCACAGGGGAGGGGACTCCATTTTTTTGCTGGAGCTGCCCGATGGCGGCTCCGTCGATGAGCAAGGGGGAGTTAAAGGGGTTTGGTGTTTTGAAAATTCAGCCATGGGCATGGTGACCCTATTTTTGCCACGGGACGCAATAGCTCATCACCTCTTGCAGTTGCCCGCACTGCAAGAGGTGCGCCATTTGGGACCACCCCTCCCGCCTGGTGGCCTGGCAGTCCATCGGCATGGCGGCTCCACCTTAGACACGGCGTATAAATGATAGATTTTGAAGACGAGAGGAAAAGGGATGTGAGGAAGGTATGGGTGGGGATGAAGCAGGTAGTTAAAAACCAGCCACCCCAGACTGGAGCTCAGGGGTTAGGGAACATTGTCCCCCACCCCCTCAGCCCCGATGCGGGATGGTTGGCTGAAAGGAAGGTCAGCATCTACCCTGTGAAATTAGAGGCTGACCAGAGAAAGTTGTGGGAGAGGTTGTGTGAAAAGAGAGGAAACAAGTGTTTTGAAGGAAGGAAGAGAGGCTAAGCTGTCACCGGGGTGCTATCAAGTATCTGAAGAGCACTTATCTTGGTCGCCTCAGAGGGATTCGCCGTATTTGCAAAAAGGCTCCTGTCTGAAAAACGGTTCACCTTCGGCTCTCTACCAATTACACTAGCTAAAGCTCTCCACTGATGGATCATGTTGCCCTTGGCCAACATGCTGCCATCAGTGGAACAAATAAACAGGAAGCATTTGAAGCCGGTGGGATCAAAAAAACCAGGTAACCTCTGAATTTGGGGCCCCAATGTTATCGAGGGGATTTTTTGTTTGACTCATCATTGGGCATGGTGACCCGCTTTTTATTATGGGATGCAACAGCTCATCACCCCTCGCAGTAGCCCACTCTGCAAGGGGTGCGTATGGGCCTGGCAGAGCCAGGTGCCACCATTTAAGGCCACCCCTCCCGCCTGGTGACCTGGCAGCCCTTCAGCATAGCGGCTCCACCTTGGGAAAAGCGTAAAACAAAGATAGATGGTGAAGTGAGAAAGGGGATGTGAGGAAGGTATGGGTGGGGATAAAGCAGGTTGTTAAAAAACCACCATCCTAAACCGGAGCTCAGGGGTGAAAGAACATTGTCCCCTCCCCCCTCAGCCCCGATCCAGGATGGTTGGCTGAGAAGGTCAGCATCTACCCCCCCTGTGAAATTAGAGGTTGACCAGAGAAAGTTGTGGGAGAGGTTGTATGAAAAGCGAGGAAACCAGGGGGGAAACAAGTGTTTTGAAGGAAAAGGAGGCTAAGCTGGGGTCGGACAGGGTGCTGAATCCCATCAGCATGGTGGCAAATCGATGCGCCCCTTACGGGGTATTGTGATTACAACTCTGTGTGATGACTCACGTAAAATCTACCTAACCCTGTGGGGGTGATCAAAGTACATCAATCGATCAATGGGCGGATCTCTACATGCACTGGGACTGAACCCAAGACCTTGATGTTAGAAAACCAAACCAGCAAGAATTCTGTTTTAACAGAACTTGCTTAAATGGGGTTCCTTTTAAATTGTGGTTTCTTTTCTTGGTAATCCATCAAATTGGCTCTAATCATAGTTTATTTCCTTGGGATGATAATTGAAAATTGATTTTTTTATTAATTCTAATTTCCTAGACATGAAGACCTTGAAGATGAGAAATCTCTCTACTTTTCATTCTATTGCACTTCTAAGGAGGTCTTTTTTTAAATAAAAAGATTTTTACTATTTATGCATATCCTTGACCAAATAATGAGTGAGAAAACCTTAATCCAACTAAACTCTATAGAGGGAAAGGAAAATTCCTTAATTATTAAGGAAATAGTGATATCCAACAACAGGACTATTTCTTTAGTGAAGAGAGGGGAAAGGAGCAAATATGATTACAAAAATTCACTAAAACAGATAAAACAATCCCTAGTCTGAACATACAGAGGCTAAGAGAGCAATTTCAAAGATGAAACTTTTCCAAAGCATAACTACAGTGGATGATCATTACAGGAGGACTAGAGAAATTAAGAGGCTTACCTTGTTTCCTCTGTATATTTTGCCATATCGAGCCATCACAATATGACCAGTCACATTAATTTTCATTTTCTGAAGGTCCTCAAAATCTTTGATACGTCCATAATTGACATAAACCACTCCCACCCCAGGCTCAGTCAAAACTGTCACTGAAGAGAATAAAAGTTGTAACTCAGTTCATTTCGGGTCAAAACCATTGGGATTCAGATCACTTTAGGTCAAAACTGTTGGGATTCAGTTTAAAATCATTGGGGTTGAGTTCACTATGGTTTTTATTTAAATACATTTGGAAGTGAATTTAATCCAGTTAAAATAATTGAAATTCAGTTTATTTCAATTGGAAACCGTTCAACAGTAAGTTTGACAAGAGTAACACCTGTGTATTGTCATAAGTACTCAAGGTATGTACCTTTATTATATTTTGTAATGACCAACTTTACCTCCTTTCAAAACCATTATTAAGCATTTATGAAACAAAAAATGAGAGACTAAACACACTTTAGAATTATCTTGTAGAAGAATTATGCTCAATGACATGTTGGTTACAGGCAACTAAATTAACTAAGGGTAGAAAGCTTTTTTTGCTTACAGTCCAGACCAATGGACCAGGTACAGTTAATTCACCCATTTTGAATGATGGGTTTTCACAATGAGGAAAGTTAAGTTAGACTGGATAAGGTTAGTGTGATTTGTGTGGATTTGCTTAGCCATCACACTACCAATGAGACAATACATACCCCAAATTTTTTTTAAATACCAGAGAGCAGAATTCAGCTTAAATTAGTGTATAATTTTATCCCAATGGTAGAGCTAATGTATTAGCATGTTATCGAACATCTGGCAACTTTCTGAAATTCCTTGGTTGTCTCTAATATATAGTGAAGTGACTACGCGTTAAAAGGTTAGTCTTTTTTAATCAATTTTTTCAGAACTAATTGTTTAATTTATTTATTATTAAAAGGCCTAACTAAATTTTACATTTTGTTTATATTATAGACAAATTTCAGCTATTTGGTAGGATTTATTTAATAAAAACAATTTATGGGACATATAATCCCAAAGATATTTTCAAAGCAATTTCATAACTTTTTGCCTTATAATTTTTTTAAATTTGTTTGTTATAGTTCCTTCATGTAAAATATATATTAGAAAACATTTTCCACATTTTTTGCTTTCTACTTAATATAATATATTATATACATTTAATAACATATTTATAATTTTTTGGAGGGTAGATGGACTGGAAGTTACACAGCAGTGAAGAAGTAGCAGCAAGGATCAGTTATCCATTCAGATGAATCTACTGAATCTGTTTACAGTAAATTGGATGAAGATAGTTCAGCTGTTTGTGACTTGTGTGATTCCATTAAACAGAAAGTAGGTCCAATTGTCCAGAAGCAATTGCTTTATATAATCATGTGATGGGTGGGGTTGACCTATCTGACCAAAATCTAGGAACCAATGACTTGATTGGAAATCTACAAAATGGTGGGAAAATGTTTTCTATGTTCTTTGTATGAGGTGCCTTTGTGTATAGCATGCTTTCAACCTTTCCACAATTAAAATATTTTTATGTTTAACTTACTATTATTGTAATGAAAGGAAGTCAAATTATTAATAAAAAAATTTCCTCATACACCCTTTTCTATACCATAGGGACTGGAATTTAAATTTTGTTTTGCTTTTAATTTTATTGATGTTTGTATTCTCTTTTCAGAGATTATATTTTGAAACAGAATAGTTTTAAAGATAAATATTTAAAGAATTATTAATGCTGAAAATTGTTTGGATATACATTTAGAGGTAAGATAGTTGATGAATTTACTCGGGTAATGCCCACTTATTAGTTTCCCTTCCGTGTATAGTTAATGGATTATAACTGGAGGATGAAATCTCTTCTACAGAGAGTGGAAGCTTGGACGGACTGCGAGAGGGGTTCTCTAGACGAGTGCTCCGCACAGCCCTGAGACCGAGGGCTTTCATACCTCGCTAGACACCTGAACTGCCCAAATGCATTGGCTGATGAGCCTGCCTCCTTTTGTATTAGCCTACTACCACCCACCTCCAGCGCACAAGTGATAGCGTGTGCCCCTTTTTGTTCAGTTGTTGTTGGGTTTTTTTATTCATTTCGTTGTGTAGATATATTTAAGTAAATTTGTTCTATTCACCTGTTATAAAATTCTTTTGGTATCTTGTTTGGATTGGGGAATTTGGCCTCATTTTGAAGTGTGCACACTTCCCTTGTAAATATAAATTATATTATTGTGAATATCATTGTATATTTTGGGGGGGAAGTAAAGGACTGTACATACAATCTGTTTCATTCTCCTTCAATTTCTCACGTCCGGATTAGTGTAGCAAGTGGTTGGATCGATTAGGGTTAGTCTAGATTTTCGGCCCGCTACAATATCTCCTAAAATATTCTTTACTATAAAATTATAAAAAGCTAAATATTTTTAACGGTTACTTCTTAATCTTTGTGCTCTAAATAACATTTTAGAATCTTTTGTATCATTTATTGGAATAAAAAATTTTCTGGTAGTGAAAGGTTTGACAGCTGCTGGATCATGGCTGGTAATACCCCTAATAAATAAATAAATAAATAAATATATATATATATATATATATATTACAAAAGGCTTATTTATATTTCTCTTTTTAGAGAAATGGATGTTTTGTAAGATAGAATTTACTCTAACAAATAATAAAAATGCGAATGTTCTGGCAGTCTCATACAAAATGTTAATTAAATTTTTTTAGAGAGATATCCAATTGCATTGACTTGAATGTTATCGTTTAATTATCATATATATATTGAGCGGGCAATGGTAGCATATACCTCTTTAAAAAAAAACAAGCATCAGGTTATGAAAATATTTCATTTAAAAAATAAAAATTTAGGAGCCAGTCTGGTGACAGCCACCTAAGACAAAAGTTGCTGTATCCACCATAGCCTACTACAAAGGCTAAAAAAAAAAGAAGCAAAAAGGCAACAAGAAGAAAGCTCTCTTCAGCATCAGGGTAGGCCCACCTCCCCCTGCGCAGGAACATGAGACCTACAACAGTAAAAAAAATAGTCCACAGGTATGTGTGCCTGAACCAATCAAGAGTACAAGGGACAAGCGGTAGCGACCCTGCTCTTCCAGGTAGCGGGAAGGGTAACATGCAGGAAGATCACCCAGAGTGGAACAGTCAACAAGAATGTGGCAAACTGTCTGGGAGACAATGCATCCTGCAATTGTGTCCAATTCGGAGAAGACAGAAAGTAACCAGAAGCCGTTGCACCATTGGGAGGTAGATTCATGCGAACAGTCATGGCACAATGGCACGCAACTTTAAGTTCCCGTCGACCATCTCCCTTGCCATGAAATCAGTATAGGGAAGAGCGAAACACTGGTCTGGTTGCCCAAGCCTCCCACTCTTTAACACCCTCATTAACGCGCTCATTCCCGGCAAATTTATATGTCTAGGAACACAGCAGAAGATAACCTCAACACCCCCCCACCTCCCGGCTTGCCAAAACTCTGGTGTCATGAATATCACAGACCAGGGAATGAGGAGATTCCAATACGCCGAGAGCACTCAGTAAGCTTTGTAAGTCACTATAAATCAAAATCCAGTCTCTGAAACAGGCACATCATGTTATCTCCAGCACTGAGCAGCTTGGATGTGAAGACAGACGCAGCGCCTGGCAGAGCACACAGCGTGGAAACCTTCCGCCTCTTGGGACTTGGAGCCATCTGTATACACTGGCACAGTTCCAGCATGACACAAATTGTCACACAATACTCCCAGTGTTGTAGAAGGTTTGGGAGAAGAGGCATGGCCACAAATAGTGAAATGTGGTACCCTCCAGGGTGGTGCCCTGGGCAGAATCAGGGGTGCCATCGGCCTAAGAGCTATATCAAGCTCTTGAAGGAGTTTCCTAGCCTTAAACCCAAAGGGCTTAAGGTATGAATGATGTATCTCAGTGGCATAGGCACTGTCAAGATCAGGTGCAGATGCAGTGAGAGCTGTTGGAGAATCCGAGTGAGGCGCTGGGCACGCATATACAGGTGAAAAAACACTGTGCATAGGGCAGAGCGAGTGGCATCTTCCAAGCAATGACAAGTAGGCTCTCAATGGAGGACACGCAAAAGGCATCAGATGCCAGGTGAAGGACAGTATGGGGGATCGAGTCCACCTTCTGCAATACACGCTTGGCGGTGGATGCATAAAACTTGCATCTGTACTCAAGCTAAAAACCGATTTCTACCCTCCATTTTGAAGCCATTCTTTGCATTTGTATCCATACTTAATTTTTCAATATCAAACTTGTTATTTACACCCTTATTGCCATTTTTCTTTTTTAATTTCATTCTGAGTTGAGATACAATTAGGGAAGTTCTATGCTTCCTGGAAATATCAATATGATCGATCTGATTTTGATAGTTTCCACACAGTGACATCCATGTAGGCTTGTGTATGTTTTTATGTATAAAAAGTGTAGTGCCGAGATATCCTGGGGATTTTGAATGTATCCTCCAAACCACAGCCTTTTCTCATTCTGTCTGTCCTCATCCTACAAGTGATATATCACCAGTATGAATCAAAGAGTATTAACTCCAATCCTTCCCAAAATGTATGATAAGATGCCTTCCTCTGTTCTTTTACACATAATGGCATTAAGCCTTTACCTACCCCCTCCTAAAATTTTGGATGTATACCTTGTATGATCATACAAGGTATGTTCTCTTCCACTTACCTGCAGGTGTGTAAGCATTGAAAGCGTGGATGAAGTCTGGTGCATTATCATCTGGATGAATGGGTATCTCTTTGTAGTTGCTCTCAAAGATCTTTTTCCCATTCTCTGTAAGTGTAATCTGTCAGAGATACAAGGGTTAGTCAAAAGGTTTCTGGAAAACAAAGAACAAAGCCTATGATCTAGCAAGGTGGAAACACTGCTTCAAACAATTAGAAATTAAGCCACATTGGCCATGTTTAGTATTAAGATGGAGTCAAGATTGGGGTGAAATTTGCTTGGGTGACTGACATGTAGCAAGCAGTGGATGAAATACCACATTACACCCTAGGTCTGCACTAAGATTGGCATTAGAATTATTAATTGGTTGGTAAAACTGTACTAAACTCAACCCCCTCCCAATTTCAATACCCTGAAATAGAAACTTCTCTGATGGTATAACTGAGTCAAGCAGTTCATGTGAGCAAAAATAGATGCAGTTCAATGGAAAAACTTTATTCTGGAGACTAGTTTCCATTTTCATTCCAAAAACAATAACAACAAAGGCCAAGAGGATGAATCTATATTTGGTTGGTTATGTTTAAAACTACATATATAAAATGAAGCTTTTGGTCTTTGTTATCATTGTTTTGAGACTCAAAATGGAAGCAAATCACATTCAAAAACAATCTCATCTTTTCATTTGTAGAGGAGCTAAACACTGGGTGCCCATTCTTTACAGCCTTTCTCAGGAAGAACATAGTTTGATATGGAATCTGAAGGACAGGTTGCTACATAGCAGCTGTGCAAGGTAGAGTTGATCTGAATCAGAATGCCAACTGGCAATTAACTACAACCAATTAAGTTTAACTTACCACAGCACTATTTCTACTTAGGTAATAACCTATCTCAATACAATTCATGTACAGTGGGTCAAATAAGTATCCATAAAGTCTGCACTATTTTGCAATGGAAAATATAAAAATGAACTAACGCTAAACTTTCAAATAGAAACAATAACTTTGCAAAAGTGGTGTAAATAAGTATTTGTAAAGACACATGAAACCTATCCTTAGTACTTAGTAGCCTGTCCTTCACTGGCCAGAACAGCTTCTAAATGCCTCCTGTATGATGAAACTAGATTCTTGCATAACTTATTCGGTATTTTCCCGCAATCTTCCATACAGATATCCTCTAGGTCTCCCAAGATTTGAAGGCTGCCTCTCACCGACTTTATTCTTCAACTCTTTCCAAAGATTTTCTATTGGATTCAAGACGGGAGACTGGCTAGACCACTCGAGAACAGTGAAATTGTGCCTGTTGAGCCACTCAGATGTTTGCTGTGATGTGTGTTTAGGGTCATTGTTGTGTTGAAAGACCCAATGTCTTCCCATGCTTAGTTTTCTGGTGGAGTTGCAAAGATGGCTTTCCAAAACTTTGCAGTATTTCTGGGAATTCATCGTTCCTTTTATGATGTGAGGATCTCCTGTGTTGGCAGATGAAAAACAACCCCAAATCATGGTGCTCTGCCTTCACCAAACTTCACTGTTGGTATGGTGTTCTCCAGCTTGTAGGCGTTTTTCAATTCTTGCCAAACCACATGATTGTAATTGTTGCCAAATAATTAAATTTTTGTCTCATTCAACCACTAAATTGTCAAAATAATTATCTTCTTTGTTTATCATTACTGTAGCAAACTGCTTACAAACACAAAGTCCTTCCCTTCGAAGTGCATTCATCACTGTCTGTCGTGTAACAATGACCCTAACAGACACCATTTCCTAGATATTCTGGGATCCTTTTTCACAGTTTTTTTTTTATATGAGTGATCGCCCGAAGGGTTATTTTTCTTGGAACACCCATCCTTGGTTTGTTGGTGACTGCAACTTGTTCCTTCCACTTCTTGATTATTGACTGCACCGAACTTACAGGGACACTTAACTGCTTCAAAATCTTCCTGTATCCTTTACCTGCCTCATACTCCTTCATAATCTTGTTTTGGAGTCAAAGAGAGTGTTCTTTACCTTCGGCATACTGATGGTCTGGAGATGCCTACACGTCACTTGTTTGTGGCAGAATGATCACAGGCAGCAGATCATAAGCTCTCTTACCTGTTCTAGAATAATCTAGAAGCATTTTGAATCACAGAATTTGTGAGAAGTCTCTTATGAAATACAAATAGATTGATGTTACTTACATAAGTACTCAATGTTACGATTATTTATTTACACCACTTTTACAAATTTATTGTTCCTATTTGAAAGTTTAACATTAGTTCATTAAGATTATGGTATTTTTTGTTGGAAATTAATGCAAACAATATTTTTTTCAAGGTTTTGCTGCATTCTGATAATCCTATATGTAGGATAATTCTTAAACTATACTTTCTCTGGAGCATTATGAATACTTATTTGTCCCACTGTATATCAAATGAATACATTTGTCTTGCCTTATTGGGGTTGTCTTGATTTGCCTTTGATAAATAAAGGTTATAAGAGACAAGTTCGGATGAATCAAACCCTGCAGCTTCAAATTTGCCTTGAATAAAATGAGCCAATTCCACATCTCTAAGAGATGCTGCTAAATGAGGCTTCTCAGACAAGTACCTGTCAAAAAAATAGTTCAAGCAAAATGAAGTTGAAATAAGAGAAAGTGTGGTCAATGAATTGAGGAAATATATAAAAATCCAGTTATTAATTTAAATAAAAAATTAAAAAGCAATGGAAAAATACCATTTTTTTTTAAAGAGTGGTATAATTAAGCGAAGTTAAGGTGAAATAACATCACCTGATTAACCTAAGGGATTGACTACTTGTGAGCTAGAGAGGGGCCACAATTCTCCTATATATACAACTTATTTTTACACAATGGAACTGGATTGACTTGCAGTGGCATTGAAGATAAATAAAAACTCCTAAGAATTAAGAAACACTAAATCTGAGTTCCCAAACCAATTAGTTACATCCAATATTAGGTTTTTTTTCTAGTAGAGGATTATGATAGCTGATTGATTCTAGTTAATACATCACATTCAGGCAACACCCCCAAAAATGCTTGAATTATTGTGACCATGCCTTATCATAGTAAATTACTAAAACTTTTAAATATTTTCCTTATCCACTAAGGTTGTGGTAAATAAAAATTAATGGTACATTTTCAATAAAATAAAAACTAATTTCTTAAGTCAGAATGCAGTGAAACCACTTATATTTATTTACCTTAAATTCTCTTTGATCTTTTCTGGTTTGAGGTTTTTAAGAATGAAATCATTTACTTCCTTCTCATTTTTCCATTTGTCTTCCACAAGGTTTTGGTATCTGAAAAAAAGGTACTTGATGACACCAACAAATTTGAACATAAAAGCTATTAAAGTCAGCTGAGTCAATAAACCAGCCACTGTAACCAGCACTCAACAAACTTCTATAAGCTGCATCCACAGGTTTGTTTCTAGAATACTGCCTCAAAGTCTTCACCAATCAGGGCTTTGTGAAAAGCTTAATCATGAAACAATATAATATTACAATATTTACAATTCATACGTGAAAGTAAAACCAAATAAGCCTTCCCTATATACTCATCTAATCTGCATTTGAAAACATAAATTTGGGCTACCTATAACCTTCTGCAGTAATTCATTCAAGAAATCTAACACTATTAGTGAAAATTTTTTTTTTAAATCCAACCTATACCCGTTTGTTATGTTCAATTTATGACCCCTACTAGATTATCACCCTCCAACAATATGAATTTTCCAATATCTAACTTATCTATCCCATTTTTTTTATTTTTTAAAGTGCTACATCACCTCTAACACGCCTTTAAAATAACATTAAATATTAATACCAGTTTATCTACAAATTCTAGGAGCCTCGGGGAAGGTATAATCCTTGTTTTGCACAGACTCTAGTACATGGGTTCTCAACCAGGGGAGGAGGGGGAGATTGGGACCACAGATTGGTAGACTGTTGGAATATTGATATTTGCATTGCCTTTGAGCTCCCCAGAGCAGCACAAAATGCAGTATGCATCGGTTACCTGCTGCAAGCACGAGTACCCCCTCTCCCCCTTTGTTTATTGCAGTATGTTTCAGTTTGGTCTGTTAAGTAATTAATTATGAATATAAAAAAACTACTTTACTTTTATTCAAGTTTTAAAATCCATCACCAATTTCAATTGCTGTTAAATTTGTAAAACTCCATTCTAAAAATAATCTATGTAAATGGAAAAAAATAAAGGATTTTCAGTATTATATGCACATTATTTGGAATGTACCTTTTGAGGCAGACAATCTTGGAAAGAGGGAAATAACATTCTGAAATACGGTGAAAAGGGTGAGAACCAGTGTTCTAGTAGGTTAATGCCTAAAATGCAGAAACCATGCTCATATACATTATCATTATAATTACTGCCTGTCTATTACGACAGACCAGTTAGCTAGCACTTCAACCGCTAAGGGCTATATCGTGCTGAATTGCATCAGGGCATATTGGAGCATATCCATCAGGTACTCTATGATGTACTAAGTACATTACACAGTGAGTGAAAGTGGCACATAGTCTGCAAATAAAATATGTGGCAAGGCCACACACAACGTAAAATGAGGCACATAGTCTGCAAATAAAATATGTGGCAAGGCCACACACAACATAAAATGAGGCACATAGGCCAAACTAGTCCTATATTTAAAATGAAATGTATGGTACAAAGAACACAATTATAGATGTGTGATGGAGTCATACATGTGTCAGAGGTCGGAGGAAATGCCTGTTGCAGTTAAAAATGAGAGAACTGCAGAGACAGAAGCTTCATCGTCCCGAAGGACCCAGTGAATATTCAGAGGTTGACCAATTCCGCTGGTGCCAAAGTAGGCATACTCCAGGCACTCAACTGTAAGAGGGACAATACATCCATCGCAGAAAGGAGGTGGTTCACCGTCAAGCAAGAACTTGTGTGTTAGGCGTGTGTGCACAATGCGAAGCCTTGTGAGCAGGACCAGGTGTTGGTGGGCCCTACAACACAAAATACCCCACACTGTCACATTATCCTTGATCGTCTTGAGTTTATTGGGCCAGATAGTGGCCCAGGCCAAATTCTATCATCTGCACAGAAATGCATAGAGGTAAGGGTAATAATCCCTGCTCAGTAGAGGACAAGGTATAATCTCATTGGGATCCACAATGAACACCTTAGTTGCATGATCAGCCACTTGTTACCCCGAATCCCTGCATGGCTTGACACCCAACACAAAGTAACAAATCGACCGCCATCACGCAAAAGGTTCAGCAAGACGTGGATCTGTGTCACTAAGTTTACCCTCCTCTCAGCAGCAGGAAGACTTGAGGAGTGAGTGAATATGGTGAAGTCGTTGATGCACAACGAACTCTCCACATACTGCAGTGTGCAAGATGGGAGGCCATTGATGGCTAGAGCAAACAGAGTACAGCTAAGGACGCCCTCATGCTGCAGAACAGAATCAGAATGTTTGTTGCCAACTTTGATTGGCATAACCCTGTCAGAAACCTTTTGATAAATTTTGGTAGATATCCCAAATATCTATTGTCAGATAGAACTTTCAAAATGAGGTACCTCCACGTCTTATTGTAAGCTTTTCCAAATAAAAAAAAGACAGCCACCACGTGTTGTTTCTCGGCAAACCCAGTCTTGATGAACAAGTCAAACCTGGTTAACACATCTGTTGTGTTGCAACAGCGTCACAAACCATATTAATCAGGATGAAACACACCTTGTTCTTCTAAATGCCACATGAGCCTAGCATTGACCATCCATTCCATAAGTTTACACATACAGCCTGTAAGTTTAGGGCAGTAATGCAGCGGATGTGTTCACTCTTTACCAGGCTTCTGGAAAGGAAGCACAGTCAACATTCTCCAAACTGTCAGAAATGAGTCCTCGATCTATATGCAGTTATACAAAGATAAAATGAACTGCAGAGATACTGGAGGAAGGTGGAGAAGCAAGACATACGATATCGTATCTGCTCCAGGCACCATATCAGCACACCTCAAAGCATTTTGCTATTTGGGCAGTGTAAGAATGGTGTTGTAATATTCATCTTCTCCACCACAAAGTGATAAATCTATTGATTCTGCTTCCCATTTAATGCGTTAAAAGGGCGCCCAAGAACTTCCCTTCGACACCTCGCTCAAAGCATGTCCAAAAGCATTTCCAACCTCTAGTGGATCAAAGATTAAATAATTAGAAGCCTGCAATGTTGGAGTACAATGGGCCATACGCTTGCCATGTATCTTAGAGATCCGACGCCACACCTTCATCATCAGTGTCCTCTCATTGAGGCTGGAGGCGTATTGTTTCCATGAAGTTGCCTGAGATTTCTTCAAAAGTTGTGAGCATGAGCTCTCACACGACTAAGTGCAATCTTATCTTCTGTAAGTTGCATGCGGTAATATCGGAGTGCTGCTACCTTTTTCTCATCTGTTTTGCTTGGAGCTCTTGGTTCCACCAAGGAACATGCTGAATGCGCTGTATTCCACTCATTTTCAGGATACAAGTGTCTGCCGCAGCAACAAGCTTAGCCACAAGGTGTTCAACAGCATCATCAATGGTAGGAAGAAAGGATGTAACCTCCCTATCAGTGTTGCCACAGCATAGTATCTCGCCCAATCTTCCCATTGGTAAATATACCAAGGTGTGGCTAGGAGAGGGAAATTGTCTGCAATGGATAGAATGACTGGAAAGTGGTTGCTATTATATAAATCTTGGCTGATGGACTGGGAGAAGTTAAGTGCGGCATCTGGAGATGATATAGACAAATCTATACAAGAAAGGGTGCCTGTTTGTAGGATTATTATTTAGTATTATAGAATCTCGGGTGTTAAGGAAGGACTATATAATTCTACCTCATTGCTTCACGACAGCGTCTCCCCACAGTATGTGTCAAGCATTAAAATCTCCAAGGAGATTTGGAGGTGGCAGTTGTGAAACCAGTTGATGTATTTGTTGAGCGCTAACTCTTGTCATGTGGAGGGATATATACATTGCAGATCGTGTATAATATGTCAAGGTGGCATCGTACTGCAACAGCCTGCATCCAAGGTCAGCTGGAGCCTCATGTGACCAACAGGGCGCTTCACAAGTGTGCAAATGCCACCATGGTCCAATACATCCCTGCAAAGAAGGCTAGCCTCATGGTACATAAGAAACCCTTGTGGTAGGTTTGGTAGGGCTGCTGGCATTCTGGTTTCCTGTAGACACATGACTGCCACCTGTGAATATGCAAGTAGCGTTCTTAAATGAAAATAATTATTTTGATATCCACATATATTCCAGTGTGATATCAGTTTCCATGGTTATGTTTTGCACTAAAACTGTTTTGATTTGTTCTTATTAGGTGGGCAGCTATATTTGGGTAAAGGAATACTAGTGATTTTTACAGAACAATTGGGTGGTTTCTGGCGTTTGAGTTTTTCAGGAGTAGCACACAATGTGGGTGATGTTGGAGATTGGTGTTTATTGCTAGATGTTTGCTTTGGAGAGGCACAGGTAGAACATTCGATTTTGCGTCAAACAGTGGTGTCAGTTTCAGGTTTTAGAGGTAGTGAGCGTGCAGAATTACCCAATGAAGCGGAAGGGGTCTCACGAGAATGTGCTGTTTGCACTACAGATGCAAAAGTTCTGGTATTTGGGTACATTGAGGATACTCTATGTCAGACTTCTTTAAAGGTCAGGTGTTCTTTGACCTTAACAGGCAATATTTCTTTCTTCATGAGTTATTTCTGACAAGTCTTTGCTGATGTGCTGAGGTTGGTTGCAATAAATACAATTCGGAGGCAGTTGACATGTTGCAGTTTCATGATCCTCACCACAGTGGCCGTAGACGGCTTGATCATGTGTCATGTTGGCATTTGTAACAACAGCGAGGAAGGGGGATGTACGGACAGACGTTCGGAGAGACCTGCATTGATCTGAATATGATCAGATTGAGTTGGAGTGTCAAATATTAAGACCATCCAGTTGATTCAAGGTCACCAGATGGCATGCGCCTCTTAATTTGGTGGACCTTAATCACACCAAGGTATGATAGTCCATCGGCAATATCCTCCTCAGAATATCGCAGGTGATAATCCCTTGGGACTGGTTACAACGCTGGTGAATCGATACTTATATCGGTCCCCGGACCAGTTCAACCAGGCGCTGCAATTTAAGGCCTTGGGCCTCAGATTTAATTTCAACAGTGAGCATTCGATCATGATTCTCAGAGATGCGACTGGGTTCCCCTATCACATGGCAGAGCTCTCTAATGACTTTAAATAAATTGAGTTTGCATAGGTCAGCATTGTTGGTAGACTTCAAAGTATAAAATCGTGTGGCTGGGTAATAATGTCGTTAATCTAATCTACTGCTTCTTTCATTTTTATGGTCAGTACCAAACACATAATCATCTGATTCTGGGAAGAATCGTGAGCAGGATGAGCCTGGTCTACGCCACTCAATCCTGGACCAGTCACTTGTTGATGACCCATCTCCTTGTGGCATTTATCCCATGCCTGGGAGGGAGGTGATGGGGCCTCCATCCCAAACTATTTAACCCATAGTTGGGGCCACAGATTTATGCGGAGGGGCAATAACAGAGTCAATCCAAGATTTCTCCGGGGAAGCCTCTTCAGTATGGATAAACTTTCTGGGGAGGGCTTATTCTCCCCATTGACACAGCCTTCGGTTTCGTAAATGCCATTGCAATCAGGGTTCAGCACAGTCATCACCAATTAGTCTGGCCCCTCCAGCATGATTGGATCTGCCGGGGGTAAAAGACCACCCGCTGACATAGCTAGATAAGTGACAGCAACCAGAAACAAAAGATTTAACTCTGCGATAGCACAAACCTTATTTTCTTATAACATAACGAGCATGAAATGGCTTGCTTAGTTATGTCATTGAAAGCAATACAGTAAATATGTTTAAGAATCAAAGCAATAAATATTAATTTATAATTTGACCTTCCAGAAATAAGTTACAAAACTAATTCTAACCATATTTATGTATCTATTGTAGCCAGATGCTTTAATTTTTGACAAGACTTGATCAATGATGCTTTGGAAGCAGTATTTTGATTCTTGCAGAGCTTTGATTGACTTGGATCACCTCTGATATGCCTTTTGTCATCCATTAAATTATGTTATCTGAATCTCCCTTTACCCTCTTAATAGAACTTACCTCAAGTGCATCATAAGGTTCTCTGCTGGTTCATAATTGAGTAAATTTAGCCTCATTTTTATAACATATTCCTCAATGAAGCATAACACTATTTGCCTAGATTGAGCTGCTTCCCTGCCTGTCACTCCTTTTTTGTAGATAGAATGAGTGTAATGAATATGTTCTCCGATGAAAGGTGTGAAAGAGGATATGATTGAGGTTTTTAGAAAAAAACATGTTATAGATAATTTGGAAGCTAGAAAGTTCTTTGATTTAGAGGGTAATAATAGGACTAGGGAACACAACACACCTTGAGAATTTGGTAAACTTCTGGAATAAATTATGGTAGGAGGTTGGGGTAGTCATTTAAATGTGTTTAATGACATTAGGTTCAGCTTGTTATGCCACACTTTATAACAGGATATGGCATTTATTTATGTGGAAAATATTGATTATTAAGCCTACCTATCCTCTATCCTTTCAAACACTCAGCAAAAATTTGTCATTCCAATTGTTCCTATTCTCTGAATCCATCATCTTTCTCCTTCTCACCTCATCGTCCTAAGTCTTCGACTGACCTTCAAACAGGTAGCACGTGTTTCATAGAGCTCTCAGTCTATTGATTTATTTTTCAAATTTTTCTACAGTTTGTTTGTTTTTTCTCACCACAATCAGCGAAAGCTAAGTTGCTCTTCTTTTTTTTCTTATTACTACTTAAGTTCTTTCTTTTTTGAATAAGTGATGGAGTTTGGGGATGAAAGTGAGCATGAGTGTCGGAATGTATGCATTGGTTGTGGTGTATTAGGTGAGGGGTATACATGTGTTGTATGTGGGCTGCGTGAATGCATTGTAGACTTAGAGGGGATGAGAAGGCAGGATTTAGACAGGATATGTAGGCTGGAGGGGTTAGTTGCTGAGCTCAGGAGGGAACTTAGTGTTAGGCCTAGGGCTGGGAATAGGTTAGGTGGTGAGGTAGGCCAATTAGATGTTTCAGGTGAAGGTAGAGGGCCGGTGGAGGAGGTAGGATATGATAGTTCTAGGGATAGTGAAGTTAGCCCCCTTAGATTAGTTAGAAATAGGCCTAGTGAGGATGGGGGACAGTGGAGAGTGGTTAGGAAACGTGAAGCTAGGGAGGCTTCTTCTGTTCTTTGTGAGAATAGGGTTGCCTCTGTTGAGGTTGTTAGCCAGGGGAAGAATAGGTGTGTGAGTCAGAGGGACACAGAACCTATTAGCTTGACTAATAGATTTAGTGCCCTAAGAGAGGAAGTAACTGGAAGTGATATGACTGATGGGGGTGGGAGTGGAGGTAGAGTGACTGGTAGTTTGAATGAGAATAGGAGTGGGGATGGAGTTAGGTCTGTGGGGGTTAGGAATATGATTCTGACTGAAGTGCTTGTGATAGGTGATTCACGAGTTAGATATTTAGATAGGAAGTTGAATGCAAGTAGATTGAATGGTTTGAGGGTGTGTTTACCGGTTGCTGGAGTGAGAGATCTGTCTGATAGGTATGAGGAGCTGGTGTCTGGCTGTGCAAGGGATGCGGTTGTGATTACACATGTAGGAGTGAATGATGTGAAGAAAGTGGGTGCATGTGAGTTACGTGAGAGGTACAAGAGGTTGATTGAAAAGGTGAAAGAAAGTAGAATGAAAGGTGTTGTGACAGGTGTGCTTCCAAGAATGGATGTTGGGGTAGAATGGATGTCTCGTGCAATTGGGCTGAATGATTATGTGAGGAGGATGTGTGAGATGGAAGGCGTCATATTTGTGGATGTGTGGGATAGGTTTGTTGGAATGAAAGAAATGTATGCGATGGATGGACTGCATTTGAGTAGGAGGGGGGTAGATGTGTTGTGGGAGGAGTATGATCGTGTTATTAGGTCTTTGCGGGCAGGAAACTAGATACTAATAGTGGTGAGGGAATTATGAGAGGACATTATAGTACTGAAAGTAGAATGGACTTGGCAGAGAACAGAAATAGGTTCCGAGGCGATAGAGGTGAGGTCATTCAGGTTTCAAGAGGTGCTTCAGGGATAGGGGGGTTAAATTGTTTCTATACAAATGCTCGTAGTCTTAGAAACAAGAAGGATGAGCTATTTAGTTATATTAGCAATGAGGATATAGATATATTATGTGTTACTGAATCATGGGTTAATGAAATAGAATTTAGTGACACTATAAGTGAATTTGATTTACAGGGCTATAATATGTACATTAGTCAAAGGACAGGTAGGATTGGTGGAGGAATAATTATCTATATAAAAAGCAACATTTTTTCAAGTTTAAATACTTCAATAAAGCAGGATGGAGTTGAGTCAATTTGGATAGATATTAGGTTCAGTAAAAATAGAATGGTGCATTTGGGAGCTTTTTACAGACCACCTGGGCAGACTGATGATATGGATGAACTAATGATAAGGGAAATAAGTAAGGGATGTGAAACAGATGCAGTTATTATTGGGGACTTCAACTTAAACTCTGTCGACTGGGAAAATTTGATAGGTAGGGATAGAACAAGTAGCAGGTTCATAGAATGCTTTGAGGATAATTTTTTTAATCAATTTGTTAATGAGCCAACGAGGGGGGACAATATATTAGATTTAGTACTTTCTAACAGTGATCATTTAGTTCAAGAATTGACTGTTGGGGAAGCATTGGGAAATAGTGACCATCAGATAGTTCGTTTTAATTTGGGAATTGAGAAGGGTAAAATAACCGAGAATGCTGTAAAAGTTCCAAATTTTCTTAAGGGAGATTATGTAAAACTTCGAAGCTTGCTAAATTTGGTAGACTGGGATGTAGAATTCAGAGGTAAAAATGCTAATGGGATGTGGGATACTTTCAAGCATATAATAAATGTAGTCCAAGAACAATGTATCCCAATGAAGGCCATTAGGAACAAAAGTAGGAAACCATTATGGTGGAATCAGGAGATAGCCAGAAAAATTTCAGAGAAGAAAAGGGCATACAAAAAATTACAGGTACAAAATAATATTCAAAATTTAAGTGATTATAGAATGGCTAGGAATGAGTTAAATAAGATTATAAAGAAGAATAAAAGGGGGTCAGAAATTAAATTAGCTCAGGATAGCAACAAAGATCCTAGAAAGTTCTTTAGTTACTATAAAATTAATAACAAGTCTGGCAGAGTTAAAATAGGACCTATCAAATATGAAGGGGTTGTGAGAGAAACTGATGAGGAAATAGTTGAGGTACTAAATGGTCATTTTGCATCAGTATTTACAGAGAAGAAACTAAATAATCTTATGTATAGTACTCATGGGTCAGGGAAAAGAGGTGTTTACTACCATTAGTGTGGATCGGGGGATGATAAAAGGACTAATAGGTGAGTTAGATACTACCAAAGCCTCCGGCCCTGATAATATTCATTCTAAGATACTTAAAGAAGGGGTAGAAAGTATCTCAATAGCTCTGGAGAAGTTATATATTAGGTCACTGGAATATGGAGAAATACCCGATGATTGGAAGAGAGCGAATGTAGTCCCCATTTTCAAGAAGGGTAGTAAAGAGGATCCAAATAACTTTAGACCGGTTAGCCTAACTCCTGTAGTCTGTAAAATTCTTGAGAAAATAGATTTTATTAAAGCATTTGATAAGGTACCACATAGGAGACTAGTTCATAAATTAAAAATGATTGGGATATGTGGGGGTGTTTCAAATTGGATAGCTGAGTGGTTGAAAGACAGGAAGCAAAGGGTAGTGCTAAATGGTGTAAAGTCAGAGTGGAGGGATGTTATCAGTGGGGTTCCTCAGGGATCAGTTCTCGGTCCATTATTATTTGTCATCTATATAAACGATCTTGGTGAGTCAGTTAATAATAAAGTGTCAATTTTTGCGGATGATACCAAATTAGCAGCTGTAGTTAAAGATATTGATGATAATTTCAAAGTGCAGGGGGATTTAAATAAATTATTATCCTGGGCACATAAGTGGCAAATGACTTTCAACCTTGATAAGTGCAAAGTTATTAACATGGGAAAAGATAATAGAGAATTTAACTATGAAATGGATGGGCATTGGCTGAGCTCAGTAGAGGATGAGAAAGATCTAGGAGTAGTAATAGATAAGTCATTATGGTTTTCTAAGCAGTGTATTGAAGCAAGAAATAGGGCAAATAGAGTGCTGGGTTTTATTAAGAGAAATGTCAGTTACAAAAGTAAGGAGGTTATTCTTAAACTCTATAACTCTTATGTTAGGCCACATCTAGAGTACTGTATACAGGCATGGTCCCCACATCTTAGACACGATATTAACCTTCTCGAGTCAGTGCAACGGAGGGCAACAAAGATTATTCCTTCCCTGAGGCACCTTGAATATATAGATAGACTGAGGGTATTAAATATGTTCTCGTTCGAAAGGAGGTGTGTGAGAGGGGATATGATTGAGCTGTTTAAAATTTTTTCCGGGATAGATAAATTGGATGTTAGCAAGTTTTTTGAGTTAGATGATGGAAATCGGACTAGAGGTCACCACTTGAAAATTAAAAAGCAAGGGTCTAGGTTGGATTTAAGAAAATATTTTTTCACCAATATAGTGGTAGACTTCTGGAACAAATTGCCACAGAGGGTAGTAGGTAGTCCAAATCTAAATGTATTTAAGAGTAGGTTGGATGAGTTTATGGGGAGGGAAGGTTGTGATGGTTCCTAAGTTTTGTATATATTAATATTGTTTGTATATATCTATAGCTGCATGATTTAGTTCTTGAAAGGGCCTTGATTGGTGATACCCTTGTTTCTGGATGCAATCCTCTGGATGTAGTTTTCCTGGGAGTTTGGGGCCTAAAAAAGAGGCCGTTCGACTCGGATGACCTATGATGAGCCCTTGTGGCTTTTGTCATCTGTTATATTATATTGTGGGGGACTTTGATTTTGTCTTCCCCTGGTGATGGGGCTTTTTGTGGGTGGGTTTTAACGGAGGCGGATGACCTTTGATAGGCCCTTGTGGCTTTTGTCATCCGTGTAATTATGTTATGTTATGTTATGTTGCCAGCTCTTCTTTCACTTTCTAAGCATTGTGTCCTTTACTACCGGTCATTCCTCTCTGCCCCCAAAGCAGGCAATTTTCAGCAAATATAAGCAATTGGCAGAGACAATGACGATCATAAATCGCTAACCAAACTAACTGAAAAGGTAAGGTAAGTTTTGAATACATAAAGTTTGGCTAAGTTAAGTTAGCTATTTATGTAGATCGTTGTCTCCACTAATCATTTAGATTTGCCTAAAATTGCTTACTTTTTTTTGTTAGTTGTGCTCATATAAATGTGAATCCAACTCTATGGTAAGCCTAAAATTTTCACTATATTTTATGGTAAAAAATCATGGCAGGGATATTCTGTTAATTGTCTGTATATGTGCAAATGAGCGTAACTTGGTCCAATTTTCAAACAAATGGTTAAAATATGGTCTATTTGTGACATTATAATATTACTATCAGGACACAATTACAAGGATATAAAGCAATATTACAGGCTAGTAGCCTTAAACTCGTGTAAAAAAATTTAAAAAATGGGCGAGTGTAAATTAGGCATCTTGACTATTCAAATGGCACCATGGAAAAATTAACAGTAAAATAAGGTTGAAATATTGACGTTTTGTGACAAAAAGGGTGATAAACTCTCTCTGCATTTGGAATATTACTCCATCCAGAAGCACTATTAAAATGATAAGAACCAGCGTTACAGGCTTTAGTAATCTAAAATGGGTGCACCAGTCTTATTCAACATTACCAAATTAACTAAGTACCAATTATTAATACTAAAACAGATATTTATATCACAATGCCATTTTTCACAAACCTTTCGTTTTTCCTTAATTAAATTGGGAGGGGGAGGCTTTGCCCCTACACACCCCTTTTAAGAGGGAAGGGCTCTGGAGCAATTATAATTTTGTTTGGTGGGGGGGTGGCTTCACCCTCCATACCCCCAATTGAACAGTTAAAATGAAACATCTGATTTTAGGCCTGGATGTTGTTTTTTTGTGCTGAATCCGAAAATCCTGCTCATTTTATCTAATCAGATCAAATTTTTGAGATATAAACACACGCCACTAATTCCTATATTTCAATCTATTTGTAAGCGAATGTACACACAATAGTAAATTTTGAATTGATTTATGCACAAAAGTTTACAGAATGTTACAGGGGTAGGCAGTGAAGGCTGGTGGTGACTCAGGGAGGCACCAGGCTCACTCACTCGTACAGGCGAATAATGTATTGTGCACAGCGCAGAGAGTGTGACAACTCCCCAGCATCAACAAGTAGGCTCTCAATGGGCAACTACCTACTTGGACATAAGTAGACATACAAAGCACAGCCTACTACTAGGCTAAATTAAAGAACAAATAACAATGAAAAAGGATAGGGATTAAAAATAAATAACAAGAAAACAAAGCAAAAAGGCAAGAAGGAAGCACGCTTGGGCTTCGGGGGTAGGCCTGTTCCCCAGGCGCAGGAACATGTGACCTACAAACAAAACAGTTAAATAAAGTGGTTCACAAGTCTGTCCCCAAGTACAAGGGACAAGCGGTAGTGACCCCCTTTATCACAGTACAGAGACAGGTAACGTGTGCAAATATCACCCAGAGTGGGACATTTAACGGAATATGCCGAACAGTGTGGGAGGGGGCACAACGCAGTTGTCGCAATAAGGCATGTGCGAGCATGCAAGGACATTAGGGCATAGGTGGGCAGGCCCTATCAAACCACTCCCATGGGGAGCAGTAAACGTTGGGCTACCTGAGTACTTTCTTGGCAGTCTCCTTGAAATGTCAAGGGGGGATGGGGGAACTGCCACTGGAAAAAGTGAGTGAAGGGGAGCCCCTGCACCCAAAGGCAAAGGAGAGGAGTAAGCCACCTCTCCGGTAGAAGAGTTCCCTGGCACCTACTTACATTTTTTCACTGCCCAAAGGCGGCTCTACTGAGTATTATTTTTTTTTATTCATCTCATCATTGGGCATGGTGACCCTATAATTGTTACAGGATGCAAACGCTCATCACTTGACGCAGTAACCCACTCTGCGAGGGGTATGGGGCTGTCAGAACCAGCTGCACCCATTTAAGGCCACTCTTTCCGCCTAGTGACCTGGCAGTTCCACCTTAGTCACAGCGCAAAGTCGATAGACTGTGAAAAGAAGAGATAAAGGGGATGTGAGGATGGGGGTAAAACAGGTTTTTAAAAACCTACTCACCCCAAACTAGAGCCCTGGAGTGATGGGACATTGTGCCATCTCTACTCAGCTCCGATCAGGGATGGTTGGCTGAGAGGAAGCTAGTCAGCATCTACCCCGTGAAATTAGAGGCCAACCAGAGAAAGTTGTATGGAAAGTGAGAAAGCAAGGTAGGAGGACAGGGTATCAGAAACAAGAACTAAGCTGGAGCCAGACAGGGTGCTGAGTCCCATCAGCACAGTGGCCAGGAAGGCAAATTGCCACGCCCCTTATAGAGAAAGAAGAGGTTAAGCTGGGGCACTGATTCCTGTCAGCACAGGAGCCTTTTCATATAATAATAGGTTGTTTGCCATTATTTGTTTTTATAACTTTTATTCGATAAATCAGTTTTTCCCAGGAAAAAAACCCTTGCCAACCCTGCATATGATCCATTGTAATGCAAACCTAGACCTGAAAAAATTAATAAAATAGGTTATGTATGGTTACTCATTATTAGATGTGACAAAACAAAGTAATAAACAGTTACATGATAGCACTTTTTTGGAATATACATTCCAAAATATCTTAGAAACCAGACCTGACCAAAGAAAACTAATTATATTATTAAATTCAGCATGCAAAAGTGAATCTAAATCAGTTGGAAAACAAAGTTTTCAAATTCAGGCTAGTGTTATGGGACAAAAGCTTGAAAGCAACCCAGCTCCTATTCTGAATTATTACCTTTATCTGCCCAGGATACGTCTCTCTGACACACAATTGGTGCGTCATTCACTTTTGAGACACTGATGGGTGCGGGTGGCTTCAATCCTGATATTCTCCCCTTGTTTCGCCGTTTTTGTTCGTTCTTTAGTTTTGGGCACTTCACCTCTTTTGTTTTTAATGAGAAATAATATTAGAGGTGCTAAGTGAAGGCAATACCTCGAACCATCAACTGAACTGAGGATCCAAATGTGGGCACTTCACCTTTATTATTGTTTTTTATTTTGGTTTTTACTCAGGCACTTCGCCTCTTTTATTTGCACTTTTCTTGTTTTGTTGTTTTCATTCATTTTTTAGTTTGGGGCACTTCACCTCTTTTGTTTGTTTTTACTTTAGTAGTATCCTGTGGATCCAAATATGGGCATTTTGCCCCTTTTGTTTTTGGTTTTCTTATCTTGATTTCAGAGCTTGGGAACGTTTTCTCGACTGTGCGCTGCCTTTGCTGGAGTATGGCAAAATTTTTGTTGATTGTAGGGAGTATTTCCTCCTCCAGTTTTTCCCATGTCTTTCTCCCTAGCCTCTGGATCTCCATATTAATCAGCTTCAGTCTCGCTCTTTCGTGCAGGACTGTTCGCCTAATATGTTAGATCCTTCTCAAGCCAGTTATAAGCAGAGTGGCTCTGTTCTTTACCCTCTGCATCGTCCTGTGAGAGGTACAGCTAGCCATCTGTGTAAATACTGCCTGGTACATTATGACAGAGCATACCAAGGCAGTGCACAACTTCCTTTTATTTGGCACATTGAGGCTTTGGAATCTATAAAGTTTTCTCAGCTCTCTTTTGGCTAGGGAGACTGTTGTTTATGTGGAAACAAGAGCCACCATTGACTCAACAGCATACAGGCATCTGTAAACCTCTGATACAGGGGCCTGCTGTACACAGCAGAGGTATCACATGCATATCTGGAGTCAATGATATGGCAAGTGGAGCACCCCACTGTCACAGTAAAGGCTAAATCAGGTTCAGCATTTTAAGGGCTGAGGAAGCCAAGGAATAAATTTGCCATCTGTAGTCCAATTTGGATTGGACAAGGGGAATGTATAGTCACCACAGTGTTCAGTTCAACAATCACTGCTCCACATGTGTAGGAGAGAGACCTTAAAAATGTTTAAAGCCTGAAGATAGCCTGTTTGAAGAGTGTAGATGTGGTAGCTTGGGATCAAGAGTTACGCCCAGGAATGAACTCTATCTCTACACCATGTAGGGAGATAGGTGGTGGAATAAGAGCCCCTCTACCCTGGTTGAAATATATTGCGTTAGTTTTGCTTGTGGAAAAGCCGAACAGTATAGTGAAGTTATTGACAAATAGGGTCACCGGTACACCCTCTGAGAGAGAGGAAATGATATCATTGATCACAATTACAAAAACATAAAACACTGCCCTGAGAAACTCCCTGCTCTTGGGGTTGCAGGTCAGAGTAGGTGTCCCCAACATGCAGCATAAAGGATGGAGATGCTAAGAAACTGAATAAAAGATGGTAAAAGATCTCTCATACCCCAAATGTATGGTTGCTCTAAGACACTGTATCTCCATGTTGTATCGTAGGCTTTCTCAATGTTGAAAAATATGCCCAAGATTCGGTAGTTTAATGAGAAAGCTTTCCGGACTGATTCTTTGAAATGTACAAAATGGAGACAGATTGGTTTCTAGGAACCAGTTCAGGCACACCAACACTATCTTCTCTAGTAGCAACTTGCTCAGAGCTGGTAAGAGCAATAGGGCGGCAGTAATCTGTGTCCAACCTGTCCCAGCCCAGTTTGACAAAGGGAACAGCAATCCTGAAGCGTCAAATGCTGGGTAAAGAACCCTTCACCCATATAAGGTTGTACAAGTGAGAAAATGAGTGTGGATAGAGGTGCCAAATCATAGCAAAATGGATCCCATCATGGCCAGGAGAAGAGGATCTACAAAGGGACAATGCAGCACACAACTAGTTGATGGAGAATAAGGCATTATACTGAAGGTTAGTTTTTGTTATAAAATTGAGATAATGAGCCTCTTCGTTGATTTATAGGCTAGAAAAGCCATATTGTAACAGTTGATATTGTTGACAGCACAGAAATGGTCACCCAAGGCGGTGCTGACCACCAGGTTGTCATTCACTAAGGATCCCTGTAAGTTAAGTGTGGGGGTATTATGCCCAGCATAACAACCCTAGATCTTGTTAATCCTCTTCCAGATCTTTGCAGTAAGGTTCATAGAGGAAATTGATCAAATGTAGTGGCGCCAAGAAGTTCAGCGAGCCTGATAAAGGGTTCTTTGGCAAAGTGCACAAGGTTGGGTTCTGCCAGAATCGAGTATGAGCTAAAGAGTTTTTGATGGCTGTAGCACACTCTGAGGTCCACCAGGGCACAGTTGAGCAACATGTTATGAGTCGCCTCCATGGAATGGTCTGTGTGGCTGCATTATAGGTAAGCGATGTGAAGTACATTACTGCCACATAAAGATCATTGAAGGTCCCCAAAGAGGCACTTGTGAAGGATACCTCTCGTAAGCCTTCCCAATCAGCGTGGCCTAAGTCCCACTTGATAGGCATGGTTCTATGAGGGCTAGGATGAATGTCCGACAAGACAATAGGGAAGTGGTCACTCCCATAGAGGTCATCAAGGATTGACCATCGAAAATCAGTGAGGTAATCCGGGAAATAGAGATACAGGTAAACAATTAAAAGAATCCATCTGGACATAAGAGGTAAAATCGCCTGTGTTTAAAATGTAAAGAAAGTCAAATAATAAAGGACTAAAACACTGCTTTTAGCATTCTGAGTGATGTTGCCCCCAATATGGGTGACAGGCATTCAAATCTCTGAGTAATAAAAACAGGGAGAGCGAATGATCTACAAGTTCTAAAAGGTCGGGTCTTAAAAATGGTAGAGAAGGACTGAGGTAAATAGAGCAAACCGTAAAAAACCTTGTAAGAAAAACCCTCATAGCAAGAGGTTGGAAGGTAATGTGAAGGGAGGGGGAGATACATGGTGGGATGATGAAACCATAACTGACACCCATGAGATGAGCCCCTGACAAGTGCAATAGAGTTGAAAATACAAAAAACATGTACTGCCAGAAAAATCTGTATACCCAGTTTGTTCTCTTGAACAAAAATAACAGCAGGGTGAAGTCGTCAGAAGAACTTTGCATTCTTCCCACTTGGGAAGATGTCTTCACAATTCCATTGTAAAATGGAGGATATTATGTGGGACAGTTTCATAGCACAATAGATAACTTTTTCTCCTTTGTGGCTGATGTTATGTTAAGGGCTTGTGAAGAGCCTGCTATTATGGGGAAAGAGATCCTGGAAGGAGCAGTGACAGGGGACATGTCCGATTGTTGTGAGGAACTGGCCGAGGACCCTGCCTGTAATTGGGGCGCACAGCCAGGAAGAATTAGAAGATCAAGAGAATTACAGATGGTAGATTCCGATTGATGGGCCGAGGGTGCTTTCGATGTCTGAGGAATTGATCCAACAACCACAGCTGATGATGTTGGAATATCATCTGCTTCTATTGAATCATGAGTAGGAGGTTGAGTAGATGAGGCAAGTGATCTGGACAAAGTACAGGGAACTGGGCGGATTTCTGCTACTAATTGGACCAGTAAGAGGCCTAAGTCCTATGAAGGGCAGGATGGGCTTGACAGCAGAGAATATTCAGCAATAGAAGTCCATTAAAGATTCTTGGGACTGGGCCAGGTCAGATCTAGAGGCTGCCCACTTATTGGTGGCCAATGACCCAGGTCAGGAGTCCTTCCTCTTACCACAGGAATTTGGGTCCCGGGGCCAGGTAGAAGAACCTTCATTGGTTAATATGGAAGCTTCTATCAGATAACATCTGATGTCTTCTAAAAGCTGTCGGAGAGAGGGAGGCAGCATTAGGTATCTTGACATGAGATTGATGCTTCAGTGGTATATCGTGAATGCTTCCGACACTAACGGTATACAGATGATGCAATGCTTCAGGCATGTCAGAACTTGAACATGGTCAGTTTTGTCCAGTGTCACACAAAATGTCTGAGAAGAGACAGCCAAGGTAAGGTTTGTGATTAAGTACATTGGCAAGCCTCTCTCATACTCAAACAGTGTCATGCAAAACAAGGACTGCCTTTTCATATAATAATATTGGGCAGATTTTTGAGGCGGCACTGTGGGCACCACTGCAGTTGGCAGAACACAGTATTTTGGTGAATTCATGGCCATAGTAATCAGAACTGCAATTCACACAGGAACAGGAGTGCCGACAGGCACAAATAACATGTCCAAATTGATTACAATTAAAGCACTATCTGGGTAGTTCAATATAGGGGCTTACTGGGACACAAAGGTACCCAGCTTTAATAAACTGTGGCAGTTCCTGATCTTCAAACCTGCCCACATTGGCATACAGGAGATTCAGAGGCAACCTAATCAAAACATATAAGATCATCACTGGCAAATACTGTGAATGCAGTGAGGGTCTCCTTGAATTGAGGGAAGGCAATTCCAAGAAGATTTACAAATCAAGAGTGCTGACTCTGTTGAAAGGTTTGAGTCTAGGCTCGACAACTTTGGTTAAACTAAGAACAAAAGTTCAACTATAGAGTGCATATGAATGCCACACACAGCCCAGGCCAACAAACTAATGGTGTTCAGGCTACCATATGGGAAAGACAGGCCACCTAAGGCCTCTTCCAGGGAATCTTCTGTATCTGTGAGAAATAAAGGGCAGTAAAAGAAAGTAATAGGGGGTGGTGTATTAAAAATCTAGTTTGAAGCACCAGGGGACCCCTAAGGGCTGCAGAGCTGAACCACACTCACCATGAGAAGGCCTGAGCCTCTCGGGGAGCAACTCCTGAAGAAAGAAAAGGTCCCAGAGAGGGAGAGGGATCTCTGGCTATTAGGCTGTTCCAAATTTCAGAGTGTTGGAGGTTAATAGCCTCTTTAAGCTTGGTGTTATTAGGTTGTTCCAAATTTCGGAATGTTGGAGGTTAAGAGCCTCTTTAAGCTCAGTGCTTAAGCGCCGTAACAGTTTGGTTTTCTCTGGGGTTAGACATACCCGTCTCATCATTTCGTACACTACCCTGTGCTCATGAGCATTCTGTTCCATCTCCTCTGTCCACCTGGGTTGAGGAGGGATTATGTACCCTGACTTAGGTACACACTTGCGGTCTGCTTCTATAATAGATGCAGTTATTCTCTCCAGTTCTTCCTCTATTTCCTCCAAGGTTGCTTTGCTTAGGTCAGCTGGGGTGTATTGACCTAGTCGTCTCTGGTATCGTTCCCAGTTGGTCAAGACAAAGTTTTTGCAGAGAGTGACTGGTATCTGGATTGGGGCAAGTGAGATGGTGGTGAGGATCGCCATGTGACTACTGGGTATTGCTGGGCCTTGCTCACAATGGTAGTTGAAGGGAAAGCCGTCACTTGGTAAGATTATGTCAGGTTTTGTGGCTGATGTGGAAGTGATATCAGTAGGAAAGTCCAGCCCTATTCTCTGGATTTTAATTCTTTCCATAATCAGTTGTAAGTTTCGGGCTCTTGGGTTGGTTCTACCATCATCAGCCGCTTGGCATTTGGTATTCAAATTACAGCCTAAAAATACCATTCTTCGATGCCCAAACATTGTGAAAAAGTTGTGTATTGGCAGGTAGCCTCGACAAGTAGGTTGATACGCTGCGGCTATAACAAGCTTACCCACCAATGTGGGAAGTTCTATTGCCATAAAAGACTCGTCCATCTCCGGAAGGGACCTAAATGAGAAATTGCTTCTGATAGCTATCGCAACACCATCAAACCTTTCCTGCGAATGATTTTTCATGAGCACTTTGTAGCCCATTATCTTAATGCGTCCTGATGTTGTGTCAATACCATGCTCTGTTAAAAGAATGATGTCTGGATCTAGCACCCGAAATATGTTTCCATATACCGTTGCTTTCCCCTCCCATCCATCAACGTTGAGGGTCAGAATCCTCATTCTGTTGCTTATATTTTCCATGTTTTCGTCTTGACCTTAAGTAAATTGCAGTTTGTTTTGCACAAATTGGGGTTTTAAGCAGAGCTGTGTTAATACTACAGATATCTAAGAGTGTTGGACACTACACAATTCGCTGCACTGTATGCTTGCAGGTATCCTTGTTCTGGTGATAGAATATGTTGGATTCCTCTTGGGCCAGATCTTGTTCTGTGAGGAAGCTTAATTAATTATGGATCTATATTTATAATTAGATCAATTATCATTGATTTAAATTTTCAATGCTCACTCTTATTGATTTGTGTTTAAATGTAAAATCTTATTGATTTCTCGTATGGAAAGTGAATGAATGCCTGTGCAAATGAGGTTTAAATGCGATCACAAAATAATTTGGGGCTGTACCAGTTTTCAAACTTTCGGATTTTCTTCTTCTTGTAGTCAGAATTTGATACTTACTCGCACGTGTCCTCGTAAAGAGTAATGTTTTGTGGACCAAGGCTTCCTGGACTACTTCATAACATAACATAATTTCACTGATGACAAAAGCCACAAGGGCCTATTGATTGTTTATAATGTATATTAGAAATGCATGATCCGACACAATCCTATGGATGCATTTTGTGGGTGGGTTTTGACAGATGCGGATGGCCTTTGATAGGCCATTGTGGCTTTTGTCATCCGGGAAATTATGTTATGTTATGTAAAGGTCATTCACCTCTGTCAAAACCCACCCACAAAATGCATTCATAGGATTTTGTTACATCATGCCTCTACAATATACAATTTGAACAATCCACGGGAATGCGTGGATGGTTCAAATGGTATATTGTTATTCGCAGAGCCGTATCAATGTCTAGTGCAACCCCCCCCCCCCCAAAAAAAAAGAAATCAAGATTGTGGGGACTCCATAACAATATATCATACATTTAAAGTAGTGCCAAGCACGATAAATACTATTCTCAGCAGTCCCAATGCTGCGGAATACTTACAGAAAATGTGTATTCGAAAATTTTATATTTTCGTTAATAAAACAAAATATTTGGCCACAGTGATGCCCCTTCAAGAGCAGAGGGGGGAGGTTACTAAGGCTCTGGTTACTCGATTACTTCCGCATCCATTGCAGCGTCATATTTCCATTTGTATATTTTCGTTTTAATTTCCTGGAAGATTTTTCAGACCAACGATCAACGCCGGTACAAGATAGAAAGTGTGGGGATTGATGAGTAGAGAATAGGTAGAAAAGGTGTTATTATATAAGAATACGTGCACCAGGTTGTGTGGCTACCTCAGTTATTGTTCTTTTGTTTAAGATTTTATTTTCAGTCGGTTACTCATGTTGGAGTCAGCATCCAAGCCTTTGCCATCGATAGCAAGAACTCTTGATACTGCACTTTCGTCCTTTATTGTCCTTCATTTTTCTTTTAGTTTCGATTGTTATACATAATATACGTTTTATATTTATATTAATACAGTTGGTCCTCTTCCTCACTTGTTTCGTGAATGAACAAACTGCGTTCTGCTGCTGAGCTTGTCCATCGGATACAACTCCCTCTCTCTTTGATCAATACTTTTCGTTCTTCCTGTTCTTTGCCCTGTCGCTCCCAAAATACTACCAAGTACGTTGCCCTTGTTTCAAAGGAATTGGTAACTTTCTCTCACGTTTTTGTTCGTTGCAAGTCGTTGCGTTCTCCGCTATAGTATGTAGGTTATATAACGGCACATTAATTATCACCATTTCCGATAGAAATGGTACGAAACATGACTATTTCCTTGGAATGACTGTGTAGTGGTTTTACCCCTACAAGTTGTATATAAATTTTCCCCAAAACAACTCTTCAACTCTTCTAGATATCCTTCAGAATTCTCAATCAGCAACCGTACTAGCTTATATGGACGTAGAATCTCTATTCACAAATGTTCCCGTTGATGAAACCATCGAATTGATAACCAATGCCATTTACCATACTGAAGGCTCCACACCCCTCACCATCCCCGAAGACATCTTGCAAAAGCTCCTCCAAGCATGCACAAATGCACAAAATAAGCCCCGTTCTACGGCCCCGATGGGAAAATGTACGTGCAAATCGATGGCGTCGCGATGGGGTCACCCCTTGGCGTCCTCTTTGCCAATTTTTACATGGGCTCAGTTAGGGACAAAATTTTCAAGAGCAATATAGCGTCCAAGCTTCCCATCTACGCGCACTTTATCGATGACATAATTTTGAATACGAATAACCTTAAACAAGTGAACGGCCTAGTTGAAACATTCAGGAACAACTCTTGTATGAATTTCACCCACGAAACGGAAGATGAAGGATCCCTTCCCTTCCTTGATATCCTCAAAAGTGCCCAGGAGTCCAAATTTGTGACCCAAGTATACGTTAATGCCATGAACTTGGGCTTCTGCTCAAACAGTTCTCCTGAGTGTCCTAAACGTTGCAAGAGATCAGTTATCAATGCCTTAGTTAACAATAAAAAAAAAACCCTCATTCATCCTCGTGGACGGCTGTTGATCACGAACTTAAGAGGGGTTCCCGAGTTCTCGTTAACAACGGCTACACACAAGAATCCATCGACGCCATCATGAAAGAGAAAATGAACTTGTCTGCTGGCCCTGGCGTCAGGTCTACTCCGGAGAAGAGTAATATCGACCTTTATTACAAGGCCAATATGAACATCGGCTACCGTGAAGACGAAAAGGCGCTCAAAGCCATTCTCCATCGTAACGTGACCCCAACCGGCCATAATACGGATATTAATCTAATTATATACTAAAAAATCAAGAAAACAAGTAGTTGCATCATGAAGAATAGTTGTCTCCCTCCAACGAACGAACTCCAGGAGACTAACGTCGTGTACGAATATTCGTGCAAAGTCGGTGACTGCGAACACCGCAATTCAAAATACATTGGCGTGACCTCCACAACCCTGTCAAGGCGACCTACAGCTCACCTTCAAGATGGCGCGATTAAAAAACACGCCCAATCTCATGGCAATACCCTAACCCGTGAAAAACTGAATCAGGACACTTCCATCATCCCAAGACTCTAAAATCGCAGAAGATTGCGGATGGCTGAAGCCGTCATCATTCAAATGAAGAAACCGGCAATTAACGTGCAACTTCAGACAGAAACCATACTCCCGAAATCTCGGCGTCCCCGAGTTGACCACCGTTAAAAAAGCACGTTTTCAAACTTTCATTTTCCTTTGCCTCCTTTGCTAGAGAACTAGATCAGAGCGACAAATAGTCAGACTGATTCAGTTTTGATTCAGTTAAAGTGGGTGCATGTAAGGGAGGACGATAGGGTGTGTGGGTAGATAGAGAAAATAGACAAGTCGAGAAAAGAGAAAGAAGTGTAGTAAGGTACAAAGAGATGCCTAGAGTCTAGTGATCAGACCTATCACTTTTATTATTTTTTTGGTAGCGTGGATTCTTTGTTGTTACTGTAGATTTGTAATAATTATATATAATTATTTATGGCGTTCAAGCCATTTGTCTTAACAACTCTTTGTTTAATTTTGTGTGTGTTATGCATTGCTTGTATGTTTGTGTTTTGTTATTACATTTTTAGTGCGTGCTTATTGCTGTTGGTACGATTTGTATTCGTGTGTGTTTTAATCTTTTTGTTTCTTCATCTTTGGTAGGGTTCTTGTCGTAATCGGGTTTTTTTCACAATCTTGGTTTAAAGGTGTCTCCATCGGTGGGTTGTTGTCGTAGTTTTGAGTTTTTTGACTTGTTCGGTTTACTTCTTCTTCTTCTTTACAGGTTTTACATCACATTATGAATAGAACGGCACTTCGTCCACGCCAGCCACTCGGTTGGCGGAGCTGGGAAATCTGGTGCGACAGTCGGGGTGATTTCATCACTCAGTTCCCGATTAACCAGATCCTGCATTTTCCGGGTCCGTTCTTCGATTACTTTGTTAATGGGAATTATCCCCGCCTTTCTATGCACATCTTCTTGTCGTCTTCTTTCTTGCCTGCGTGTACCCGTGATTAGATACATGCATTTATTTTGCACTACTTGAGGTCGCCTCTTTTGTGTTTTTGAGACACATGAGAGGGTAGAGGCCGAGTAAAGCAACGTAGATCTTACAAGGGCATTGTAGATCTTCTTCTTGTTGCTTTCACGTAGATTTCTAAATGTATATAGAGTTCTGACAGCGGACGAGGCTCGAGAAATTCTTTCTTTGACGTGCTTCTTGTACCCGGTAAAGGTGATTTTCATACCGAGTACATTTCATTCGTTGGTGTAGGGGTATCGAGTATCCCCCACACGCACGTTTGTCCTTAAGGTGCGTCAGATGGGGACCACCTTGAATTTCTCTTAGTTTGTTCTTATCTTCCACTGAGCCTCGTAGTTGTTCAGGTTCGCGATTTCCATCGCTGTCATGCGAGCTTGCCACGGCGCATTCCTCCATATAGATACGATTATCTGGCTGAAATCATCGGCGTACTGAATATTGAAAGAAGAGGGGTACACAGGGGCTGGGACATCCGCGGTGTATATCGAGTAAAAGGTGGGGGACAGACACCCCCCTGCGGGAGGCCCGCAGTGAGCGAAAACTTTGGTCTGTCCGTGCACCCTAGACTGACATACGCCGCTCTCTCCATGACATAGTCACAGAGAGTTCTTTCTAAGTTTTCACTTAGACCCAGCCGTAAGATCTTATATTGCATGCCTCGCTGCCACACCTTATCAAACGCCTTTGATACATCCCGACAAACGATATCCACATAACTCCTGTCCCGTTTGGCTTGGGAAAGCTTTTCCGTTATGACATTGATTGCCATTTCCGTACTTCGCTTCTTTCTAAACCCGAATTGGCATGGGTTGTAGAGGGAGACACCAGTCTCCCGTTGAGGATCTTCTCAAAGAGTTTCTCGCCAAATTCCACGAGTGAAATTGGGTGGTAGCTCTCTCTCAACGTTGGGTCCTTTCCGTGCTTGGGCCAGAAGATCATCTTTGCCGTTTTGTAGGCATCTGGAAAGTACCCTGTATTCAGACATGCGTTAAAAATACGTGTCATTCCTTCGATGATGTTGGCTGGTGCCTTTTCGATGTTTACCTTCGTAAGCTGCGATTGGCCTGGGGCTTTTTGTCGGAATGAGCAGAGTGTGCCAAGGATCTCTTCTTCGGTGATCTCGGCGTCTCCGTTACGCAGTCTATCCACCTGGTGATGAGGATGCGTTAGGTGTATTTCCGTGTTAAGCTCGTCTACGATGTTGTTTTCGAACTCTATATCAAAATCTTCGTTTTCTTCTTTCGATATGCTGAAGATTTTTTTCCCAATAACACTGAAGTATTACTTCGATGTTTCTCTCTTCTGTTTCAATGGATCCATCTTCTTTTTGGATTTTCATTTTCTTTTTTTCCAGATGATCCTCTGAGACTTTTGACTTTCTTCCAAAAGTCCTTGGGAGATGCATCTTGATCGAGGCTCTCGATCACATCGTCCCATTGTCTCTGTTGTTGTTTGAGGATCAACTGGTTGAGCTCTTCCTTCATCTCTCTAATTCGTTGTAGCGAGTCAACTGATGCATTTCTGATATTTAACTCGTACATGACTCTCAATTCTCTGTAGAGTTGTTTTATGTACCCAGTCCACCTGTATGAGGAGATGGTTTTATACTGGGTTTAGGGGATGAAAGCCCTATCTGCATTCATAAGATGTTCGTTGAGGTCGTCAAGTGCCTCGTCTATCTCCTCGAGAATTGCCTCGTCTAGATTTGGTGGGCGATAGGCCTCGAGGAGACCCGCGTACCGTGCCCAGTTTGCTCTCATGTAGTCTTTTCTGACTGGAGCTGGGACTTGTATAGGGTTCCTGTTGATGGTAAGTAGGATCCCTATATGATCACTACATGGTACCTGGACTGGTTCCATGTAGTAATTGAATGGCAGCTGACGATTAGACAGACAAATGTCTGGTTTTGTGGCACTTCTTCATCGAGTATAGGTTGGGAAGTCCGGGCCTATTCTATGGACCATATTTCGGTCCATCATAGTATCCAGGCACCTTACATTTCCATTGAAGGTCCTGTACCCAGACTCCCGACATCTGACATTAAGATCCCTCAATAATATGGTGGGGGGCCCTTCTGCCAAATAGGCCAGAGAGAGAATGGATTGGCAAATATTCTCGTCTCGGCTGCTGGTACCCGGTGGCGATGACCAGCTTTCCTATATCGAGTTCGACCTCTATTGCAAGATAGGATTCTTCCAAGTTTCTTATTGGTTTTTACTTGATCCCTCTTTTGATGGCGATGGCGGCACCGTCGTACCGCTCTTGAGAGTAATTCGTGATTAACATGTCGTAGTTCCAGATCTTCATTTCGGAGCTACGAGTGTAAATCCCATGCTCAGAAATCAAGATGACATCTGCATCAATCTCCCTGAACAAATTTCCGTAGAGAGTTCTTTTCGCTGTCCAGCCGTTGGTGTTAATTTCCATGATTCTTAGTGAGTTCCGTTCCATTGTGAGATGTATTACCTGTGTTTCTTCTTCGTCTTTTTACTTTTGTTGGCCTGTGGGGCGGGTCTGGAGTGCCCAGGCTTTTCTTTCTTCGGGGGAGGACTAGGAATCTTTGACCGACTCTTCGTCGCTCTTGTGCGAGTGCATGGGCCCTCGTCACTATCCGAAGATGTGGATTCTTGTTCCTCATTGTCATTGTTCTCGTCCTCTTTTTCGGATTCCTCCGATGTGGGAGATTCAATGACCTCTTTCAGTCCAGTGGCTTTTTCGTCGTTGCTACTATTTCTGATCACGCTGTCCTTGAATGCCCTTGAGTATTCTGGGTCATCAGGCATGATGACGGATGGCAGGTTATTAGCCTTTAATAACGCGTTTAAAACCCAGTTGTAGCATCCAGGTCTTACCGCATTTGCCACGTTTGCGTGTGTTATGCAGATTAATATCTTAGCACTTAGGTCGTTTGTGAAGACCATCGGTGAGGGAGTTGCCATTGCTGAGGCCATCCCTTCACTTCTCTTCATAGTGCTTGCATCGGTATTGTTTTTCTTTTTCTTTTCTTCATCTTCCATTTTTTGATGATCCTCTTTCTCTTTGGGCAGTTAAGGGCCATCGTTCGATGGGGTCCCTTGCAGTTCATACACTTTTTGGTAGTGATATTGCAGGCGTCATATCGATGACCCTGTGCGGCGCATTCGCTGCAACAAATTGCTCCCTTTGGGGGGCAATTGATGGTTGTGTGGTTCTCTAAAGCATAACAGACGAAGCACATCTGGATGCTGTTGTATTTCTCGTGTTCGATGTTGGTTCCTGGGATCCTCATATTAAAAATGAGGAGTCCCTCCGTAGACGCCTTGTGAGCCATTTCAGTAGTTTGAAAGGTCACCTTGAAGACATGGGTATGGTCACGAAATTTGATGACTTCCCTGACCTTAGCCCATGTGTGGTTCCTTTCCACCTCGTCTTTTATGTCCGCGGGGGGGAGTTCTCTCCCACCCAGCTCTCCATCTTTTTGGCAGATGACACTTCTATTTGCAGAGATCGTTGGTGAGGTTTTGGCTTCCAAATCCATCTCCCTTAGCACTTCGGCCCCTTCATCAGATAGGAGCCGGTCTATGTCCTTGGTTTCACCGCATATAGCGATGAAACCATTTGGGATGTCTATAAGTTTGATCAAAGCAATCCTTAAATTTGCAAATAAGGATTGGCATACGGTTTTCTTCTCGGGGATCCTTTTTCCAGCTATGGTCCGTAGGGGGACCCTCTTAGGGAGGGCCTCCATCGTCGTGGGTGTCTTCTTTCTTCTTTCTTGCTGTTATTTTCTTTCTCTGTAAAAAATGTGTATTTATTTTTGTTATGGGTGAAAAAGTGATGTCAGAAGTGGCAAAGGAGGTAGAGTCAAGGGTTGGACTTGAATACGATGTGAGAAGAGCGCTCCCGTCCAGTTTCCTGTTGTTTCCCCGCTTGGATGGTGCCGGGATGATGGGTGATGATGGATGGGTGATGGTTCTCGAGGGGGGACCTCAGAGGGTTGAGCTTGGTGGACTTAATGCATAGCGGCCGAATCAACGACCGCTAAGTTTGTACCACCCCCTCACGGGTTCGTACGCCAAAACTGCATCCAACTACATAGAGACGGGAGTATTTCCCTCTATGATTCTGGCCAGGCCCCCTGGGCGATGAGGATTTCTCCTCCGTCCGGGACTCGAAGTTTTGCCCCAGATTCGAGAAAATTTCTGACTTGTACTTCTGCTGTGGGATAGGCCTCAAACCAGTTTCCACGCGAGCCCTTAATTATGTCAGTCCAAGCGGCCAACATAGTTAAGACGAAATTAATGAAGGGCAGTAATCCGAGCAGGTTCCCAAGCAGGGCGGTGGATGGGAGCAATGAGGTTTTTAGGCCATCATTTTACTTCATCACTCGCAGCGAAAAGATTGTGAGAAAATCTTTGCAGATCAACTGGGATCCTAATGACTCCCAGGACAGTCGCGTTCTTAGATGGCAAGGCTCAAAAGTCTTTGGTTCTTAGCACGCGTGAGATTACAACGCTCTTCAAAAGGTAGTAGGCAATGCTACTCAGTCCAATATTCGCCGAGCAAATAGTCAAACAATCTGAGCCTTCCAATTTTATATGTTTCTTGTAGCGCTTAGTTTTCCCTTAAAAATTTCCCGCGCCATGATTGGCCATTTTTGTAATGCTTATGTTCGCGTAGAAATACTATATATAATGTAGCAATTTTTGTACGTGCATCCTCTATGCGCACGTAAGAAATCTGACCAGCCCAGGCTGCTTCGCCAGAGAGGTCAACAATATGTTGAGGAACAATGGCCTTGCAGAAATGTGGTTCCCGGAGAAGCCCCCTTCAGGGGATGTCCTTCAAGTTCAGATTGGAACTCAAAAAGAGGCGCCCGCGACCCCCTTCTCACGGGAGACCGAGGAGAGAGAGGGTAGCACCAAAGAGATGAAAAGGAAGCTCATCCCACAGAGGTCCCCTAACAAGGATCCAAGACTAGCTGCGATGGAGAAGAGGGAAGAGAGTGCTTAGAAGCAGCCAGACGTCTCAAGCAGGCGGAAGGAAATCTCGTAAGCTCAGCCTCGTCATCCGAGGACGAACGGGAGATCTCTCAACCCATTAAGAACAGGAGCAGAAGTAAGAATCTGAGGAAAATAAGGGAATTTGATGGAGAAGAACTTAACATCAAATTCTTCAGAACGGAAGAAACTTCCTTTCCGAAAAGCCCCAAGGTGGAGAAAATTATTGAAGGAGTGAAGACGGGAGTACTGAAATGCTCCTATGATTCCCCAGGCCGTGAAGCGCTGGTAGTAGCGGCGCTCATGGAGGCCAGGATCAAAATATACAGGGACTCCTGCCTCGCCGTAAGCGAAGCAGAGTTAAAAAGAATTCGGAACAGGAGAAACACACGCAGCAAAAACCAATAATCGGGACAAACCAACACACACATACACAACTGAACATAACATGGAGAACACCAACAACACACTAAAGATCTTAACAATTAACGTCAACGGATGGGTAGGGAAACACATTCATACGGAAACATTTTTCGTAAAGTGGATCCTGACCTAATCCTCATCACAGAACATGGCGTTAACACAAACATGAACAGCATAAAAATACCCAATTACACAATCAATAGCAAAAACCAGACACAAGAACGGTTTGATGGCGCCGCCATCACGATCTGGAAAACCTAACATATAAAACACTTCCAGGTCTAGATGAATCATTCGTGGCACTAGCAATACCTACCCTAGTTGGAGACCTGACCGTAGCGGTGGCCTATCAACCACCGCGACGAGATTACCTGCCGATCCCTAACTTTTACAACCTCTTCGGGCGTGGGAAATTGACATTGCTTGGCGGTGATCTTAATGCCAGATGCCGTGCATCAGGCTACGGAAGCACCGATCAAAGGGGAAGAAATCTGGAGATGCTACTCGTAAGAGACAGACTCCAGAGGGCCGGCCAGATTTCCCGACCTTCATAACACAACGTTCGGCAACAAAGCCGGACATTGTGTTGACATCCAAAAACTTCCCCTTCAACATTGTCAATGAACCCGGACCAGTGGTTCCGAGCGATCATATCCCGATTCTCACTACCATCTCGATAGCGCCAATACTCAAGCCCGTTACACTTAGGAAATGTTACGCGAAAGCTGACTGGGAGCTATATAAAGAGATACTCAGTACATACCAACCAACTGATCTGGGAGACGCTAATCTCGAAGAAATTGATGAGGAGATCAACAAGATCACCAATCTCCTCATTCAAGCCGACGAGAGATGTGTTCCCAGAATCTCCTATATAATGCTCCCACAACCTGAGTGGACGGACTAGACGAGAGAAATCGCCCGAGAACATAGAGCCATCTATGATGAAATCGGCAGGACAGGTACCAATAGGAAAAGGACGGCCAGAATGAGGCATCTAGGCATGGAAATGAAAGACATTATAATAGAAAAACAAAGAACGATATGGAATGACATCATTGGGAGACTGGACAGGCAGAGTGATCCAGTAAATTCTGGAATAACATCCGGAGAATTAGGGGATTACCTCCCAGACCCAGAACCCAAATTAAGGAAGAAGAGGACATCATAGAGGACCCAGAGTCTCTCGAAAGAAGATTCAGATCGAACTGGCAAACGATTTTCGCTATATCACCGGAGGAGAACGACGACTTCGACCAGGACTTCGAAGACCAACTGCTCGACGACCTCGGCACAATGATACATAGAACGCACCCCCATCCGCAAGTATCACAGGAAAGAGTGATGGCTGACCACGGATGCCCGATAACTGTAGAAGAGACCTTGAACACCATAAGATCCTTCAAGCAGAGGGCTCCAGGCTGGCCTGGGATTACGAAAAATAACCTCGTAAATGCTCCAAGGCAAATTATTCAGGGATTGGCAAACACGATGAATGCCGCCCTGAATACAGGCTACTTCCAGGATGGATACAAGATGGCCAAAATCATCTTTATCCCAAAGGGGAACAAGTCCCCAGACCAGGTGCCAAGCTATCGCCCCATCTCTCTTCTTGAGATGCAGGGTAAAATCTTTGAAAAGATTTTAGCGAACAGGCTACAAGCTCAACTGAGTGAGTTAGGAGCACACAACCCACAACAACATGGGTTCCGAAAAAATGGGCACAGACACCGCCCTGGCGCTCCTAACTGAGAAAATAGCATACACCCAAGCGAACAGGTTCTATGTAGACATTGTGTTGAGGGACGTTCAAAAGGCCTTCGATGCAGTCTGGCTGGAAGGACTTCAATACAAGATCCTGAACCTCCAGCTAGACCCAATCCTGGAAATGATCCTCTGTGACTTCATCATGGACAGAAGGGCGTGTCTCATGATTGAAGGGCACAGAGGCCCCGAATTCGAATTAAAGTCGGGCGTCCCTCAGGGAAGCTGCCTGAGTCCTCTGCTTTACTTGGTCTTCACCATCGACCTCCCAACTCGGGTGCACAGGGACACGATGTATCTGCAATAAGCAGATTACGTCACACAAATTGTCCCGTGCCCGGAGAGGAAAGCAAGGGCGCAGGCGGCCTGCACTATAGCGGAAATCAACAACATCAGCCGATTCGAGAGACGATGGAAAATCAGGACCAACAGGGAAAAGTTCCAAATTGTCCCGTTGAGCCGCGAGTTGACATAGCCCATCATCATAGATAGGAGGAGGTACGGCTACTCCGCCAAAGGCACCGTCCTGGGCCTTAAACTCAGTGACCATGGATACTCGATACACCACACGGAGAGGCGGAACCTGGTGAAGAGAGAAATCTCCAAGCTCTACAGGTTTAGAGATCTTAGCTTGGCCAACATCAGGAAATTATATATGGTGTATGTCTGGGCTATGCTGATCTACCCCGCAGTGGTGTCCCTAGCGGCTAATAAAACCTCGATGAAAAGGCTCCAACGTATCCAGAACACTGCCTGTCTGCTTATCAACAAGTAAGAAGGCGTGACCGAATCAGGCAAAACGTCCTGTATCGGAGGAAATGCTTGGAGCCCATCAATGTCGTAACCCAGAAACTGGGCAAAAAGATCTGGTCCACTCTAACGGATGATGTCATTCCAGAACTCCAGGGAGCAGGCGGCAGGTTGAATATACCCGCTTGGCTACGGTCGAAAGCCTCACGCAGAAGCCGGTTCCTGAGCACAAAACTATGTTCACGAAATAATATCACTCCAATATACACATAAAAAGCGTCACAACACGTCACATCTAGTCCTATACATTTACTCACGAAAAATGAGACTACAGACAACACTAAAATAGCATTGTCGGCAAGAAAAGCTATAAAAGGCTTGAATGCTACAAATAACACTTTTACACTAAAAGTCAAAAGACCGAGAAGAAGAAACAAAATACAATAAGAAGAACATTACAAACATATGAAGATACAAATAGACATTAACAAAACACACAAAATAACAACACAAATAAAGGAAAATGAAATAGTATAAAAATGGAGTGATGCCCTCCCTACTAGGGCAACCCCCCCCCCCCCCATCTCTATTTTTTTTTCACCCACTATATCTTCCACTATACCATCTGTCTTCGAAAACTGAGTACATCATAATCAATAATTCCATTGACGGATCGGAATTTTTGGCAGAATTTCTTCGCAGCACGCATCTCCTGGCTTGATAAAGGAGGAAAAGTGTTGGGTAATTTTTGCCCACGCCTGCGAAAATCTGAGTTCTAATTTTAGAACCAGATTCTTATGAAAGAGAAAATACTATTGGTGTCTCACTCATTACTAATCCATTTTCCTTTTACAGTGGCCCCACTTAAGCAGATGACTGCTTAAGTCCCCGGCCCACCCTCCTGCATGAACCGCCGTCAGATGTGAAGTGAGATTGCCATTCATGTTTCGTCCCAACCATGTCAGGCAGTTGCTTGGCCATAATTGGGGGCATAGGAGGAAGCTGGTTTGAGGATTAGCCCACAGTAGAGAACAATGTCAGAAACATTCCGGACAAGGGACGGACTGCAACCTTCGGTGCCCATTACGGCGAAGGCCCCTTCCAGGACCATAGAGGGACATACAACCGTCTTTATGGTATGTTGGGGAGCGGTCGCGATTCAAAACCCTCGGGGCGGTGGCGTTATCAATAAGTCCGCCATACAATCACACCCCTGAGAGGATCCCACCCGGATTCATCCCATCCCTCATCATCTTCCATTTAAAAGGCAATTCTCATTACCATCCAGGCGGCCGGCAAACGTGGGAGGGGGAGGCTCTCTTCTCCCTCAAGGAAAAACAAAACCAAAAACATAATCATACACTCAGTACACCTTCATACATAAGCCCGAAGCTGCAAAAACATAAGAAGAAGAAACAGAAAAACGAAGAAGATCTGCACCGCTCCCCCCCCCCCGGACAGAGGGGCTGCAGAAGTACAAAAATGGCGGCCCACCCAGCCACAAGAGTCCCGTTAAGGACTATAGGTGGGCACCCCAAAACGGATCGTAGCACGATGTTTGCCACGATCTTTGGGAAGCTGAGCATGGGCATCCCGAGGCTGATAGATACCCCAGTTGGCTATTCAGCAGTCTGCGAGAAAGAGGTAGATGTGGAAACGCTCACGAAAGAGGAAGGACAAAAGGTCCTGAACGAGATAGTCCTCCAACCAAGCCCCCTCCCCCCCCCTCAGATCCAGGCTCAACGCAGCGTGGTGTGCAGACAGTTAGATCCATGGATCGGGCATCACACCAAGGAGGAAATAAAGGAGGAGATCACTAGGAACCAGTCGTGGGCTAATGCAGTCGAAATTATAAAGTTCCGAAATAAGCGGGACAACACGGACTACCAGCACGTGTTTAAGGTCATCTTCAGTGACACGCATATGGCACAGAAAGCAAAGGAAAGGGGGCTACTACTCTTCAACGCCAGGGTCTGTGCAGACCAAATTGAAAGAGAAGAGTTTACCCCCGTTCTGATTTGCTTCAGGTGTTACAAGATGGAGCAGCATGCAACTAAAGATTGCAAAGAACAATCTGTCACGTGCTCCAAATGCAGCGGGAAAGGCCACGGTTGGCGTGAGTGCAAGGCGACGACAGAGAGATGCCCAAACTGTGGACTTAACCACGGGGCAATGGCCATGTCCTGCCCCCCAAAGATGGAAATCATAAGGAAGGAGATAACAGAAGAAAACACGAGAAGCTCCAACTCATACGCTCAAGCAGCAGCAAGGACAACTCAACTCATAGCCACAGAAAAGGAGCCGTCGAAGACTTATCTCAAACTTGAGAATGAGAATTTGACGAAGATACTCACGTGCATACTATTTGCGCACGTGAATAATCTTACGAACCCAGGGACGTTCGCGAAGACTCTCAATCTCATGCTGAAGAAGAACGGCATGGCTGAGATGTGGTTTCCGGACGACCCACCATCGGGTGACGTGCTGCAGCTACAATTTCAGGCGAAAGAGGCAACCGAGGCACCGGCGACTCCATTTCCCCAAGAAAATGGAGTAACGAAACCCGCAAAAGAAGCGAAGACCACGACTGCGAAAGCCAACCCCTCCAAGACTGACCCGAGGCTAGAGGCACAGAAGCGACGAGAGAAGAGGGAGAGAAGGGCAGCCAGAAAAATAAAGGAAGCTGAAGGCAACCTGACGAGCCAATCGTCTTCGGAGTCTGACGCTGAGGAGGTCGGGGGCAGGGCTACCAAAAGCCCTGTAAGCTCGAGAAGTAGGTCAAAAACCTTGAAGCGTACTTACAAGTACGACGGAGAGGAGATTGACCTCAGAATAATCACGAGCGAGGTGAACCCATACCCCCAAGAAGCTCTTCCCCAAGGAGATACTTCAGGGTATTCACCACAAAACATACAAATGGACTTACTCAGCAACGGATAAGGAGACAGACGTCGAAGAAGCAATGCTGGAGGGCATCGTTAAACTACACAAGAACTCCTGCATCATTTAAGTGATGCAGAATTCAAGAAAGTGAGAAACGGCAAAGGAAACTGCACATAAGACACAACAAACACCAGAACACAACTACAAGAAAACATGGAGAACAGAAACAACGCTCTTTGGATACTCACATGGATGGAAGGGAAAATCTATTCTTTACGAGAACATCTTCCGGAAAGAAAACCCAGACATTATTCTCATATCAGAACACGGAATCAACACAAACACTGACACTATAAAAATAGACAACTACACAGTCATATAGAAAAATCACACACAAACAAGATTCGCTGGCTGCGCCATCGCTATCAAGGAAAACTTAAAATTCAAAACGCTTCCGGACTTAGATGAATCATTCGTGGCTGTCAAAATCCCAACCCTGGTTGGAGGTCTAACGGTGGCGGCAGCCTACCAGCCGCCCAGGAGACAATACCTGCTGATTATCCACTATCCAAATTTCCAAAGAGTGATTATACCATCAATAATTCCATTTCTGTTCATTCCCTGAAGATGACCTAACATGGTCGAAAGACATCTAAGAATAAAGAATATCGTTTGCAGATGTTTTTCTCGCCTCGTTAAAAAACTTGTAAGAAATATTAAGAATATACAAGTTAAAATTAATAATGCTGCCACAGTTGTGGACTTCAATAGAACCTGCATACAGAATGGCCTCTTACCTAATTACACACACATATATATATATATATATATATATATATATATATATATATATATATATATATATATATATATATATATATATATATATATATATATATATATATATATATATATATATCTATATATATATCTCTATATATATATATATATATATATATATATATATATATATATATATATATATATATATATATATATATATATATATATATATATCAACTGGCAACATTTCCTTTCGCCATGCGTACGAAAACCCAGGCATCGTCCCATTTGAATTCTGCTCTCGCTATAACAGGTTGGTCAAAATTTTAATATAATTCTTAGTTTGGTTTTTCCCCTTTCTGTCAAACTTAAATTAAGTCTGTGTATTTTGCCAATTACAGACCCCAAAATTCACGTTAACCATTATCATAGACATTTCGCTCACCCCAGAACTAATTATCATTTAACTTTCGCTTACCCTAGAACTAATTCATCTCACGCTATATATATTATAAATTCACCTCATATTCAATATATTGTAATCGGCATATCATCCCTAATTTATTTACATATCGTATAGTTTCAATTATATTATAAATTTCGCCTTATATTCAATAAATTGTAATCGGCATATCATCCCTAATTTATATCTTATAGTTTAAATTATCAATCGCCAATGCCTCTATTTAATAATTGTACTCACAAACATCATCACAATTTTTAAGGGCATTTTCTATTCATAGATTAATGACGTTGCCTGTTTTCAAAACACCATAATTATCGTACTGCAAAGATTCATAATTTTGTAATTCAAAGGACCTAAATAACTTAAGCTCTCCCCATATTTATATTACCTCAACTAAGATATTAAAATATTAGATTTCTCAAATAAATATATTTTGTTAAAACTTATAATTAATATCCCTTCTGAAGAACTGCATTTAATTAATCCGTTCAATTTTCAATCTCAATTCATTTCCAAAGTAATTTCTTACTTTGGCTGGTGCCCCAGATTCCCTAGGCTAATTACGATTAAAAACGTTCAACTTATTATTAACCACTTTATAATCCACACACAACCCGTTTTAACTGAAACCTGACTTTATTGATAACGTTCCCCCTGAGCAGCCAATATTTGCTTATTCAGTTATCGTTCAAAGTGACTCCGAGTTCATGGAAAAACAATATTTTACCTCCCTTCACTATCTATTCTCTGGCGACCCAAATTCTTATACCTAAATGCTGCCGTATAATCATCTAAGGAAAAATTCGCCGTTGGTGGCGCTTGAGCTTGATCAGTCCTAGATCGAGCGGTCAGTTCGCCAGTACTCTATTCTTCTGCACCGCAACACTTCAGTTCGTGAACACGAGCTCATTGAAAGATTTCCATAGAGTCTGCCCGCGGCATCATCTGTTTATATTCCCTTTTTCAGCTATGACATGTAGGGGCAGCAATGAGGGAACAACAAAGATAAAATTTCGGAATCAACAGAAAAAACGAGATGCATGGTTGAGTAATTAAGTAGATTTTTATACCGGGCACATCAAGGTCGCATACATTTACAGAAGCCTGGCTGTCGTCAGACTGATAAAGCGCAGGGGGAAGAGATGCGCTTTGAAAGCACCCGTGATGGCATCAGGGTAGGGGCAGGACAAATAGCAGGGAGGAGGGTTTTCCACAATCTGTGAGTGTAAACTAAGAAGGCACGCTCCCCCATGGAGTGGATATGGCTACGATTAGTACTGGATCGCACCAGATGAAGCTGGCCTCTCTCAGAGATGCAAGCGCACTATCGATAATTCAAAAAGATCCAAATAGTACGGAGGAGGCCTAGCTCCCCCCCCCCTTCGTTTTTCGAAGGGGGCCATATACCTGTTTCTCCTCATTCAGATTTGGGCAGGGGCGAGAAATGAGTAGGTTTATAAATGCCCAGGGCTGGGTAGTTTAGTCCCACCTTCCTGGGTTCTGCCTCCTCTAAGTCTAACGACTTGGTGGAGGAGTGTGACCGCTCCGTATTCATCGAAGTGGTCACCCGGGCGGAAAGGGGGTACTGTAGGGGTGCGAAGATGTATAAGAGAAAAAAACTTCCTTCCAAAAGCGAGAATATAAATAACCCATTAAATTACCAAGTCAGGACGGACTTGGCCGTAGCGTGACGGTAGAGTGCTGGCCTTTGGATTCAAAGACTCGAGATCGATCCCAGACAGTCCGCGATTTTTAAAGGAGAAGATCCCAGAAGAAAACGGAAAACGCCTTATGGATAACTTAAGAAATCGACTCAAGAGAAAACAGCTGTCAAGGAAAACGGAAAGAAAACGACTTCAAGGGCTAACTCATCTCAATACATCAAGAATTCAAGAAGGAATCATCACGTCATCTAGAAGCAAGAAGAACTCATCCCGTCATCAAGAATTAAGAAGAAAACATCACTTTGCTCAAGAATTTGGAAGGAATCATCACACCAAGATAAATGCAAGTTAATATAAAAGGACTAGTAGCAGAGAGGTTTTTTTTTTAGCCGACTCGGACCTATTATGAGGGAGCTGCTACGGAGTGTGAGCAGTCTTGGGGGTCAGTCACTCCAAGCTCACATTCCTTTCCAGGATAGAGTGGCCTAATCGCAGAGTTAGGGTCACACTCCCTCGGAAAGGGGCTTTCATCGGAACTTACTACTAAGTCTGAAGTTCTGATTAAGAATTGTGAATTGAAATTTATTAAAAATACGAATTGATGCGTTGAAATGTAGGTACAACCATTAAGTGATTTTTCTTTCTTCCTCTTTAAATCTATTGCATTTGTAGATGATTTAAACCGTCCATTTTTATTTTCTCTCGTTAATTATTGATATTTGTCAGATAAACTTCAGATATCCGCCCTATTTTTTTCAATTTGTTTCCTTATCATTTAAAATTAATCAATCTTTAACTTTCTTATTCGATACACTAGAATATCTATGAATGTTGTATGTAGAGTTTTATTCTGCATTTTTAATTCATTTATTTGGTAAAGATTCGACCCCAAGGTCGCACGTAAGTAAATAGATAATCCCATTTTCTTGTTGATAAGTAAATATATTTATTTTTTTTAGTTATTGTTTAATTTTTCACTGAATTTAGACTTGAACAAGGTGTCCTTTTTTCTTCGGTTAGTAAGGCAATCCTATATTTACGAAATATCTAGGTGATTTTATTTTAGCCTTTATTGATAAATTTTGGAAAACCAGGGGACCTAAACATGATTAAAATCCTTACCCTGCAACAGGAACAACTTGGACATCGTGACTTGCAGGACTCTGATTTTTGCTTTTGGTCGAATCTGTCATTCCTGAAGGAGTAACAAGATGGCCCATAAGCATTCCGATAAGGAAGCTTACGGCAGCGATCAGGAAAATAACAATATTTTGTTTATTTTCTCTTAAACTGAACCCCATCCTGAAAAGCAAAATATTTTCAATTTATAATTAAATATTCATAAATCCACCCGGGAAATCAGCTCGTGCCGAATAACCTATGAAATTATAGTCAAGTAAAGAACGAGTAGAAAAAAAACAAGTAATTAAATTTAAAATACTTATTCAAAGCTCATTTATCAGTTTAGCATAATACTAGTTACCCATCAGATACCATAAGTATTCTAATGCTATTCTTCTCTTCATTGGCCGCCACAGGTGTGAATATTATTAACGACCTACGAACGCACTATGAATTTTATGCGAGCCAGGTCAATGTTCAAGGCAATTCCAATAACCAGCTTATTGGTACGTACCATCATTATCCTGTACTCGTATACTGCTATTCTAATCGCGATTTCTAGATTTATATCTTTCTTGTTATTCCTTACTAAATTCTAGTTTCCATACGGAAATTTTCATAGCAACTTCTGACCACATCTTAACGCAATCATTTGGTGACCCTTCATTATTGATTACCTCACACGCCTCTATTTTCCCATCAACACAGGCGCAGATGTCAGGATAATCCCCAGCAGGTCAACGAGTTACACACAGACAACCAATTTCGTAGCCAGGCACAGTAAGCGACTCGGAAATTCCAATTTATGGTGAACGGTCTAAACCACCTCTTTCAATTCACGCAGGACATTTCGATGGGTTTACTAATTTACAAATTTAAAATATTCCATTCTGAGTGCTGATTTTTTCAAAATTTCAACTTTATTTCTCGGCGCTTAGATGCATTCTAATTGACTCGTTCACAAATTTAACGGTTAGCTGATCCTTGATCATAATTGTCCTGCCTTGAATAACAACAGTGGGTCATGTGGAAAATTGATACCAGACGTACGTCATTCTATCAAAACAAAATGTCTTCCTGTTTGTTCCAACTCTCCCTTAGACCCCTTGGAACATATGCCTAAAATAGAAATCGTCCACCCTTCTATTAAAAGTCCTTGGTCCTCCCATATGAATTTATCCCCTAAGAAATCCAGACAAGAATGGAGACCTGTCGAGAGTTTCAGACGGCTGAATGCACAAGTGAAAGGATATTTACATCTTTACCGTTCCTCTACGACTACACAACAGCACAAACCTTCAAATGATTCAAATCTTTCACGAGTACAGAAGAACACTACAAACACCTCAAAATACTCTTCATTCACCTAACAACAATTGACTTTCCTCGGTCATATTATTAACCCCAAAGGGGTTACCCATTCCCTCGATAAAGTGATCACGACCAGGAGTTCCGAGTACCGTGGCATAAACTATTATCGTAGGCTCATTTCCAGTTTTTTGCTATATTATGAAGCCAGTTTACATCCTTTTTCGTGACACTTAAAGACAAGTTGAGGTAGATTAAATGGACGCTTGATGGACTGGAAAATTTCCGAGTGAAGGAACTCCTCGATGAGACCAAATTACAGACCCATATATGCCCAAGAGCCCTAGTCCGCCTTTCAGCAGATGCGTTTAATCTCATTGTAGCCTCGTTAGACCAGCTTGTTAATTGCATTTGGCATTTATTGACCTAATTCTTCCGAATATTAACTACGACAAAAAAAAAATCGAATATAGGGAAATTCGGACCCAAACTACTTGTAATCTACTAGACTACGACATTCACGCAATTTTATGGATGGTACATAATTATTTGTCCATATAGATCATAATCTCATCACGTTGGCACTTAAGACTCCTTCGAAAGTCCACTCACTACAGAAGAACAGGTATTTTGAATATACATACATATATCGGAATTAACGACAGTTGCAAGTCGTCAAAGGTCAAGACAATATTGCCGTTAACACACATATTCCAAAATCGAGATCAATATGATTAACGGTACATATAGATGAATTGCGAGGAAATGGCGAATGATCAAATTTGGACGAGGAATTGAAGCTCGTGCGCTGTCGGATCATTATCTACAGTTACAGCTGTCAATTACGATGTACTTTTAAGGACAAGAAAATGTGTTAAATTCCCAAAGGCGAAGTTATACAAACAAAATCTCCGCTCCACAAATGTCCGTCGGTGAAAGAATGCTATGCACACATCCATCTTGACCTTAATGGACCCATTGAATGTATTTAAATATATACATATTGGTATCGGTCGTTTCATATGACGGCCACAAACAACCCCAAACCAAGACAGACTAAAACAGTTGCAAAAAGAATTCATTGCAACTTGGATCTCTCGTTTTGGTTGTTTAGCAACTCTAATAACCGGCCGAGGCTCACAATTTCTCTCCGCGTTGTAGCAGGCTTATGATGCTTGCTTTAGGTAGGTACGAAACACCTCACCATGAACTGCTCACTCTACATCGCTAAATAAAATCTTCCTTGATGGCTTGAAGAACAACGTCGTATTCCACCACCAAGCTCATTCGTGACTGGAGCAGAATAAGGTCGAAGGGCGACCACGTTTCCCCTTCTGTACCCACGTGGTCCTGAGATCATCGCATGGAGCTTTGAAAGGACGGCTAAACCAGGGTGAGGGTGCAGCCTACGCCGTTATCACACCCCAGCTGTATTGCTTAGGGACCGATTTCATCGTCTCCCATGGCCGCTTTTCAGCCAACATTTCTGCCTTCCGTCATAAGATTGAAGTTCGTCGAACATTCCACGGCAACGTTATCACAACCCCCAACCTCCCCCACACACGAAGGAGTCATCGATTTTCCCCAAAATCGCACGTGTGTGTGGAGGCGGCCGCCAAGCCACCAAAAGCCACCTCACCAGGCGTCTATATAATCCTTCGACTCAGTTTAGTAAGGAGCACTCAAAGACTTCTCACCTACTACTGCGAACGAGCTGAAGGACACTCGCCTTCCCCTGCGATCGGAGACATCGACGATTTCGATTCAAGAACGAAGGCTAAATCGACATCCGTGAACTCTGCCATAGTCAATCGGCGAGTATCTGACTAGGATTCCCATCTCCGAAGGCCATCTAAGTGCTCTTTCATCTGAAGCGAGAGGTAACCCGACTTTCGCCTTCGCAATCACCGTATACCAACTGCCTACTTTCCTGCAACGAGCACATAAGCAATTGTAACAATTGCCGCTTGCAGATTGATCTAGAATCTGGCTTACCCAATCGATCCATTCTTTGTGAGTGCACCCTGGTTTAAAACCACCCCTTTAAATCATCGATCTGAATCCGACCTCCTTAATCTCCTAATTAACCCACCTGTATCTCGCGTAGATATTTAACTCCGTATGTGCGACCATTTCCTTTAAACTCAATATTTGTGTATATTTAAATATTATTTTGTTGCTAGTAAAGATATATTTTCGTCAGTCTTTCCTTTGCAATCCCAACGCGTACCAGCTACCTGTTAATCTTTGGCCAACTTGCACTCTCAAATATTTGTTTTAAAAAGCATCCCGCAAAGTTAATAATAAACCATCTCCCTGGACTCATAACAATTTCTTCATTCACTAACAGTCTTCAACTAACTTCGGCCCAAAGCACCAAAAGTAACTACGTATATATATATATATATATATATATATATATATATATATATATATATATATATATATATATATATAATATAGTTTTTCGAAAAAGGTAATAAAAATATTACCGCAAGGAAAAATTATTCCGTTTTCTCTTTCAATGTGGTTTAATGGATTAATTTTCATCATTTTCTCGCGCTACTTTGAGAGATATATACATTTGTATATCTGCCACGCGTTTAACTATTCATCCTTTATTCTCTGAATCCCCAATTCATTTTCTATTTCTTTCATAGTCTCCGTTTGAGCTTGCGAAAGTGTTCCTTAAAAGCTAGTCTATTCAGATAATTTTTTTTTGTTCTCTGCGTAGCATAGTGTACTAACGGCATACTTTTAACTGTGATCAAAGCGGTGCTCGCTGCCTCAGTGTGCCTGGTTCGAATCGCTTCCCTGCACGAATTTTTTGGAAAAAAGGTAATAAAGATATTACCGCAAGGAAAAATTATTCCGTTTTCTTTTTCAATGTGGTTTAATGGATTAATTTTCATCATTCTCTCGCGCTAATTTGAGATATATATATATATATATATATATATATATATATATATATATATATATATATATATATATATATATATATATATATATATATATATATATATATATACCACGGAAGGAAAATGAATAGACGAAAGTACTAACTCCAATCCGCTTTTTATTCAGTTTCCTTCCGTGGTGCATATTCATATTTATAGTTATCACGCGCTAACTTTCGTATTATTTCCCATATATATATATATATATATATATATATATATATATATATATATATATATATATATATATATATATATATATATACTGTAAGAGTTAAAACATTTAATATAAAAACTGTTAATTTTGGTGCTTACTAAAGTGGATCCATCCTATAGAGTGAATGGTGGGTTTAACAGGGGGCTAGTATTATAGGTTACAGTGACGCTTGGGAGAGAGAAACACCAACTAACCAAACAGTAGTTAAAATTAGTTAATTAATAAAGATATTGCGGTTAAATCTTCATTGAGTGTAGGTTTGTAGTGTTTGATATATAAAGATTCGAGGGTTCTTAGGCAATGTTGTTTGTTGTTAAAGGCTAATACTTGAAAATTGTCAATAGAAATGTCAGTTCTACAGCTTATGGTGTGTTCCCTAATAGAAGACTTTTCCTTTTTATTTAAGATTTTGATTGTGCGCCAACTAATCCCAATATGAGCAGAGAACCTAGCTCCGAGAGACCTGACAGTGCTGCCAATGTAAGAAGCTCCAGTACAACTGGGACATTTAAATAAATAAACATTATCACTGCGGAACTCCAAAGAGATAGGATCTTTAGTACTAAAAAAAACTTCTTATCGCTAATTTGTTTATAAAAACTATTTAGGGTTGATTTGGGGAAAATATCTTTTAAAAATGAATAGGAGTTTGATTTCAAAAGTACCGTTTAAAAAACCCATCTCTAAAATTAGTAAATATATGGACATTTTAGGAACTTCTATGCAGGGTTGAGGGGGAGGGGTGTCAATGAGATTATCAAGTAGCTTTTTTAAAACTATCATATACTCGTAGGTCAGAAGGAAATAATTTTTTAGAAAATATTTCCTAAGAAAAATAAATTCATTATGATTGATTGGTAGGTGGATGTTAGCGACAAACTTCTACGTATTAAAGTTTTATTGACGCATATACTTGTTTCAGAAAGCATTCATACCCGGGGAGGGTTGACAGGGGACACGCGTTCAACAGGCTCTCTTGAAGGCAAATATCTAAAAGGGAACGGGAGGAGACAAGCCTACGAAGCTCCGCCTAGTTAGCTTGGAGCACATGGCGATTGCATTGAATGAAAATGTCCTACAGACCTCGCTAGAAGGGAATGCAGGGAGCTCTCTTCGATAAAAAGACCCTCAGGGGAATGGCTGTAGTCTTCCTGGAGACACACCTAGCAGAGCTTTTGGCCGTTGCAAGCGGTGCTGCCCTCGAGGGCTTACCGGAGGAGGTTTGCTTCGACTTACGGGACTTTCTCGCCTCTTGTCTCAAAACTTTTAGGGATCGGGAACCCTCTCCTTTGGAAGAGGCCAACTTTTCAGAACGCCCTATTCAGCCTCGAGGATGGACGAAGGAGCCAAGTTCTCTTTATGGTTTCCTTCTTTAGGAAAAAGTCTTAGGAAGCCCCGGGGACTGCCTCACCATCACCTTCCTGGGATTTGGCCTTTTTGAGTCTAACGACTCGGTGGAAGTGACCACCCGCTTCGCTTTTTTTTCAAAAAGGTTGGGTGGGTGAAGGGATCCTGGTTTTAGCAAAGGAGGGGCGTGAGTCGTATTGACACCAGCCTCAGCATGGTGCGCCCGGGAGAAGTAGAACTTGAAGAAGGCTTCCTATTGGGTGCGGTTGCTACCGTGCTCGTATGCATGAATGGGCTAATACTAGAGGGCGCTTTCTTAACCTGAGAGGTGTAAGAAGCCCCGAGTCGTACAGGTTATGACGGGTCTAATTTCTTGGCCTCTCGAAAATAGATTCGGTTTGCAGCCTAAAGGGTAAAGACTTCCTTCTCAAAAGATAAGAGTGACATCGCTTCGAGGAAGCAGGGTGCAGTAGTCTGCCGCAACTCGCACAATCGCCCTCACATAAACTAAACTTGATCATGATTGGCCCGACTTAGCACTCTCTAGGTTCGATTCGTATGGCCAAAGCTGTGCCAATGGTACCAACTTCACGGCAATGATGAGGTAGCGATATGAATCAGCTCACATCGACTCATGAAGCCTGTCACGGTTGAATGTGCCGAAGAGAATAGTAGTGGGCCTCGAGGCTCCCCCTCTGTTTCCTTATCACACGTTCGACTTTGACCGCTCCATGGTCGACCAGCTCATCTGCGAAGTGAATGGCAGAGTGAGGTACCACCTGCAAGGGCGGGCCATCGAGCGTCCCAAGATCACTTATCGTGGCTCCCTGGACTGGGTCTGCCGCATTCACTGGAAGGTTCCCGTCTCAGAAACGGGCAATCTTCGGTTCCCTAACGAGAACCCTGGCTAAGGCCTGAAGCCGATGGAACGTGTATCCATTAATTTTCTCTTTGAATTTGAAACGCAATATCAACGAGGCCGCACCACGCGGGAAGTCAGCGAGGAGAAATCTGTAAAGAAAGTGGTGAAGTTGGAGGAGGGGAAAATGTGGGGAAGATTTATAGCTGTAATTCCTCCTGCACGTATTAGGGCCTGGGGGCGGGCACAACTGCGGGCACTGGAGCATAGGAGGGTGGGGGGTGTCCTGCAAGTTTCTGTTGGAGCACCATCCAACCCTGTACGGGAGTAGTAGCCAAAAAGGCAATTTTTACCCATTGGAGACAGATTAGGGGGGAGGGGGCAAAGGAGGATTAATAAAAAGAGGGTAAATAATGGCCAAGAGTGACCTGACCTTAAAAGCAGTGACAAACTTCGCCAACCCCAAATGCTGGGGCCGGAAGGGCAGGTTATGAGCCTCCAGGAACAAGGCCGTGCGAAAAAGCACTAAAACCCGGAAGTAACAATACGTACTTCATTGATGGGGGTGGGGGGCTGTGCACGAAATAATAGGTGCAGGATTCCCACCGTTTGTATTATTATTATCATCACCATGACTTTTTATTATCATCATTATGACCATCATCGCCATCAATATTATTAGCATAATTATCAGTATTACCATTATCATCATCATCATCACTAACTATATTTTAAGAAGGGGTTTTTTTTTAGTATTTGAATAATAATTTCATCTTAGTTTGGTTATGACTTATGTTTTTTATCAAAGTTATTTCTCATAATTCTTTTATAATATCAAAAAAACTAAATGGTGAAGTTCAAAATTAAATATAAGTATCGAAATTTTGTGAAATTTTTAAAACTCAAAGAATTACAAATGGTGAAGTTGAGAAAATTTAGTTTTATATATCTTCTTCTTCTTCTATAACTCTATATTTTAGCAACGTGATATTTTGAAAGAGGGGAAATTTAGTTTTGAGTTCCTTTTTAAAATTATTATAATTGGCGAAGTTCAGAAAATTTCTAAAAATTTAACCATGGCTGCTTTTTTTTAGATTTTAAATTTTAATCTTAGTATCGAAGCGCAAGCTTCCCCCGTAGGGCAGAACACAAATTTAAGAAGACCTTTTAGTAAGAATATGTCAAGGAAGATCAGAAGCTAACCTTGATATTCTTCTGAATTTAAATGAGACTTAGAAAATGAAGAATTTTCTTTGCAAACGGGGTACTTTATAAAAAGACAAATTAGGTGAAAAACCGAATTTTATTACTGGCCATCACCTGTACGGGATAATAATTTAGGTACTTCTCAAAATTAGGAAGTGATCGCGAACACCAACGCTCGTTGTCATTAACAAGCTTCAATCCGAAAGCCAGTATCGCACCCCTCACTTCCCTTCCCCATATTGGATTATACATTCGCACCCAAATCGTTCAAAGTTATTGATGTTCTCCATCTCCTCCTGTCTGTGATTCTTGCCATCTTTACCTCGACGTTTCGTGAGCTGGGTTTGGCATGTAACTGGTAAAGAAGCTATATAGAGTAGGACTCAAGCAGCCTCCCTGTGGAACACCTCGAATCTAAAATCATGGCCCGTCGAAGCCCTCGACATAAATGTAGGCTGTACGGCCCGTTACAGAGCCAGACAAACATCGGGTCAATGCCGAAGGAAGTCCGAGTGTTCTGATTTTATACTTTAACCCCACTCTCCAGACTTTGTCGAATGACTTTTTCCAATCGCGCAGCATCACATCAGTAAAATGTTTGACGTGATTTGCCTACGCCAGGGATTCTGTGAGGATGGCGAGCGCGGTTTATGTGCCCCTGTTCTTACGAAATCCGCGGCAGTATTAGTTTATTGTCCTCCAGATTTTGGATAAATGTCTTTATGATGGGCTTTTCTAATAACTTAGCTATCGTCTCCAGCAGCCTGATTGGCCAGAAGTTCTGAGGTGAGTCCGGGGGATTGCCCGGTGTGGAGGAATCCCCTTTGAATAATATTATTTCCCCACCTTCTAAGACTGTATTTAGGGAGAGAAAACGAGCCGTTACTCCCCCTTCCCTTCCGACCTCTCCCTAGTTTGACCTGCCACAAGGTTCCCGTGAAATTCCCACTTAAGCTTTCTCCCGGTCGTCTCAACCTCCCCCCCCCCCTCGGGTCAAGAGACTGCTTTGTAGACTCGACGGAACCGCGTTTATGGTCCCGCCGCTGTCGCCCGTCTGGCTGCTGATCCCAGCCGTTGACACTTCCTCGTAAGGAGGCGCTCGGTTCATCGCGCCCGATAACGAAGTTTAGGATGGGCTCAATCTCTCTCTCTCTCTATCTATCTATCTCTCTCTCTCTCTCTCTGTTTTGAATAGCTCTGGGTATATATGCACCCGCTCCAGGCTGACGGACAGATTTGGTTAGACGAGACTTCCCCGAAAGGAATGCAAATCAACGAGCTCTCTCGCAAGAAGTGTGAGTGACGGTCGCGAGCCACAGAAGAGCTGGACATCACCCCCGTATCTTCGCGGCAGGAAGAAGAGTCTCGTGCGGCAACGTCAGCCTTTTTCACCAGCCTTCGTATCAAGGATTGGAGAAGCAGTCCTCCAAATTTCTTCTGCTGACCTCTTACGACAAGAGGCCCATTAGCTCGCTCAAGCCGAGTGTGGAGAAGTCATCTCCCCCTCTTTTGAAGTTCGTTCACTGACCTCCTGAGGATAGGAGGCCCAGATCTGGTGACCTCTTACGACAATAGGCCCATTAGCTCGCTCAAGCCGAGTATGGAGAAGTCATATCCCCCCCCCCTCCATTCGAAGTTCGTTCGCTGACCTCCTGAGGACAGAAAGCCCGCATCTCGCAAACGCAAGTTTACTCATGGCTACCACTCATGAGTAATCAAGGTCACTAAGACCTTCCCCAAGTTGCTCCATCTTAACCCCGAGTTTCAAAGGAAGTAAATCCTTCATTACCCTCAATCTCCCATTGTAAACATTCCCTAACCACGGTTATCTAATTTGTATTCGGAGCTTAAGTCCATCTCATTTATGTACCATTTAGATATATCTTTAATTATTGTTATATTCCTTGGTTACGCAGCTGCCGCTATCTACTTAAATCGCACTCTTAGAAACAATAACAGTTGTCGCCTTGCTTGGCCTTCCTTAGAGCCTGTGTGCGTATATTCACGTACACTTGGCCATACCTCGACACCCGGCTAGGGCAAAAAAAAATTAGTTTATCGTTTATGAACGCGTCGCGAAAGTAACCCGCACTGATTGCCGCGTTGAACAGCTGAACTATACCCCTTAAGAAGTAACAACAAGGAGTAACAACAAGGAAATAAGGTACCCTAGGAGACCTTACGGTCCATTCAAGGAAGGTACCTTTGGACTAGCAATCGAGCGGGCACATGGCTGCTCAATTGTTTTGCGTCCCTAAACGGCCACTTTTCAAGACTTTGTTTAGTCTTGACTTGAACTGGTCAACAGATTCACTGTTGACAACTTCCACTGGAAGTGCGTTCCACATACCGCAGATAAGGTAAGGAAAAAAATTTCCACACAGATTGCGGTTGTAACGCTTCAGTTCAAGTTTGAAGCCGTGATTGCGCGTTCTGTTCTCACTCAGTGTGAAAATATCCCGGTAGTCAACATTGTCGAACCCTCGAAGTATTTTGAAGACTTCGATGAGCTGACCACGCAGTCTACGGGTTTCCAGCGAGAACAGATCTAATTCCCTTAGTCTATCCTCATAACTTTTATGTCGGATAGAGGGAATCAGCTTGGTTGCCCTGGCTTGTACGCGTTCCAATCTCGCGATGTCCTTTCGCAATGAAGGACTCCAAAATTGTACGGCATACTCCAGGTGCGGTCGGATAAGTGAGTTGTACAGGCACAACTGGCCCTTAATATAGCCTAGCATCCTTTGGGCCTTTTTCTCCGCCTCAATGCACTGTTTCGAGAACTTGAGGTCACTAGTGATTGTTACACCCAAGTCCTTCTCAGTGTCGGTGGATTCCATAGCAGTGCCATTAAGGATATACCAAGATTGGGGGTTTCTGTGGCAGATATGCATCATTTTGCATTTGTTCACGTTAAAAGGCATTTGCCACGTGTCCGACCACTCCCCAATCTTCCCAAGATCTTCCTGCAGGCGGGCAGTATTTCCATCTTTTGCAACGTTCATACCAAGCTTGGTATCGTCGGCAAATTTGGAAAATTGCGGCAACCATGTCACCGTCCATGTCGTTGACGTAGATGATGAATAGTAGTGGTCCCAGGACAGAACCTTGAGGCACCCCGCTAGTAACGGGCACCCACTCAGAAGACTGTCCATTCACCACCACCCGTTGCCGTCTGCCACTTAGCCAGTTCTCGATCCAGCCGGCTACCTTTCCGTCTATGCCAAGCGCTCTCACTTTCCGGAGAAGGCGGCGGTGTGGTACCTTATCAAAGGCTTTCTGAAAGTCTAGGTAGACCACATCCACCGCCTTTTCCCGATCGTGCTCACTGAAAACGAAGTGGAAGAATTCCACAAGGTTCGTCAGGCATGACCGTTGCCTTCGGAAGCCGTGCTGGGAACTCCTCAGTAGCAGGTTTGACTCTAAATACGACGTCACTTTGTCCACCATGATGCTTTTTATGAGTTTACCGACTATCAAAGTCATACTGATAGGTCGGTAGTTCGACGGTTGGTTACGGTCTCCTTTCTTGAAGATAGGAGTCACCTCCACCTTACGCCAGTCTCTAGGAACGCATCCGGTCCGGATTGACATGTTAAAGATAGCGCACAGATGTCGTGATACTACATCGCACACTTCCTTCAACACTTTAGGTAGAAACCCGTCCGGTCCAGGGGACTTATTCGTCTTTAGGTCAGCGATCTTTTTCTTTATTTCTCCTTCGGTGAAGTCCATTGCCTCCAGCTTTTCCCCCGAGTAGGAATCCGTCAACTGGGGAATGGGACCACACTCTTCAGTAAACACTGAAGAGAAGTAGTCGTTGAGGAGGTTAGCATTTTCTGCATCTGAATGCTTTAATGTCCCCTCCTCATTCCTCAAAGGGCCAATCGTTCGACGGATTGGTTTATGGCTGTTCACATATCCAAAAAACTCCTTGGGATTCTCTTTACAGAGTCTCGCCACTCGGAGTTCCTCAGACCGCTTAGCCGCCCTCATGCTGGACTTCACTCTCCTGGCTAGCCTCCGGTATTCGTCAAAGTCACCCGAGATCTTCGATTGCCGGTACACATTTCTCTTCTCCCTAAGCAGTTGGCCGATTTCTCGATTAAACCACTTTGGTTGAACAGAGGACCGACGGGGGCATTTCAGAGGGATGAAACGCGATTGAAGACTCATGAATGTGGTTTTGAAACTGTTCCAAGAGTCTTCAACAGCATCGCACTCTTCTAGCCTCGCGTCAGTCAGTCCCTCGCGTAGACCTGTCTGATGTTCTAATCAGATAGGATATACCGCTACCAAAATGAAGGAAAAGTGCTCAGACTAAAGGTAACAAGACACGGCTACTGTAAGCTCGTAGGAGAAAGAGTTAGCCTGGCAAATTATAAGTAAGTGGGAATTGCTGAAAATGCTAACTACAATATTGATCAGAACAACAACTGCAAGACAGAAAAAAAGAAAAAGAAGAACAATGGAAGAAGAATAGAGGCGTGAGAGCCTTCTACAAAAATCACTGTGAACCATTAATTACGATATCTATACAAAGAACTCAAGAGATGGCTGTCACCCAGCCATCAAAACTTAAACTCATTCCCTTTCCCCATTTACATCTAACAACTACTATCAACTCTAATCTTAATCAACATCTTTTTTTCAAGACGTAAGACGACTGAGAGAAGTTGGCTACTATAGTAGGACAAGAAACAATAAGGAACGTCGAAATCGATCAAGAGAGGCCTACTAAACAACATTTCTCAAGTAACCTGAGCAAAATCGAAACATAATTAATATGATAAACTATATTCAAATAAAATCCACCGAGAAGAAATATAGCTATAAACAAAGAATCAATAAAGTAGCAACAAACTAACGAGCATAAATAAACAAATATTCCAATTTTAATACAAAATAAAAAGGAAACAAATAAATATAATCTTAAAAGAGTAGCAACAAACAAAAGCAAATAAAAACATCAGAACAAACGCCTAAAACACATGTGGCTAGCCAGGCACCTGGTATCTTCACTCTCACCTACACATATTTAATTCCCTCATCGCTTTCATTTTTTACCTCTCTCTAAACTTTTATTATTTCTCTCTTTTTAAGACTAAGATGATAATAATAATTAATTAAACGCTCTGAAGATGCCATAATTCCACGAGGAAAGATAATATAAATAAGTTTTCTTGAAGCCACAAGAGTTTGGAAGTTAAATTTATAATTATTTTTATTATTATTTGCTTGAAGAGTACCGAGGAGCACCGTGGTGGGAATCTGCAGTACTCTTGATCGATTCCCGACCCAGTTCGGATCCCCTGAGAGTCCCAGCTTTAATTAGATCCCACGCGGCGTCCCTCATTCTCTTCTATCTTTCGTTCTTTGAAGATATTTAAAGAGGAAACTAACGGGAGAATGTACCCTAAATGGATTGAGAAGGGTAAAGTGGTTGAGTTAGGGGAAGTGAAACTGTGATGATTTATGGTCTGAGTAACCCAAAGAGGAGTAACAAGGAGTAACAAGGAAAGGAAGTACCCTAGGAGACCCTACAGTCCATTCAAAGAGGGTACCTTTGGACTAGCAATCGAGCAGGCACATGGCTGCTCAATTGTTTTGCGTCCCTAATAAACGGCCACTTTTCAAGACTTTGTCTAGTCTTGACTTGAACTGGTCAACAGATTCACTGTTGACAACTTCCACTGGAAGTGCGTTCCACTTACCGCAAATACTGTAGGTGAAAAGATTTCCACACAGATTGCGGTTGTAACGCTTCAGTTCAAGTTTGAAGCCGTGATTGCGCGTTCTGTTCTCACTCAGTGTGAAAATATCCCGGTAGTCAACATTGTCGAACCCTCTAAGTATTTTGAAAACTTCGATGAGCTGACCACGCAGTCTACGGGTTTCCAGCGAGAACAGATCTAATTCCCTTAGTCTATCCTCATAACTTTTATGTCGGATAGAGGGAATCAGTTTGGTTGCCCTAGCTTGTACGCGTTCCAACCTTGCGATGTCCTTTCGAAACGAAGGACTCCAGAATTGTACGGCATACTCCAGGTGCGGCCGAACGAGGGAGTTGTACAGACAAAGTACTATCTCCTTGTTACGGTATCCAAACTGGCGCTTTATGTAGTCTAACATCCTTTGGGCTTTCTTCTCTGCCTCGATGCACTGTTTCGAGAACTTGAGGTCACTAGTGATAGTAACACCCAAGTCCTTCTCAGTGTCACTCGATTCAAGGGCAGTGCCCTTAAGGATGTACTGAGATTTGGGGTTTCGGTGGCCGATATGCATCACTTTGCATTTGTTCACGTTAAAAGGCATTTGCCACGTGTCCGACGACTCCCCAATCTTCCCAAGATCTTCCTGCAGGCGGGCAGTATTTCCATACTTTGCAACGTTCATACCAAGCTTGGTGTAAGGGAATGGTCACTTCCCCCCCCCCCTCGTTCACTCTTGGTGCAGTTCCAAGGCGGTCACCGCAAAGACATCCGGCCGAAGGCATCGGCGGGTCCAGCGTGACCGCAGCACTGCCCCAGACCGTGCCATGAAAGAGGTCACCCCCCCCATCGTTCACTCGTGATGCAGTCCCAAGGCGGTGGTTACCGCAAGGACATCCGCCCCAGGCATCGGCGAGTCGAAAGTTTGACCAGAGGGTGGCATAACTCGTTGCCATGTAAGACCCTAAAGGTCAAAAAGGTAAGATCTTCCCCCAGGAGAGTGAGATCCAGTTTCAGGTCGAACAAAGAAATTGGAGACGGTTTTCTCCCAACCTCGATGGTTAACGAGGAGCCGATGTTTGACTTCGTGGGAAAGACCGTTTGAAAAAAAGAACTCTCCTGGGGCCGTCCTCAAGCCCCTCTCCCCCCCTTACCACCCCCGGTGGGGGTGCGAGGTATAAATGAGGAACTCTGAGGAAAATCGAGGTAGTATACGTCAGGCCAGGTGACGAAGTCCTCGGATCCAAAACCGAGCTACCTAGACTGGATTGGTAGTATACGTCAGGCCAGGTGACGAAGTCCTCGGTTCCAAAACCGGGCTACCTTAGACTGGATAGGTAGTATACGTCAGGCCAGGTGACGAAGTCCTCGGATCCCCAACCGGGCTACCTAGACTGGATTGGTAGTATACGTCAGTCTCTAGGTGACGAAGTCCTCGGATCCCCAACCGAGCTACCGAGACTGGAGAGGTAGTTTACTTGTGTCGCCAGACCAAGAAGCACCCTGCAAGAGAGGCAGGGCTACCTACCTTAAGGGACTAAGAAAAAGCTCATCCTTGAGCTAAGTCCCTGGTTGTCAAACCAAACAATAAGTGAACTTTGGTAAGTTTGACTTACTCTCGCCAGAGAGATTCCTCATATCCTGGTGCACATTAAACACCAGAGGTATTCCTCGTCTTTGAGGAATTAAGAAGAAGAAGGAAAAGGCTCCCCCTCGAGCCCGTTATTCGGTGGCCACACTAAACTGTAAGTAACTTATTCTCGCCAGAGAAACCCCCCTCCGTCATCCTCGCCCGTGAAGAAGACCCTCCCCGAGTTCAGTCCTCGTCCATAAGGAAATTAGTAACGAAGAAAAAGCTCCTCCTCGAGCTCGTTACTCGGTGATCACACCGCACTCCAAGTAAGCTTGATTCAAGAACCAAGTTCAACTCACTCTCGCCAGAGAGACCACGACTACCTGGGTGTTGCATAGAGCACCGTATTGATTCTCGTCCTTGAAGAATCCCCCCCCCCCGGAAGAACGTGTGGACCCCCCAGCGGCTACCCTCGCCAAGACGACCGTGGAATTCCGCCCATCTACACGCGTCAAGTGTAAATATTTCTGAGGCCCTTTAAACTCCACGAGTCCGTAAGCCTAATTCTAATATTATTGTTTTGTCTAGAGAAAACGTGAACTTAATTTTGTGGGTCAACTAATTTAATTAATTCTTGTTTATAATAATATTTAGAGTATTGCTGTAGTTAAAGTAGAAAGGTTGTGTATTCAATGGTTAAAGATAAAATATAAGTTTATTTTGTGAATTAGTGGGCGTTTCTTTTATATCCTGACGTGTTTGGTAAAGGCTCTTTTCTTTAAGATATTCTTATAATATCAATAATTAGACACTCTTAGCACTCTTAGAATAGAACAAAAAGGAGGGACATTCTACGACACTAACTAAATAAAAGAGGTGTCAGAGGTCAGGTCAGTAGGGTTCTTAGCAGAAAGAATTCTACGACACTTGGTATCGTCGGCAAATTTGGAAATCTTGGCAACCATGTATCAAATCATAATCTAATATAAATAGGGTTGAATATAAGAAGGAAAACAAATTTTACTAAACACTGGACACAGAAAACGTATAACGAAAAAGATGATGACTCGCTAAAGAACTACAGAAACAAGAACCAGCAAAGACCCTAAGATCCGCTCAAGACCAGTCCGCTTACACATTCTAACGTTAGTGTATCATACTTTTTTTTTCTTTTCTTTTCATGCTGTTTTTTTACTATTTCAACTCTACGGTACTACGGTACACACTTATCTACATGTGTACCCTTGGCATGCAGGTTCAGCCATCCCTCAAATACACGAACACGCTTCTTCGAACCCGGGGGGGGGGGATAGGACAGTACTCTCTTCTCCCAGTGATGAAAATAATATACTTAGAGGACAGACAGAAAAAGAAAAGTGGAATTCACATTCACTCCATGCATGGAGGCGTCGCTGGCATCTTTCTATTAATCATTTCATTTTAATCTTCAACTCCTTATAATGTATGACGTTTTAATCTGTGCTCCTACTACGTTATATTTACGCTATTGAAGTACTCATCAAGTCGGTTTTTGAACATATTAACTGACGTGCTTTCTTCTACACGGTTGGGTAGGCCATTCCACGTTTGCGTGATTTTAAACGTGAAGTAATTTTGAGCTATAGTAGAGTATGAATCGATAGTTCACTAATTTTAAACCATTTTGGCGTGTGTTGGCCCTTTCGTCCATCTCGAACAATAGTCTGTAATCAATATTAGTAAATCCTTTTAAGATTTTGAATACCTCGATCAATTGTCCACGTAATCGTCTACTTTCAAGTGATAGTAGGTTTAATGAGCAGAGTCTATCTTCGTACGGTTTGTTTCGGATTTCAGGAACTAGTTTCGTAGCCCGACGTTGCACTCTTTCTAACTGCGCTATATCCTTATTTAGGGAGGGACACCGAAATTGGACCGCGTATTCGAGGAGATTACCTGGGGCGTTAAGCTTACGGCACACAATTCTAATACCCTGCCACCCCTTTTCAATCCTCGCAAGGGAGTGGGGGGTTGTAGAAGGGGCCATACCCCCTGCTACAACTCAAACATGGAGACACGCATACGCTCTCACGGATCGATCCAGTGCCCCAGGGTGAAGGTATCTCTCTCTCCCTCTCTCTCTCTCTTCTTTCTCTCTTTCTCTCTCTTCTCTCTCTCTCTCTTTCTCTCTCTTCTCTTTCTCTCTCTCGGGTCGTCCATTTCACCTTTTTTAAAAATCTGCCACAATCTTTTCCACGCTTGCTTAGACCAAACAATGAGTGAAAGAGGGCGTTAAATGTTCTTTAAAACACACAGCGAGGTTGAATGAAGCGATTTGGTTGAGTTCTTGAAACTGGCAAGATAAAACCAATGAGGATTTCAGGGTTAGTTTATGAATGGCTCGGTAAGCAGGGGGCGAATGGAGAGGACGTAAACCATGTGTCGTGAGGTAGTTCGAGAAAGGAGTTATAGGTGGTGTGCAAACAGACGAGGTAACGGCATGTGCAAGGTTTTAATGTGCGTTTGTACCAAAGATTCACGTTCTAAACATCATTTCAACGTCAGGTGAAAATCAGAGGTGTGACAGATAAGAAAAATCGAAAATATTTTCAGCTTTTACTGAAAATATTTTCGATCATTCCCAATATAGGAAAACAATGATAATAAATTGGAGAAAGTCGCTAGTGTGATAAAACAATGGTAACAAATAAGAGAAAGTAGCTCAATATGATAAAACAAGGGTAACAAATAGGAGAAAGTAGCCCAATATAATAAAACAAAGGTAACAAATAGGAGTAAAACAGCGAACATGTCAAAAGGAGTAGCAAGCCCCCTTGGTGAAGTAACTCAATGCGACAACCCTCGGTTAAGGGTTTAAGAAGAGGGTGGTTATTTTTTAAGGTGAGAGTTTATTAAAAGGTAGTTTTTAGTGTTCCGGTGTATAATTCCAAGTTGCGCCAAAATAAAAACATAATAACCCTTTAATTATTCCTTCTACTCATTTGCATTTTATATATTTTCTCTTTTTTCTCTCAAGCTTCTTTCCGTTCGGTTCGGAGAAGAGCCTCGATTGAACGAGATTCAACCGTATATAGGAGCTCATCTATCCAGAGATGCCCCATGCCTCGGCGAGGTGCTCCACAGAACATAGCGCATGATCGGCTTCTCGCCATAATGCTTCTTTGCATAACCTTCATTTATTTCTCCTTTGCTTCTTTCGTTGCATTAACTTTATTTTTTTCACCCTTTTGCTTATTATTCTAATTTTTCTCCGCACTTATTTGGCGTTATAGAAAGGTAATTCCATCTGTGACTGTATCTCTTCTGAGAAGCTAACCAGATTCGGCCTAGCAGAAACATAGTCTTCGAAATTTGACTCTGCTATCGCGTTCCCGCAGGGTGATTCCTTCATCCACGTTGCGATTGCCAACGAGACGTGATAACGTGGTTTGTTTAATCCCACCCCCCTTCCTCATATATCTCCCTCTCTCATTCCAATAGAATCTACCAATGTATCGCCCACTAGGTCACCATTCAGACAGTTTCCCTTATAATTTGGGTGAATTTAGTCATCTACATGAGCTTCTTTAACTTCTCAGCAACTTTACCTATCCTTTCCGACAATAAAATAATTCACAGACTTTGTTCAAGCTTCTTGCTTCTCTCACTGCCTCCTTCAACGCCCCACTCCCTTTCCACCATCAACCAAGCTGAATTTTCTGCCTTTCGCCCTATTGTCCTCTGAGTAGCCTCTCTCCGAAAAAGACCCGTTCTCCTTTAAACTCTTTCCCTCAAAGTTTTTATCGTGACTTTCTCTTGTTCTCCCAGACATCATGGTATATTTAACACCTCCACCATAAGGTGTGATAGCATCGTTTTTCAAACCTGAACTATAACGACTCGACACGCTACCACCTAATCCAATTACTTCCCCCAACCCAATTCCTCGAAAGGTTGGTGTCAAAGCGGATTCTAGATCACTTCTCCACCCACAGCACAGATGGTATATTCTAGTCTTTGTTTCGAGGCAGCGTACAACAGTAAATAAACTATCCTACATCTCACTGCTTTCCCCGAAGGGAAAAATGTTGGAAAGCCTTCCATTTGACTACTTGTCGATCTCTCGACATCATTTGACACTGTCCATCACACTGTTTTTCTTCACCACCTTGATGGATTTCTATGTCTCTGGCTCTTAACTAAGTCCGCTCGTATTTACCCTTCGTACTCAGTTTATTGAACCGGTAATGACATCGGCCGACAGAGGTGTGTTTTGCGTCTTCTTTCCCTTTGTATATTTATGTGTCGCCTTGGTCTATCATTTTATTTCTCCCCAGTCTCATTTATTGATATCTTAGAAATCGTCTAGCCACTTACATCATCACAGAATGGGTCTAGGACAAATTTCGGAAACTCAACCATGACCAAGCCGTTACTGGATGTGTCTCGCTGTAAAAGCCTCTCTCCCTTTGTTAACCTTGGGTTCTCTCCAGTACCATTTTCCGACCCTGTTATAAATTTAGCGCCACTTTTGATAGTTAATTCTCAAAACTCATGTTGCTTACGCCTCCAAAGCCTGTGATTTCTCAGTAATCTTAGCTTAATTTGTTTACCCTTTGACCACAACAGTTTTGAGAATTATCAGTCCCACTTTCAACACCCCATCGCCTTGATTACTGTAACTTCCTTTTCGCTCGAGTATAAGTTTCCACTCTTCGACCACTCCAACTTGTTCAGGCGGTCTGTGCTCTTCTTCAACGGGGACGTTCCTCTCGCACCCCTGCCCCACATCCTGATTTTTAATCTCCATGGTTACCTAGTCAATACAAAATCTTCCTTCTTACATACAAGATCGTAAATACCGCAGCACCTTCTTACTTCTCTTCCTCACTGACCCTATCACCCGCAAAGCGGGAGCCCCGTGTAGACTTATTACAGTCGGCACCTGGAGGAGCAAAACCCCAGGCTCTAGTGCCCCATAGTAATCTAAAACTAGATTGCAACTACCTGCGCTTTTTTATTGTAGATATCTCCATTTTATTCCTAATTCGAAACTCTCGAAACAAGTGTCTTCTAACATATATTCTTGGCTAGCGTCAACTTTCGAAGGAGGGTCACCGACCAGCTTTCGTCCACTCACCTGCTTTTCGAGGCGTAGGGTGGGGTGGGTGGCAGTCACCATTTCCTCTTGGCTCTGGTGGCATTTAACATGACTGAGGACCAATGGCATTAAATAACGACATACAACAATCTCATATTATTATTACTTATTGTAGAGGTATAATAAGAGATTAGTATATGTATATATATATATATATATATATATATATATATATATATATATATATATATATATATATATATATATATATATATATATATGTATCGAGTCTAAGGAAATAATAACTAAAGACATCTGGGTTTAGCTTTGCCCCTTCGATGTTCTCCGGTAACATAGGAGAACGGGCAAAAGGGTAAGTGATACGAGACTGGTTTCTGACCTCAGCTCAAAAAGGCAGGCCCTTCGAGGGTGCACTTATAAACAACCCATTCAAAAGTGCAAACTGCCGATATCGTATTACCCCCTCTCCGAGCAACTTTTTGTTTTCCATTTCTTGCCTCTTTGTCATTATTCTTCTTCGCACTAACATCAATGTTTGCCTCTTCTTATTCCTTTATCGCATTGCCTTTATTCTCTAATTTTTAATCCCTATCGTATTTAGCTCGATCAGGACACCCCCGCCCCCATGACCGCATTAGTGTTTAGGCCCCGCACGGGGGGGAGGGGGTTATCAGGTGTAGCAAGAATGCTACAGTTGACATTTGTATAATTGCATGCCTTCCAGGCCCCAACACCTGCGGATGGGCATAAGTTTACAGATCCCTTCTTACAAACCTTCTGGCGATGCCCTCGTTGGTGTCCGCTTTTAATGTGGAGGGGAAATCGCCCGTGTATAGCATCTGAGTATGCCTGTTCTACATGATCCAATGCCCTTATGGGCATTGTGGAGGTCGGGGCAGGCTTTGGAGAGTTGCCTACCCCTCCTGTCCCGAGAGCTCCAAGTAGTCTCTTTAAACCACTCGGGTTATCGATCTTACCTCGCATTTTCAATTCCCCCAACCTCACCACTTTACGAACATAATCTCTCAAATTTCTGGTCAATTTCTGCCCATGGCAGGTTTTTTTATTTAATATAAAACATTTAAGGGACATTTAAAACTCTAGTCCTTTAATAGGTCATATAAAATTATAATAAATCAGACTCCCCAAATTCCAATAAGTCCCTACTTGGTATTCAGTCTATCGAGCTGCAGTTAATACCTCCTTCGGGTGGAGCAATTTTCGCCGCATCCGCTTCCGAAAACGCAATTCGGAGATCTTTGAAAATAATAATTGTTTTTAAATGAAGAAAAAGAATAAGAAACTTGGATTCGAATAACCGACGAGGGCACCTTGGTGAAGAAAGAGAGAGGTTATTACAAGAAAGAAAAAGAGAATAAGCAAAAAAATATATATAATAAAAATGAAGTTAACCACGGAAGAAACAGTGAAAGAAAAAATAATTTTAGAGAATAGTGTAAGAGGCACAAAAGATAAAGGAAGTTAATCCAATGTAGGAATAGGGTAAGAAGCAAAGAAATAAAATGAAGTTAATGAAAGAAGGAAGATGATAAAAATGAAAGAAAAAAGAAGTTAATGCAAAGAAAGAATAGTGAATTAATAAAAAATGAAAGAAAAAAACGCAAAGAAGGAATAAGAAGTCTAAAGAGAGAATTTAATGTGACTTGGAGGCTGCTTTCTCTGAAACTGGTTCGCCCAAAGACGTGGCCAGTTTTATCGATCCTCCGCTTTTTCTAGCGGAAAATCCCGCCCTTTCAATTCGCTTTCTCCCAGTACTTGGGGGGAGACTATCCCCCAAGTAGGCTCTTTTGACTATTCACTCTCTTACCTTCCACACATAATTACCACACTATGGCCATATTTACCAAGTACAACACTTGGATGTGCCGAGCTGTTTCTTTTTTAAAATAATTATAATGGTTATTTTCTGGCAAAGTTCGAACACTAGCCGTTCGTCTCTCCTGGCCTGCGTAATCTAGGTGTAGGCATCGGTAAGGAAGGAAGACGGAGGCTAATAGCGTCCCGGTAGTTTGCAAACAATCTCCACCATACAAAAGGATCTTAATTCGTCACTAACTCTATAATTTAAGAAGGGAATTTTTTTGAGTATTTGAATAATAATTTTATCTTAGTTTGGTCATAACTTGTTTTTTTATCAAAGTCATTTCTAATAATTCATTTATAATATCAAAAGGTAAATATGTAGATTGACGGCACGAACGATGGAACGTAAACTATTTCGTCCGTGTTCCAATATGTTTTACGTTTTTGGAGTAAATTTAAGGGGACTGCTCGTGTGGGGGTAAACATAATGGGGGGGGGGAGGCCCTCCTACGATGATCCTGAGTTTCAATCAATTGGGGGCGTCTAAGGGCACAGCCCCCCAGTATATAATCCTAATTGTTTATAGAATAATGTTCTAAATAGGACTCAAACGCGCATGAATATTCAGGCACGGGTGAAGGAAATATAAATACACTAAAATCCACTTTTTCGGGCGCGCCGCCAATCTACATGTTTACCGAATTACAAATGGTGAAGTTGAGAAAATTTATTTTTATATATCTTCTTCTATAACTATATTTTAGCAACGTGATATCTTGAAAGGGATGAAATTTAATTTAGAGTTCCTTTTTAAAATTATTATAATTGGCGAAGTTCAGAAAATTTCTAAAAATTTAACCATGGCTGCTTTTGTTTAGATTTTAAATTTTAATCTTATAATGGATAATCATACGTCTCGATTTAAATAAAATCCGAGAATGCAGAATATTGTCACGTAAATGAAGGGTTGGGTCATTTCTTGGTCGAAGTATATATGAGATGTTGGAGAGACATTTTTTTTCTTCTTTTAATATATAATATTATGAGTGTATACCTATTCTGAATGCGATTTCAAACTTCACTTTCATTCCACGAGAGTAAGCGACGAGTTGACATGATGTCTCCTTGTTTACTTGTATCCAGTTCTCTCTCTCTCTCTCTCTCTCGAAGGTAGAGGGAGAGGTGACGCCCCCTTGTCGCGGGAAGAGAGCTTGTGTGTACCTTTGACTTTTCGAGCTATGTTGGCGGGGGTACCTCTCTTCTAGGTACCCTTGGTAGGGCTTTCCTTGTCGATTTGGTCGGAAACGAGGTTCCAGACTAAGTGTGTCTACCCTTTTTCTACTCTATCCTTCTCCTTTTTTCACTTTTATCCTATCTCTTCTACTTAGTATGCAAAGAAAATAAAAAAAATCCTACTCCTATCATGCCACTCTTACCCTTTTTTTCCCTCTATCTACATATAAGGACCTGGCAGCTACCTCATACGTCAGAATAGAGGCTTTAGAACCTCTATAAACAACGCTAATCGACGTTTACTGGTTGCGAGAGACTAGGACTAGAGGTGTCCTAGGCGTTGGAGCACGAAGAATAGAATGAGGGTAGTGCCCCGTTAACCCCTTCCCTGGCGCGTAATTATTGACCATTCCCAGTGACCGTTGACGGGTGCCTCTGGTAGCATCGGTCCGAGGTGACGGCCCTTTGTTCCCAGGTTGGTTGTCAGGCCAATAAAAAGCTTTGGGTTGAGTCTCTTGGTGTAGCGGGATATCCATTAAACGCTACTCCGAGATCCTGGCCGTTGTGAAGGGAACTAGTAGGAGTTTAGTACGGGGCATGCTCCGTTGTTCATCTGGTGAGAAATCGATGGCCCCTTCGGGGACTGTCAGTGCTGCTTGACTGGGAGCCACGGCACGCCAAGGTTTGACGACTCGGTCGGACGAACAACAGCACATGGAGTATGCCTTCTGAAAGATCCGAAACGTCTCCGATCGATAGACGGGAACGACTCACGCAGGGAGAACTCACCAACCCCTCCTTTTTTACATACTGATTGGTCGGAAATTTACAAGTATTAAGTGTTTAAAATGTCTGGCAAGAAAGGACCTGGTGCGCTAAAATATACGTGCTCCACATGCCAAAAGGACAAGTGGTGCGTGGATTTGCCGGAGGGGTGTTATTTGAAATGTCACCCGGGCAGTGTCTGCACCACTTGCATCCTGAAGGGTGAGGTCCAAGAAGCAGTGGCCTATTGTAGGGAGATACAAGATCTCTACAGGGCTTCGGAGGAGAGAGCTCGAGTACTCGAGAGGAAAATCGAGACCATGGAATCAGAGCACGCGCGCAAGCTTAGCCGTCTCGAGGACAGGGTCGCAGAATTGGCCGCAAGATTAGCAACCCAGTCAACTCCAACTGACGGAGCTTCTGTCACCGAGCCTCTCACTCAAAATGGCAACACTGCATCGGCAGTGCCCGGAGAGACGAGTGGCAAAGTGAAGAACAAGAAGAAAGAGAAGAAAAAGAAAAACAAATGTAATCGTTTACTTCCCCCGAATGATGATGGTTTCGGCGTAGCCGTTGCCGAAGGAGTGTCATGATGGCTTCACTCCTGTCAGAAGGGGAGCCCATAGACCGAGAGATGTTTTGATACCGATGCTAGTCTCAACATCTAATAGATTTGCTCCCCTGGATTCGGGCTGGGAGTCTCCAATCGTTATCGGAGACACTCAAGTGAGGGACCTGATGAATCGGCCAAACGGGGGGGTGCCCAAGGAAATGTGGCGTTTACGTAGCCTACCAGGTAAGAAGACGCGAGAAATCCTGAAAGAAGTTAAACAGATAAGACTAGGACAGCAAGATACGCCAGTAGTGGCCCAAGCCAGTGGAAACAACCTGTTCCTACGGGAAGCGCTCTGCAGGCTTTACTGAACGCATGATCGAAGATGTCAGAAGTTTAGCAGCCTTGTTGAAAGAAAAAACGTCGTTGGGATCATACCGAGACGCTCCGGGGGTACCTTGGCCAACCAAAAGGCTCTGAGCATCAATTGGAAGCTAGGTGAAATCCTATCAGGAATAAGCGAATGTTTCGTAAGCCCTTTCGACGAATTCTACGGTCGATCAGGGCTGTTTAGTGAGGATGGCCCGTGGAAGAGGTGTGCTGCGTGAGCCCATCCGCCGCGGTTTATATTAGGTAAAGAATTCCGGTGTAGGGGGAAGGATGACTGAGACCCGAGTGGGAGAATCCCACGAAATAGCGCCCTCGGCGGCCGAGGTCGAGCACCCAGCACCCAATCCTTCCGTCGATACAGAGGAAGAGGCGAAAGTGGGTGATGGCCAACCTCCGAATCCAGCTTCGGGGGGGAGGACGCACGACGAACCGTCGGGAAACGGAGAAGTGTAAGGGGCAGTAAAGCTAGCGGACGCCCCCTAAGAGTTCTTCTATTAAATGCCCGCTCGATAAGAAACAATTTCTGCCAGCTTAGATCATTGATGCCACCAGAGATGCTTGACATAGTGGCCGTCACGGAGTCGTGGATTCGTGCAGACACCAGAGACTTCATAGGTGAGTTTGGAGTACCCGCTTACGCGACCTTCCATAAGGATCGCGCTGACCGGGAAGGTGGTGGAGTTCTGGTGTATGTACGGGTCCATCTATCTCCCATCGAATGCACAACTGTTCCAGAGCGTGATGTGCTAGGAGTCGACATCAAGGTCGACAATACAATGTTCAGGTTCATAGTGGCTTATCAACCTCCTCATCGGACGGTAGAGGTTGATATAGACCTGTACCAAAAACTGTCCGGTCTCTTAGACGGCCCTCCCTCGCTGCTGGTAGGGAACTTCAATTGCCGAGTCGACTGGAGTGACTGAACGGGCGACGGAGAGGCATCTCGGATTGTAGACTTTGCTGACAGCAACTTTCTGACTCATTGGGTCGGTGAGCCTACCCGAGGGGGCAACGTTCTAGATCTAATATTTGCCACTGAAAATGACCTCGTCTCTGACCTGTCAGTGGATGAATGTCTAGGTGGTAGTTACCATAACATGGTAAGGTTTGAAGTACGTGTTCCCTGTACGCAAGGTATTAATGAACGAGCACGTAAATTGGATCTCAGACGTGCAGATTTCGATGGGCTTCGGGGGGCACTTGGCCAGATGCAACCAACTAAGGGAGACGGGAAGAATTCCAAATAGAACGACTTCAAGAATCGGTTTATGGAGCGTCAGGCCGATTTCGTTCCCACGAAGGCTGTCAGACTAGCGAGCATTCAGCCTAGGTGGTTTTCTCAAGAAATAAATAGTGCTATTAAAGTAGAAAGACAGCGCACAGAGCATGGAAGAGAAATAGTAGTGCGTTGCACCATGAAGCCTATGTGACCAATAGTAGAACGGTTAAGGCACTAGTGTGTACGGCTAAGCGTAACGACGAAATTCGTGTAGCCTCTCTCTCCAAAGAGAGCTCCAAGGAGTTCTTCGCGTACGTGAACAGCCAAAAACCAGTACGCCAATGCATCTGACCCCTGAGGGACGCGGACGGCGTTCTCCAGGATTCAGATGAGGAATTAGCTGGCATACTCAACGACTACTTCTCCTCGTGTTTTCACAAGGGAAAGGGACGGAGAGATACCCAAACCGCCGATAGTGATAGATCGTGAGTTAGAATCACTAGAAAAAATAACTACAACTTCCTAAGAGGTTGCTAGGAGGCTAGATCAGTTAAATGCGTATAAATCTCCAGGTCCTGACGGCTTCCTGCCAAGAGTGCTGCGGGAGGTTAAAAATCGGATGAGCACTCATCTTTCTGAGATCTTCAACTCATCGCTCGACAGTGGCAAAGTACATGCAGACTGGCGTATGGCCAATGTCACCCCGATCCACAAAAAGGGGGACTGTGGCACCGCAGAAACTACCGAAAAATAAGTCTCACTTCAATAGTGGGAAAAGTACTGGAAGGCATCATAGGGGATAGGATAATTAATTATTTAGAGTCTCACGACCTGTTGAGAGACACCCAGCATGGCTTCCGAAGAAAGCACTCGTGCCTCACGAACTTGATTGAATTCTTCCACGGAATAATGAGTGAGTTTGACAGAAGTCAAGCAGTGGACATACTTTATTTGGATTTCCAAAAGGCTTTCGATAAAGTCCCCCACCGCCGACTGATGGCGAAAGTACGTGCCCAGGGAATAAGAGGAAAGGTCGCAAAAGGGTTAGAAAGTTGGTTGTCGGACAGGCGACAGAGGGTTACCATCGAAGGCCACACCTCTCGGTGGCCGTCAGTAACGAGCGGAATCCCTCAGGGTTCCGTGCTAGGCCTTCTATTATTCATCATCTACATCAACGATATAGATGAAGGACTGGTGAGTCGTCTAGCGAAATTTGCCGACGACACAAAACTTGGAGCTAACGTAGCCAATCCCGTAAACATCGAGATGTTGAGGGGTGACCTACGGATGATCGGCGAGTGGGCTGACAAGTGGCAGATGCCTTTCAATTTAGACAAGTGTAAGGTGATGTAAATCGGGTATGCGAACCTCTGGTCAGGCTACAAGCTACAAGTTATGCGTCTTGAGTCTACTGATGTCGAGAAGAACTTAGGTGTGCTGATTAGCAGCGATCTCAAATTCTCGAAGCAGTGCTTACAGGTGGAGAAAAGGGTTCATCGCCTGTTGGGTTACATCAAGAGGCAATTCAGCTTTCGAACAAAAGAGGTTGTTTTGCCGTTGTAAAACTCGCTGGTGAGGCCTCACCTAGAGTACGCTGTTCAGTTCTGGTCTCCTCATTATCAAAAAGACATCGATCGTCTGGAAAAGGTGCAAGCCATGGCCACGAAACTGATCCCATCGATAAGGAACAAGTCATACCAAGAAAGACTGCAAGAGCTCGATCTCTATTCGTTAGAGACTCGAAGACTGCGCGGTCGTCTAATAGACTTTTAAAATCTTGAAAGGATTTGGAAATGTCGACTCCACCAAATTATTTACCCTCAACCGGAATATGACTCGAAATCACGGATGGAAGGTGGATCTGCCCAGATTCAATACCATTCCGGTGGGTAAGTCATTCACATATGACATTTGCGACACATGGAATAGATTACCAGCGGGAGTTGTTGAGAGTAGCAGTGTCGAACAGTTCAAGAATAGTCTTGACAAATTGTATTTGAAAACCTCATGATCTCATAGCAAGTAATTAGTACGTGCTAAGAATCGAAACCGCAAAAGTGCCTCCTCGGCATGGGCCGCAAGGCCTTTAAGGCACTTCTTTTCCTTGTAACTCCCTCTCCATCGCTAATTTTCTCAATCGAAAGCGTCAAGATCTTGGGCATCTTGTATGGACATCTTAGACATTGGATATACGAACATTTAAGCAGACTACTTTCTACAGGACTAGAGGCCACATTCAAAGTTTGGACTGTCTACTGTCTCAGGTGGCAAACTATTCCAGTAATCTACCACTCTATTGATGAAAAAATATATTCTAACATCCAACCTGCACCTCTGTTTTTTTTATTTTTTAGGTGGTGACCCCTAGTCCTATTACTACCTTCCAACTCAAATAACTTACTAAAATCCAACTTATCCATCCCAGAACAGATTTTAAAAAGCTCAATCATATCTCCCATGTCGTGCAAGAAAGCCTTTTACGACAGCAATATTGCAAAAGCAGTAACTATGTGAGCAACAAAAACTTCTTATCTTATCCAAGAAGGAATTGCTTACCATGAAAAAATGGAAATTGCTAGTGAGAAAGGAATCCCCATATGTAATATTAAAGGTTTTGATAGTGATATTTGTTCAACCATGATCGGAAATAAGAGCGGATTCAAGCATTATTTAAAAAAAGAGATATTTCATCACTATTATAATGGCTTACGTATGTCATTCTTTCGCATTATGTGCTTAGTCATGCAGTCAAGGTGTTGCCGACTTATCTTGAAACTTTCATAAAGGATGTCTTCTTATTTCTCACGCTGAGCAACAAGCGAATTAAAGATTTTACTGCTATGCAAGATGTTACATGCCAAAAATCACAAAATACCTAAGCTAGCTCAGACTCGCTGGTTATCTCACGGAAATGTAATAAAACTTGTGCTTGAGCAATGGGATGCATTACTGCTTTATTTTCAATCTGAATCTAAGGTTGACAAGATTGATGGGGCAAATGCTCTTTACGAAACTATGAAAAATAGGGGAACAAAACACTTGCTTCTCCTTTTGAACTATATTGAATATTGAATTTCAATCTGAACACTTCAGATTCCATGTGCTGCATTCAATGGTGTATTCTGAATACAAAAACATTATAAGTTGTTTCATTAAGGAATAAATCATTAATTCTGCAAGAATATCTGAAATTGACCCAAGTGACAAACAGTTGAACGATTGGTAATACTTCAGATTCGAGGCGCACGGTAGATGGCGCTGTTAGTCGGCTACAATTTGGGGCTACATCATATCTCTTATGACGTCAGACGGTAGCGTCAGATGTGACAATCACTGCGTTATATTTTTTTTGTTGTTTTGGGGATTTGTAACTTTTAGTCTATTATTTACCAAATTTCTGCGCTCTGCTCCTTTATAGTTTTTTTCTAAGTTAGGTAAGGTTTCTTAATGTCTTTTATTGTTTTTTGTTTTGTTTTCGTATTTTTTGTTTACTGCGAACGATAACTGCTTCTTACTGGCAACATCGTAGCTTATAAATAGGACCCGTTTTGCAAATGTTTTTCTTTCGTTATTGTGTTTTCGTGCTCTCCATGTGCTTCTTTGTTATTCGAATTCGGCTTTACTTTGTATGATCGCGAAAAACTTTTAGATTATCTAGAGGCGCATAAATTAATCAAGAAACCTATAGAAGGAAGAATTGTTTGTTATTAGGTTAGGTTTTTCTGCCAGTAAAAAGCTGTTGGGGAGAAAAAAACCCCAGTAAATTTAAGGGGACTGCTCGTGGGGGAGATATCACTGCAGGAGGACCTTCCTGCGATGATCCTGAGTTTCAATCAATTGGGGGGGGTCTGGGGGGGCAGCCCCCCAGTATATACTCATATACAAAAAAATATTACGCCGATATTGTTCACATCTGACGCTACCGTCTGATGTCATAAGAGATATGCTGTAGCTCAAAATTGTAGCAGACTAACAGCGCCATCTACCGTGCGCCCCAAATCTGAAGTGTTACCGAACGATTTATATTTGGGTGGACGTTGCACGAGGCTATTGTCTTTGACGCAAATTGTAGAAAGTGGTGAAACAATGTTTAGAACTGATTGTTTAAATTTCTTGGTTGCCAAATGCATGCAAATTAAAAAACGATTTCCACTGGAGGAAAAATAAATTGTTGCCAGTGTAGGAGTTTTAGATCACGCTGAAGCAAAAGATCTTACAAAATCTCCTAGTTCAATAATGAACGTAGCACTGCATTTTCCCCACCTTGTTCCTGAAGATCAACTAGATAGTTTGGATGATGAATGGAGGCTATTTCGACAGTTCAAAGATGTCACTGTTCTATAAATATATTCCTGATTTCTGGTATTCTCTGCCTAACACCAAAGACGGCTTAAACAATTCAAAGTTCGGAATTCTTTATGATTTAATGATCCACCTTGCTGTTTTACCACATTCCTCAGCATGTGTTGAAAGAATATTCTCACTTATTAATCATGCCAAGACAAAACAAACAAACTCACTAAAAACGGACACTGTTAAGGAAAGGCAGTTGACAAAATAAGCATTGTCGAGGGTTCAGCAAAACTGTTACACATGGACACCTAAACCAGAATTGGTGAGATATAGTGGAAGGCGCTTGTCACCAGCGTTATGAAAAACGTCTCAAACATCAGAAAAATCTTCTTGAAGTAAATTTCCGCTCTGCAGAAGTAAATTCGGAATATCTGAAATTTTTATCCTTATTTCAACACATGTAAGTATATTTATATTATTTTATGTAAAATAAAATTTCTATTTTTTTTGTAGGAATATGTGGGGTTTTTTCACGTGCTGCCTTGGTTTATTTAAAATCATGCAGTGGGAGCCCTGGCATGTGGTTCAGTGCTGGACCCCACCCTTCAAAAAAACATCGAACCGTTGGAAAGGGTAGAAATCAGGGCCACTAAACTTATCCAAATACGTGATCTACCAATTTTTTTCATTTCAATACGTGATTTACCAACTTTTTTAAACTACACTTTTATTGAGATACGAGTAATAATGATTTGTAAGTTCATTAGCAAAAAATGCAGCTCTTTTTCGGAACAGGCCCGGCATCGAGTTAGGCGTTCGAGGTTATCGCAAGGTTAAGGTTAGGCTATGGCTTTCAGGCTCGTGGTGTGAGTACAGCCTCTAGGTTAGGTTAGGTCAAGTCAGGTTTGGTTAAGTTAGGTCAGGTTAGATTTTATAGCAAGAAACTGACGTAATGTGGCGCAACTTCCCCACAATTTTCATTAAGTAACTACTTTACAAAGATCTTCCAAAGAAAACTTTTCGACGAAGAAGCCCTCGATGGTTTTTATCTTGTTAACAAATATCGATACTGCAATCATTGCTTTTATAAAACTCTTTTTAGTTATTTTTCGGTTTATGCCCGCCCTCGAATTTCGTGGGCACTTTGTTATAAATATCTCTTATTTTAAAAAATACGCAAATGCTATATAGTGTATATCATAGGATATACACTATATTGTATAAAACACTTTAAATATTTCTTTTTTAATTAAGATGCTATAATTGTGTACATATATATATATATATATATATATATATATATATATATATATATATATATATATATATATATATATATATATATATATATATATATATATATATATATATATATATATATTGATATAATATTAAAAAATTCGAGGGCGCGCATAAACCGAAAAATAACACTTTTTTTTATTATTGAGGCCGATAAGTCAGTTTTTATGTTTCAAATATACATTAAAAATACTAACAAAATTATATAGTTTGAAATAGGTATACTTTCCATTAAAATCTAGAATTGAGAACACGGTATTCTTAGTTGGCAAATGATCACTTTAATACAAAAATTGAAATTGTTACATGAAAATCACTTCTTTTTTTAATTACATCCTATTTCAAGATAATGGTATTCCTAGGTATTTGCGTATTTCGCAATATTTCCCCCAAACACCCACGGTGGAAACAAAAAACTTTCACTTACGTTTATGGCGGACTAGCCTAGATATTTATTACGACACTGCACCTTACTAAGACTGAGTAAACTTTTACAATTAAATATAAGTTGCATTCAAATATTCTAACAAAGATTCAATCCAACCTCCACTAGCACTACCATTTATAACAAAATATAGAAAATAATGAGTACTAATTTTGTTTTAAGCCATAATTATTGCCCAGGCTTTAAAAATAATACCTGGCATCTTGCTGCAGTGCAGTGTAGATGGCATTTGACTCGGTTATCATCAATGGATTATCAACTGCTAGAACGATATCGGTGTTCATTTTGTTATTTGAATAAATAAATTAGAAGTTATAAACCCCAAAACGAAATCAAAAATTAATTGTTCGTACAGTGATATTACAAATAGGAATCGTAACACCATGTTTTTTAGTAATATAGCAATAAGCTTTGGTTTGCAATCCATGACCTGGGGATAGTAGGAAGTTTTTTATTGGTGGGAAGCGTGGATTCGACGAACACCAAACACCAGGCTTACATAAAACATCGTCGAGATTGCAGTTATGGCATTCTAGGTAACGACGGGAATTTTCCAGTAGTAATAGAGGAAATGGGAATTAACTTCTTTTTTCCCTCGAAATTTAAAGCGCAATATCAACGAGACCGTATCACGCAAAAAGTAAGAATTGATATGCAAATAAAGTAATGAAAGCAGACGAAATTAATTATAATAATGGAAGATATATAGCCAAGCGTCCTCCTGCAGGCATTGGGGCCGAGAGGGTGCACAACTGTGGGCACTGTGCCGGCCGGGTGTACATTTCAGTTGCAGCAGGGACATTATACTCATGATGGGTGTAGGAAGAAAGGTGAAGATATTCACCGCGTCGCTGGGAGCGGTTATACGTGCGACTTAGTCGACTCGGCCATCGTTAGTCCTCCACCAAAAAATAAAAAAACTAAGGCCAATCAGAGCTTATAAGTCCCCCGCTCGTAATCTCGGCGCACTACACCAGCACCCAAAACTTGGCGAATCACCTTGGAACATAATGAAAAGAACATTTAACTTGTGAAACAGAAAATTGAAGGAATGTACACTGTTATTTTTCCTAAATGTTATTTTTCCATTGTTGGCACATACAAAACACAATAATTCAACCAACTTACTCTTTTAGTAAAATAAAAATAGAGATAAAGAATCTTTTAGCAAAAAAATAGTCTGTCGATAATAGGAAAATACCGCAAATTCCGTCGTTGAAAAATGAAATAAAAAAGGTGTCCGCGGTGAAAACGAGTAAATAGAATGGACGAATAGAAATCGTGATGACGTCTTTGCTACTAAATTGCGAAGGATGTGTTCGAACACAAGGGCGACCTAATTATATGACTATTAAAATTTACTGCGGAGAAACTTTTTGATCAGCCTGTATACACAGAATATCTTACATACGAAACAATGGGTTACTTATTTATACTGATCAGGTAACTTCAAGCAAAATAGCGTTTAAGTTATTTAAGTATGGGACAAATATCCCAAACCTCTTCAGAAGTAACTACCTAATTTAATTTTCTCATGACTTCGAAAAGAATGTAGACCGTTTAGTAACGTCGCATAAATATGGGATATCAATACGTCAAACTACAAAATAAGGCATGCCTGATGTACAGGGAGGTTCGAGTCTTTTAATATTGTTTTAATTTTCTATTTCAGATGACTGACACGAGCTCCTGCAGTTTGGAAGAGAGGCTGATGGCAAGGTATGGGCTTATGAAAGTGAATGCATTAAAACCAGTACATGTGTTTGATATTATTATATTGTTCCTCCATTATACTTATTATTTTTCGGTAAGGGGGTAAAAGACTTTCAGACCACCCTGTACTATTTCCAGGGCGGGGGGGGGGGATCTCCTTTAAGGTATCCTTCTTCCATCCTCTAAAATCCTCCAGCTCATGCAATTTCGGGTGATATAAACATACAGTCTTAGCATCTCAGTATGTTGTGTCTTAATTAGCGGATACTTAATCCTCTCATTCAGGGTTAGATTAAGACTAATTGATATACTAACCACAGCCGTACCTCCTCACTCCTTCCATTTCTTTGATTTGGTATATACGAGTAACCACAGTTAGTTAGCTAAATACCATTAATAATTTTCATTCAGGTCTAATTTTTCCTTTCTCATGAATATCCTCTGATTAAGATTGATACAGGTGTGCATATTCCAATTATATCAAAAATATTTTGTTGTTAACTTGAGAGCAGTAAGTGTAGGCTTCGTTGATACAATAAATTAGAATTAACGGATGTTGTTTAATAAGCGGCTTTATAATTATAAAAGTTGCAGAATTCAAGTTTTTATTTCGTGTTTAACCATATTTTTTCTAGGCGTATAAAGCCTTTGAAATAAATAAATTGAACTAGAACTCCAACAATCGCAGCTTAAGACAAGAATTAAAAATAATTCAAGTTATTAACCTATAATAACAATAAAATCATTTAAATTAAGCAGATTTTAATTAACTTTATTCATTACACTAAGGAACAGACATTTGGTTACAGAGCAGAAAATAGGTGATTCTAGATGATTTTTAGGCGCTGATTACAAATTTGTCTTTAGAATTTGTATATCACGTCTAGTTTTGGTGAAATTTGAATTTTCCTTTGCAAGCCATTTCACACTTTTTACCCAATATTGTACAAATATGCAATTTTTTATATATATAATTATATATATATATATATATATATATATATATATATATATATATATATATATATATATATATATATATTAATAAATAATATATATATATATATTTAATATATATTAACATTTTTAATTATATAAAATAGACTAAATTGCAGCTTAAATATTATTGAATTTTAATTACAGTTTTTTTTTCAGATTATACATACTTATCTGCGATAACTTTTCTGCTACTGATAACTGGTAAAGAAGATAACACGTTTATCAAATCTAAAATTGTTTATCCAAATTGCCCATCAGCGTTGAAACCGGCACCACATGATGAATCTACTCCAGTACCGAAGCCACCAACTACAATAAGTGAATATTTTAGTTCAGATCATGATTCTACAATGATTTCTGGAGAAATTGAAGAAGATCAAACATATGTTCGAATTGATCAAGATACAGAACCAAATTTATTTCGCCAACAAAGTTTAAACGACTTGGTACGAGATTTAGATCTAAGTAAAGAAAAGGCTGAGTTACTTGCCTCCAGATTAAAAGAAAGAAATCTTCTCCTTCCAGATGTCAGGGTATCTTTCTTTCGAGATCGTCACCAGAAGTTATGAAAATTTTATTCACAAGCAAATACTGTATGTTATTGCAACAATATTAATCAGCTGTGACTATGATCCTAATCAGTGGAGACTTTTCATTGACTCTAGTAAGGTAAGTCTTAAAGCTGTTCTGCTGAACAATGGGAATGAAAAAGCTGCACTTCCTGTAGCCTACGCTACAGGTATTCAAAAAACATATTCATCAATGCAACTATTGCTGAAACTTATTGAGTACAAAGAGCATAACTGGAGCATCTGATGTGATTTGAAAGTTGTATCACTTCTTCTTGGGTTACAGTTGTTATACACAAAGTACATGTTCTTTTTATGTCTATGGGATAGCAGAAATGATAAAAATCACTATAAAAAGCGAGATTGACCAGCCAGAGAAGAACACATTGTTGGAAAACATAAATGTTAAGCATGATGCTCTAGTACAGTGGTTCTCAACTCGTTTTAGGCCATGGATCACCAGCTCAATTAAAAGAATATTGTGGTCCATTCCATATTTGAGTAAGTATAAAGTAAGCATACACAACAAGCATTTTGGCTTCAAATATATTTCTTCAAAACAGAATTTCGAAAAATTATATAAAATAATTAGCAGATAACATTTTAATCTGAAATATACTTCTTTCAAAAATAATATCTTGAAATTACATGAATGTTTATGTATCATTTTGCCATGAAATGTATGTTAAAAAAAATTAAATAATGTAAGATTGTAAGAATATAAACAACGAATATTTTTTTATTTCCAATTCGATTAATTGATTTTTCCTTCCAACCAGACTTTGGGATTCTCTTCTCACTGACAAGCTTTTCAATGTTAGGAGTGGTGCTTGATAGCGCACAACGAATATCACTTTCCACTGCAAGCCAATTCCTCTGTCTCGACTTAATGTGCAACAAACATGAAAATCCACTCTCGCACATGTAGGTTGATGCAAATGGTAAAAGACATTTGCCTGCATGTGATGACAAATTTGGGTAACTACCAATCATAGTGGCCCAAATTTTTTCCATGGTAGACTGCTGGTACACATCTTGAGACGCCAAATCATTCTTCAGCTCAAAGAATTCCTCCTGCAGATCCTCTGGAATGCTATGAACATTTGCTGTGAATGGATTCCTGATGAAGGATAACTCATCCGTTGTCATCTTCACCTCCGGAAAGTATCGCTGAAATTCATCCTGCAGCTTTCGTAAATTCTCGAGAATTTGCATCTGAATGCCTTTCTTTTCTCCGAGCATGGTATCCAAACATGGAAACTGAACCAAAATTGTTACCTTCGACTCGTATGATCCAGAGTTCTAATTTCTCAAGAAAAGCCTTGATGATGCATTGGTGAGTAAACAGATTTGCACCTTTCCCTTGCAGTTGAAGATTCAGTTTGTTCAAGATTCCAAAAATATCAGTGAGGTATGCAGGTTCTAATTCTGACTGTGTTAGCATAATTCTTAAATCCTGTTTCCCTTGAGACTGGAGAAATAAAGTCAACTCTTCTCTCAGTTCAAATATGCTGTTGGACACGTTCCCTGCTGACAACCACCGTACAGAAGTGTAGAACAGCAACACCTCAAAGTCGGAACCCATGTCCTGACATAATTTTCTGAACAGCCTGGTGTTCACTGCTGACGATTTGATATTTGATATAATTAACCACCTTCACCAGTTCTTTGAAAACGATGTTCAGGTGACCAGGTAATGTTTTTGATGCCAATGCCTGTCTGTGAATGAAGCAGTGAACGCCAGTTGCCAATGGAGCACGCTGTTTCACCAATGCTTGGAAGCCTGATCTTGAGCCTAGCATCGCAGGTGCACCATCAGTGGTAACACCCACTAAATTTTCCCAATCCAGACCGTTTGCTTCAAACAAACTGTTGACAATTTTTAAGACATCCTGAGTCCGCGTGGTGGTGTCAAGAGTCTTACAAAAAATAATTTCTTCTTTGAAGTCTTCCTCAACCATATATCGCGCAAACACCATTAGCTGAGAGCAGAGCGAGACATCAGTTGATTCATCCAACTGTATTGCAAACATTGGAGATTTCTTTATTTCACCCACAACTTGTTCATTGATCTTTTGTGAGATGTCATTTATCCGTCTCGATACAGTGTCATTAGATACAGATATATCATTTAGCTTCCGTGCTGCGTCCTCGCCAACAACAAGCCACACCATTTCTTTTGCACAGGGTAGCACAAGCTACTCAACAATTGTATGAGGCTTCTTGGCCTGTGCGACTTTGTATGCAACAATGTAGGAAGCACGCAGTGCATTGGTGGTCTTTTCATGGAATTTACCTGATGCGTCAAGGCGCTGCCGCTTGAGAGATGATAATTTCTGTTCGAAATAATTTTTATTCTTTTGCAACGAATTGGGATGACACTTTTCGAGATGGAGCTTAAGCTTAGCTGGCTTCATTGACTCATTCCCCAAGACTTTGTAACAAATAACACACTGTGGTAACTCCATGTCATCTTTTTCTTGACAAGTGAAGCCAAATTCAATGTAGTCCTCTGAATACTTGCGCTTAACAATCCTTTCCGCCATTGTTATTTCTTTAGATCTGTGGGCAGAGCAACGAAATATATCAGTTATAAGTTGAGTTTGGCAAAAATAATGATAAAGCGTAAATCGTAATAATACTCGCAAATACAGCACCATGTGTCATAAACAGCATAAACTATAAAACACATGAAGAGTGCAGCTGCCAATCAAGGAATGAAAATATTATCGAATAAATATAATTTTTACTAAATATAGTGGAAGTCCCGTGGACCACCCAGAAAGTCATCATGGACCACCAGTTGAGAACCACTGCTCTAGTAGATAAAAAAAAAGTTCATCTTCCACCTCTTCACATTAAATTAGGGTTTATGAAAAAATTTGTAAATGGTATGGATAAAAGAAGTGAAGGCTTTCAATATTTGAAAAACAAATTCAAAGGATCATTAACTGATGCAAAAATAGAAGCTGGAGTTTTCAATGGACCACAAATTCGCAGAGTTGTTTCTGATGATTCCTTCACTTTGTGTCTCAATGAAAAGGAACGCAAAGCATGGACATCCTTTGTGGAAGTTACTAAAAACTTTCTCGAAAATTTTAAATCTCCAAATTACCGAAAAATAGTAAACAATATGGTGAAAGCCTATGGAAAGATAGGATGTAGAATGTGACTTAAAATGCATTTTCTGCATTCTCATCTCTATTTTTTTCCTGAAAATCTGGGAAAAGTTAATGATGAATATGGTGAACGTTTTCATCAACAGATTTTGGTTATGGAAAGAGGTAAGAGGTACCAAGGAAAATTTAATCCAAATATGATGGGAGAGTATTGCTGGTCTTTACAAAAACAAACTTTGATATCTTACAAAAGAAAAACGAGAAGGCTACAGCAAAGTTTCTTTAAACTTTAAGTGCATAACAAACTTAATTAATACAATAAAACCTTCATAACTTGGGAGGGAGGGCGGGGGAAGTAACTTCGCCAGTGATGTACACTGTATGTCCTATGCCAGAATAAAGAAGGAAGGTCCCCCACTTTTAAAATATTTTTGCTTAAAAATTACAAAATAATATTTTTTTATTATTAATTGGAAAAACTAGCGAAAGGGGGCCATTACACAAAATATAGACATGATATAGAATTTTGGTTTTCGAATTCGGATTCAGTGCCCTCGAATTAATTAGAAACACTTATTCACATGTCTGTAACAACAAAAAAGTTAAAACTAGTTGCCTAGTGTTATACAACTGGGCAAAAAGTTATTGTACTTGACACGGACACGTTCCAGTTGGCAACGTTGTTTAGCGAAGATGCCGAAACAAACTTGGATCGATTTTAAAATAAAAATTAGAATACAAACCAATACAATGTTTTTTTATGTCAAACAAATTTATAGTTAATTCAAGTTATTACTGATTTTACAAAAGAAACACCAATAGAAAATCTTACTCTACTTCTGCTAGTTCATTTCACTATGGGTGGTGGGAAGGTCATGTTATTTAGTAGTGGGCCTTCTTTATGTCCCTGTTGAATTGGTTCTGATTCCTTATACTCCTTATAGTTTCTCCCCAAGTATTATGAGTTAGGCTGGGCTTACCGAAGGTGTCCTCGTGATTGAGATAAGAAAAGGACTTCGAAAGGACGCGGCAAAAGAAAATAACTTTATTCTTAAATTGACCTACTAAAAGGGGCAAGCGGAAACGTCTCGAGTTTTTTTGCGGTCAGTGAGTAGGTTTCTGTTTTACGCGAAGTATCCAGTATAAAGGTAGCAGGATTTAGGTGGGTTAACGGGGTTTCGTAACGCTACTAAGGGACTGATTGATTCTCCGATTAGCTGATTCTGATTGACTAACTTGACTACTGAGTTTATGACTTTAATGATCGGATGAATAACTGCCGGATTTGAGTTTGAATGTCTGTGTCAGAGAAGGTTATCCTTGCCCCCCCACTAGAACCCAACGACTACACGTGGCGCCTGAGAAAGATGCATATACACAGCCAGACAGCCCCGAGGGAGCAGCGAGACTTTCGCGCGGCCGCATGATCCGTTTGGGCTCCCTTTCTTCCAAGTCACATCGCCTGATCGGCGCCAGACCTACGGCGTCGGGAACTTTCGCGCGAGGCTGTGATGCTCACCGAGAATCCCCCCCTCCTCTGGCGCGCCAAGTCTATTAAAATCCCCGCCCCCGTTTTGGGAGCCTCCGGCGACCCGCTTCCACCGAGGCAGTATAAATACTTCAGGAAAAGCTTTGAGAAATTAGTATCATACAGCTCCGTCTTGGTTAGAAGCCACGTACAGTCTCGTACGCCCTGCCCTGCCTCCCAACGGCTTCCAGCTACGAACGCGACGCGTCATCTCTCTACCCGGCCTCGCTCGTATCTAAGGCCAGAGTTCCCGCCTGACAGACGATATACACGGACAGGCATCTATCACGGGTATCGACTTCGTTCTCGTCTTGACTACTCCCTCGTTCATTTCTCAGCGAGGTTAAAGAAGAAGGAATTTTGCAAGTGGAACTCTGCAACGCCCCGCTTACTCGTCGTATCCAAAGCCTCCAGTAAATTAGGCTTCACGTGAGTATCCTCGTCATTTGCACTCTCCCCTCTTTTCCTGGAAGCAATCACCGTACATCCTCTCTTGGACTCTCGTCCCCGTCGAGTCATTTGTATCCCCCTCCCCCCGTTTGTTATCCCAGGTCATCTTATTTATTGTCATTTATTTGCTAATATTTTCTTTGTATATAGTAAAGTTATTTTTTATACAATCAATTTATCTACACCCAGAACCTCTAAGAATTGATTATTTAGGCCAACCGGACTCAATTTTGTTTATTTAACCCTCGCACTAGGATCTATATCCCAATTTCTGGCGTGCTCCCTTCTCGAGTCGCTGCAGAGTCAATCCTCGGCTAGCATCGACTCTACGACAGTCTGTCTCTCGGGAGTGTGCACGATTGTGTGCAATGACGCCAGGAGAGAGGGCGCGTTCCCCCCATAATATTTTAAAGAGAGTTCAAATAGGAACCGAGAGAGAGAGAGAGAGCGCAATTTTCTCTTGGGGCACCGGAGTCGGGGCCTGGAAGGCAAAGTGCTGGGGTTAGAGCCGAGAAGCCACACATTTTATAGATGTTATATGCAGCAAGGTTGGCGATACAAAAATAATAAAAAGGGGCTGGGGAAGAGGGGAGAGGATGCAGACAAGTGAAAAGTCACAACCTCGAACAGAACCAAGAGGGAAGGGTGACCCCCCCCCCCTCTTATCGGCCTCAATAATGAATGGATGAAAAATGGTTGGAGACTAGCCTGCGAAATTAGCCGCAAACCAAGAAAGATGTCAAGAGACTTGTAAAAAAAGGGGCGATAAAGCTCAGGTAGTCTCAATCTAGTTGAGACTCGGGCACTGGGGCCAGTAGGTCATGCTGATCATCCGTGCACCAGATGTAACAGTCTACACTCCACCCTTGTGGGGATTATGTATAATGGAAACCAACGAGGGCATCTCTGCCACGAAGTTTGTAAGGCGAGATGTCAAGAAAGTGGTGAAATTAGGTGAAATGAAAATGTGAAGAAGATCTATCGTCGCAGATACACTAGCCGGCGATAGGGCCGGAAGGGCAAATTGTGGTTGTTGGGGCCGGGATGGAAAATTGTGCGGCTGTCGGGGTCGAAAGGATGGAAGGTGCTGACAGACAAGGAAAATAGGGAGGGATGAAGAAGAGGAGTGGCTTAAGGATGACCTTGAATGCAACACGAACCCTCAGCCCACTCAAGGGCGAGTCGAGAGACGACTGAGAAGATCGTTGAACGAGTTTGTACATCTAATCAGAGGTCGCACATAAGCGCAAGTCTAATCAGAGGTACGGAGATATTTATACATAAGAATAAATGTATTCATAGGTATGGACATGTTCGTACTTAAGAATACTTGGTCGCGTTTTGGTCAGATTTAACGATCCGGGGGCCTCGCTGAAATACTAGTGACCCTGCATCTTCGAGCCTTCACTCCGTTCCAGTTTCTTCCTCCTCGATGCTCTTTTCGTCGGCATGGCTGCCCTGCCGTTGACAACACTCCTCGCCAGGAACTAATTCAGCCACCGCTTCCCAGGTCTGGGTCCCAATATTGCCTTTCGAAGTAAGGAGTGGCCTGGTCACACACACGCGCACAAGGACCTAGTTCTATTTTAAGTACCACGCGACCTGGTCCTCAGCAACAGCACCAGGATCCAGTCTCTATTCACCTACAGATTAAAACCTGGCTATTCATTCTATCAGACTGGATTTCAAACTTGCGACTGCACCTAAATCTCCCATATTTGCTCCTCAGACTCAGACAACCCCGCAACGCTTTGTACGACCCTGCTGAAGCTACGCCACTTGATTCGACCCTGCCCTCTATGAGCCCTCAAAATCACCAACGGATCCGACTGCTCACCTTCAATTTTGTTAGACATCGGTAGAACCTATTGCTCGCCTTCGGATTTCTCGACAGATCCCAACAAGAACTCTGACGTCATTGTTAATTTTGATAGTTGACTTTAGGCGAGGAAAATTAGGGGAAAGAGGCATGATTTTATTTACCTAGACGACTTTCGATCTGGTCTGGTACTAAGTCATCTTCGGGGCAGAATGATGAAGTTCAGTTCAATTGGGAAGTGGTGAAGTTGGTGTGTGTGTGAAAGATAAGTGGTGTACAAGGGATTTTTCTTGGGAGGGGGTAGCGGTGAAATGACCAGGAAGTAGAGTACTGCAAGATTTGCACAGTTGCCTGGAGATCAAGCTAATATTTTTCATGTTGATTTCTTTGTTGTCTTTCAATGTTTTGTTATATATATATATATATATATATATATATATATATATATATATATATATATATATATATATATATATATATATATATATATATATATATATATATATATATATATATAAATAAATTTTCAGTGTCGTGAAGTAACGAAGTACAATTACTTAAGTAGTGTACTCAAGTAACTGTTATACTTTTAACTTCCTAATAAGTACTCAATAATTTGAGTACTTTCACTTCTACTTGCGTATTTTTTTGTTACTTTTACTTCATTGCATTTAAAAACAAAGAAATATTCGTTACTTCTCAGTTATTTTTGGTCAATTACAAACGTAGAAGCAAAAGTCAGACGATGACCAATCACAAACGTGTACTCTGGTTTAAACCAATCATAAACGCTTGTTCATGTTTGGGCCAATTACACGCATCCTTTCATACCCTATAGACAATTCGTTTGTCTTTCCCGCTTTCCTTCCTGAGAGAGGGCGTCAGCATATTAAATTATTCCTCATTGTCCTAGACTCCTAGCGTGCTGCATCGCCATTGTGTTTTTCTTGACGTGTGTTATGGTTATTTGATCCTCTGTGTAGGATTTATTCGTATTTTTCTCGTTTCTTTTGTTTGTATGTCTATATTGTTATTTATTTGTTACTGTTGTTGTCATCTTTTTTTTGTGAGTATTATGTTCCTCATACCTATCTAGCTTAGTTTTTTATTATATTGATTCTTCTTAGTTGGTTCTTCTTGTTTTATTTTCCCTCACAGGTTTGTCTTCTTTGGGTTAAGTTTGTCTTTTACGGGTATATGTTCTCAGATTCGCTTTTTGGTTGTATTTTCTCTTTTTCGGTTATTTCCTCGTTTGTGATTCATCTTATTACGCACAGCAAGGGGCAACTATGTTTCCAAGCTTGCTGGCGCTGCTTGGGAATCTGCATGTACCTCATTGATTTTTTTCAATGAGTGCCCTTATATCGTTGGTGGTGTTATACGTCGTTTTTTGACTTCATAGTTTCCGCTCTTTCTTTTAATACTATGTTGAGTGGCGTGATTTTCACCGCTCTGTGCAGATCTTGTTTTTAATTTTTTGAGACTTTTTTCGTGCCGTTGCTGAGACACGGAAAAGAGTCGCTGAAAAGTAAATGAGGGTTGATTGTACTAGAGCCAAGTACTCGTATATTTTCCTCTTGATTTTTAAGCTTTAATTTCTAAATGTATAGAGTTTTCTCACTGCCGATTTCGCTCTTTGGATCCATTACGTGGCGTGCTTCCTGTACCCGGTAGAAGTGAACTTCCCGAACACATTGCACTCATTTGTGTTGGGATAGCGTGTATCCCAAACTTTCACATATGCTAGTTTTCTTCTTCCTAATGGGACAATTTTGAATTTTTCGCCATTATTTCGAATTTTTCATTTTGCTTGATATTCATTGATGTTCCTTATTTCTTCGGCAATGGTGCGAGCTTGCATTGGCGCATTGTGATATCCACAAACTATGAGTTGGCTTATATCATTGGAAAATTGAATGTTCAGGTTCAATGGGTTGCTTGGCTCGGGCTTGTCAGCTCTGTAAATCGAGTATAGGGTCGGACTGATAAACCCTCCTTGGGCAATCCTACCTGCAACTGAAAGGTGGGTCCGTCCGTGTTTCCTATAATGATATACGCTGACCTCTCCATAACGTAGTCAAAGAGAATCTTCTCGAGCCTTGGGTCATACCCCTTAACCATACTTTATCAAACGACTTTTATATGTCCCTGCATACAATGTCGATATAGCTCCGATTTTTCTTCGCTTATGATATTTTCTCTGTGATGAAATTTATCGCCATCTCGGGGCTTTTCTTCTTTTTGAAGCCATATCGATGTTTATTCATAAGCGAATTTTCCTCCTCCAAGTGTTCGACGAGTCTTCTATTTAAGATCTTCTTGAAGAGTTTTCCCCCAAATTCCAGAAGGGATAATGGGTGATAACTCTCTGTCGTGGTATAGGAAGAACCGAGTGATGAAAGGAGTTGGTACGTATGGGTTGTTTACGTACTACACACAAAAAAGACTCCTTGATTAACGTTATATCTCTCTAAGAGTGGTTTATATGTTTTAATGTTTTATTATTATTATCTTGGTTATTGACTTCTTTAAATTTTAAGGGTTCCTTGTGCCATACGTAGCGATTCGAGGATAGAATAAAAAAAAAATGTTAAAACAAACTAAAACTTTAATTAAAACACAAAAAACAAATAAACATGAACCACAGAAATATTACGAACTAAATACACAGTAAGGACTTCAATAATTTTTAAGTAAGGATTCTAACCTGACCTACTTAACATTATAGTGATGGTTGACCCACCACTCACTTCAATTTAAAAACAAATGCTAATGGCCTTTACCGGCCGTAAATACCTTTGTGGATACCCCTTGGAACGGGTTTGAGTCTGACCTTGAACTCAATGAGCTACTTTACCTCAGGAATGTTATTGTCTCAATGACACGTGCCGCCCGGCCAGATGGATGGTGCGGACGAATAACTTGAAAGCCACAAAGGACTTTAGCGAGTGTGGCAGATGGGGGAGCCACACGCCTTCGGCAGGTAGGGATATCACCACGGGATAGTGAAAGAATGTTCCTTTTTCCTCTTCGGATTACTCTGGGGAGTAATTCGCACTGTCTAGCGATGCGCTAAGATCTGAATACTTTGACTCAGAGGAGTGCTGGAGGGAGTGGACTCAGGGGGTCTTCTTCAAGAGCGAGGACTATCACTGTGCTTTAGGATGCACCAGGATAGGAGGGGTCTCTCTGACGAGAGTAAGTTGAACTTACTCTTAAACCAAATTAACTTAAAGTTCGGTGTGACCACCGGGAAACGGGCTCGAGGGGGAGCTTTTTCTTCGTTTCAGTATTCCTCAAGGGCGAGGACTATTTCGATGCTTTGTGCTACACTTGGATAGGATGAGGGGTGGTTCTCTGACGAGAATAAGTTGAACTTGAAGCTTAAATCAAGTTAACTTAAAGTTCGGTGTGACCACCTGGAACCAGGTCGAGGATGGGTGTGATAGAACGGTTTGAGGCCGCTTAATTTCAACCGTTATCACATGTTTTTAGAAACACGATGCTACCCACGTGCATCTTCGCTTTGAAGCCGGGCGCATTATAGCCGCCACCTGAGTCAATGTTTAATCAAGGAGGTTTATCTTCCCCCGTTTCGCCCCATGTGTCGACCTCGCCAGATTAGGTTAGGCTTATGGGCAGATAAGGTATTGTTCTCAGGCGCGGCTGTGCATTCCCTCAAATCCCCCACGCCAAGGGGATGTCTCGACTATTTATATGGAAACTTTACCACTAAGAGCAGATTCGAGATCCAGATTTTCTTCGCGAGACATCTCTACGGTCCAGTCTCACCTTATGCACCAAAGGGCCCTCTACCTCGAGATCTACCATCATTTGTCCAGAAGAGGACAATATCCCTTGAGTGCCAAGGTTCGAGCCTTCCTGATCCCAAGTCCACAAGGCTTCCCCTGTTGTTCAGAAAGAGAACAACGTTAGAACAGCCATTGTTCTTTGAGCCCGTTGACAATAAACGGTTATCACCCTTCCTCCCTGTTGTTCAGAAAGAGAACAACGTTAGAACAGCCATTGTTCTTTGAGCCCGTAGACAAGAAACGGTTCTCACCCTTCCCCCTGTTGTTCAGAAAGAGAACAACATTAGAACAGCCATTGTTCTTTGAGCCCGTAGACAAGAGACGGTTCTCCCCCCCTTTGTTGTTCAGAAAAGAACAACGTAGAACAGCCATTGTTCTTTAAGCCCGTTCGCCAAGAATCGGTTCTCATTCCCAAGACGCCACGTCAAAATCATTTAATTCCCCCCCCCTCCCCCTTCGGCTGGAACTCGCCAGCGGACCGAAGATTCCTTCACGTCGCCTTCCTCTGCACAACAAGTGTAATTACGTAAGCTAAACGTTACCTTTGAGTATTTAACCCTTTTGCCAACCCTATCCGGTGCTTTAAATGGTTTAGCGAACCATCCCAACCCTTTAATTTTTATTGGTTTTCCCTTTTTAAATCTCTTCCAAATCTTAATCCTCGGATTAGCTAGATTACCCACGACCCTTTCCATTCTCTGTTTATGTCAATATTTTCCGTTTTGTGTGTTGTTGATAGTTTCTATTAATAAAACTCTATTTTATTAATGATAGCCATATTATTATCCTTGAGCTCAGTTCCACTTCTTAAGCATATTGAAGATAAATAACCTCGGTCGACCAGACACCACGCACTCTAAATATAATTTAATAAGTTTCCTCAACAAATAGTCATATATGGTATATCGTCGAGAGTCCATTCTACGATATATATATATATATATATATATATATATATATATATATATATATATATATATATATATATATATATATATATATATATATAAATACTATTTAAATTTGGGGTCAGGTGTGGGGTTTAACGCTATATCTTTGCAAACACTGGACTCAGTCGAGGAGAGCATAGTGTTATTCGTTATAATAATAGAGTATAGTAGTTCCCTTTTGTTTTAACGATTGCTATCCCCTTTTTTGAAACTTAAGAAGCTGGAGTAGCTCAAGGAACTGTTATAATAATTTGTTTGTGTTTTTTTTGTGTGATTTTAGTCAGTAGTTATTTAGATCGAGAAACCAATTACGAATAGGTCAGTGCCCATATTTAGGTAGGCTAACTCTCTAGAAGGCATAATTCTTATTGCAAGGAATTTTAGTTGGTTGACTATTGCGCCCCCAAGTGCAAAGATGACTCAGTTCGAAATCTTTAAAGTGCAAGGAGAATCCTTGGGACTTTCCGGAAAAGAACTAATTGAGTACGTTCAAGAGGAGCAAAGAAGAGAAAGAGAAAGAGAAGAAAAAGAAAGAGAAAGAGAAAGAGAAAGAGAAATCCAACGAGAAGAAAGAGAGGAACGGAAAAGACAAGCTGAGCTTCACCATCAGATTGAAATAGCTCGTGTTGAAGCAGAAATACAGTCAGCCAGTTCACGTTCAGAAGCCCCCCTCAATCTCCCACTAAAACTCCCCAATTTCAGGGATGGAGAGGATTTCGGAGCATTTTTAGCCCACTTTGAAAAGATCCTCGAAATCAATAACATGGATCTGGAGGCTAAAGGTGTAGTCAGATTACTTCCCTTGTTAAATTGTAAATTGCGCGAAATTTTTATATCTTTACCATCTGAATGTACAATTAACTACAGCACCTTAAAAGCTGAGTTATTGGCCGCTCATAATATGACTCCCGATTTCTACCGCCAAGAATTTCGAGGAGGTCGTATTAAACCCGGACAGACGTTCCGTCAATTTGGATACATTCTTCAGAGGAATTTTAAATTTTGGTTAGAATCCTCAAAGATTGATCCTAACTACGAGTCCTTAACAGACTTCATGTTGCGGAATCAATTTTTGGCACCTCTCCCGACGGAGATCCGCGCGTTCGTCAAGGATCGTCGGTGCCAGTCCTTTAAAGAATGTTCTGAAGAAGCGGATGTCTATGCCGCAAGCCATAATTTATACCCAAAAGAGAATCGAACTTCTCACCAACCCCCCAACCAGGAAAGAAGGAAGGATTCGCGCCCCTTCCCAGGAAAGCTGACGAAGTTTCCGGGCCCCATAAAACCCCAAAACTTCTTTCCCCAAAACCAACAACGGGACTCCAAACCTCCCGTTAAGATTTCTCCTCCATCTCTCTTCCCGAAGCGACCAATCATATGCTTCACCTGTGATGTAGAAAATCACATGAGCTGGAATTGCCCCAAAAATTCTAGGCTTAAAAGCGGACCAGCCCACCAAGTTTACCAGATTAATGCCACCCCGGCTTCCCCGGTGGTGCAGACCCAAGCATCAATTTCTCCCCCTCCGTCAGGCCACCTGGTAAATTTTATTTTTGACAAAAGTTCACCGGGAACTTTGAAATTTGAGGAGGGCAGCGTGAACGGCTGACGAGTATCGACTCTCGTCAGGGACACAGGATGCACGTGTTTCATCGTGTCCGACGAGCTCCTCCCTCCAGTGGACCCTAACCACGAAAAATTTGCGGTGGTATATGACTACCTTGGGCGGGCGAACCGATTCCCCGTCGTTAGATGTTACCTGCAGTGTCAATATTATGATGGCTGGGCTGAAGTCATTTCAGCACCCATAAAATTTTGTTCTGTACTTATAGGACAGAGCCCTCAAGTAAGCTCCGACCCTGTGTCTCAGGCCGCCCTTACTCGAGGTCGAGCTAAGAAGGAAGCCCAGGAGTCCGTCCCCCTCAGAACCCCGATACCGTCCGAATTCTCGGAGATCCTTAACCAGCACTTTAGGACGGCACGAAAGGAGTGCGAAGCACTAACACCCTTATGGGATAAGGCCCAAAACCAGGACACGGAGACTGTCCGTGGACCCAAAGTCATCAGGTACCTGGAGCAAGGTGGCTTACTTTATCGATCCGCCGAGGACAGTGATAACGCTGTTACTACTGTTCTATGCCTTCCACGATCCCATGTCCCTATACTGCTCAAAGTGGCTCATGACAGCATTTTTTCCGGTCATTTTAGTCACACTAAAACGGGCCAGTGCATTTTTAACTATTTTTATTGGCCGGGTGCTGCAGCTGACATCTTAATGCATTGTCGATCGTGCGATGTGTGTCAGAAGACGTCCGCTAAGGGGTGGGTCAAACCTGCTCCCTTACAAAGGGGACCAGTCATTATAAACCCTTCTCCAGAGTGGCCATCGACCTGGTTGGCCCTATCCATTCCCTTCGAGCGAAGGGCACAGCTACATTTTCACCTTAGTAGACTTTGCTACCCGTTTTCCCGAGGCTGTCCCCCTTCGCCGAATCGACAGTATTTCTTGCGCCGAGGCCCTCATTTCCATCTTTTCAAGGGTAGGCGTCCCCAAGGAAATACTCTCCGATAGAGGCCGACAATTCACCTCTGAGTTGATGGAGTACGTAGGGAAGCTGCTCATGATAAAGCCCCTTTTTACCACCCCCTTCCGGCCACAGACAAACGGGATGTGCGAGAAATTAAATGGAAATTTAAAATCCATTATTAAGAAGATCTGTGCCGAGCAGCCCCGCGAATGGCACCGATATATCCCGGTCGCCCTATTCGCCTATCGGGAAATTCCCCACCGTACATTAGGCTTCGCCCCGTTCGAGCTCCTTTATGGACGTAATGTACGCGGGCCACTCAGTATTTTAAAGGAGTTGTTAATCAAGCTCCAACTGGATCAAGAACTCCAGTCATCTTACGCCTATGTCTTGGACCTACACCAGAGGCCCGAGAAATGCGCAAACATCGCCTATGAAAATGCTGATGTCAATTTGGAGAAATACAAAACCTATTTTGATGTCAGGTCCGAAGATCGTAAATTTAAGCCCGGTGATGAAGTACTCCTGCTCCATCACACAGCCAGTAATAAATTACTGAGCCAATGGAAAGGTCCGTACTCGGTCCGCGAGGTACGAGGACCGGTAGATTACCTCATTGGTACCCCAGCAGGCGATAAGCTCTATCACGTTAACTTATTGAAAAAGTACCACCGACGCGACCATGGAGATACGTTCGTAGCACTGGACGAAACATCGGCGCTTGAAGAGGATTACCCTGTGGAGTCCCTTAATGTAATACAGACACTGTGCATCCAACCTGATGCCGATTACCCTTTTCCTTCCCTACCAGGCGAGCCTTTTGAACCCTCTGACCTGGATATCGACGCGCAGCTGACACCACATCAAAAGAGTCAGCTACAAGAACTATTATGTCAGTTCGACGACGTTATTTCAGAGAAGCCTGGATGCGCTACTAGTTTCGAGCATGATATCAAATTAACAACCTTAGAACCCGTCCGTTCAAAACCCTATCCCATGCCGATTCATTTACGCCAAGCCTTTAACGCCGAAGTTGATAATTTAATTAGTTTAGACATAATAGAACCTTCCACCTCTAGTTATTGTTCCCCAATCGTCATGGTCAAGAAACCTGATGGCTCTTATCGGATGTGCATCGACTTCCGGAAGTTAAATTCGGTAACTGTGTTCGACGCCGAGCCCATCCCGTTGGTAGCCCAAAACCTCCACCTTTTTGAAAACGCCAAGTTCATCTCAGAACTCGATTTGTGCAAGGCGTATTATCAAATCCCCCTCTGGCCCGAGGTGAAAGCATATACCGCCTTTGCAACGGAGAAAGGCCTTATGCAATTCAAGCGCCTTTCTTTTGGCCTCGTCACTGCTTGTAGCAACTATAACCGTCTCATGAGAAGGTTGTTAGATGGACTTCCGAATGTATCCTTTTACTTCGATAATGTCTACGTCGCTACTCGCGAATGGAGTCACCATTTAACCACCCTATTAGCTCTCTTCGAGCGACTGCGCGAAAATGGCCTCACCATTGGCCCCAGCAAATGCCATTTTGCCCACGAAACCATAAAATACTTGGGTTTCAAAATAGGACAAAGCCAGTTAGGTCCCCAAGGGGACAAGATTAAGGCAATCGCCGACATGCCCCTCCCGATTACTAAGAAGCAATTAAGATCGTTCCTAGGATCAGCTTCTTACTATCGGCGATTTGACCCGAATTTCGCTCCAATTTCGGCGCCCCTCAGCTCCCTTTTAAAAAAGAATTCCCCCGATCGTCTACGTTGGAATGATGTCGCTGTTTCCCATTTTAATCAGCTCAAGAGTAAGCTCATTTCTGCCCCCATTTTAAAGTTGCCCGACCCGGAAAAATCCTTTGGGATTAAGACCGACGCGAGCAAAGAGGGCATTGGAGGTGTACTCCTTCAATATGAGGATGACGGAACGAGTCATCCAGTTGCATATGCTAGTCGCCAATTATTACCACGCGAAAAGAGATATGCCACTATAGAGAAGGAAGCTCTATCAATTATCTGGGTTATAGACAAATTCAAAATGTACTTGATAGGAAAAGAATTTCAGATAGGAACCAACCACCGCCCGTTAGCCTATATTCGGAATGTACGACACTCCAATGGCCGAATTATGCGCTGGAGTTTACTCTTGCAAGAGTATCAATTTAAAATAAATTATATAAAAGGTTCCGATAACCACGTTGCTGACGCACTCAGTAGGAATGCGTTACCAAATTGCGTAGATTAATTGTATTCGTAGGATTAGGATCTCCATGTATGTATATACCATCTTGTACGACTTAAATTAGATTCTCTTGTAATATAACTAGTTAATGTATATGTCTGAATTTTGTAACGCTCAATGTCTATTTTTTTTGTATGTATATATATTTGTACCCATTAAATTACGTATAAATTATTTTTTCCCATATGTACTAATTTTATATCATTTCATTGCTCCATGCCCCTTTTATTGATTAAGTTTGCATTAAAGGTTAGTTTACCCTATAATCAAAAAATCAAAATAATCATATGTATGGAGGTAATACTAGTTAGGTGCATGAAGGTACGGTCGGTACAAGAAAACGAGTTCCCCACAACGGAGCTCTATCGTTGTCCCTTCTCTCTTTTTTTCGAAGTGACAACTTCCCCCGGAATGGAGGGGTCTGATAGAACGGTTTGAGGCCGCTTAATTTCAACCGTTATCACATGTTTTTAGAAACACGATGCTACCCATGTGCATCTTCGCTTTGAAGCCGGGCGCATTATAGCCACCACCTGAGTCAATGTTTAACCAAGGAGGTTTATCTTCCCCCGTTTCGCCCCATGCGTCGACCTCGCCAGATTGAGTTGGGCTTATGGGCAGATAAGGTATTGTTCTCAGGCGTGGCTGTGCATTCCCTTGAAGCCCCCACCATATTGTCCCCTACGCCAAGTGGATGTCTCGACTATTTATACGGAAACTTTACCACTAAGAGCAGATTCGAGATCCAAATTTTCTTCGCGAGACATCTCTACGGTCCAGTCTCACCTTGTGCACCAAAGGGCCCTCTACCTCGAGATCCACCATCATTTGTCCAGAAGAGGACAATATCCCTTGAGTGCCAAGGTTCGAGCCTTTCTGACGCCAAGTCCACAAGGCTTCCCCTGTTGTTCAGAAAGAGAACAACGTTAGAACAGCCATTGTTTTTGAGCCCGTTGACAAGAAACGGTTCTCACCCTTCCCCCCTGTTGTTCAGAAAGAGAACAACATTAGAACAGCCATTGTTCTTTGAATCCGTAGACAAGAGACGCCCCCCCTGTTGTTCAGAAGAGAACAACGTAGAACAGCTATTGTTCTTTAAGCCCGTTCGCCAAGAATCGGTTCTCATTCCCAAGACGCCACGTCAGGATCATTTAATTCCCCCCTCCCCCCTTTCGGCTGGAACTCGCTATCGGACCGAAGATTCCTTCACGTTGCCTTCCTCTGCACAACAAGTGTAATTACGTAAGCTGAACGTTACCTTTGATTATTTAACCCTTTTGTCAACCCTATCCTGTGCTTTAAATGGTTTAGCGAACCATCCCATACCTTTAATTTTTATTTGTTTTACCTTTTTAAATCTCTTCCAAATCTTAATCCTCGGATTAGCTAGATTCCCCACGACCCCTTCCATTCTCTGTTTATGTCAATATTTTCCGTTTTGTGTGTTGTTGATAGTTTCTATTAATAAAACTCTATTTTATTAATGATAGCCATATTATTATCCTTGAGCTCAGTTCCACTCCTTAAGCATATTGAAAATAAATAACCTCGGTCGACCAGACACCACGCACTCTAAATATAATTGAATAAGTTCCCTCAACGAATAGTCATATATGGTATATCGTCGAGAGTCCATTCTACGACAATGAGCTTCTTCTTCTTCTTAGTTCCAGTCTTCCTCAAGAGCGAGGACTATCTCGGTGCTTTGGGATACACCAAGATAGGTGAGGGGGTTTCTCTGACGAGAATAAGTTGAACTTGGACAAGTTAACTTAAAGTTCGGTTTGATAACCAGGAACTAGCTCGATGATGAGCTGCTTCTCAGTCCCTTCTCTTGGTAGCTTGGTCCCCCTGCCGGGAACTTCGTAGCCTGTTGACTCACGTATTCTACCACGTTTTCCCAAGTTTTTGGTATAGGGGTAGGAGGGGGGGGGGATTTGTGGACGGGCCACATGAGGGTTCCTACTCCAACGGTTTTTCTCGGGGGACCGGTCGTACTTCTGGTTCTGTGGGACCTTCAGGTTTGAGGAAGATGCGTCTCCAATTTCGCACTTTAGGTGAAATTGAATACTCACTCTTAGGGGAGATCTTGCAGGTTTAACCGTTCTGCTTTTCATCGGGACGAGGGGTGAGGTCGCTGTGGTCGAGTTTGAACCATGGCGTCTACACGGCCCGGATGTTTATAGTCACCGTCCCGTGTCTTAACTGAGAGAGAGAGAGAGAGAGGAAGGAGAGAGTTTATTCCCCTACACTCTCCTTTCTCGTCGGGGCTCTCCCAAACTTGCTATTAAAAAAACATCTTAGCCGTTTTGTATGAATCAGGAAAGTAGCCTACATTTCAGCAGGCATTGAAGATGTTGAGCATGCCCAGAGGTGGGTAGTATTTAAATAATTTATGTATTTATAATTGTATTTGTAAATACATTCGAAATCATGTCTTTAAATACACTGTAGTTAAATACTTTTTGCAAATACTTTACTGATAATAGGTTTATATAGCTGTTACAAACGTGGAATGCATGTTTTAGTTTGTCGCAACTTTATAACACAAACGGTGTACTGCGTGAGCCGGTGAGGGATGATTGCTTGCATCAGTTCAAATTCAGCTAACAGATAGTCATAGTTGTGTTCGGTTGTATAGTGAGAGCGCTCAAATCTTATAGAAGCATAGAAAGTGACAGGAGCTCTACTGAAGAATAAACTAGACAACACCTCTTACCTATGTCTTACTGCAGATATTTGGTCAACTCGTCACCGTAGTTTTTTGGGTGTTACAGTTCATTGGGTATGTTAAGATTATGTTCTTTATGAAATATGAAATTGAAAATATCTTTACAGTTAAGAAGTTATCAGCTCTTCGCTGCAAGCAGACCTATTTGTTGGTGGAATTTATCTCGATTATATTAATATGTAAAATTTATGGAAACATTTATGAGACAAACATTAGACTGTTATTTCATTTATTTTTCAGCTTGTGGAAGCTGCTCTTGTCCGTCACAGTGGAGTATTGGCATGCTGTCGCTTCAAAGGAGAACATAACTACATCAAGATTGCTGAACATATGGAGAATATCATCAATGAATACGATATCCTCCTGCAGAAAATCACGAGCACCGTCACTGATAACGACTCTAATTTTGTTAAAGCGTTTAAGGAATTTGCAGTCACTGCTGCAAATGTGTCTAGAGATTCGGAAGATGGAATCCTGGTAGGTGAAGAAGATCAGAGTGAGTACGAGCTGGAGGATAGTTTCTTAATGAGAAGTGCCTTAGATCAGAAAGAAGACCTTTTGTCTGACCCATGCAGCTTCAGCCTACCTAAGCATGTGCACTGTGCTTCACACACACTCAGTCTCGTCGCCACAACTGATGCAAATATCAATCATGCTGCAATGGGAAAATGTTCAGCATTATGGAACAAAAGCGGTCGTCCAAAATCAGCAGAAATGATCAAAACTGTTATCAACTGCTTATTAAAGGTGCCTTGCATTACAAGGTGGAACTCTCTCTTTGATGCATTATCATTACTTTTAAAACACAAAGACAAATTACAACTCATGACGTCCCTTGAACTTCCAGTGTTCAGAAGTCACGAAATTGAATTTCTTGGGGAGTATGTCTCAGTTTTGGCTCCTATTGCAGAGGCAATTGATCGCCTACAGGGAAAACAAAACTGTTTTTTTATGGAGAATTGCTCACTGTGGAGAAAAAGCTGAAGAGCAGCCTTCAGTCACGTTCTCTGAAATTTTGACAACCTCTTCTAAGTTCAGTCACTAAGGGCTTTGGAAAGTGCTACCAATCTTATTTGACCTTGGCAAATGAAGACAGCGTTACAGATGGCATTATTGCATCAAAAAGCCATTTATTCTCCAAACTATGCTGGTTACATATCAGTATTTCATGGGACAGTTAAAGCCACCAAGACTCTGTTAAAAATATTATGACTCAAGTGATTGAGAATTTAGCAGAGGGACCCAAAGCTAAATCATCCAGGGGTGTGTTGAACAGTGACGATTATTTTGGATTTACAAAACCCACTCAAACACGATCAACCGCAGATTTAGAATTGTTCAGTTACCTTCAGGATTCAAATAGAACACTTCAAAGTTTAAATAGTTCTATATCCAAACCTAAAAAGTTATTTATTAAATACAACACCACCCTTCCGTCGTCAGCTCCTGTGGAACGGCTCTTCTCTTTAGGAGGATTGACCTTATCTCCAAAACGGAGTTCTTTATTTGACGAAACATTTCAGCAACTGATATTACTTAAATGCAATGCTGATATAAATAGCTAACTGAAATTTCATTCTATTGAACTTTTTATATTTTTTGTAGTACCTAAGTCCAATTGTCATCAAAATCCTACATTAGTAATTATAATATGTATAAAATTTCATTTTAATGGATATTTTTTGGTTGGGATACCAATGGTCCTTATCGATTGTCATTATATATTTAAAATGGATTTAAAATGTATCTAAATACATTTAATGTATTTAGTATTTAAATACTAAATACATTTTTCTCATGTATTTAATATTTAGTATTGAAATACTTTAAATGTATTTAGTGCCCACCTCTGAGGATACCTTCAAGAACGAACGCAGCTCGGTGCTTTGACGAAGTATTTTTGTCAGCCCTGACCCGCCACCTGGTGCTTTTTGTTTAAAGGAATGAAGGGCGCTCCCTTACCGCCACCTGGTGCTATTTGTTTAATGGAATGAAGCGAACTCCCTGACCCGCCACCTGGTGCTTTTTGTTTAAAGGAATGAAGGGCGCTCCCTGACCCGCCACCTGGTGCTTTTTGTTTAATGGAATGAAGCGCGATCCCTGACCCACCCCTGGTGCTATTTGTTTAATGGAATGAAGCGAACTCCCTGACCCGCCACCTGGTGCTTTTTGTTTAGAAGAATGAAGCGCGCTCCTTGACCGCCACCTAGTGCTTTTTGCTTAAAGGAATGAAGTGCGATCCCTGGCCCACCACCTGGTGCATTTTGTTTAAAGGAATGAAGCGCGCTCCCTGACCCGCCACCTGGTGCTTTTTGTATAAAGGAATGAAGCGCTCTTCCTGAAGGCCACCGGGTGCTTTTTGTTTGAAGGAATGAAGCGCGCTCCCTTACCACAACCTGGTGCTTTTTGTTTAATGGAATCAAGCGCACCCCTTGTCCCGCCCCCTGGTGCTTTTTGTTTAAAGGAATGAAGCGCGCTCCCTGACCACCACCTGGTGCTTTTTGTTTAATGGAATGAAGCACGCTCCCCCGCCCGCCCCATGGTGCTTTTTGTTTAAAGGAATGAAGCGCGCTCCCTGACCCGCCCCCTGGTGCTTTTTGTTTAATAGAATGAAGCGCGCTCCCTGACCCGCCACCTGGTGCTTTTTGTATAATGGAATAATGCACGTTCCCTGACCCGCCACCTTGTGCATAATGTTTAAAGGAATGAAGCGCGCTCCATGACCGCCACCTGGTGCTTTTTGTTTAATGGAATGAAGCGTGCTCCCTGACCTGCCAGCTGGTGCTTTTTAATTAAAGAAATGAAGCGCGCTCCCTGACCCGCCCCCTGGTGCTTTTTGTATAATAGAATAATGCACGTTCCCTGACCCGCCCCCTGGTGCATAATGTTTAAAGGAATGAAGCGCGCTCCATGACCGCCACCTGGTGCTTTTTGTTTAATGGAATGAAGCGTGCTCCCTGACCTGCCAGCTGGTGCTTTTTAATTAAAGAAATGAAGCGCGCTCCCTGACCCGCCCCCTGGTGCTTTTTGTATAATGGAATAATGCACGTTCCCTGACCCGCCACCTTGTGCATAATGTTTAAAGGAATGAAGCGCGCTCCATGACCGCCACCTGGTGCTTTTTGTTTAATGGAATGAAGCGTGCTCCCTGACCTGCCAGCTGGTGCTTTTTAATTAAAGAAATAAAGCGCGCTCCCTGACCCGCCCCCTGGTGCTTTTTGTTTAATAGAATGAAGCGCGCTCCCTGACCCGCCCCATAGTGCTTTTTGTATAATGGAATAATGCACGTTCCCTGACCCGCCCCCTGGTGCATAATGTTTAAAGGAATGAAGCGCGCTCCATGACCGCCACCTGGTGCTTTTTGTTTAATAGAATGAAGCGCGCTCCCTGACCCGCCACCTGGTACTTTTTGTTTAGAGGAATGAAGCGCGCTCCATGAACCGCCACCTTGTGCTTTTTGTTTAATGGAATGAAGCGTGCTTCCTGACCCGCCACCTGGTGCTTTTTGTTTAATGGAATATAGCGCGCTCCCTGACCTGCCCCCTGGTGCTTTTTGTTTAATAGAATGAATCGCGCTCCCTGACCCGCCACCTGGTGCTTTTTGTATAATGGAATAATGCACGTTCCCTGACCCGCCACCTTGTGCATAATGTTTAAAGGAATGAAGCGCGCTCCATGACCGCCACCTGGTGCTTTTTGTTTAATGGAATGAAGCGTGCTCCCTGACCTGCCAGCTGGTGCTTTTTAATTAAAGAAATGAAGCGCGCTCCCTGACCCGCCCCCTGGTGCTTTTTGTTTAATAGAATGAAGCGCGCTCCCTGACCAGCCCCATGGTGCTTTTTGTATAATGGAATAATGCACGTTCCCTGACCCGCCCCCTGGTGCATAATGTTTAAAGGAATGAAGCGCGCTCCATGACCGCCACCTGGTGCTTTTTGTTTAATAGAATGAAGCGCGCTCCCTGACCCGCCACCTGGTACTTTTTGTTTAGAGGAATGAAGCGCGCTCCATGAACCGCCACCTTGTGCTTTTTGTTTAATGGAATGAAGCGTGCTTCCTGACCCGCCACCTGGTGCTTTTTGTTTAATGGAATATAGCGCGCTCCCTGACCTGCCCCCTGGTGCTTTTTGTTTAATAGAATGAATCGCGCTCCCTGACCCGCCACCTGGTTCTTTTTGTATAATGGAATAATGCACGTTCCCTGACCCGCCCCCTGGTGCATAATGTTTAAAGGAATGAATCGCGCTCCATGACCGCCACCTGGTGCTTTTTGTTTAATGGAATGAAGCGTGCTCCCTGACCTGCCAGCTGGTGCTTTTTAATTAAAGAAATGAAGCGCGCTCCCTGACCCGCCCCCTGGTGCTTTTTGCTTAATAGAATGAAGCGCGCTCCCTGACCCGCCACCTGGTACTTTTTGTTTAGAGGAATGAAGCGCGCTCCATGAACCGCCACCTTGTGCTTTTTGTTTAATGGAATGAAGCGTGCTTCCTGACCCGCCACCTGGTGCTTTTTGTTTAATGGAATATAGCGCGCTCCCTGACCTGCCCCCTGGTGCTTTTTGTTTAATAGAATGAATCGCGCTCCCTGACCCGCCACCTGGTGCTTTTTGTATAATGGAATAATGCACGTTCCCTGACCCGCCCCCTGGTGCATAATGTTTAAAGGAATGAAGCGCGCTCCATGACCGCCACCTGGTGCTTTTTGTTTAATGGAATGAAGCGTGCTCCCTGACCTGCCAGCTGGTGCTTTTAAATTAAAGAAATGAAGCGCGCTCCCTGACCCGCCCCCTGGTGCTTTTTGTTTAATAGAATGAAGCGCGCTCCCTGACCCGCCCCATGGTGCTTTTTGTATAATGGAATAATGCACGTTCCCTGACCCGCCCCCTGGTGCATAATGTTTAAAGGAATGAAGCGCGCTCCCTGACACCCACCTGGTGCTTTTTGTTTAATGGAATGAAGCGCGCTCCCTGACCCACCCCTGGTGCTATTTGTTTAATGGAATGAAGCGAACTCCCTGACCCGCCCCATGGTGCTTTTTGTTTAAAGGAATGAAGCGCGCTCCCTGACCCGCCCCATGGTGCTTTTTGTTTAAAGGAATGAAGCGCGCTCCCTGACCTGCCAGCTGGTTCTTTTTGATTAAAGGAATGAAGCGTGCTCCCTGACCCACCCCATGGTGCTTTTTGTTTAATGGAATGAAGCGCGCTCCCTGACCTGCCACCTGGTGCTCTTGGTTTAGAGGAATCAAGCACGCTTCCTGACGCGCCACCTGGTGCTTTTTGTTTAAAGGAATGAAGCGCGCTTCCTGACCGCCTTCTGGTGCTTTTTGTTTAAAGGAAAGAAGCGCGCTCCCTGACCCGCCACCTGGTGCTTTTTGTTTAAAGGAATGAAGCGCGCTCCCTGACCCGCCCCATGGTGCTTTTTGTTTAATGGAATTAAGCGCGCTCCCTGACCCTCCCCCTGGTGCTTTTTGTTTAAAGGAATGAAGCGCGCTCCCTGACCCGCCCCCGGGTGCTTTTTGTTTAATGGAATGAAGCGCGCTCCCTAACCCACCCCCTGGTGCTTTTTGCTTAAAGGAATGAAGCGCGCTCCCTGATCCGCCCCCGGGTGCTTTTTGTTTAATGGAATGAAGCGCGCTCCCTAACCCACCCCCTGGTGCTTTTTGCTTAAAGGAATGAAGCGCGCTCCCTGATCCGCCACCTGGTGTTTTTTGTTTAAAGGAATGAAGCGCGCTCCCTGACCCGCCACCTTGTGCTTTTTGTATAAAGGAATGAAGCGCGCTCCCTGACCGCCACCTGGTGCTTTTTGCTTAAAGGAATGAAGCGCGCTCCCTTACCACCGCATGGTGCTTTTTGTTTAATGGAATGAAGCGCGCTCCCTGACCTGCCCCCTGGGGCTTTTTGTTTGAAGGAATGAAGCGCGCTCCCTGACCCACCCCTGGTGCTTTTTGTTTAAAGGAATCAAGCGCGCTTCCTGACCGCCACCTGGTGTTTCTTTTTTAATGGAATAAAGCGCGCTTCCTTACCCGCCACCTGGTGCTTTTTGTTTAAAGCAATGAAGCGCGCTCCCTTACCGCCACCTGGTGCTTTTTGTTTAATGGAATGAAGCGCGCTCCCTGACCCGCTACCTGGTGCTTTTTGTTTAAAGGAATGAAGCGCGCTCCCTGACCCGCCACCGGGTGCTTTTTGTTTAATGGAATGAAGTGTGCTTTCCATTACTTTATGCGTCACTTTTTCCTCTTCTTCTCCTGCCCTTTTCAATTGGTGGTTTGGATGCGTCCTTTCTATGATTTCATTAAGCTCGTCTATTATTTGATTTTCAAAATCAACGTAAAAGTCTTCTTTGCTGTTTCTCAAAATCTGACCCCATTTTTTGTCTGAAAATCTCTTCTATTTCATACTCTTCTGATTTTATTTCTGCATTAGTGTCCTCTAGTTCCATTCTTATATTTTGTGGCATAACTTTTATTCTTCTGATCTTCGCCCATATTCTTTAGTGATTACCTCGCTATCCAGTTCTTCGATTGCCCCGTTCTATTTTTTTTCCTGATGTTCGTAGATTAAGATTGTTAGTTCTTCCTTTATTTCTCTTGTACGGTACATTATTTCACGGAGAGTTCAATATCTTCTCGACCTTTTTGAACGTTTAAAGAATTCGAACCTTGCTGAAAATACAGCTGCTGCAGTAAGAGAGGCTCTGCTTGACTCTTCCGATCATTGAACTCCCTCTGGATAGCATACTCTAATTAGAGCAAGTTGCCAAGGGCACCGTCAATTGTAATCTCCCTATTGAACTTTCTGTCGAGACCAACAAGCACAGAGGACACACCCGAACTACTATACTAACCACAGCACTTCGCAACGCAACCAAAGAACAGAAAAAAAATCCTGACATCATCATCCGTCGAGCAGACGAATCCTCAATCTACGTCATCTTAGACAAAGGTACACCTCTTTAAATGGCTACAATCCTCGATGGCAGGAGGAAATTTAAGAAAATAAAAAAAAACGTGAGGAGGCATGGCCCTGCCACTAAAATTGCGCCAGCAAACTGCCTCACAGGAATAGGAAGAATTGCAATATAAATTTCCTTGCGGATATATATATATATATATATATATATATATATATATATATATATATATATATATATATATATATATATATATATATATATATACGATGGACGGTCAATAAGTTTTGCAATTTGGATATAAGGAAACGAGATATGAGGAAAAGTGTTTTATTATTTTTCAATATAACTACCCTCGACTTCAATGCACTTGCGCCACTTGTCCCTGAGGCTTCGAATTTCCGACAACCAGAAATCTCCCGACTGCTGTTCAATCGACTCTTGGACGGCGAGCATGACATTTTCATCGTCCCCAAACCGGCCTCAACGCAGTGCAGCCTTGAGCTGGTGGAATGAAAGGTAGTCGCTAGGGGCCAGATCTGGTTGAGCTCCTCGAATCCGCACTCGCGCAGGGCAGCTTGTGCAACTCTGGCCTTGTGGACTTTGACGACGTTGAAGTCGATCATGGGGCGTGAGGTTTCTAGGGACCCAGCGGGCAGAGACCTTGGTCATGGCCAAAATTGTCTTGGATGATGTTGATAACACTTCCATTTGATATTCCAAGTTCTCGCTTGATTTCTTCGACCTTCCCCGTCAATTTGCGAGGATCATCCTCTCCACAAGGGCCACATTGTCCTCGTTGGTCTCGTCTGACGGGCGTCTTGGACGGGGGTCATCTTCAATAGACTCATGACCATGGCGGAACTCCCTATTCCAGCAAGCAATGGTTGCATAGGAAGGGGCGGTGTCGGTGTGCACTGCAACCATGCGTTCATGGATCTCTTTTGCATTCTTGCCTTCCTTGGTCAAAAATTTCATCACTACGCGGTGCTCAACCTTCTCCATTGTTGAAAAATTTGTGCCTGACGATCTGCGATCAGCTACTGCTTCTTAAATAGACGAGGCAGGAGCGTGCGGTTGCAGGTCCTGACTTGTCATAACTTGTCCTAATAACCCCACAAACAGCCATCCCCCGTCCTCTGTTTTGCCCTACCGATTCGCAAAACCTATTGACCGCCCCTCGTATATATATATATATATATATATATATATATATATATATATATATATATATATATATATATATATATATATATATATATTTATATATATGTAAACTGGTCATGAATTAAAATGGAGCAGTGAATTCAGATATCAATACAAATTTGGAAACAGAGTAATAAAACCAACATTTCTCGCCCTGAAATGGAATTAAGCCAAGACAGCTGGCATCTTCTCAGCTATGACAAAAATTATAACAAAGAAATGAAAATGGGAAGTGCTATAAACTCAGCGTTGGGAGAAGAAAATCATTGTGGTACCAGTGACGGAAAGAGACTACGCCTGCTATATTATTTATAGAAGAAAAATCGAGAATTTGAGAGAAGGAGATTTATTTACACTTAGTAAAGAACTAGTTACGGTTCGTTTAGCGTAGCAGAGCCCTCGTTTTTCCCACCTAAGTCTTGTTCTGGCAACACTCGCTTTCCTGACCTGTAGTGAAATTTTCCCTGACCGTATCGTGTAAACGCGAGCCTCAACTTTGTTTTGCTTGTCTTGTGTATTAGAATTAAACATTTATTTTGTTAACGGGATTCCTCTCAGTCCTTTCTCGATCACAAGCCTTCGGTAAGCCTAGCCAAGCGCGGAATCTATTAATCTCATATCCTTGGTTCCTCATTCGCCCACAAAGTGATGACCTCTACGTCGCGAACAGTGAAGACATAGAAGATATGGACTCTGCAAGCAACCATCAGGCAGGACAAGGCGAACGGGTCTTCGTGAACGCCATTAACATCAAGCTGCCCATATTCAATCAAACAGTCAGAGATTGGTTTCGCATTGAGGAGGCGCAACTTCATATTTCTAGGCTAAAAAAAGAGGAGACCAAGTTCTTACCCGTATTAGCCTCTCTTCCACCTGAGGCTGTTGACCGTCTTCCGGAAGCCATTTTGGTTGAGCAAAACTACCAGAGTTTGAAAACGGTAGTAATCGCCCTTTTCGAGAAGAACAAGCTTGAGCTATTCGAAAAGCTAATAGCATCCTTTGCACTCACAGGCCGGCCTTCAATCTATATAGTAGAACTGCCCTTCAGGTAGGAGTAAGCGAGGTCCTCGTTCGTCCTAAATTCATACAATCCTTACCGCAGAACATTGCGCCTATAATTGCTGCACAAAAAGGACTAACCCTGGCCCAATTGGGTGAACTAGCGGATGAACTTACTGCGTTCGATAAAGAGTGGTGTCGTAGTGTGAATTCCGAAAGATGCATGGCCGTATCCGCGTCCAGTGCGTTTTATAATTGAGCGAATGTTAAGTGCGTAAATAATTCGGCAGGTTTTGTATGATCGGTGCCTAATGATAATTACAGTGCGCGTAATATACCGGAGGAATTGCGACCATTCCGGAGAAAACAGAAACCTGGGGTTTGCCGCTCAGACCTGTACTTTAGCGAGGTGCCAGGTTTTGTAGCCCTGGAGCAGGTGGCCAAAAAGAGGAGAACGCTTGCAAATAAAACCTTCTTCCAGGCTATCTTCGCCAGTCCCACAGGAAAACTAGTCAGGCATGCCTTAGCAGGCGTGGTCGCTGGTATGCCATTAGTTTCACCGTCGCCGCGTTAATGTATGTTAAAAACGCAAATTTGTAATTAATACAGGGGCAAGTGTCTCATTAATCCCGACTGAATTGGCAAGGTCGAGTGAATTGCGCGAATCCACTTGCGTCAAGTGTTAAATTATCTGAGGAAACTGCGGTAGCCCTGATCATAAATGACCTTCAAAACATATTCCTCCGTCCTAGTCTAGATCCATTCTGAAGAAAGATGGGGATGTGTACGGACCCGCTCCCGCTCAGCCATCACCGCCGTTGCCACACTCAGTTTCCCACAATATCAAAATTGTGCATATTGGTATAGTCGAACCCCTCCCACCATACACACTTCTGGGTTAATCCTTCCCCTCTCACCATCGATATTTACTTTCGTGTATCGACCGAGCCTCAAGATGGATAGAAGCAATACCGCCCCCTGACATAAGTACCACAACGGTTGTTTTGGCCATACTAGATGGGTGGATGTCCAGATTTGTTGTCCTGCTCTATGTTCTAACCAACAGAGGCGCCAAGTTCGAATCCGAGCTATTCAAAGAATTGTCAGCCCTTGTTGGTTTTCATCGGCTCCGCACTACACCATACAGACCGTCGACGATTGGGATGGAGAAAAGGATCTTCTGATATTATGCGTTCTAAGATCTTACATGTGATGGATGTCAAGGACACTTGTCTATAGTTGGAGGGATCTGATTTCTCATCCCTTTTGAAAATAGGTATTACTATAGTGGTTTTCCATTGGCTTGGTACTTTGCTTGTAGAGAGACTTTTGGTGAACAAAATAGTAAGAAGAGAAGCGATGGTATCTGCGACTCTATATCTCCCTATGTCAGTCAGTCGATCGGTCTGCCGGTCCCCATTTTGCTTTTTTTTTATATTTTGGCAATAACACCCTAACTATTCAGCAGATTCTAACAAAATTTGAAACGCTTGTGTTGTTTTCCATTCCCTTTCGAATGATATAATTTCCAAAGTCCTACCAAGGTTAGCCGGGAAATTATTTAATTATTTAGCAATAACATCGTAACTATTCGGTCGATTCTAATAAAATTTGAAACCATTATGTTGTTTTACATTCTCTTTCAAGTGAATAATTGCCAAGGTCCTCCTAAGCTTAGTCCGGGAATTATTGAATGTCTTGAAGGTCGTAAGTTCATAAATCAGAATAAGTAAGAGCACGCGACATTGGTCAGCTGACCTTGTTCTGCTTTGGTGTACTTATAGTTGTTTGTGTGTTTCTGAGCTTTCGAACTTTTATAGACAATTGGTTTGGCAGTTTACCAAGTTGTTGCGTTGTTTCTGTTGTACTTGTTTCTGTTTCTTTTAGCTTTCTTCTTACCTACTTCCGGTGGGTTGTTTGTGTTGATTGTTCTGCGTGTTGATTATGTGTATGGCGGTATTATGTGTTCCTTGGAACAGATTTTACTGTTAGGGAATCTTGTTCTGCGGGTAACTTATTCCCGCAGTCTGTCAGGAATGTTAATCCTGCCTCTTGTTCCCTGCAGTTCCAGAATGATGCCATCGGTCAATGTAGCCCAGACCTTTTAACCTAGTTTCTGAATCGCGACCTTGATAGACTACATGCGTTGTCTTCTGAGCAGCCCTCTTTGCGGTCGATGGTCGCGTCTCTAGCCTTGATTATGAGGGAAGCGGAATTATGCACTCGCTGCAGTTTTCTCATAGATGATTTGTTGGCCGCTTGGGTCAACAGTGCAGAATAGATGATCTTAGATCGGATGATGAACATTCGGTATACTTTCCTAATGCTGGCTGAGCTAAGATCTTTAAATCAGTAAAACTTGGAGAATTCCCTCTTATCCAGATTCTGCCTCTCCGTGCGATGCTTTCCGAATCCGTGGGCGGAGATCATTAGGCCCAGTACTAAGTCTTCGGTGGAATAGCCGAATCTCATCTCACCTGTTACGATGGGTCACGTAGACCAGGGGCTAAAGGGGATAATCTTGAACTTACCCTTGTTCGTTCTGATCTTTCCCCCTCTCCCGTATTGGTTGATATTAGAGATTTCCGCTCTAGTTAGTGCTGCCTGTGCCCTTGCTTTCCTCTCCATGGACGAGACGATTTGAGTGATGTCATCTGCGAATTGCAGATACATCGAGTCCCTGTGCACCGGAGTTGGCAGGTCTATGGTGTAGATGAGGTAAGGCAATGGGCTCAAACAGCCCTCCGAGGGGACGTCTGCCTTTAGTTCTAACTCGGGTCCTCTGTATCCTTCGATCTTAAGACAGGCTTTTCTGTCCATGGCGAAGTCATAGATGATCCTTTCCAGGATCGGGTCTAGCTGGAGGCTCTGAATCTCATATTGAACTCCTTTCAGTGTTTAGCTCGCCACCTAGCAACGCCAGTCTCTCGTGCCCCAAAAGGGTAAGGAAGTTGTTAATTGGCAGGTAGAGGTGTTGGAGCGGTTGGTATGCTGCTTCCACGGTTAGCCTCCCCAGCCATGGTCTGGATTTTAACAGCCACAAATCATTCATCTAAGTATGGCCAGTAATTCTAACAACCATAAGTAATTTCCATTATGAGGAGAACCAACCGTTTCATCACAACTCGAAATGTAAGACCTCGTTCTGTTAAAACTTTACAACTTCCATTATTCGCTCTCGAAGTGTAGGACAATACTTTTGTTCACTTTCCATTTCTTTCACAAGCTAGGAAGCACTACGTTCACTTTTGTCTTTGCGCATTGACAGTGAAATTAAAGTTAGCTTCACTATGTGAGGAACTTTCTTCATGTCGACGTAATAGATTGCTTCCAAGTTTCCAATCATTAAACCTCTCTTTACTAAACTTCGATGAACATCCCGAAGTCATAACCTTGCAATAGGCTTCCTTTACTTTCTAAATAATATAACCAATTTCTTACATGTTGCTTGTTTGTAGGTTTAAGAACATTTGTTAAATAAGACATCTGACAGTGCTGAGGTTTCTTTTCATTGCCATGCAATCGCCATCGCCTGGATGAAGAGAAGTTACTATTAGCATGTTGAGAGTCATCACTTCACTTGGCTATCCAATATTCACGACCACAAGCATCTAGATTGTTTGCATATTTTTAACAAGGTCAACAGACCTAAATCGCGTGCTCTCAATGATTTCAATATTTAAAAAAAATAATTAACAAACGTATTATCAATTAACAAACATATCATCTGACCTTACGACCTTTAAAACTTTCAAAAACTAATTGAAAAGTAAAAGGGTTACCATCCGACGGACCGAGATAGTAACTTATGAAGTCGCGTACATGCCACTAAAAATTAGAATTAAATACGACAAAACCCCTTTGATTGCGTTGGAGGCTTTTTACTGGAAAATTACATAATTTTCTGTTAATTAGTCATTTTTTAGGTATATATATATATATATATATATATATATATATATATATATATATATATATATATATATATATATATATGAATGCAATAAACCACATTGAAAGAGAAAACGGAATAATTTTTTCATACAGTAATATTTATTACCTTATTTCGAAAAAATTCGTGCAGGTAAGCGATTCGAAACCAGAGCAGCCTGTGGCGAGAGCGCGCTACTCCTGGAGTTCGCCAACAACGAGTTCCTTACTCAATGGTTCAGAGAACCGACGAGAGGGGACAATATCCTCGACTTGGTCTTCACCTCTGAGGATGATATCGTTGAGGATGTCTCTGTAGGCGAAGAGCTCGGTGGCAGTGATCACCAGCTAATTAGATTTAGCGTCAAGATCCCGAAGGTAAGGTCTGTTGCCAGTCAATCAAGGAAACTTGACTTGAGAAGAGCAGACTTTGCAAGCCTTCGTGCTGGGTTGACTGATGTAAGGCTAGCGGTATGCGAAGAGGTTAAGGATTCGAGGAACAATTTCAAAAATAAGTTCATGAATCTTCAATCAAGTTGCATCCCTCTGAAATGCCTCCGTCGATCTTCTGTTCAACCAAAGTGGTTTAATAGAGAAATCGGCCAGCTGCTTAGGGAGAAGAGAAATGTGTACCGGCGATCGAAGATTTTGGGTGCCTTTGACGAGTACCGGAGGCTAGCCAGGAGAGTGAAGTCCAGCATAAGGGTGGCTAAGCGTACTGAGGAACTCCGAGTGGTGAGACTCTGCAAGGAGAATCCCAAGGAGTTCTTCGGCTATGCAAATAGCCGTAAACCAATTCATCGTAGGATTGGGCCCTTAGTGGACGAGGAGGGTGCATTAACTCACTCAGATGCAGAAAATGCTAAACGTTTACTAAAGAGTGTGGTCACATCCCCTAGCCGACGGATTCCTACTCGGGGGAAAAGCTGGAGGCAATGGACTTCACCGAAGGAGAAATAAAGAAAAAGATCGCTGACCTAAAGACGAATAAGTCCCCTGGACCGGACGGGTTTCTATCCAAGGTGTTGAAGGAAGTGTGCGATGAAGTATCACGACATCTGTGCGCTATCTTTAACATGTCAATCCGGACCGGGTGCGTTCCTAGAGACTGGCGTGAGGCGGATGTGACTCCGAACTTAGATAGTCAGGAAACTCATGGAAAGCATCATGGTGGACAAAATGACATCGTATTTAGAGTCAAACCTGCTACTGAGGAGTTCCCAGCACGGCTTCCGAAGGCAACGGTCATGCCTGACGAACCTTGTGGAATTCTTCCACTTCGTCTTCAGTTAGCACGATTGGGACAAGGCGGTGGATGTGGTGTACTTATACTTTCAGAAAGCCTTTGATAAGGTACTACACCACCGCCTTCTCCGGAAAGTGCGAGCGCTGGGCATAGACGGAAAAGTAGCCGGCTGGATCGAGAACTGGCTAAGTGGCAGACGGCAAAGGGTGGTGGTAAATGGACAGGCTTCTGAGTGGGTGCCCGTTACTAGCGGGGTGCCTCGAGGTTCTGTCCCGGGACCACTACTATTCATCATCTACGTCAACGACATGGACGGTGACATGATTGCCAAGATTTCCAAATTTGCCGACGATACCAAGCTTGGTATGAACGTTGCAAAGGATGGAAATACTGCCCACCTGCAGGAAGATCTTGGGAAGATTGGGGAGCGGTCGGACACGTGGCAAATGCCTTTTAACGTGGGGAAATGCAAAGTAATGCATATCGGCCACAGAAACCCCCAATCTCAGTATATCCTTAAGGGCACTGCTCTTGAATCGAGTGACACTGAGAAAGACTTGGGTGTAACTATTATTAGCGACCTCAAGTTCTCGAAACAGTGCATCGAGGCAGAGAAGAAAGCCCAAAGGATGCTAGGCTATATTAGCGCCAGTTTGGATATCGGAACCAGGAGATTGTACTGTGCTTGTACAACTCACTTGTCCGACCGCACCTGGAGTATGCCCTACAACTTTGGAGTCCTTCATTGCGAAAGGACATCGCGATATTGGAACGCGTACAAGCCAGGGCAACCAAGCTGATCCTCTCTATCCGACATAAAAGTTATGAGGATAGACTAAGGGAATTAGATGTGTTCTCGCTGGAAACCCGTAGACTGCGTGGTCAGCTCATCGAAGTTTTCACACTGAGTGAAAACAGAACGCGCAATCACGGCTTCAAACGAAATGAAGCGTTACAACCGCAATCTGTGTGGAATTTTTTTCACTTACAGTATCTGCGGTAAGTGGAACGCACTTACAGTGGAAGTTGTCAACAGTGATTCTGTTGACCAGTTCAAGTCAAGACTAGACAAGGTCTTGAAAAGTTGCCGTTTAGGGACGCAAAACAATTGAACAGCCATGTGCCCGCTTGATTGCTAGTCCAAATGTACCCTCCTTGATTGGACCGTAAGCTCTCCTAGGGTACCTTCTTTCCTTGTTGTTACTCCTTGTTGTTGAACCATGGACACTGAGGCAGCGAGCACCGCGTTCATCACAGTTAAAGGTATGCCGTTAGTACACTATGCTACGCAAAAAAACAAAAAATTCTTTGAATAGAATAGCTTTTAAGAAACACTTTTCCAAAGTTCGAACGGGGACTATGAAAGAAATAGAAAATGAATTGGGAATAGTTAAACGCGTGGTAAATAAACAAATTTGTATAATATCTCTAAAAGTAGCGCGAGAGAATGATGAAGATGAATGCAATAAACCGCATTGAAAGAGAAAACGGATTTTTTTTTTTTACAGTAATATTTATTACCTTTTGTCGAAAAAATCCGTGCAGGGAAGCGATTCGAACCATGAACACTGAGGCAGCGAGCACCGCTTTGATCAAAGTTAAAAGTATATATATATATATATATATATATATATATATATATATTGTACGGAGCTTGTCCGTGAAGCCTGAATTTTATATTGAGGATAAATCCTAGAGCCACCAGAAACGGTTGTAACATCTTTTAATTTTCACAACCTTTGAAAACTACAAGTTTTCATCTTCAGGTCACTAAAATTGATACATATGAAGAAAACAAACATGAAAAGGCAGTGGTCAATAACATATTGAATGGCTTTAAAAGGTGATCATATGTATTGATTTTGATAACCTTGTATTTTAACCTGAAGATGAAAACTTGTAGTTTTCGAAAAGTTGTGAAAATTAAAAGATGTTACATCCTTTTTTGGTGGCTCTAGAATTATATATATATATATATATATATATATACATATATGACTCTTGATCCACATTGTGACAGCTGGTTTCGAATCATGGATGGCTCAAATTTACCAGGGGTTACAATCGAGAAATTTAGGATACTCGATGCAGTAAGCCCATTTCAAACTTTTTTTTTCCAGCTAGAGTTGTTTTACATTAAAAAACATACAGCCCTTTTTGCATGATAACTCCTTATCTGTTCCATTATGTAGAGTAACACATTAAGAAGCATTTTAATTTGTTGTGATTGTTTACATTATTTTGAACAAAAAAAAATATTATTAATTCTGTTCCTATTTGATATCCCTTTCGTCGGTGGGTTTCTTCTCCGCATTCCCATATATTTAATTCGTTTCAAATTCAAACTTCATGTTCTACGATTTTTTCGCATTTATTAGTAAAACTTTTTATGTGCATTTTAATATGTATTTTTTATTAATTCTTTCGCACTGATGATGGGATTTGTTATAATAATGAAACTTATGCAGTAATTGTTCGAAGCGTCTTAGGTTCTCTCCTGGTTATCCTGTTTAATCTAACCTATTCTGATTTATGAACTTACGACCTTCAAAACTTTCAATAATTCCCGGACTAAGCTTGGAAGGACCTTGGCAATTATTAATTTGAAAGAGAATGTTAAACAACATAAGGGTTTCAAATTTCATTAGAATCTCCCGAATTGTCAGGGTGTTATTGCCAAAATATAAAAAGCAAAATGGGGACCGACGGACCAACGACCGACTGACATAGTGAGATATAGTGTCGCACGCGACTAAAAATACAGAACAAAGAAAAACACAGTAAAGTTAAAGAAAAACACCAAAACAACTACGACACAAGTCAAAATCAACACGACAAGAATAAGTAATAGCGACTAAAAAAATAACGCGATGCCCTCGTCACCAGGGCAAAACCTCTCCCTCCCCTTTTTTTCACCATCTTTTTTTCTTCTACTATTAAAATCTCTTCCACTACTGGAACATCAGCCAAATTTAATCCTTTTTAGGCAGAGCACATAAATATCCATGCAAATAAAGGAAGGGAGTATAAATTATGCCTATCTAAAACAACATCTAAGGAATTCATCAATCTGATTGGATCCAGTACAGTGGATCACATTATTGTTGAAGGGAAGAAATACAAGTATTATTTGGTTACACTATGCTAGAGTATTCACGCAAGAAGACCTCTCATCAATGCCAATCATCGATCCCAAAGTGCTTATCTCACACTTTAACATCACAATCACCCATGCAAGACTCCTCAAGAAGCTGCGTTCACTTAAAGTGGAAAAATCACCAGGTCCAGACCAGATGCATCCCAAGATCCTTCAGGAACTTGCAGACAACATCGCCTCTCCTCTTACAATTTTGTTCACCAAAAGTCTCTCTACAAGCAAAGTACCAAGCCAATGGAAAACCACTACAGTAACGCCTATTTTCAAAAGGGATGAGAAATCAGACCCCCTCCAACTATTGACCAGTGTCCTTGACATCCATCACATGTAAGATCTTTCTTAGAACGCATAATATCAGAAGATGTGTATCTCTCAGGAGCGCAAGCGAATGATGAAATAAATCCAGCAGACCGGAAGAAAGATAAAACTGAATAATCTTTCTTCGAAAATAGTTATTTCTTACTTCGAAAAAATCTGAGCTGCGGTGGGATTCGAACCATGCACACTGAGGCAGCGAGCAATCGCTTTGATCTCAAATAAACTGCCCCTTACAAGATATTCTAGAACATTTAAAGACCAACGAGTTGATCTGCCATCAACAACACGGGTTTACCAAAGGGAGATATACTGTCACCAACCTACTTAGAGCAATGGATGTGTGGACAGAGGCATTGAGCCACAATCTGCCAGTGAGCATTGTGTTCCTGGCCTACGCACGCTAAGGCGTTTTACACCGTAACACATGAGCGTCTACTAGCCCAGATACACTCACTAGGAATACAAGACCGCACACACGAGCGGCGTGCCATAAGGATCTATACTGGGGCCCCTCTTGTTCTCGATGTTTGTATGCGACATACCAAGCTTTTAGACAACATGATATCTATGTTTGCAGACGAAGTCAAGGTTTACAAAATTATACAAGACTTGTATACTACACACTGTAACCTGCAAGTGAGCATCAACCAACTGCAAGAATGGGCTTCGCAGATGCAAATGCTTTTCCATCAAATGAAATTCCATATGTCGTGGTATTGTTGTTGTTGCTTTAGAGCACCAGTCTGACCCTATTGCTTATGCAAGACACCATTCTTCAATATTGGCTGAGTGGACTTTTTAATTCCTTTCTTGTTGAGAGAGTGTCACAGCGTTTAATCCGTTTTAAGGAGAGGGCCCGTTAAAAAGGTAAAGGATCCATTGAAACACCAGAATTATCCAAAAATAAATATAGATTTTAAATTTATCAATTAACTACAAAAAACAGTAAAATATTGATAATCAACTGATAAGTTTAACGAGGATAACCATGCTTGAAACCGGGCCTATTACAGAATCTATTCATGGCCAAATCTAAATAGGCTCCTAATAAACAAACCATTTGCCGATTAGTTATTTTATAGTGACCCTTTTAGATTAGCATTAAACTCCAATTTAAGCTTCATTCGTCTAACGGTAAAGATGACGGGGTTCACTAACAAGTGTCTCTATTTCAGTTTATTCGAGTACCGTAATAAACTCATACTAAAGTAATACAAATATAAATGGTCTTTCTGACTTACATGAAAGAAAGGATCAGGGGTTGCCGGAGGTCACTAGATGGCTTTTTCCCTTGTTTCTTTTTCTACGGCGAGCGGCTGGAATTTTTTTCTTTCACGAGATAAGGTGGAGAGAAAGGGGGGATGTCAACTTCGGATTGCAACTTTGCCTCCTGTTACGTTTAAAAGATGGAGAGAGGTGTTGTGCTCTCTAGCTCAAGGAGCGCTCTTCTGGATGCTCTTGAAAACTATTTGTATACTAGTCTTTAACGCCGGGTACCCAACTGTTTTTTGGGTATACGAGGTGATTTCTACCGTACTTAACAAATGGAACCTCGTTGGGGATTAGTTCTTCTCCTCTCACTCTTACGGAGCTTGCGCTGTGGGAGTCACTCGAGGGTGAGCGGGTTTTCTTTTCTCTAGTCAGACTTCTTCTAAGTCTGTAAAGGATTCTTCGGTATGGCACCGGTACAAAACGTGACGTTATAAGTTAGTTCGAAATTGTGCGAAGGACCGATCTTCTCGAACTGGTCCTCTATCGTGTCTCACCGAATAATCTTTTCTCTTTCCTTACGGGGCTTGCTTATAGCCTGGCAACCGCCCCATCTAGGGGGGAAGGGGCGAGGCCGCAGATGGGAGAGTGAGGGGTGAGGGGAGAGTGGCACCGTGGTGCCCAAGTTAGCTTCTTAATTAGAGACACCACCAACCGTCACCATCATTGGTGTTCTTTTTGACTGGCACCGCTTTTTGTTGCGATTTAACCCTTTCATGGACTGGATCCTTTTTTTCGATGATCCATATTATTTGAATGTTTCAAAATTAACAATTGGCTCTTCTTAAGATTATATGCTGCAGATTTTAAGGAACGCCAATAATTGTAGAAGATAAAATGGTGTTTCTTAAATGTTACACTCTCCTTGAATCGCCCCCAAATTAACGAAGTCTATGGAACTAAAACACCAGGTCACGAATATTTTTATTTTTGAAAACAAATCTTCACTCGCTTTTACAGTGAAATACAGGCTTGTTTAATTAATAAGTAAAGAAAAAGAACATTTATAGAGGTAACTGTAACATAAACGTATCTTGTTTTGCTTTAAAAATTGCCATTTCAGATTTACTAAGTTCGAAATTACCTTTTTTACATGGAAAGATTCAAAACAATTTCTCTGACGTGAATTACACAGAGGTACTTGACATACAGAGCAAAGCCAACTTGTAGTGTGGACTTCAGTTTTTGTGCTACAGTGATGGCACCGTCTCATTATTGGACTAGGTGTTGGTAAATGCTTTGCCTGATCTTTTCTAACTTCCTCTGGAATGAACTGTTTGAACCTTTTCTTTGTGGATTGAATTAAAGTGTCGCTTTCTCCTTTCCTCTGGTAAGGTTTACTCCTAACTAACCCTCGGATTAGAGCTGCTCGGAATAAAAAAAATGTTCTGGCATTCCGCTTCTCCTTTTTCAATGTAAACAATGAAGCTGTTGATTACTGAAACATCTAGAAAATGGACAAAAATTCTGTGCCAAAACTTTCTGGACTTTCTGTCATATGTACTTTTAAGCATATCTTCAAGATCAACACCTCCCATATATTTTCTGTAGTCAGAGTGGGCTTGGGGATAAACCATCTCTACAGATGTGCCATCCTTTTCTTTTCTTTGTCCATTAGCGATGTCAGTTGGTTTATGAAAGTTAGAAATGATGTGCACACCTTTATTGCCCATCCACTTTGTGACTGAGATTCCATTCTCTTTCATTCTCTAGTCATTTCCTTATCTTGTTTCAGATTTGGGACATATTTTCTGTTTGGTCGAATGGTCCACAATATCCTATACCCTTATCTAAAAGAGCTTTTGCTAGTCCCACAGAGGAACAGAAGTTATCTGCAATTACTTTGTAACCCTTGTATTCTGAAGATTGGTACATATCTAGTACAACCCTTGCTCCCAATCCAACTGCAGGCCTAACTTTGTCATTTTTGCCTATATAAATATCAAATTGGCTAACATATCCATTTGAAGGTGCCCTAATCCAAACTTTGTAACCTCGTTTTATTGGTTTGAGAGGCATGTACTGTTTGATGGAGCTTCGAACTTTATATTTGATCATCCTTTCGTCTACACTTTGCAATTCATGTAGCAAGTTAGAAACCTTTATGAAAGAACATCAAGCATCGGTCTTACTTTGTATAACTTATCATACCCATTTTCATTATGCCTTGGCATTTTACTGTTGTCATTAATATGAATATTACTTAGGAACCACTCAAAACGTTTAAGTGGCATTATTGATGATATATAATCATCCCTGAGCATTTTATCTGATGACCGATAATTTCTATAACTAGCTTGCCTTTGAGTCCCATCGAAAGATTAATAGCAAGAAAATGCTTAATTTCGATAGCTGTTGTGGGCTTATAAGGTTTCATTTTTTGACTTGTATATAAATTTGTTTGAAATGTTGTTATATGTTTAATCAAATCATCTGTAAAAAACAAAGAGAATATCCCAATCACAGAATGGTCACTGAAACTGGCACAGCATCACTTAGCCCTGGCGTTTCCCGGTAAATGAGATGATTAATATCGTACTCCCTTTATCTCCACTGTAGCTTGAATGTTGTTTCCGTTTCTTCACTTTGAACATCATCAAAATTGTCTAATGCTGTATTTGTTTCATCCTCTGAAAAAAATAAACATGAGCTGTATAATAAGTAAACTTACTATAAATTTCCTTATTACAATTCTGCAGAGAGTATAAACAAACATATGGTAAAGGTAATGTTTCCACCAATAAGTGAAAACATAACAATATTTGACTAACTAACAAAAGTTTTTTCTGTACAGTACCTGGCAAGTCAATGGCATTTATATTCTGAGACTCTTCTACATCCGACTCCAGGATACTTTCAATATCATCATCTGGAAGATCTTCGTAAATCATCAGAATTTCTTGTTCATCGTTCAACTTGTATCCTAAAAAATGAAACAAAATTACTAAGGCGATTGTGACCACATAACATTAAAATAATAGTATTTAAGTGCATATTTTCTTAATCAAAAACACAATATCATATTTTTTTTATATATGTCAAGTCTTTTGCAAGAAAAAGTTAGTTTAGAAACAAGAAAGCATGAAAGAAAAAAGGACTAGTTGGCAATACTCGTGATAGTGTTACATTTCAGTAACAGTGTAAACATCAATGCCATTCCACTATAAACACTAGTACACGATTTTTATAAGAATGCAATCTAGCTAATACCTAGAATTAAACAAATATATGAAAATTGTAATCATCTTTACAATTTTAAAGCAAAAGAAATATGCAACAAAACTTACTTGACATATTCGCTCCCCTTCATGAAGCAAGCTGACTCTAAACACACTTTATCTGCCATTATACGAGTCATATATTGTGTAGTAGTTGATTGGACACTGCCAGACGTAAAAATATAGGTGTTACATCTCTACTCACACTGCTCTTGAAAATATAGATCCTACATTTAGTGTTACGTTAATGTTACACTCTCCTTGAAAGGGCTAACCACGGGCCTCCGGATCTCGTAGGTAATTGGATCCTTTGAGCGCTGCGTAATGGCCTTTGGTGGTCACCTTGGCACATCGGCTCGCTCCCAACTACCTAAGCGGCGAGGAGATCAAAAAGGGTATGCCGTTTGACTGTTTTTCCGCCAGCTAACGTTCCCACGACTCTCCTCATGTGGCTCGATTCTCTTGCTTTCTCCGCAGGGAAGGGGGGGAACTTTAACGTATACATCCGCCTGGCCCTCCGGGAGTCTTTATGTTGTAATTCCTCTACATTTACCTCCCTCCTAAAGAAATTAACGGGGGGGGGAGTGTTATTCCTGTTCGACACTTACAATAATGCGCAAAGGGAACTTACTGTACACTTATATTATACAATAAACTTTGAGTTCACTAGGGAATGTCTCGATAACGTTTGCACCCGACCTTATATTAATGCCTACATTACTGTCTCACCTTAGGAGATTCTTATCTACAATTAGGGGGTCACTCGCTCCTTCTTAATTACAATTCTAACGATTTACAATTAACTTTACACTTACTTTATTATAATACATTAGTCGGCATGCTCCTTAATCGTCAACAGGATTCCGACTTAACGAATCAGCCATACAATTGTCGGACCCTTTTATATAGGTAATATTAAAATGGTGCGCTATAACCAATACTTTACCACGTCTGATTTGGCCGTTCGGGTTATTGAGTCTACCCAAGTATGTCACTAAATGGTAGTGGTATTTCAACCTACTCGAATTACCCTTCTTATGGTACTTGACTAATTTTAAACAGCCTCTTATGGCTAGAGCGGCCTTTTGCAGTGAGGCATAATTGATAGGAGCGTGAGTCCCATAATCCTTCTTTATCAATGTACACTGGAAGGTCTAGTCTGGATTTGAACTCACGTGTTCGGAGACAGGTTTAACTAAGGGATAGTTAATGGGCATGGTTCTCACGGCGAACTGGGGTTTTAATGGTAAGTCCATGGACCTTCCGTTCTAGGAGGACACTACTAGGGGTAGGGGATACTCATAATCCGCGTCTACCACCTGACTCGTTTTACCTGGGTGTCTCGCATTAACATTTCTTTCATCCTTCCTTGTCAACCCATTTGGCTCGATTCTCTTCGTAGGTATTTCCTCATGTACACCTGCTTGTACTTCTTCCCTACTTACTTCTTCTATCGTTACTCCATTTGGCTGGGTTCCATCGATAGTACTTTCCTAGGTACAGGCCGAGCTAAAACTTCCTCGATCTCCATCTGATTCTCGATAGATGCCCTTTCGAGCGCGAGCATTTTTTCTTTTTCTTCTCTCTCTTCTCTTTAAGCTTGAGCAAGTTCTCTTTCCCGTTGTATTCTTCTTTCTTCTACTTCTTTTTTATCTCTATTCTTCTTTCTTCTGACTCTTTTCCCTCTTTATTCTTCTTTCCTCGGCTTCTCTTTCCGCTTTCTTTAGTTCGCTTTCCCTCTGTATTCTTCTTTCTTCATCTTCGATTTTTATCTTTATTCTTCTTTTTTCATCTTCTCCTTCTATCCTTATTCTTAATTTTTCTGCTTCTCTTTTCAACTGTCTTATTCTTTCGTTTGTGTTTTACTTCCCCTCAGTATTCTCTTTTCTGCGTCTTCTATTTTCCACTGTATTCTGTCTCCTCTTTTCCTGTCCATCCGTATTTCCATTTCTTCGTATTCTCTTTTCCCCTCTCTTCTTATTTCTTCCCTTTTTATATCAGACTGTATTATTTCTTCTTCTTCTTCTTCTTCTCTTTCCAAATCTCTTCTTTCTTCTTCGTATTTTATTCTCAGTTCTGACAGGACGTATACATCCATATCTCTGCCTTCAAGTCCCAGAATTTGGGCTTGTTGGTAGAATCTTTCGACCGGATCCACTTTGTGTTTGTCCGTCGACTTTTCCTTGCTGTACTCTAAGGTACTTATGCCGCCACTTACTAGGTAGCGCGCAGACTAACTTCCCCTAATCCCACTACTACGCTGATTATAATACCACTCCGACAACAAATTTACCACTTGGTCTAACAATTACCTTCAGATTGTTTCCACCCCTAACCTTCCCAATTTTCCTCTCGTCAATTATTCTATTATTCCTGGCATTCCTTTTACGTGTTGGCTTTTCCTTAATTAGACGCTGCTGGTTTTTTTCTGATAAATAACCTACAGACCTGACACCACTTTTGTCGTGGTATTGTTGTTGTTGCTTTAGAGCACCAGTCTGACCCTATTGCTTATGCAAGACAACAATACTTCAATATTGGCTGAGGGACTTTTTAATTCCTTTCTTGTTGAGAGAGTGTCACAGCGTTTAATCCGTTTTAAGGAGAGAGCCCGTTAAACACGTAAAGGATCCATTGAAACACCAGAATTATCCAAAAATAAATATATATTTTAAATTTATCAATTAACTACAAAAAACAGTAAAATATTGATAATCACCTAATGAGTTTAACGAGGATAACCATACTTGAAACCGGGCCTATTACAGAATATATTCATGTCCAAATCAAAAATAGGCTCCAAGTAAACAAATCAATTGCCGATTAGTTATTTCATAGTGTCCCTTTTAGATTAGCATTAAACTCCAATTGAAGCTTCACTCATCTGACGGTAAAGATGACGGGGTTCACTAACAAGTGTCTCTATTTCAGTTTATTCGAGTACCGTAATAAACTCATACTAATGCAATACGAATATAAAGTGTCATTCTGACTTACATGAAAGAAAGGATCAGGGGTTGCCGGAGGTCACTAGATGGCTTTTTCCCTTGCTTCTTTTTCTACGGCGAGCGGCTGGAGTCTTTTTCTTTCACGAGATAAGGTGGAGAGAAGGGGGGGGGGGGTGATGTCAACTTCGTATTGCAACTTTGCCTCCTGTTACGTTTAAAAGACGAAGAGAGGTGTTGTGCTCTCTAGCTCAAGGAGCGCTCTTCTGGATGCTCTTGAAGCCTATTTGTATACTAGTCTTTAACGCCGGGTGCCCAACTGTTTTTGGGGTATACGAGGTGATTTCTACCGTACTTAACAAATGGAACCTCGTTGGGGATTAGTTCTTCTCCTCTCACTCTTACGGAGCTTTCGCTGTGAGAGTCACTCGAGGGTGAGCGGGTTTTCTTTTCTCCAGTCAGACTTCTTCTAAGTCTGTAAAGGATTCTTCGATATGGCACCGGTACAAAACGTGACGTTTATAAGTTAGTTTGAAATTGTGTGAAGGACCGATCTTCTCGAACTGGTCCTCTATCGTGTCTCACCGAATAATCTTTTCTCTTTCCTTATGGGGCTTACTTATAGCCTGGCGCCCCCCCCCCATCTAAAGGGGAAGGGGCGAGGCCTCAGAGGGAAGAGCGAGGGGGTGAGGGGAGGGTGGCACCGTGGTGCCTAAGTCGGCTTCTCAATTAGAGGCATCACCAACCGTCACCATCCTTGGTGTTCTCTTTAATTGGCACCTCTTTTTGTTGCGGTTTAACCACGGGCCTCCGGATCTAGTAGGTAATTGGATCCTTTGAGCGTTCGTAATGGCCTTTGGTGGTCACCTTGGCACAGCGGCTCGCTCCCAACTACTTAAGCGGCGGGGAGATCAAAAAGGGTATGCCGTTTGACTGATATTCTGCCAGCTAACGTTCCCACGACTCTCCTCATGTGGCTCGATTCTCTTGCTTTCTCCGCGGGGGAGTGGGGGGGAGCTTTAACGTATACGTCAGCATGGCCCTCCGGGAGGCTTTATGTTGTATTTCCTCTACACTATACAATGCACCTAGGCCGGCAAAATCCTCAAAGACCATATAAAATAAAGACTAATGGTTGCGAAACTCACACCTTGGCTTCTGTCGAAGAGGAAAAGGACTTGGGGATGATTATCGACAGGGACTTGAAATTCTCAAAGCACACTCAGTCACAGGTCAACAAGGCGAACCAGATCCTCAGCACCCTTAAAGACACATTTGGACTGATGAACAGAGCAATATTCTGTCCCTTATATAAGAGTTTGGTTCGTCCACATTTGGAATACGCTGTCGTTGTATGGTCTCCAAGGCTCAAAAGGGATAGAGATCCTCTAGAACAGGTACAGCGCCGTGCCACAAGACTTGTCCAAAGGATTTCTCATATGTCCTATCTAGAGAGGCTGAGGGAGCTTGACTTGCCAACATTGGAGTTTAGGCGACATAGGGTTGACTTGCTACAGACATACAAGATCAAGCATCACCATGACTAAGTAAACTACCAAAAAGAAGCGATCCTTGAGCGCAACCACAAACAACGACCACAGCTGTAAGATTACATTGCAACATCAACAAAGAACACGCAAACCATTTTTTGCCTCTAGAGTGATCCAAGTCTGGAATAAGCTGAGACAGGAAACGGTCGATGCCCCAACTCTCCAGTCCTTCAAGACCCATCTGATCAGGGAGTGGCAGCACCACCGAGACAAATGCCAATACACATTGGCCTACTGGTTCACCCTAACCTTGGTATAAGTCTAAATACCCTCACGGGTAACTAATGACCTTACTGAAGGTAAACACTGGATTCAACTCGAGATATATTTCATGTAGACCAGCTGACTTGACCGTATCATATGTTTTAGCATCTAGGCCAGTTGAAAAATTTGTGAATTTTTTTAACATGGAAGGTCATAATTCTGAACAATTTGCTAAAAGTTTACTCTACTATTTAAAGTTGAAAAGTTAAAGTTTGCTAGTATTAGTACTCATATCAAGCTATGTAGCTTCTCAAGGGACGTCCGCCAGGGCAAGCCCCAACTCCCTACCGTGATGCCCAGGCACAGTGGTAACCTCCCTTAGTAAATAGTGTCACCTTAAAAAGAATCCGGAAAAGAGAATCAAACTGCCGACCCAGCGATTGCCGGGCAAGCACGCTAACACTATACTAGCCGGCGTTAAACGAAAAATGGCATTAATATAAAAGACTACCCTAGTCAAAGTTATGACAATGCGAGAAAAATAAGTGGTAAGTATAGTGGCTTACAAACAATAATTAAAGAGCTAAGTGAATTTTGCACATTCATTGAATTTGGTTGGACAATGTGCGCCTGAATGTTGTCAAAAAGCATTAATTTTCTTTGAATTTGTAGAAAGCCTTTGTACATTTTTTTCTGCTTCTATTTATCGGTGGGATCTGCTTTCTGTTGAATTATCTGATGGCCATGCTTATTTGCCAATTATGAAAATAATGTCAGTTGGTCAACTCGTGCAGATGCAACAAAAGCTCTTTTGCGCAGTTTTTCTGCAATGAATCAAGTCTTGGATGATATTTCAAATAACAAAAATCAGAAAGCAGTATGTGGACAACAGTTTCGTGGACTCCGTTTAATCAGGATAAAGTTACAAACGGGAATAATGGTAATATTGTGGGAGAAAATATTAGTGTTTTCACATGATCACTGCTTCTTTGCACTCTTCTGACCAAGACTTGAACACAGCTTGTCCACTCTATGAATCCTTGCATGCATATATTCAAGCTTTGCGTTTTACTTTTTCAGGCATTGGGCAAAAAGGCAAGGCTCTAACCGAGTGTAAAGATTATTGTCGTGGTATGACATTATATTATATCAATACCATATTATATCTATGGGGGAGGGACCAATAACTTAAAGGCGAACCGACAAGGGACGGAACGCCACGAGTTTCGACGCGCGAAACAGCGAGAAAAGAGTACAACGAGGTCAGGTAAAAATTGGGCAATGGCAAAGCTCAAGGTTATTTAAAGAGGCATGTACAAAAAATATAATTTTATTTACATAAAATAAGAGAATTAATGGGCAAAATTACATCGGTATACAAGGGGGGAATTGCAGAGTTATGCATCAGAATCTGAAGTTAGAAATTAATGCGTTACAGAAGGAGACTATTCAAATGGGGAGGATTAACTCAAATGGGTGGCTTAAGGGGGATAGGGGTTGGCTTACGGATGATTCCGGTTGAGACGTCAGGGTAAGGCTTCACGGATGTCTTCTACAGCCAATAAACGTGAGGCCGAGGGTGCTCGGAGCTTCTGAGCGGGAAGTTGACGTGATGAAGGTTCTCCAAAAAGGGCGGGGGCGGTGACGTCCGGTCCAGGGGAGAGTATTTCGGCCACCCGAAAACGAGGAGGGTTTCGACAGGAGTTGATGAATTGAGTCGGAAAAATCGCTCGGTGGCGATCGTCAAATGGAATTACCACAGTGGCTGGGTTAATTCCAAGAAACAAAAGTTCAGCCGTCACTTTTCTTCGTAGTTAGCACCTGACTTGGAACTAGGGAAAACCTCTTGGGTCCAGGCGAGACTCCTCAACTCTGTCTCTCCCACATGGAAGACGAGCGCTATATATATCCGAGGCTTCCCCCGCAGGGGTGGGTAAAACAGCGCTACTCTCGAATGGTCTCGAATCTTCACGTCGAGGCGATTCTAACCCACGTAAAGGTGGTCCGTGGTGGACGCGGTTCGAGGCTACCGCTTGTGGATGTGAGGGAGGAGGTTTACCAATTTAAGCCTAACCAAATTTTAGAATTTTCTTTAGCGCATGGACGTCACTTCCGTGCTGGAAAAGAAATTTCACGTAGAATTCCCCCACAATTATTAAAAACAGACTCCAAGAGAGCACAAGCGAAATCGCGCGTATGTGGTTCTAGTACTCTTTATTCACTTATTGAATCTCAAACACATTCTCAGAAGTTTAAATGCCAAGCATTTCTTGCCAATATTGATAGCTTGCTTTCTGCCTTGTAAACACGCCAATAAGCTTATCAAATCATAAATGGTGCATTTGGATTACTTCATCAGTTACAGTCGCTTACAGCTGAAAAGATTGCTAAGGAATCATCGAATATTATCAAATCATATCCGGAAGATTTGGAAGAAAGTCTTGGTGAATAATTTGTCCAGTATACTAAACTGTTGAAAACTGATCATGCTTCACATATTGTCACCAAATAAGGCCTTGCATGTAGAGCTCCAGTTATATCGTTTGGCAACTGACAAATCTTCTGAGTCTTGTTTTCCAAATGTAGAAAATGCTTTTCGGATGTATTTGTCACTCTTGGCTATAAACTGTAGTGGAGAATACTCACTTTCAAAATTAAAAAGGAATAAAAATGAACTGAGGAATACTACCACGGTACAAAATAGATTGAATGATTTCACGCTAATGAGTATTGAACATGAACGTCTGCGTGAAATAGAAATTTCCAGTATCATCAAGAAGAAATTTGCTCAAACTAAATCTATAAAATGTAACTTTTAAATTGTAGTTTTGCTACTTTTAACATTAAAAATTGATACATGTAATATTATTGCTAAAGTGTCTGACATATTTGCCGTATTATATGCCTGTATAGAAAATGAATAAAAATAATTACCTTACTATGCATGTATATAATTTATGTGTAGGTGGTTTCAGGGCCCCTTTATAATATATGCTACAGGCCCCGCACTAGCTTAATCCGGCCCTGAAACTCATGTAAAAAAAGCGCCATTATTCTGATTAACACACACACATCCCAAAATCAAATTCTTTAATTATGTTCAACATCCATAAAAAATTTAATGTTACGATATTTACAATTTAGATATTCTAAAAATAGGTTTAGCATTGCATGGTGCTTCTGTCTAAAATTATAAAACATTCGTCAATAAAGTGCTTAAAGAATAAAAGTCTAAACCCAATATACTTGTCGATGAAACATGCAACATTATATCTACTACTCTACCTAAATTCTCTATGGAAGTGTTGGATCTTGATAAAACTTACTTTTAAAATATTTGAAGCTAGCCGTTCAAGATGCTGTTTCTTTTAGAAGGTGAAATGTTACCCCGACACGAGGAAATAGCAATGGGCTCCCCGCTGTGCCCGCCATTCGGTAACAGTTTCCTTTGCTTTCATTGAAGGCGTTGGATGAATGATTGCCAGTTGGTATTTAATCCTTTATGGGTCTCGCTTCGTTTTTATTTGACTGCCGTAGGAGGAATAATTCCTTTTCCTGAATCTCCACAGTATGGTTTCTACCACCTTCATTTATTTTCTTGTCAATTCAATTAACGTATACTGTTCCAAACAACATCTCTTAAGTTTCACACACAAACAAACAAACACACGTTCCCAGCTCGACCAAATAAGCACGCGAACCTTCCCACTTGACTCGGTGTTCTCGTCGTCTAAGGTCGGTAACCATTCTTTCTATAATTATTCGTTTACCTCCAAATAAATCATACTGAGTTAATTCCACTCTCACATTCTTTGCAAACGACAATACGAGAGTAAGTCCTAATTATATTTGCTTCTCATTGCAGCCCTCCAATTCACAGTCCATTATAGATACTTTAAAATACTCAAAATTACTACACTATATTACTTACAACTCAATATTATTTACTATATCAAAGATACTCTATTATACTCTATATTACTATATTATTATTTACTCTATTATTCACTATATATTGTTTCACCATATTATTCACCATATTTACTTAACCTACTTATCTCTGTACATTCGTTGAATTTTATAAATATATTTATATTTGTGTAATTGTCTTTCTTAAGGCCCAAGTCATATTCAAAATTTACTTCGCTGTCGCATTAGGTCTAAAGCTAACGGCAGACATCTTCGATCAAACAAAATTTATGGGTATGGTTTTTCGAGACGCTATCTAGGCTGATTTATTAACCGAAGATAAATCACATTGATAACCATACACCATAAAATTGGTGCCCAAAGTTTAGTCATATCCCGTCAATCAATAAATAAGTTTAAACGTTAAAATCATTCTGACTCCACGCGTAAATTTCGTTCCCAATCCTCGCTGGAACATTTTTGACTCACGTGTTCAATTTTTTCATATCACGTGTAACCTTTAGGATCATCCTTCTAATTATCATAATTCATCTCAATTTTAATTTAATATTATCCCCTATATTCAACGAGTGGACAATTTCCTTTTATTCTCAATTATTTTTAATTTCCTCATATTCCTGTGCTCATGACCAATTTACGCACACACACACACACACGTGCACGCAGCCACAGCTACTTCTCACGTAAACACCTTCATTCAACTAGCACAAATATACATTAAACAGTCTCTATAATGGACCAGACACATCAACTAAGGACATAAGTTAGCGCCCAAACTCATCATCATGCCCAACCGTCTGCGCATAGACAGCCACATGCGTACCTCTCTTTTCCCATGTATGATCCTTCAAATCCAATTGCATGGTTAGAAGTCTCATCCCTCCTTCTTAAGCTACAAAACATCACTGATGAGGAGAAAGTATCGGCCATCATCCAGCGCTTACCCATAAGTAAGCGCCTGAATGAGGCTTTTCTCAATACATATGGTAGGTCCCAAATTGATGACCTGAGACAGCTCCTGAATACTCAGGAAATAGGAGATAAGAGTCCTTCTTCTTTTTGTCTCATTTGAAGGACCTTATCAGGGTAAAAGGTGCTCACATCGATCTTTTTAACCCTCTCCTCACCGAAATCTTCATGAGAGGAGTTCCCGAAGGTATTAGGCTATTAATCCTAAGCTCGAACCCCACAAGCATTGATGAGATTGCTACAGCCGCAGATAAATTGTATAAAAGTCCTTATGTGAATTGGGGCAACGGAAAGGTAGCCGGCTGGATCGAGAACTGGCTAAGTGGCAGACGGCAACGGGTGGTGGTAAATGGACAGTCTTCTGATTGGGTGCCCGTTACTAGCGGGGTGCCTCAAGGTTCTGTCCTGGGACCACTACTATTCATCATCTACGTCAACGACATGGACGGTGACATGGTTGCCAAGATTTCCAAATTTGCCGACGATACCAAGCTTGGTATGAACGTTGCAAAGGATGGAAATACTGCCCGCCTGCAGGAAGATCTTGGGAAGATTGGGGAGTGGTCGGACACGTGGCAAATGCCTTTTAACGTGGGCAAATGCAAAGTGATGCATATCGGCCACAGAAACCCCCAATCTCAGTATATCCTTAAGGGCACTGCTCTTGAATCGAGTGACACTGAGAAGGACTTGGGTGTTACTATCACTAGTGACCTCAAGTTCTCGAAACAGTGCATTGAGGCGGAGAAAAAGGCCCACAGGATGCTAGGCTATATTAAGCGCCAGTTTGGTTATCGGAACCAGGAGATTGTACTGTGCCTGTACAACTCACTTGTCCGACCGCACCTGGAGTATGCCGTACAATTTTGGAGTCCTTCATTGCGAAAGGACATTGCGAGATTGGAACGCGTACAAGCCAGGGCAACCAAGCTGATTCCCTCTATCCGACATAAAAGTTATGAGGATAGACTAAGGGAATTAGATCTGTTCTCGCTGGAAACCCGTAGACAGCGTGGTCAGCTCATCGAAGTTTTCAAAATACTTTGAGGGTTCGACAATGTTGACTACCGGGATATTTTCACACTGAGTGAGAACAGAACGCGCAATCACGGCTTCAAACTTGAACTGAAGCGTTACAACCGCAATCTGTGTCGAAATTTTTTCACTTACAGTATCTGCAGTATGTGGAACGCACTTCCAGTGGGAGTTGTCAACATTGAATCTGTTGACCAGTTCAAGTCAAGACTAGACAAAGTCTTGAAAAGTGGCCGTTTAGGGACGCAAAACAATTGAGCAGCCTTGTGCCCGCTCGATTGCTAGTCCAAAAGTACCCTCTTTGAATGGACCGTAAGGTCTCCTAGGGTACCTTCTTTCCTTGTTGTTACTCCTTGTTGACCAAATTAACAATGCTTCAATTAATGCTTCAGGTTCGAGGCACGTCGATCTTCTCTGACGAACGGGCCGAGCATTCAAGGGTTCCATCTTCCCTATCGAGAGACCTTGAGGCTTCTATACGGAGGATGGAAGCCGACATCCAGCGGTTAAAGCTGCAGCATGAACCACAGAGCGAGCACGGACACGGGTTTGGCGATCGAAGGCGCAGGTCCCGCTCTGGTTCACGAAGGAGAGACCAACGGGGGCATCCCGATGCAAGAGGTGAGAGACAGCAAAATTTTTACCCTCATTCTTCCAACTTTTCTCACCATCTTCCACACCATCAGGGCCTATGCTGGTATCATCAAAGGTACGGGTACAACGCTGTACACAGCCTTGTAGCCACAGTTATGCTTCTTCACATACTGCGCTAAGTAGTCTCCTCCCGAAGCATAACTTTTCCCTTTCCTCTCATCCAACTCGGTGGTGCTGGTATCATAACAAATAGGGTGCACAAGCCGCAAAATGTTTACAGCCTTGCAAATATTTACAATTAGTAACTCCACCTCCACCTAATCTCAACTCTCTACTCCACGCACATCAATCTTCATCCCCAAACTTCTCTAATCTTCACTTTTCATCACCAAACTCTCCAAATCCTCAATCAAATCTTCATTCCTCAAATCCTCCAGTTTTCTCACTTCACCCAACTCAACCATTTTCTCCAAATCCTCAAACTTTAAATTCTGGCATTCCTCTCTCTCCAGTCTCTCAATCACAAACTTTAAACTAGAAAGGCATGGGACAAAAGAGTCTACATCCCCTGCCTACACCTCATTTCCTCAAGTAGCTCGTCCATTTCGTATTTTTGACCCACTTTCTGAATTTTCATTCCTGGTGGACACTGGTGCTGAATGCAGTGTCATGCCAATTTCTAAGGTCGACAAAGCTGTTGCACCTTCAGATTTAGTTCTGAAGGCAGCCAATTCGACCAATATTAGGACCTATGGAAGGCGTAACCTTCAAGTCTCACTCGGTCTCCGTCGGGTATTTCGATGGACTTTCATCATAGCCGAGGTAGATTGTCCAATATTGGGCCTCGACTTTCTTTCGGCTCACGACCTCCTGGTCGATTCTCGAAAACGCAACCTTGTCGACCGCAAAACTCTCCTCACTGTCTCAGATTCGTACTCACCTTCTCAGAGTTCCCTCCTCTCTATTCGTCTCCCGTCCACCGAGCCACCGTTTCAGCGCCTTCTTCACGAGTTTCCTGAGATCACCCTTCCACCTTCGAAGGACAGGTCCATTAAACATAGTGTGGTGCATCGGATCGAGACAACAGAAGGTCCTGTATTCTCACGGCCACGCTGTCTAGCACCGGATAAACTCTCTGTTATGTGTGATGAATTCCAATTCATGATTGATTCAGGCATTTGTAGGCCTTCCTCTTCTCCATGGGCCTCTCCACTTCACATTGTGCCCAAATCCACGCCGGGGGAATTCAGAGCAGTTGGGGATTACAGAGCTCTTAACGCTGTAACTATTCCTGATCGTTATTCCTTGCCGTACTTAGCCGATTTTACCTCTTCTCTCCATGGTTGTACGATTTTTTCTCGCTTGGATCTGGTTAGTGCTTTCAACCAGATCCCTATTCACCCAGATGATGTCGCAAAGACTAACATCACCACTCCGTTTGGTGCTTTTGAAATGGTCAAGATGCCATATGGATTGCGTAACTCTGGTCAACCTTTCCAGCGCTTTATGGATCAAGTCCTTAGGGGTCTTCCGTTTGTATTTTGCTACATCGATGACCTCCTAATATCATCTTCCTCGCTGGAGGAACACCTTTCTCACCTTCGCCAAGTTTTTTCTCGTCTTCAGGAGTACGGTATCGTACTAAACACCTCCAAGTGCCTCTTTGGTGTCCCGCAACTCTCATTCTTGGGGCACCATGTCTCGAGTGCAGGGATTAGCCCACCCGAAGATAAAGTTAGCGCGATGCGAAACTTTTCTAGCACAGATTCATCCCAAAATGTGCCCAGGTCATGCAACCTCTCAATTCTATGCTCACCAAGACCAAAAAGAACTCTCCTCTTGAATGGTCCGCTGAGGCGTGCGATTCATTCTCTCGCACCAAAGAGGCTATTGCCCGCGCTGTGGAATTGGCTGCTCATCCTTCTCCAGCGTCGCCTCAGATGCATCCTCAACTCACGTAGGTGCAACCTTGCAGCAAAAAGTTGGTGGCCAATGGCAACCTCTTGCTTTCTTCTCTCGCGCTCCTCCTACTATAACCTTTTATGGTTCAGTAATCCCCCAAAACAACCTAAACCCCACCTTTTTTAGCTACTGCCTCTCCAACTCCACCTTACGTTTTGTTGCCTCCTCCTCCTTTGTCGCAGGAACCCTCGTCGGCAGAAGTGGTTAGTCAGGAGCAAAAATCTCCCCCACTGGTCACTCCGTCAGCGGACAACGGGACTCAAGACTCTTACATCTCGCTTGACGCCATATCGGAAGGAACCAGCAAGCGGATAACCTTCTCTCGTGCCAGTGCCTCGTTCAACGCTAATGGCACTGCCACTGACACAGCAAATCTGTGTCCTCGTACCCACAGCCAAACCAATGGCACTGTCACACGCTCCGGTCGCGTCGTCAGGAGGCCTCGTCGGTACTCGGACTTATAACTCAAAATAGTAAAAGGGGGAGTAACCTTCTTAGGGGGGGGGAAGTGTTATAGCAATGCCTCTGGGCATTCCTATAATAAAAACCTCCTGGGAAACTTAAATATGTATATACATCCATTATTATGTAAAATTCATTATGCATTACTTTAACTTGTCAATTTAATCATTTAATTATTTAACTTTAACTGTTAATTTAATCATTTTACTTAACTTTGTCTATTTAATCTTCCAAAATAATTAACTTCAACTTTTGTAAATCAAATCAATTTGTTAAACTTAATAATTAATTCATTCATTTATTTTCTTGTCAATTCAATTAACGTATACTGTTCCAAACAACATCTCTTAAATTTCACACACAAACAAACAAACACACGTTCCCAGCTCGACCAAATAAGCACGCAAACCTTCCCACTTGACTCGGTGCTCTCGTCGTCTAAGGTCGGTAACCATTCTTTCTATAATTATTCGTTTACCTCCAAATAAATCATACTGAGTTAATTCCACTCTCACATTCTTTGCAAACGACAATACGAGAGTAAGTCCTAATTATATTTGCTTCTCATTGCAGCCCCCAAATCACAGTCCATTATAGATACTTAAAAATACTCAAAATTACTACGCTATATTACTTACAACTCAATATTATTTACTATGTCAAAGATACTCTATTATACTCTATATTACTATATATTATTTACTCTATTATTCACTCTATATTGTTTCACCATATTATTCACCATATTTACTTAACCTACTTATCTCTGTACATTCGTTGAATTTTATAAATATATTTATATTTGTGTAATTGTCTTTCTTAAGGCCCAAGTCATATTCAAAAATTTACTTCGCTGTCGCATTAGGTCTAAAGCTAACGGCAGACATCTTCGATCAAACAAAACTTATGGGTATGGTTTTTCGAAACGCTATCTAGTCTGATTTATTAACCGAAGATAAATCACATCGATAACCATACACTATACATCTATATGTATTCTTGTTACTAATATTCTGTTTTGTTTCTTTTCTAGATGTATTATGAATAAAGTTGATTAAATCCTATAAGAATAGGCAGTTTGAATATACCTTACTACTCAATTCTATCATTAAAATTAAAGCTTGTAAGGCAGCTATGCTCATCATGTCGTGGGTTAGCCGAGATTCTATATATTCATTTGTTTTATTATGGTTAATATACCAAATAAAATTTGACTTTTGAATCGTAGGTTCGTGCATCGGTGATAGCTTGAGGATCGTTCTCTAAGAGTGCTATACTTTATTTTATTCTTGGGAATGACTAAAAGGGGTTTCTTTCTTGACTTTACCAAACTCTTCCCTCCAACTCGTTCAAGGATAATTTAAAAACTTCAACCAAAATAGACCATTATTGAACATAAATCAAAGCAAACCAAATTACCATATACACATATAATATAGAGATTAAAAAAATGGGTTTTACTGTCCAGCTCTCGAGGCTCGATTCTAGGTAGATTTTACGGGCGAGCAATTTACTCTATTACACTTTGACATTAACCATTCACAAAATAAACTACTTTTAAGCACGGGGGACATAAACAACAGGATTATTTACTTAGATTACATAAGGTAATGGAGATCACCACAAAGAATCCATTCGAAGTACCTTCGTTTAAATTGGTCTCGAGATGCGTATCGCGAGTAGTTTGTTGGTTGCTCACAAGATGGCGTTACTTCGATATAAAGGTGGACGAGTGACGTCACGCGGAAATTCGAATGAGCAAATGAAGGTTTAAAACAAAACGGAGGATTCTTCTGGTTTCGGCGGTCGTGGTGTCATTGACCTCGTTTTCTTCCGGACGAGAGGAAATCGTTGTCTTCTTTTTTTTGTTGTTTTCTAGTTGGGGTTTGTCCAACTCAGATAGATTAAGATTTGGAGTCTTCAAGCTGTGTAGATTGATAGTCAATAATCTTGGGGCTCGAACGGCGTCGAGCTTCCTTAGCACAATCTGGTATTGTCCAAGGACTGCAAGTTCTCCTTAACTTGCAGAAAACTTAGTACTGGTGATTTTTTTGTTTTCTTCTCGAACTCGAAAAATCTTCTCTCCTGGTGACTTTCATGTCTCTTCTGTTGGAACGAACAAAAAGCCCTGTTTTCCTCGTGTCAACGTGTTTTATACTCGAATTACTCCCGCGGGGTAATGAGGGGGTGGAGGGGGGATTCAAAAAGTGAGACCCAAGGGTGGTCTCCCTTTTGGGTGGCGTCCGTTCTTTCTCTCCCCCAACCTTTTGAAATTAGGAAAAATAGATCTCTTGCTGAGTCGACAGAAGTGGGTATAAATTCCTCAGGGCTTGGCGTCTTGTAGCTCTGAGCGAGGGTAATACGAGATCGGCAGTTTTCACTTTTGAATTAATTGTTTATAAGTACACCCTCGAAGGACCTGCCATTTGACCTGAGGTCAGGAATCTCTCTCCTAAATTTGCCATTTTGACCGTTCTCCTATGTTACCGGAGAACATCGGAGGGGCAAAGCTAAACCCAGATGTCTTTTGTTATTATTACATTAGTTCTCCTCGCCAAGAGGGAGGCCTTGATACATATATACACTCGCTAGTTCACAATAGTTTTTGTTAAACTCTTATATCTCTACACAACAATTATAACTATTATGATAAAGTCATACGACTTGAGAAGTTTGATGTACCTACTTTGGATCCCTACGCTGGTAAATTATGGAAGCTTTCGTATAGAAATTTCTGCTACTTCCTTTCTACAATATCTGATCATTCTCTAGACAAGTTAGAAGTACTCTACTTGTGCACTTATCTTCATGTCGCGGATGTAATAGAAGACTGTGCTGATTATTTGAAGGCTATCGAATTGTTGTAAGCTACCTATATTAATGCTCCCAGTGAAATTCATGCCAGACATTTGCTTTCTAATCGAATTCAACTACCTGAAGAATCGAGTGACAGTCCCTTCAAGACTTTCAGGATGTTACTACTGCAGTCTACCGTTATGAGAGTATCAAGGATGCCTTCATAGGAGGGTTAAAATCTTCGAACATTCGTGCGCGACTCTTTGAGAATCAAAAGCTTATATTAACCGATGCTACTTAACAAGCTCGAGCGTTAGAGCAAGCATTGCTGAGATCTGAATCATACTTAGTTTCTACAGGTCATGTACCATCTAGTGTGGCGGCTGTTCCTGGTACATCTATGATCTCTAGTAAGGAAGAAGAGAGCCTTCCACTTACAGCAGCTGTTTTTAAAATATTTCTAAAATGAAGCAAACATGCTACAATTGTAGTGATCACTGGCATCCTGAGGATGACCGAGCACTTTGTCCAGTTCGCGATGTAATTTGTCCTAAATGTGGAAAGCTTGGGTATTTTGCAAAAGTATGTAAGTCAAAATCCAAACATCCTGTTTCACTATCTTCTGTCACGCTTGCTTCCACCTGCGCTACCAAGCGGCTTGCTGTTGCCTAATGTTCCTGTTCAATTGAATGGAGATCCTCAGTTCAAGGTCTGATTGACAGTGGAAGTTCAGAGATTTTTATAAATGAGGCTGTAGTACAAGCTATGCATCTCCCACTTCATGAACGATCGTCTGTTGTTTCGATGGCGTCTTCTTATTTATCGGTAAATCTTAATGTAAAACGGTTTGTGCGTGGCTTATAAAGTGGTTAATAATAAATTGAACATTTTTAATCGTAATTAGTCTAGGGAATCTTGGGCACCATCCAAAGTAAGAAATTACTTTGGCAATGAATTGAGATTGAAAATTGAATGTATGAAATAAAGGGAGTTCTTCAGAAGGGATATTAATTCTAAGTTTTAACAAAATATATTTATTTGAGAAATCAAATATTTTAATATCTTAATTGAGGTAATATAATACGGGGAGAGCTTAAGTTATTTAGGTCCTTTAAATTACAAAATTAAGAATCCTTGCAGTACGACAATTATGGTGTTTTGAAAACAGGCAACTTCAATATTCAATGAATAGAAAATGCACTTAATGGTGGACTTGAAAATTGTGATGATGTTTGTGAGTACAATTATTAAATAGAAGAATTGGCGATTGATAATTAAAAACTATATGATATGTAAATAAATTAGGGATGATATGCCGATTACAATATATTGAAAATAAGGCGAAATTTAGAAAACATATATATATATATATATATATATATATATATATATATATATATATATATATATATATATATATATATAGCGTGAGATAAATTAGTTCTAGGGTAAACGAAAGTTCTATGATAATTAGTTCTGAGGTGATCGAAATGTCTATGATAATGGTTAACGTGAATTTTGGGGTTTTTAATTGATAAAATACACAGAATAAATTTAAGTTTGACCAAACAAGGAAAACTAAACAAAGAATTATACTTAAATTTTGACCAACCTTGTTAACGCGGGTACACAAATCAAATGGGACGATGACTGGATTTTCGTGCGCATGGCGAAAAAAAATGTTGCCAGTTTATACATTCCCGATATAACTACATATATATATATATATATATATATATATATATATATATATATATATATATATATATATATATATATTGTTTTGGTGGAAATTTATATACAAACTTGTAAAAGGTGAAACCACTACAATACACTCCCACCGGGGGAAAACAACTCTCCCTATAAGGCGTACAGAACGTGTCACTGTGCCCTGTGGTTGAAGCAGATTGCGGGGCGAATGATTGGCAGTGCCACTCAGAAGAGGTGATAGACTGTCACGAGTGTGGGCAGGCGAGGCGTTTGACATTCATTCTGTATCTCCCCGACTGTCATCAGTCCGGGGCTGTGCGTTGGTAGGCTCTCTTCCTGCTGCTGCCGAGAGCTCCTGCAACAAGAGGGGAGGTGGCAGCCATTGGGAGGAAAAATCAAGGGGTGTAGAAATGGTTGAAGGAGGGTTTGGAATTGGAGTAGGATGGTTGGAAAAGAGAGAGCTTGATGGAGGGCTGGAAGTAAGAGTTGTAGGAGTAACCACTGAATCGCTAATATTGGAAGAAGAAGAAGATAGTGACTGTTTCAGGTGAACGGCCTCTATAAAAGCGGGTTTCAGTGATCGATGGAAACCGTATCCTGCTTGGTGCAAAGCTGAAGTACAAAGAATTTCGGCTTCCTGGAGACGACGAGAAAGGATCTGTCATAGACAGGTTGCAAGGATGTGCGAGTGAAATCGCGACGGACAAATACATGAGAGCAAGTTGCCATCTCCTTTGGCACGAAAGGCTTCTGATTAGCAGGCACTTTTGTGGATGTCGGCTTAACCTCAGTCATCGGCCGTACTAAATTGTGTACGTATGCAGCAGGATGTATGTCGGAAGGAAGAGGACAATCAGCGAAAGAAAAGAATTGACCTGGAAGACGAAGTTGCGTACCATAGACGTGTTCCGCAGCACAGCAATTCAAATCCTCTTTCAAGGAGACACGAATTCCCAGGAGAATTAAGGGTAGCTTGTCCACCCAAGTGATGTTGGGGTCAGTGAAGCGTAAGCTTCCCTTGAGAGTCCAGTGAAAATTTTTCACCTTAGAGTTACTCTGGGGATGGTAGCTAGTGGTACGGAGATGAAAGGAGCCAAGCACTGACATGAGTGCATCCCATTGGTGGGATTCAAATTGGCTACCTCGATCAGTCATGATCGTTGATGGGACACCAAAATGAGCAACTCGTGCTGAGACGAAGGCTCGAGTTACAGTGGAAGCTCTGATGTCCGGGATAGGAACTGCCTCTAGCCAAAAAGTAAAACGATAGATCACGGTGAGGAGGTAAGTGCAACTTCGCGAAAAGGGAAGAGGACCAACCAGATCGATATGAACGTCGTCGAAGCGTGCCAATGGAAGCGGAAAAGCAGCTAGAGGTGACTTTATGTGGCGTTGAACCTTTGCTCGTTGACAAGGCAGACATGCGCGGGTCCATTTGGCAACATCGGCGTTCATACTTGGCCACACATAACGTTGTGTGATGAGCTTGCGAGTTGCTCGAATGCCAAGATGAGAGAGCCTGTGAGTCTGGTCAAAAATGTGCTGACGGTAAGCGAGAGGAATGAGTGGACGAGGGGGGGAGGCTGTCCAGCAAGTCGATTTCGCGAACGATAAGCTGAGAAGAGTGACGCAGTGTTTGCGTGTCTTCGTATTGTTCCTGGGCAAGCGCTATTGTCGCGTGATCGATGGCGCAGTTTGGGAGAGTTGCGCGCCCAAAATCGATGAAATGCGAGAGAGTGCATCTGGTACGACGTTTGAAGAACCAGGAACGGAACGAATATCGTTTGTCATCTGCAGGATAAGGTCAAGGTGACGAGTATCAACTGCAGAGTGCACAGAGGAGGTGCCACTAGAGGCGAGCGCACCAACCAATGGCTTGTAGTCGGTAAAGACAGTGAATTCACGCCCTTTCAAGTATTGATGGAAGTGACGGAGGGCGAGGTATATGCTCAGTAATTCGCGGGAAAATGTATTGTACCTCTGTTGGGAAGGAAGAAGAGCTTTGGAGAATAAAGCGAGTGGTTGCCAAGAGTCACCAACCTTCTGTTGTAGCGTCGCACCGAAATGAGTAGCGGACGCGTCCGAAGCAACGCTCATGGGAGCTCCTGGGCAAGGATGGACCAGGGAGACAGCGGAAGCCATAGCCTCTTTGGTGTGAGAGAAAGCCTCGCAAGCTTCGGGGAACCAGGAAAGTGGAAGGTTCTTCTTGGACTTGAAAAGGAATTCGTAGAGAGGTTGCATAATGTGGGAGATGCTGGAAATGAACCTGTGGTAAAAGTTTAGCATCCCACATAATCTACGAAGTTGCTTTAGCGAAGAAGGTCATGGAAAAACCCGGATAATTGCAACTCTGTCCTCGAGAGGACAAATTCCCTCAGGGGAAATGGGGTGTCCCAAAAATGAGAGCTGTGTTACACCAAAGAAACACTTAGAAGTGTTGAGTACGATACCATACTCATCTAAACGTGAAAAAACCTGACGAAGGTGAGTGATATGCTCCTCTAAAGACGAAGATGCTATCAGGAGGTCGTCTATATAACAAAATACGAAGCGAAGACCTCTCAGAACCTGATCCATGAAACCTTGGAAGGTCTGGTCACTGTTACGAAGTCCGTAAGGAATTCAGTTCATGACAAAGGAACCGAATGGAGTGGTAATAACCGTCTTAGGGATATCATCAGGGGAAATCGGGATTTGGTTGAAAGCGCGAACCAAATCGAGACGAGAAAAAAGGGAACAACCGAAGAGAGCGGAGTTAAAATCCGATAAGAAAGGCAGAGGATACCTATCTGGAACTGGACAGGCCAATATTGAGTCGCCTGTAGTCACCTTCGGCTCTGAATTCACCCGGAATAAACTTAGGTACTACATGAAGCGGTGAAGCCCATGGGAAGACGGATGGGAAAGCGATCCCGGCCTCCATCAAGTATTTAAATTCCTGCTTCATTAGGGCAAGTCTATCCGGGGCCAGTCGACAGGGGCGTGAGAATAGTGGCCCTCCTGTTGTCTCGATCCTGTGCACTACATTGTGCTTAATGGGTCTGTCCTTAGAAGGAGGCAGAAAGAGGCAGAAGGAGGCTTGGAAACTCCCGCAGAAGTTTCTCGAAGTGGGGAGCAGTTGCAGGGAGACTAACAGAGAGGAGAGAGCTGGTAGAAGGAGAGAATAAACCAGCAACAGTTGGGGTCGTGGTTCTGTCGATAAGCTTGCGGTGACGAGAATCTACCAAAAGGTCATGAGCGGAAAGGAAGTGTAGGCCCAAAATTGGAATGTCGACGTCGGCAATGATGAATGTCCATGGGAAAACACGACGTAACCCGAGAGCTCGAGTTCGAGGATACGCCTCCGATAAGTCCTTATGTTCGATGGATTGGCAGCTTTAAGGACAAGATCAGAAGAAGTGCACGCTTTCTCGACTGAAGAGGCAGGAATGACACTGCATTGAGCGTTAATGTCAACCAGGAAGGAGAAACCAGAGAGTGGGTCGTGAATACTAAATGGAGGATCGACCTGATGAAGGGATGAGTTCGCAGGGGTGACAGAACCACGTATCACTTGCGTTTCTAGTTTAAAGTATGCTGCGCTGAGTTTGAAAGTTGGGTAAGAGAACTCGTAGAATTTTGTAGGTTTGAAGGTGGTGAAGTTAGTCTAGGCGCAGTTTGAAATGAAGATTGAGCATTTTGATGGTACGAGCATGGGCTTGAGCATTTTACTTTTCTTGCACCAAATTTGAGGTGGTACCAGCAAAAGCTTGAAAATTGGGGAAAGGAAACTTGAGCTGCATGATTAGCCGGAGGGTGAAAGATTTGAGAATGCATAGATGCGTGGTAAAAGCTGCATGGCTGTACACAGCGTTGCTACCGTAACTACCATGATACCAGCAGTAACCCTGAGGATTATCGGGATAGGTGGAATTTGACGAAAGTTGAAAATGAACCTGCCTTGTCTCACCTCTTGTGTCGGAGTTCCCTCGTTGGTTGTGTCTTGAACGGGAGGATGAACGGCGTCTGACTCCACTGTCCTGCCTGCGGCTGTACTCTCACCGTAAACCCTTTTGCAACTTAAGGGCACGAATATCCTCCTCAATACTCTCCAAGACAGAAGCAAGATCTTGAGCTTGAGAGGGTGCGCCGCATGGGAGTTCTGCCTGGTTGTAAGGACTTCCGCTCGATGCCCTAACCTGTGAAATATACATTTTTAACATTTGGGTCGCAATTTGTATTATTTGTATTACCATTCACGTTATCCAGGCTGACGTATGGGTTGTTGAAAATCTCATCGGCAGCCTTTGCCATGTCCTCCATGTTAGCGGGTGACGCCATTAATATTACTGGTCTAACTTGCTCCGGGACCCCACGCATAAAGATTTTAGTTAGCAAAGGATCTAACTGCTCCAAATGTACACCCTTAGCGTGAGCTAAGCTCTTGAAGTGCTCCAGAAAACGCGAAGGACGCCTAGCACCCATCTCATGTGTGTTGAGGAGAATACGCAGGTCCTCGATTTTTGACCTCCCAAATTCATCCCTAAATGCCACTTTCAATTTCTCCCAAGACCCAGAATTGCCACCCTCGAGCATGATGTGCTTAAAAATGGAAAATATTCTTAGGGGCAACTTCTGGGCGATGCAGAGCGTTTTATGCTGATCGGGGATGGCGTGGTTGTCCATGATGAAGTCGTCCATCTCCAACCATGCAATGGGGTTCTCTGCATCGAGGGTTGGGAGAAGAATGGCAGACGGAGGGACAGGGCAGGCAGCTGGTGAGTGAAAGATTGATGCGGAAAGATGCTCGAATAGGGGCGACTCGTGGACGAAAATATGGCAGTGGTGCTGTCTAGACAAGCCATTGAGGTAGTGACTGAGGTGGACGTCAGCGCAGTGGTTGAGGTCACGTTAACCATCATGACAGACGCTTTACCACTAATATATATATATATATATATATATATATATATATATATATATATATATATATATATATATATATATATATATATATATATATATATATATATATATATATATATATATATATATATATATATATATATATATATATATATATATATATATATATATATATATATATATATATATATATATATATATATATATATATATATATAAATATATGAAATAAATTAGTTCTAGGGTAAGCGAAAGTTCTATGATAATTAGTTCTGGGGTGAGCGAAATGTCTATGATAATGGTTAACGTGAATTTTGGGGTCTGCAATTGGCAAAATACACAGAATTAATTTAGGTTTGACAAAAAGGGGGAAAACCAAATTAAGAATTATACTTAAATTTTGACCAACCTTGTTAACGCGGGAACACTAATCAAATGAGACGTGCGCATGGCGAAAGGAAATGTTGCCAGTTGATACATTCTCGATATAACTATAACTATATATATATATATATATATATATATATATATATATATATATATATATATATATATATATATATATATATATATATATATATATATATAGATATATAGATATATATATATATATATATATATATATATATATATATATATATATATATATATATGTATATATATTGTTTTGGGGAAAATTTATATTACAAACTTATAGGGGTAAAACCACTACAAATGTTTCGATGAATGGTCACACTTACGAGAATGTCGAAGTGCTGTACTTCCAAACGCTTGTACTGATATTATTCTTGGCTTCCCATTTTTAAGATTACATAAAAGCGTTAGCTTAAATTATGGGGACACATAACCATCCTTAACTGTATGTGGACAGACTAAACAAAAGATTCCCCAGTTAAACTGTTTAGAAACTTATCTTCAGATTGCCCTCCGATTGCTACCAAGTCTCGTCATTACAGCTCCGAAGATGCTGATTTAATTAAGATGAGGTTAAACGTCTATTTCGTGAGGGGATTATTGAATATATAATTCTCCTTGGCGTGCACAAGTGGAAGTGACATCAAACGCAAATAGGAAAAAACGAATGGTTGTAGACTTTTCTAGAACATTAAATCAGTAAACCCCTTTGGACACTTACTCGCTACCCAGGATTAAAGATATAGTTGCAAATATCGCTAAGAATCACAATTTCAGTGTTATTGATCTATCCAATGAATGTGATCTGATATACATATGCTCACAGGACCGACCTTACACTGCTTTTCAGTCCGATAAGAGTCTTTATCAATTCAGGCGCATACCTATGGGTGTTACGAATGGGGTTTCTGATTTTCAACGCTTTATGAATCAGTTTATAACCGATAACAAACTATGTAACACTTATGCCTATTTTGATGAAGTAACAGCCTGCGGGAAAACAAAGGAAAAAACATGACAGCAATCTAAAGCGTTTCATGGAAGCTACTTCTAAATTCAATCTCTCCCTGAATTCTGAGAAATCTAAGTTTTCTCTAACCTGTATTAATATTCTCGGTCCCTAAATTTCTGACGACAATTTGAAACCCGATGCTGAACGAATGAGACCCGTACCATCTAGGAAAAAATCAGTGCAGCGTTGTTTGGGGTTATTTGCATACTACGCTAAATGGGTTCGCAACTATTCAGAGAAAGTACGGCTTCTTGTAAATTGCTGCAGATTTCCTTTACGTCTTCAGGCTATTCAAGCATTTGAAACTTTAAAGAATGACATTGCTAAATTTTAAGTGAAAGTTATTGATGAAAACTCCTTCTTTTCCATAGAAACGGATGAAGCAGATAATGCAATCGGTGCCACCTTATCACAGAGCGGGCGACCAGTGGCTTTCTTTTCACGCTCATTGAACCGATCAAAAAAACGACACCACATTGTTGAAAAAAAGCGCATGTGGTGGTAGAGATCATACGAAAATGGAAACCTTTTTGACTGATAGACATTTTGATGTAACTACTAATCAAAGAGCTGTGTCATTCATGTTTCATGGCAATGTAAAAGGTAAAATCAAGAATGATAGGATCATGCACTGGCGTATGGAATTAATTCCATTTTCCTTCCATATTCATCATCGCGTGGGTCACAAAAATGTTGTTGCTGATACACCATCTCGGTCGTATTGTAACACCACTTCGGATATTACAAGTTTAAAATCTCTTCATTTGAGTCACATTCCTCCTGGAGTCCAGCAAATGCTACATTATGTTCGAGTTAAAACCTTCCTTACTCCATCGATGGAATCCGCGGTATTACTGCTGATTGTCAAGTACGAGGGTCAGTCAATAAGTTTAGCGAATCGGTAGGGCAAAACAGAGGAAGGGGGGTGGCTGTTTGTAGGGCTGTTAGGACAAGTTATGAAAAGTAAAGACCTGCAGTCGCACGCTCCTATTTAAGAAGCAATAGCTGATCGCAAATCGTCAGTCACAAATTTCTCAACAATGGAGAAGGTTGAGCACCGCGCAGTGATTAAATATTTGACCAAGGAAGGCAAGAATGCAAAAGAGATCCATGAACGCATGGTTGGTGTACATCGACACCGCCCCTTCCTATGCAACCATTGCTCGCTGGAATAGAGAGTTTCGCCATGGTCGTGAGTCCCTTGAAGATGACCCCCCTCTAGGACGCCCGTCAGACGTGACCAACGAGGACAATGTGACTCGTATAGAGAGGATGATCCTTAAAAATCGACGGGTGAAGGTCGAAGAAATTGAGCGAGAACTTTGGAATATCACATGGAAGTGTTATCAACATCATCCACCACAATTTGGCCATGACTAAGGTCTCTGCCCGTTGGGTCCCTAGGAACCTCACGAAACCTCACGCTCCATGATCGACTTCAACGTCGTCAAAGTTCGGAGGAGCTGCTGCTCCTTCACAATCAAGACCCGGCAGGATTCGAGTCACGCATAGTGATGATGAAACGTGGGTCCATCACTGGGATCCCGAGACCAAGCTCGAAAGCATGGCCTGGAAGCACAGGGGCTCTTCGACCCCCATCAAGTTCCGGACCCAACCCTCAGCTGGGAAGATCATGGCCACCATCTTCTGGGATTCTGAGGCAGTGTTGATGGTGGACTATGCGCCTCGTGGAAGGACCATCACAGGCCAATATTACGCCGAGGAACTGGTTGGGTTGAGAAGTGCATCCGTCAGAAGCGGCGTGGCAAGTTGATACGCGGTGTCCTGCTCCTCCACGACAATGTCCCTGTCCACAAGGCCAGAGTTGCACAAGCTGCCCTGTGCGAGTTCTGATTCGAGGAGCTCAACTATCCCCACTATCCCCCCTACAGCCCAGATCTGGCTCCTAGCGACTACTTTTTATTCCACCAGCTCCAGTCTGCATTGCGTGGATGCCGGTTTGGGGACGATGAAGATGTCCAGCTCGCTGTCCAGGAGTGGATTGAACAGCAGTCGGGAGATTTCCGGTTGTCGAGAATTCGAAGCCTCAGGGACAAGTGGCGCAAGTGCATTGAAGTCGAGGGTAGTTATATTGAAAAATAATAAAACACTTTTCCTCATATCTCGTTTCCTTATATCCGAATTGCAAAACTTATTGACCGCCCCTCGTATGTGCTAAAATTAAGCCCTGTTTCTTTAAACCTGAAAATACTTAATTGATAGAGGCGAATGCGCCTTTCCAACCTCTTTCAATTGACTTTAAGGGGCCGCTTCCAGATTCCTCGCATTCGTCGCGTTATTTCCTTTTAGTCGTTGATGAGTTTAACCAATTTCCGTTTGCATTTCCATACCGCGATATGTCATCCAAAGTAGTTATTGACTCTCTTACAAATCTTTTTTCGTTATTTTGTCTAAAGGCATATATCCATTCAGACTGCGGCCTGTCATTCATTTCCAAGAATATGAAAGAATTTTTACTACGTCTTGGTGTAAACAGCAGCCACATCTCCCGTACAACCCTCGTGGGAATAGCTAATGTGAGTGCCATAATGTCATTATTTGGAATACATACCGTGAAGTTAGCTATTGAATCTCGAGGTTTGCCATTAAGTGCATTGTAGGATGTGTTACCTGATGCCCTACATGCCATACGTTCCTTACTTTGTACCTCCACAAATACCACGCCGCATGAACGATTTTTTGCTTTTGAGAGACTTTCAGCTAGTGATTCGGCCCTACCTTCTTGGCTAATTGAACCTGGAGAAGTCCTCCTCAAACGATTTGAAAATCGCAGTAATTACGACCCAGCTGTGGACGTCGTTGATCTCATTGATGTTAATTCTACACATGCTCCTGTAAAATCCCTGATGGGAGAGAGAGAGAGAGAGAAAGTACTTTTGCTTTGCGTAATTTAGCTTCATGTCCTAGGAATATTCCACTTAATGATTCCGAATCACGAAGTCCAGGTGTCCTTTCCGATCCAGCTTCCCATTCCAGTTTCCCATCTACAACTACTAACTTTCCTCAAGCCGATGAAAAGATATTGGGAAATGAGCAAGAAAAAATTATCCAGGTGCAAGAAGATCATGTTCATGATGCTGATAACAGTGTGAATAGTCGCGACAATCTGACAATACAGTTGCCTGGCCCTGAAGATCTTTACGTGCTCATAAACCTGTACGTTTAGATTTGTAATCTTTTCAATTTCTACTTTAACTTTCTTTATTTAGTGTATTGTATATTTTGTAATTTTGTAAATGTGTAGATGGAGGGGAGTAGGAAAGGGGACAAAGAAAAAAATAATAGCGGAGGCGAGTTGCGAACAGAGCTTCCTGCTCGCTTGTCCATTGTTAGCCAGCGGCGAATCCACTCGGTCATCCTGAGTCTCAAAAAAAGACTGATTCAACCGAAACTTTTTAAGCCCCTCGCCTGCACTTCTCGTACGCTACAAAAGAATTAATTCTTTTTGGTTGGAGTGACTGTTATATGTGCCCCCTTCCTCATTTATATTTGTTCATATGTATTCATGTTACTAATATTTTGTTTGTTTCTTTTCTAGATATATTATGAATATACTTGATTAAACCCTATAAAAAAGGGGCAGTTTAAATATATCTTGCTAATTTCTATCATTACAATAAAGGTTTGTAAGGCAGCTATGCTCATCACTACTTATAACTATCATAATACTATTCATATCTCATCATGCACCAAAATCTTTCCCTTACGTCTCAATTAATTAGACTACCCAATAGACTCAACACGACCTCCACTAATAGTTAAACTATCAAGCTTGTGAAGATATACATACCTAAATAACATCGACCCCATTAAATAGCTTCTCGGACATTACGTAATCAACCCCTTCAATCCCTTACCTCAGGCCTGTCACAGCCCACGGTCCCAAAACTGATATGGAGGACCCGTGTAGATAAGTGTTTTTACAGGTCTCCCTCATACAACAGCATCAATAATGGTGAGCACCCTTATTCCTGTTTTGGAAGAGCTGCCGGTGCATTAGGACCGCAGGTACAACAAGAATCTACGATAGCCTTATACGTACAAAATTTGATTAAATGATGCGGCCCGCCGAACCTATAGCAGCGACGATTTCGCTCAGACTTTCTTGTACCGGATCAACCACAGTCCTCTCTACTAATTATGATACGACAGATTGAAATCCTTCAACTACCTCCGAGAGTGGAAGGGACTCATTCTTGGAGATCGCTCGCAACTCACGAGATACGAACCATGGAAATTCTATTAAGAAAGCTTTCAACAATAATTTATCAGGTGAAGCTCCTACAATCCGCCCTAATATGCGCAAATCTGTAAAATAAAGATCAACATACTCACCACCCCCAAATTATTTTAGTGCGCTTTTCATATGCTTGAAAATAATTCATCGCAAAAGCTTCCATCAAAGTGTTTTATCGAGTCCATGTCTTCCTTTTGTGCATCTATTAATTCACTCTAAACTGTAAACGCATTTCTTCATAAAAATAAAGGAATAATATTCCCCAAATTTTTAAGGTTTCTTAACTTAGCGACCAAATCAAATTATTTAACCAATCTATAATGCCGTCATCGCAATTGGATCACCTTAGAACCTCTGTTATTTTCAGTTTCAGCCCCATGTTTAACAGTTCCTAGATAGCTTATGCACGACCGATCAACAATAATGTGTCAACAAGGCACAATTTACGAAACATCAACAACTTAGGAGCAACAAACACTTTACAAGCAGGATGACAATAGTTATGCCAACACAGTACTCACTTTCGGTTCTCGCCTTCCAAATGACCGCGTTGCCAGATTAAATAACCGGCTTCGTGTCCACTGATATAACAACACCAACCTTACAAAATATAAAAACAAGACAGTGTGATGGAGAATGGAACTTCTATATTTTTTTTTACATTCAGTATCGCCCTGGTATTGAAAATGTCGTCGCCGACGCTCTATCCTACCACTCCGCTCAGGATGATCTGAGGACTTTACACGAGCGACTGACCAATCCTGGGGTGTAGTGGTTGCCCGATTTTGTTAATATTCGCAATATGCCCTACTCGCTTTTCCGAGCATTACGCAGTAGGCTGGAATGCGCGAAAATCAAGCCACGCTTTATCTAACCTATCGATACCACTCGCATCCAGTTCTCTTCCCCTTTCAATATGTTTTCTTGAATTTAATGGGTCCATTACCGGTTTCTTCTCATGGGTGCAACTACATCCGCACAGTCTTTGAAGAGTACAGCTATCAATCGTTTGGATTTCCTTGCCGCAATATCTCTGTTACTACAGTCATTGAGTGCCTCGCGAACCTCTTTACCATGTTTGGTCTGGTGTCGTACGTGCATTTTGACTGCAGCATGGCTTTTTTGATAACTTCGCTGAAGTAGTTTCTGCTTCGCCAAAATGGCAAGTCTACCCGCACCTTCCATTTTAATCGTCGTATTAACGATCAGTGGCCTTATAACGAGATGTTCTGGAACTCCGTTAGGTGGGCCCTCGAGTCCGGTAGTTTACTGTTGAATGCATGGCAGCATATTCCACCCGAGGCGCTGGATTCGATTCGATCACTTCTTTGAACTGCCGCCAACGCCACTACTCACGATAGACTACTTACATTTGAGAGGCGATCACTGAACGGCTCGGCCATGCCTACATAATTACCGAACCCACTAGAGCCCTTCTAAAGCAATTCAACAGTCGGAGTAAACACAATCTGCCAGGGTACATTGTCGAGCTGTTAGGTGATGTGTCCCCGTAAGCGCAGCCAAACCAATGGCACTGTCACACGCTCCGGTCGCGTCGTCAGGGGGCCTCGTCGGTACTCGGACTGGTAATCTCGAAATAGTAAAAGAGGGGGTAACCTTCTTAAGGAGGGGGAGTGTTATAGCAATGCCTCTGGGCATTCCTATAATAAAAACCTCCTGGGAAACTTATATATATATATATATATATATATATATATATATATATATATATATATATATATATATATATATATATATATCAATTATTATGTAAAATTCATATTATGCAATCCTTTAACTTTGTCAATTTAATCGTTCAATTATTTTTACTTACCTTTGTCAATTTAATCTTTCATTTAATTTACTTAACTTTCGTAAATTAAATCATTTTATGTACAACTTAATAATTAATTCATTCATTTATTTTACTTGTCAATTCATTTAACGTAGTACTATTCCAAACAACATCTATTAAAATTTCACACACCAACAAACAAACACACGCTTTCAGCTCGTCCAAATAGCACACTATTCTTTCCCATTCGACTCAAGCCACGCTTCGTATAAAGGTCGGTAATCATTCCTTCTACAATTAGTCATTTACCTACAAACAAATCATACTTAGTTAGTTCCACTTTCTCTCACAATTCTTTGCAAACGACCATACGAGAATAGGTCCCAATTGTATTACTTCTCATATTGCAGCCCCTAATTCACAGTCCATCATAGTCACTATATTATTATTTCACTATATTATTCACCATATTATTTCACCATATGATTCCGCCATATTAATTTCACATACTTCAATTCTCTTCACAACTTGTTACTGTAAATCATATGCTAAAATATCTTACATTGTATACCTAATCTACTTACCTCATTGTACATTCGTTGATTCTATGAATATATTTATATTTGTGTAATTGTCTTTCTTAAAGTTCAGTTCATTATTTCAACATTTATTTCGCTGTCGCCTTAGGCCTAAAAAGTATCATCCGACAACTTTGATCAAACAAATCTATGGTTATGGTTTTCCAAACGCTATTTAGGCTGATTTATTAACAGAAAATAAATCACATGAATAACCATATACTATAAAGTTTTTAAATAAATTGATTTAATTTACAAAGGTTAAGTAAAAATAATTGAACGATTAAATTGGCAAAATTAAAGGATTGCATAATATGAATTTTACATAATAATTGATATATATATATATATATATATATATATATATATATATATATATATATATATATATATATATATATATATATATATATATACAAATGCAATGCCCAGGGCGTCAACATGCAGACATCAGCGGACCCTTCGCTCGAGCCCGAAATTTTTTCTTTAGTTCCAGGAACAGCCTCCCCGAAGCTCGTATAACGCTACAATCGAATTTGAAAGGTCTTCACATCAGCCAACGATCAGACATTAATCGCGAGCTCTGTAATTCTACTTAAATACTTTTCTTTTGTTTCACATATATCATTGTTTAATATAATGCAACCCTTCAGAGCAGGGACTATATTAATTTGTTTGTTTCAATACTGCACATCCTGTTAACAGGCATTTGACTTTGTCCCATTTAATATGATTCACAGCCTTCTTTTTAAAAGCAGAGAAGTGAGCTAATTATACTTCGTGGGATACAGATTTAAAATTTAATAATCGTTGAAAAAAAGAAGAAAAGTCGGTAATACTTGAGTTTATGGGAGCACACTAGGGGGCACTATTTCTGGGCTACACTTTCGGGCAACAATTTAGGCCTTATGATGTCAGACGGTAGCTTTGGATGTGGCCAATCACGGCGTTTTATTAATTTGGGGGGCTCTATTCTTTATTATTTAGTAAATGTCTGCACTTTTTCTCGATTATATTATTTAGTCATGTATTGAATTTTTCTATGCTTCGTAATGTTACTTTAGGCATTCCAGTCGGCATATATGTTTCAGTTTGGCGTGGAGAAGTACATATTTTTTAAGATACTATAATGTTAAAATAAACCATTATTTTCCCACACTGGCAACCCTTAATTCGACCTTATTTCAAACATTGGCAACCTGGATCCAAGCAGGGAAAAGAGGCGATTCTTGTGCATTCGGTTTGTTCGACTTTAATAATACAACTTCTGTTAATTCCTCGGTAAATTTAATACACTCATTTTAAAAGTGAAGATTTTCACAAGGGAAGAAAAGAAGCGCGGCTCAATTATAATACTGAAAGGTGGAGATGGTTTAGCTTCTGTCGTGAAGTGATTATTTATTAGGTAATTTAAGACGATGATAGCGCCGCCGACATTTAGATATCGCCTTTTGCATTCAAATCTGACGTTAGCCTTTCGAACTAAGAATATTACGAGGGTTTTTTTTTAAGTTGCGGGGGTATAGGGGGCGAAGCCCTCCCCTTTTGAAGGTAATTAATAAATGTTACTTTTGGCGGAAATAGCCTAAAGTAGATGGCGCTATCGTCTCTATTATTTCGATAACGTCCGGAGCGGGTGCATTAATTGTAGCCAAGAAATAGCTCCTCATAGCGTGCGCCCCTAAATTTTAGTATTGCCGAGGAGGTGTAATAACTTATTCGTGATTTTCATTTCGATATAGGATACTGTAAGCAGGGGCGAGCAACCTCCAGCCGCTAAGGCCTAGCGTCTGGCCCGCCACCTCGCTCGGCATTAATATTGCAATCCAGCCCCCGAAACCCTAGTCCCTCCCCCCTATAAAAACCCTCTACCAAACAGTATCTATCTCAGTAGACTCGTAGAGGGAGAGACGAATGAGTCTTACCCCTGGCAGTGAACAGGAGTAAAAAAATGAGGCAAAATGCATTTATTTCATAGAGACCAAAGTTTTAGAGGAGGCAATTCTAAACTAAAAATGCTTATGACTTCTTCATGGCAAGCAGCACCAGCAGTCTCACTGATTTGGAATATATATATATATATATATATATATATATATATATATATATATATATATATATATATATATATATATATATATATATATATATATATATATATATATATATATATATATATATATATATTTATATAATGAAAATTAATGCAATATCGCAGGAAAAGATGAGGAATTAAACCACATTCTCCGAAGACAATATAATTCAGAACAGTTTCGGTGTATCTCACACCCTTTTTCAACTGACACTGTGTAGAAAATATAAGAGAAGTGCATATAAGCATAACACAAGATCCCCTCTTTTTTCCCTCAATCCCCGACTTGTGGCTAATCTGGGGGGGGGGAGGGGGTTAGGCCTAAACATATTGAAGGGCTGACATTTAACTATTTTGTTTATATGCTTTTTTATTACAGGATTAAAATAAAATTGACCCTCAGATAGATTTAAATTAGGAACTGACGATATCAAGCTCGATTCTACGATTCTTCTCCTAACATAGTTAGCTGATTTAAATACCATTTTACTTCCATTGAAATCGATCGTATGATTCTTGTCTATAACATGGCAAAATATTTCACTGCTTTTGCTGCCCACTCTAATATCTCTTTTGTGTTCGTACAATCTCTTGTCTAGATTTCTCCCCGTTTTCCCTATATAAACTTTATGGCAATCGTTGCATGGTATTGCATATACTCCTATGTTATGATGTTCTTTGGGTTTCCTGGCCATCATCAATTGGTTTAAGGAATTATTATATTTAAAGGCTAGATTAATACCTGTTTTTCCAAATATGTCCTTTAAACTATTTAATTTATTATTAAATGGCAATGTTATACATTTGTTGAAGTCGTTAGTGCGGGAAGGCTTATTACCATAGAATGTTTTCCTAGCTGCAAAATGGGCAGACGATATGAACCAATCGGGGTAATACAAATTAGAAAAAATGGTCCTGATAATGACATTTTCTTCATCTAAATAGGAAGGATGACATATTTTGTATGCTCTAAGGAAAAGGTTAGAAATTACCGATTTTTTAACAGTATTATCGTGAAAAGAAAAATAATGTATATAGGCATTCGAGTAAGTTGGTTTCCTATACACGTCAAGTTTTAATTCATGGTGATCTTTATTAATGAGGACATCTAAAAAGGGTAATCTATTATCATATTCTCATTCATATTTAAATTTGATGGAGACATGCAAATTATTCAAATTATTTAAAAAGGTATCAAAATTATGGCCATTAGGCCATACAGAAAATACATCGTCAATGTACCTTAACCATATAAAGTTAGGGGAAGAAATTGTGGGAAGGAGTTCAGTCTCAAAATATTCCATGAAGAGACATGCCAATCTCGGAGATAAACTATTTCCCATGCTGAGGCTAAATATTTGTCTATAAAACTCATTATTTACTCGAAACACATTGTCAGAGAGACATAATTCAACTAAATCGATAAATTTACTCGTAGAAATGGGAAGATCCAAATTAAGTCTAGGCATGATTTCCCGCAGAAGGCCCATGGTTTGGTCAACCGGAACTTTGGTAAACAAAGAATTTACATCAAAGCTCACAAGTTTTCTATCCGATATTGACATGTCTCTTCATGGAATATTTTGAGACTGAACTCCTTCCCACAATTTCTCCCCCTAACTTTATATGGTTAAGGTACATTGACGATGTATTTTCTGTATGGCCTAATGGCCATAATTTTGATACCTTTTTTAATAATTTGAATAATTTGCATGTCTCCATCAAATTTAAATATGAATGAGAATATGATAATAGATTACCCTTTTTAGATGTCCTCATTAATAAAGATCACCATGAATTAAAACTTGACGTGTATAGGAAACCAACCCACTCGAATGCCTATATACATTATTTTTCTTTTCACGATAATACTGTTAAAAAATCGGTAATTTCTAACCTTTTCCTTAGAGCATACAAAATATGTCATCCTTCCTATTTAGATGAAGAAATTGTCATTATCAGGACCATTTTTTCTAATTTGTATTACCCCGATTGGTTCATATCGTCTGCCCATTTTGCAGCTAGGAAAACATTCTATGGTAATAAGCCTTCCCGCACTAACGACTTCAACAAATGTATAACATTGTCATTTAATAATAAATTAAATAGTTTAAAGGACATATTTGGAACAGCGGGTATTAATCTAGCCTTTAAATATAATAATTCCTTAAACCAATTGATGATGGCCAGGAAACCCAAAGAACATCATAACATAGGAGTATATGCAATACCATGCAACGATTGCCATAAAGTTTATATAGGGGAAACGGGGAGAAATTTAGACAAGAGATTGTACGAACACAAAAGAGATATTAGAGTGGGCAGCGAAAGCAGTGGAATACGATCGATTTCAATGGAAGTAAAATGGTATTTAAATCGGCTAACTATGTTAAGAGAAGAATCGTAGAATCGAGCTTGATATAGTCAGTTCCTAATTTAAATCTACCTGAGGGTCAATTTTCTTTTAATCCTGTAATAAGAAAGCATATAAATAAAATAGTTAAATGTCAGCCCTTTAATATGTTTAGCCCCCCCCCTCCCAGATTAGCCACAAGTAGGGGATTGGGGGGGATGAAAGAGGGGATCTTCTGTTATGCTTATATGCCCTTCTCTTATATTTTCTACGCAGTGTTAGTTGAAAAAGGGTGTGAGATACACCGAAACTGTTCTGAATTAAATTGTCTTCGGAGAATGTGGTTTAATTCCTCATATATATATATATATATATATATATATATATATATATATATATATATATATATGTATATATATATGTATATATATATATATATATATATATATATATATATATATATATATATATATATATATATATATATATATATATATATATATATATATATATATATATATATATATATATATATATATATATATATATATATATATATATATATATATATATATATATATATATATATATATATATATATATATATATATATATATATATATATATATATATATATATATATATATATATATATATATATATATATATATATATATATATATATATATATATATATATATATATATATATATATATATATATATATATATATATATATATATATATATATATATATATATATATATATATATATTTTCACTTTCGGGATTTCGTTTGTTACTCCGGCCGCGGCCTGCTCCCAAAAGTCTCATCTGGCCCTCACTCTGAAAAGGTTGCTCGACCCTACTGTCAGATCAGCTGAAGGTGTCCCGTATAGCTTTTTCTACAGCACCGTCTAATACGTTTTTCTTGATCTTATTTCAGGCTACTCAGGCTCTCCCAACACTTGGGACCTATTAATCTCTGAAAGTGAAATTCATCTTTACTACTTTCGGAATTCGAACTTTTATTATTTGAAAACTATATTTTTAAACTTTTAAATTCGTTTGACTGTTTACATTAATTTGGCTGATTCCAAGAAGTGACATACCGTCACTAAAATCACTTTATTCAGATACTTATGGTTGACAAACTGTTTGATTAAGTTTAACGAGGATAAGTGTAAGGTTATGCACTTGCAGGAGAGGCTACCCACAGTATTCCAATCACATGAACACCACCCTGCTTACCACTACACAGGAGGAAAAGGATTTTGGGGTAGTTGTCACCCTAATTTGAAGCCAACAGTACAAGTTGCCAGGGCCCTGGCCAATGCCAACTCTATCCTGAGAAGGATCTACACCTATTGGGATAGGGAAATGGGTAATTTAAGATAAAGATAGGTAAACATTATGATCGGCGGCGCAAATGATAGGATCTAAACTATTTTGTCCGTGTTCCAATACATTTCACCTTTTTGGAGTAAATTCAAGGGGACTGCTTGTGGAGGGTTTAAACACTGCAGGAGGACCCCTCTACGATGATCCTAAGTTTCAAAATTGTTTATAGAATAATGTTCTAATGTTTTTATTTAATCAAACGCACATGAATATGCATGCGCGGGGGAACAAAACATACATGCCAAAGAATGAACTTTTTCGGGCGTGTCGCTGATCTTCAGTTTTCCCCAAGATAGTGCCACCTACTTTAAGCTATTTGCGCCAAAAATTCATATTTTTTAGGTTTTTTCAAAATAGGGGGGGGGCTTCATCCCCCACACCCACTGAAATCTAAAAAAATAACTTGTAATATTCTTAATTTGAAAGTCTACCTTAGAAATGACGGCGCTATCTCCATCTTAAATTACCAGGAAATGTTTCTACCCTTATATAAATCACTGATAAGACTGAGTTTACAGAATACTGTACCCAGGTATGGTCACTCTACGTCATTAGAGATATAAGTAAACTGGAACAAATCCAACAGAGAGCCGCTAAATTGCTCCCAGGTTTATCCAATTTGTCTTACCATCAAAGGTTGGACTGGCTTGGCCTCACCACACTTGAAGAGAGGAGACTAAGGGGTGATATGATACAAACCTTTAAGATTCTAGATGGTATCAAGACCAATTTTGGGACCAATTTTGTTTGTGTTGTTTATCAATGATCTACCTGATGCTGTATCAAGTACAGTTAAAGTATTTGCCAACGACACGAAGATTTACAAGGAAGTAAACACATCACAAGATCTTCGGGACTTGGAGGGAGATTTAAGGAAGCTAAAGTGATGTATTTTGGTTTCCACAATCAAGACTATGTATATACCATGAATGGTGAAATACTTGATCAAGTTAAAGAAGAGAAAGATCTAGGGGTAATCATTGAGTCTGAATTGAAATTCCATGCACAAGTGTCCGCTGCAGTTAAAAGGGCAAACCAGATGTTGGGAATTGTGAAAAGCACATTTGTAACATTTACCAGAGATACCTTGCCACTGTTAATAAATGCATTAGTTCATCCCCATCTGGAATATGGCAACATCATTTGGTACCCACGATTCATCGCCGATGATATGAAGGTGGAATCCGTACAAAGAAGAGCTTCAAAATTGGTTCCAGAATTGAGTGATCAAGAATATAGCGAAAGACTGCGTCAGCTTGGACTCTTTTCTATGAACTATAGACGCCGTAGAGGTGATATGATTCAAATTTACAAGCTTCTAAATGAATTGGAGAGAATTGACCCTGGCCTTTTCTTCATACCTCAGGAATATTCAGCAACGCGAGGTCATTCCAATAAACTATTTAAATGCCATTGCCAGAAGATGGTGAGGAAAAATGCATTTGGCCAGAGGATTGTCAATGACTGGAATTCTCTGCCAGATCAAGTGATCACAGCCACAAGTCTCCAGTCCTTTAAGAACAAGTTGGATAAATACTGGGAAGCCAACTGGTATAGCTATACGTAGCCAGCATCATAGAAATTTTCATAACAATGATTGGGCGACTACAGGATTACCTCATGAGCATGTACCATGATGATGATGATGATGATGAAGACAGCACTGACCTGACCAAGCCAATTGCTGCCTTATTTAACAAGTTATTGTCTAGTTTAAGATTACAGTACCTGTACCAGCATGCCCACATGGAGGCCTGCAGAAGGTTCTTCTCTTGCAGAGTAGCTCCGCTGTGGAACTTCCTTCCCTTCCAGGTAGTAGAAGCTCCATCCCTAAACACTCCCTTCAAACTGCCATCAGAGTTAGACTTTTTTACTATATAGACTAAGCCACACCTCTATCCCATCCATTAGTCTACACACTACCTCTATGATTTACTCCATGTTAATAGCCCTCCTAATAGCTATTCTCACAGACAGATACAATCAATCATCATTATTGCTCATTTTTATCCATGCTCTACCCCGTAAGGGGCGCGGCGATTTGCCATCCTGGCCGCCGTGCTGATGGGACTCAGCACCCCGTCCGACCCCAGCTTAGCCTCTTCTCCTTCCTTCAAAACACTTGTTTCCTCTCTTTTCATACAACCTCTCTCACAACTTTCAATGGTCAGTCTCTAATTTCACAGGGTAGATGCTGACCTTCTTCTTAAGTCAACCGTCCTGGATCGGGGCTAGGGGGGAGGGGGCAATGTTCCCTAACCCCTGAGCTCCGGTCTGGGGTGGTTGGTTTTTAACAACCTGCTTTATCCCCACCCATACCTTCCTCACATCCCTTTTCCTCTCCTCTTCACAATCTATATATTTTTTACGCCGTGTTCAAGGTGGAGCCGCCATGCCGATGGACTGCCAGGCCACCAGGCGGGAGGGGTGGTCCCGAATGGCGGCGCCTGGCTCTGCCAGGCTTGTAAACACCTCTCGCAGTGCTGGCTACTGCGAGAGGTGATGCGCGATTGCATCCCGTTTTAAAAAGAGGGTCACCATGCCCAATGATAAGTTTAAAAAAAAACACAACCCCCAACTTCCCCTATAACATCGACGGAGCCGCCCTTGGGCAGCTCCAGCAAAAAAATGGAGGTCCCCCCGCCTGTGCTTGCTCAGGGGACCCTCCATATATCTCTAACCAGAGAGGAGGCTCACTCCTCTCCTTCACTTACGGGTGTAGGGGACTCCCCCTTACCCCCTTCTCTGGAGGTGCTTTCGGGCACCTCCCTTTTCCCAGCGGCAGTCCCCTCTTTTCTTTCCAAGGGGTCTGCCAAGAAAGCCAGCAGGCAGCCCTTAGCCAGCTGCTCCACATCAAAGCGGCTTGGTATGGCAAACCCCCTTAGGGGGGAGAGGGAAGCCAGGCCCCTTCGGTCGCTTCCCTCAAAAGACCTGCTGGCAAGAATACTGAACCTTGCTGGGGTCAAGGCCCATGCCTCCCCAAAGAAGACTAGTGACGATACTGCAAACGGGACCTGCGATGTCTTTGGGGGGATGGCCAACTGGAGGCCCCCCCTGAGATAGACATGGTCCTTGAGGAAACCCAGCCTCAGACAGTAGGGCCTTCCATGGGGGGGAATCCTGGCTCGGCGGCAAGCACCGAACCCGAATCCGCCCCGATGCAAGGTCCTCCTCAAACGGCTGGAGATTCTCAGGCAGTACAAGGAGGGGAGAGATCTCCTCCGGATGATGCCCCTGCGACCACCAGGACCTTCTCCATTTTGGAGAAGGACCTGGCTGAGGCCGGTCCATCTGGCCTGGGGGCTTCTACCGGCGGGGGTGAGAAGCGGGTTCATTCCCCGCCCTCCTCTCCAAAAAAGAAAAGGACGAAAAAGACCAAAAAGACGAAGAAGACTCAGGGCTCCTCTCCATCCGCGGGGGCTACGGGGACGGATGGGTCTGCTGCCACTTTAGCAAGCGACCAAGCCAAGATCGGCACATTTGGCCCCTCTTCCCCCCCGGGTACGGAGCTCCTGACCATGACAAAGACCAAAAGTGCACAGGGTGGAGCCTCAATGACATCGGGGCCCCTCATTCAGAGGTTACCTGGCGTTTTTGAGCCCGCTGGCTTCAAACGCTTCCTTGTTATTCGCTCCACTGATGGCAGCATGTTGGCCAAGGGCAACATGATCCATCAGAGGAGAGGATTAGCTAGTGCATTTGGTAGAGAGCTGAAGGTAACCCGTTTCTCGGATGGGAGCCTTCTGGCGAATGCGGCGAATCCTGCCGAGGCGGCCAAGATAAGTGCTCTTCGGACACTTCATGGCACCCCGGTGAGTGTGACGCCGCACTCTACCATGAACTTTGTGAAAGGAGTAGTTTATGTGAGGGAACTCGTTGACTACTCCATTGAGGACATCACCCTAGAGCTGGCCGACCATGGGGCGGTCAAGGTCGAACGTGTGATGAGAAAACAGGGAGGGGCCTCAAGACCCACCCCTACACTCTTCGTCACGTTCGACTGTGACAAGCTCCCTGAGTCGGTGCGTGCTGGTTGGTACCGCTACCGCGCGAAGGCATTCGTGCCACTGCCGCAGCGGTGCTATTACTGTCACTGCTTCGGCCATACGAATTGCTCATTTAGACGTGCCAGGTCGGGGTCACCCGAAGTCTGTGTAAATTGCTCCAAGGTCGCACACGATAAGTCCAAATTGTGTGTGGCCAAGTGTGTCAATTGCGGAGAGCCGCACCCTGGTTCTTCGAAGCAATGTGGTGCACATCTCCTTGAGAAAGAAAGCCTGGCCATTCAGGCCCAGGATCGACTTTCATTCCACGAGGCAAAGGACTTGGTCCTGGCGTGCCCGGCTCTGCCTGGGATGTCATATGCCTCAATAGTTAGAAAGGCACCCTCTGCTCCTGACCCATCCAGGCCAACGAGCACGGTTGTTTCCGCGCCCATTCGGAGCCCTTCTGCGGGCTCTACCCAACCCGGGCGCTCCCCTGGTAAAGCTGGCGGCAAAAAGTGTTCATACGCTGCCCTGGCTAAAACCAGGGCTCCCCCCTCTTCCCCCAGCGTGACCGTTTCCCATAAGGCGAAACGGCCACGCGCCTCCACCGAGTTGTTAGACTCACAGGAGGCAACACCCCTGAAGATGGTCGCTAGGCCATCTTCCGGGGTTCCTAAAGCTGTTCCCCGAAAGGAGGACAGCAACAAAGGAGCTTCGGCCCCTTCGCCCATGCCCGGAGGTGGAGCGAGTGGCTCGGAGACGGTGGTTCCTCGAAAAGAGGGCCCCCCGCCTCCGAAGCCGCAACGCCTGCCTAAGGTTTCGAGGCTGAGGGAGGAAAAGACTCGCATGGCGAGCCCAACCTCCCCCAATAAGTCCTCGAAGGCGACAGCGCCTTTAGCGCTTTGTCCGGCCAACAGCGCCCGGTGTTCTGCCCCCGGGAAGCGTACGGCCATTCCCGTGAGGGTCTTCAGTTCGAGGAGGGCCCCCGCGTCTCGTCCGAGCTAGGCCTGGAGGGCATATTCCTTCAATGGAATTGCCGTGGACTCCGGGCCAACTGGGAGGAGCTGCGGAGGCTCGTCTCATTCCGTTCCCTGTTAGCTATTGTTTTGCAGGAGACCATGCTAGGCGCAGGCCCCCTGCCCGCCCTTCCGGGGTATAAGGGTCTTGCGACCCCACCACTGCGGGATGGCCAGGCTGAGGGATGCACGGTTTACACCCGGCATGATGTCTCCGTTCTTCCTTTCTCTTTAGATACCTCCTTTCAGGCAGTGGTTGTGCAGCTGCACCTGGATAGGAGGTATACTCTGATTTCTACGTACATTCCACCGTCAGCTGACTTCGACGCAGGGAACTTCTCCCGCGTCGTGGCACAGTTGCCGAGGCCCTCTCTTGCTTGGAGATCTGAATGGCAGGCATCCTCTCTGGGGAGATTACTCCATAAATCCCAGGGGACAAGTCGTTGCCTATCTGATCGAAGAGCTTGAGATGGGTGTCCTAAACGTGGATGAGTTTACGCATCACTGTCCGAGAACCGCTTCATTTTCTTGCCTCGACCTATCTTTGTGCTCTTCGGATGCACAGCCTGATTTTGATTGGGAGGTGGTCGATGACCTCCATGGTAGTGATCACTTTCCCATTCAAATATCATTTTCAGGGCAACTGCTGCCTGAGAGACCACCTCGGTGGTGCTTGGCGCGGGCTCAGTGGCCTGCATATCAGGAAATGACCGAATTCTCTATCTCAGTCGAGGAGTTTAGATCGGTAGATGAGGCCGTTGAGTTCTTCTCCGGTAACCTCATCGCCATGGGCCTGACTACTATTCCTAGGACGTCTGGCCGTTTTGCACGCCGACCACTCCCATGGTGGTCGGCCGAGTGTGAGAAGGCCCTCAAACAGAAGCGTTATGCCTACATGCGCTATAAGCGCCGCCTGAACGATTTCACTGTCGCTGAATTTTGTCAGGCTAGGGCTTGGTTCCGGTATATTTCGAAGCACGCCCGCCGCTCTTCTTGGCGGGCATACGTGTCTTCACTTAACGGGAAGACCCCTTTAGCTGAGGTGTGGAAGCGAGTCAAAAGGATTCGGGGCAAGTTCTCGCAGGACCCCCCTCCCGTTCTCCAGGAGAATGGGACCGCAATCTCGGACCCCGCGTCCGTGGCGGAATCCTTAGCGACCGCTTTTTCCGCATTCTCTAGCCGTGATGCTGCTCCACCAGCATTCAATGCACGTCGTGATGTCCCGGAAGGCCGCCGGCTGGACTTTACCTCCAGAGGCGGAGAACCCTTCAACGACAAGTTTACTGTGAGTGAGTTGCGTTCCGCTCTCGCTTCGTGCGAGGACACCGCCCATGGTCCGGATGATGTCCCGTACGCCATGCTTCGCCACCTGGGTGACCGAGGCATGGCCTTTCTCTTAGATTTGTTCAACAGGATCTGGGTGGAAGGTCTTCTCCCAGACTCCTGGCGAATCGCTACTGTGCTCGCCTTTCGCAAGCCGGGGGGAGATCACTCTACTCCGACCGGTTTCCGCCCAATCTCTCTAACCTCTTGCGTGTTCAAGTTGATGGAGAAATTGGTAAATGTTAGATTAGCCTATTTCCTGGACAGCGGAGGCCATCTGTCTTCTGCACAGTGCAGCTTCCGTAAGTTCCACTCCACGTCGGATGCTCTGCTCCGACTGGAAAATGCCGTCTGCGAGGCCTTCCTTCGTAGACAGCACTACGCCACAGTGTTTTTTGATCTGGAGAAGGCCTATGATACCCCATGGCGATACGGTATCATGGAGACTCTCACACGATGGGGGCGAGGGGACGCCTCCCAATGTTTATATCTGAATTTTTGCAAGATCGTCGATTCCGCGTACGGGTGGGGGGAGCCCTCTCCGGCCCAAAGGAGCAAGAAGAGGGTGTCCCGCAGGAAAGTGTCCTCAGTGTCACACTCTTTGCCCTGAGCATCAACGGCATCACCTCGGTGCTGCCGGAAGATGTTCTTGCTACGCTCTACGTGGACGACCTTTCGATCTCTTTTGGTGCGGCCAAGATGCCAACTCTGGAGCGTCGACTCCAACAGGCATTGAACCGCGTCTCTCGCTATGCCGAAGCGCACAAGTTTCGGTTTTCTTTGGCCAAGACTAAGGTGGTGCACTTCTGCCGCCATCCACGGCTTCACCCCGACCCAGATTTGTTTCTTAATGGGGTGCGCCTGGATGTGGTTGAGTCGCACCGTTTCCTTGGTCTTGTATTCGACCGACGCCTCACCTGGGAGGCTCATATTCGCAGCCTTAGGGTCTGTTGTACCCGCGCTATGGACATTCTCCGCTCCGTGACGTTCAGCGCTTGGGGCGCTGATAGGGCTACCGCCTTACTCTTTTTTCGATCCTTTGTTCACTCGAAACTCGACTACGGATGCGAGTTTTATGCATCCGCAGCCGAGCGTTTATTGCGGAAGGTGGATTCGATCCACCACACCGGCCTTCGCCTTGCGACCGGTGCCTTTCTCACCTTCTCCATTGAGAACCTGTTGGTCGATGCTGTGGAGATGCCACTCGCTCTGCGCCGCGTGCAGTGCATCACTCGCCTGTACGCGCGAGCCCAGCGCCTCCCTCAGTCGCCAACAGCTCCCTGCATCCGCAGCTGATCTCGATGGTGCCTATGCCGCCGAGAGACGCCAGTCATACCCTAAGCCCTTTGGGTTTAGGGCCAGGAAACTCCTTCGAGAGGTAGATATAGCTCTCGGGCCGGTGGCGCCCCTGGTTCTGTCCAGGACGCCACCCTGGAGGGTACGACATTTGGCTATTTGTCGCCACGCCTCTGCTCCCAAAGCTTGTACTGCGCCGGGAGTATTGCATTCGACCTTTTTGGAGCACACATCGTGTCACGCTGGTACCGTGCCATTGTATACCATCGCATGGTCCTTTTCCATGAGATGTAGCAAAGAAATGCCATTCTGCTTCCAATCCAGAATCTGATTTATGGTAACATAAATTAATAAAGTTTTTAAAATTTTTATATTGTGACGCAGCTCCATCAGAAAAATATATAATTTTTGTTATTGAGAATTTGAGTTCTTTTTTAAAAAATTCAATAAGTTTTTTTTTAAATAAATGGACTGCAACAGTGTCATGCTTCAAGCAGTTTGAAATCACAACAAAACTTATGTGTTGTGTTTCCCCAGCTTCTTTGTAGTAGGAAAGAAAGGGATGTAATGTAGCTTGGGAGTTATTCCAGTGGTACCCTTGTGCTGCATCCTGAAGAAGGAATGAGTAATTTTCAGCAAAATCGCATATTACTAAGATTTCACCATCTTTTAGTTCTTTTTTAGTTGAACAAAATTACGCCTGCTTTTTTGCTATGAAATCATGTTTTTTTAAATTGAGAAGACTTAAGGTAAAAGTGTCTATAAATTCTTCAGTTGTTCTTGAAACAAGCTCTAAAGTTGAGCGATCAGTTGAGAGCCACTGCTTGTAATTTACCTCATCAATCATATTGTCATCCAAAATTTTAGTAACATATAGTTTTAGTTCGTCTATTTTAGAAAAACATTCTGAGCATTCATCAAAATAGCACTCATAAGTTGGAGGGTCACATGTAATGAATGATAGACATGTTTTGTAATCATCTAAATGCAGGTCACTGTCTTATGTCAACTGTGGTAGCCTTGTACCAATAATCATCAGTTTAACATTTTGATGATGTGTGCAAACACACACACTGTGAGTTCCTGCACCACCAGCTAATACACACTCGTTGGGTCTCAGCTCAGCAAATTTTGAAAAGCCAATCTTAGTGTCTGGGTATTTTGTTTTAAATAAATGATAAATTTCTTTTAAATTTCCCAAAATTAAGTATTTTTGTTCATGAGTTTTCTGTCCATCTTTTCTAACACTCTTGAAATCTTTTTTCTCTGGCATAATTCTGCTTACTTCTTCATTTTTATAAAAGTCTTCTACTACTTTAATTGTTTCTGATGGAAATGTACCTTTTCTTTTGCTTGGCAATGACATTATTCCTTCTTCCATTGTTAGTTTTTTAGCTTGTCTGGCCATGTAATTAGTAACATTAAATTCAGATTTAATTTTGGATAAGCTCCAGCTTTTTGGCAAAACAGTTAAGATTTGCAGCTGCTCAGACCTTTTACTAGTAGTTTGAAATTTCTCCTTCAGTTGATTTATCATTTCTTCACCATCTTTACTTGATTCTGTTCTAGAAGACTCTGGGTCTTGATCCAAGGGTAATGGATATTTTGTTGCAGAGCCTACAGTTCTGAGTTTACTTGAAATGGATTTTTTAATTTTATTCATTTTATCTGAACTATATTTTTTTACTACATCCATTTTAAATTTCTTGACTGGTGACTCTCCAATAGCTATTAATGATTTATTTAATTCAGTTAATGCTTCTTGTGATTCTTCCTGTTCAGTAATTGGCTCAATTTCCATTCTTTCTTCTGAAAGGCTTGGATTCGTATTTTGAGATGAAGAACTATCATCATCAGCTATCTTTTTTCTGCAGTTATCACAGATTTTTTGGTCCTTAAAATTTTTTAATTTTGGATATTCTCTTATTAAGTCTTCTGAAATTAGTCTCAGATTTTTCTTTATTAATTTTTTGTGACCTTTGTAAGGATTGCAGCAATACTTAATATTTAAAAATTGCTTTCTCTTCTCATCCATAATAATTTGTTAAAATACAAATAATTGGTAATGCAAATTATTACTTTTTTATCTAAACTTTCTGAAAAAAAAGAAAAATTTTAAATTAGCTTTCATAGTTTATAAAGTAACACCTAATAGGTAAAATTTATAACATAAAAATAGGTAAAAATTGGCATACCAATGGTTACAAAATTGATCATAACTCCTGATATAATGAAAAACCCAGAATGAAATTTATCTTATATTGTAGTCTAAAGGCATATATATTTCTTAAAAAAAATTACACAAAAATTTATTGATACCAATATATTTTTTTAAAGGTCAAAAGTTGACCTTTAAGGTCCAAAAAACTTTTTTATCAAAAATTAATTTTGCTGTTAAAAATGTTTAGAGCAAGCCTTAAGCTTTAAAAAAATACATAATTCATTGTTTTATGTGCTATAATAAGGAAGAAATAATTTTTCTCAACTTTGACAGGTTATAACTTTTGAGCTATTCAAAATTGAGGGCTGGGAAGTGTCTCATTGTTTTTCTCTCATCGAATTCAACCTGTATACCAATTTTCATCAAAATCGGTGATGGTGACTTAAAATTTCCCCCAAAATTGGTTGATTTCATATGGAATGATGACCCATGAGTCAAGAAACATATCCACATGCCAAAAAGTAAGAAATTAACCCTCCATCCCCATATAATCATCCAATCTGTGCTTGAAAACATTCAAGTTTGGGCTTTCTACAGTCTCAGGTGGCAAACTATTCCAATAATCCACCACTCTGTTAGTGAAAAATATTTTCTAACATCGTCTGCACCTCTGTTTTTTAATCTTTAAGTGGTGGCCTCTAGTTCTATTACTACCTTCTAACTCAAATAACTTGCTGAAATCCAATTTATTCATCCCAGAAAAGATTTTAAAAAGCTCAATCATATCTCCCCTCACACACCTTCTTTCAAATGAAAACATTTAATACCCTCAGTCTATCTTCATATTCAAGGTGCTTCAGGGATGGTATTATTTTTGTTGCCCTCCTTTGCTTTATACTGACTCTAGCATATTGATGTCATGTCTAAAATGTGGTGACCATGCTTGTATACAGTACTCTAAATGTGGCCTGACATAAGAGTTGTATAGTTTAAGGATGACCTCCTTACTCTTGTAGCTAACATTTCTTTTAATGTAACCTAGCACCTTATTTGCTCTATTTTTTGCCTCAATACACTGCTTTGAAAATTTCAGTGACCTATCTACTACTACTCCTAAGTCCTTCTCATCTTCAACTGAATTATGCCAATACCTATCCATCTCATAGCTAAATTCCCAATTATCTCTCCCCATGTTAATAACTTTGCATTTATTAAGGTTAAAAGTCATCTGCTACTTCTGAGCCCAAGCTAACAACTTATTTAAGTCACCCTGCACTTTAAAGCTACCCTCAACCTCTTTGACTACAGCTGCCAATTTAGTGTCATCAGCAAAAATTGACACTTTGCTATTTACACCTTGCCCAAGATCATTTACATAGATTATAAATAATAAAGGGCCTAAAACCGATCCCTGAGGTACGCCACTAATAACATCCCTCCACTCTGAGCTCACTCCATTCAGTACAACTCTCTGTTTCCTATTTTTCAGCCATTCAGTTATTTCATTTAAAACCTTCCCACATATCCCATGCAGCTTTAATTTATGAACTAGTCTTCTATGTGGAACCTTATCAAAAGCTTTGCTGAAATCTAAGTAGATCCCATCATCTTTCTCACCCCTATCTAATTCTTTAGTTACATAATCCATAAAATCCAGTAAATTAGTTAAACGTGATCTACCTTTTCTAAAACCATGTTGAGCATCATTAATTAACCTGCTACTCTCTAGATGATCAGAAATTCCCTTCTTAACCATCTTCTCAAGAATTTTACAGACTATAGATTAAGCTTACCGGTCTAAAGTTATTTGGGTCCTCTTTGCTTCCCTTTTTAAAAATTGGCACTACATTTGCCAATTTCCAATCATTTGGTATTTCTCCAGACTCTAGTGATCTAATAAATATCTTCTCAAGAGCTACTGCAATACTTTCTACACCTTCTTTGAGTATCCTAGAATGAATGTTGTCAGGGCCAGATGCCTTACTAGTATTTAAGTGCATTATAAGCCCTTTAATTTCTTCTCTGTCTATATTAATAGAATTTATCACTACTTCCCTTGACCTAGAATTATCATCAATTAATCTAACTCGTTTCTCTTCTGTGAATACTGAAGCAAAATGATCATTAAGGACCTCTACTATTTCCTCCTCAGATTCTTTCAAAACCCCTTCATATTTAATAGGCCCTATTTTATCACTATTAGATTTATTATTGATTCTATAATAGCTAAAGAATTTTTTAGGATCTTTATTATTATTTTTAGCTAAATTAATTTCTGCTGTCCTTTTGGGTCTTCTTAATAATCTTATTTAGTTCATTTCTGGTTGACCTATAATAGTTTAAATTATCTAAACTACTCTCACTTTGTAATCTCTGGTATGCCCTTTTTTTCTCTGAAACTTTATTAGCTATTTCTTGATTCTACCATAATGGTTTCCTACATTTCTTCCTAATAGACTTCATTGAAATACACTGTTCCTGAACCATGTTTAATATAGTCTTAAAAATATCCCACATCTCATAAGTATTCTTTCCATGGAATTCTATATCCCACATAATCTGATTTAGCATGCTGCGTAATTTATCGTAATCTCCCCTATAAAAATTTGGAATTTTTGTGGAGTTTGTCGTTGTTCTACCCTTCACTATTTGCAAATTAAACCGAACCATCTGATGATCACTGTTTCCCAATGGTTCCCCTACACTCAATCCTTGAACTAAGTGATCATCATTTGAAAGAATTAGATCTAATATATTGGCACCCCTTGTTGGCTTATTAACAAATTGGGTCAAAAAGTTATCCTCAAAACACTCCATAAACTTACAACTTGCTCTATCTCTTCCTATCATATTTTCCTAGTTTACAGAAGGTAAATTAAAGTCACCAAGAATAACTGTATCTTCTTTTCATCCTTTACTTATTTCCCTAATCATTAACTCATCGATGCAATCAGTCTGTCCTGGTGGTCTATAAAAAGCTCCTAAGTGTATTTTCCTATTTTTACCAACCTTAATATCTATCCATAATGATTCACCTTCTCCTTGCTTTATAGAGTTATTTAGATTTGAAGAAATGCTATTTCTGATATAAATAATCAACCCACCACCAGTCCTATCTCTCCTTTGACTAATGTACATAGTATAACCTTCTAGTTCAAATTCACTGACATTATCATTAAATATATTTTCATTAACCCATGATTCAACTATACATATTATATCTATATCTTCAGGAATGATATAACTAAATAATTCATCCCTCTTATTTCTAAGACTACGAGCATTTGTGTAAAGACAACTCAGCCCACCTATCCCTGAAGCACCTGAGGGCCTATCTCCTCTGCATCTCCTTTCTCTCCTTGCCCGACCCTGTACTCTTGTATTTCCCTGACCACTATCACTACTCAAGTAATTTAACCCTAAAGCACTTCCATTAGCCTGCCTACCTTCTACAAATCTGTGTTTGCTTCCTTTCCCTGCCTCACTTTGAGCCATTAAATTTCCATGACCACTATCAAAACCTAGTTTCCCGCCTCTAAAGACCTAATAACACTATCTAATTCCCGCCACAAAACCTCAACCCCATCTCGGCTCAGATGGAATCCATCCATCGCATACAAACCCTTATTCCCATAAAACCCACTCCAAACATCTATAAACACCAATCCTGACTCCTCGCACAAACCTTTCACATATTCATTCAACCCCATTGCACGAGACAACCATTCCATCCCCACATCCATTCTCGGAAGCACACCTGAAACAACGCCTTTTACTCTACTTTCACACATCCTTTCAATCAGCTGTCATAACTCACAAGTACCCACCTTCTTTACATCGTTTACTCCAACATGTGTAATCACAACTGCTTCCCTCTCACACCCAGACACCAACCTATCATAACTCTCACACACATCATTTACACCAGCACCCGGCAGACAAACTCTCACTCCCTTCCATTTACTTTCACTCAACTTCCTATCTAAATACCTAATCTGAGAGTCACCCATCACAATCACCTCAGTCATTCTCCTATTCTCTCTAGGCCTAGTATTACCCTCCCTCCTGCTCTCACTGGTTAGACACCGGATCAGGAGGCCCTACCGGGTAAGTTAGTTGGAAAGAAGCAAATGTTATCCCTATATATAAAAAAGGAAGTCGCTCTTATCCGGGTAATTATAGACCTGTGTCATTAACATCGCAATTATGTACACTGCTTGAAAAATTTATTAAAAGAAGAATTATTGAATGGAGGAATTTGGTGTTCTTTCATATTATCAACATGGCTTTACTAAGGGTAGAAGCTGTTTGACCAATTTATTAGAAACAATGAATGATTGGACAATATATAATGACACTGCTCAACCATTTGATGCAATATACTTGGATTTCAAGAAGGCCTTTGACTCTGTTCCACATCCTAGGCTTAGCAATATCCTTAGGAATATCAGAATCTCAGGAAAGCTGTTGCGATGGATTGAAGATTTTCTGAATGAAAGGAAACAAAGAGTTTGTGTTAATGGGGCAGTCAGTGGCTGGCTACCAGTCACTAGTGGAGGGCCTCAAGGAAGTGTTTTAGGACCGATACTATTTTTGTTATATATAAATGATTTGCCAAATGAAATTGAGACCAAATATAGTATTTTTGCTGATGACACCAAAGTGTATAATTCTGTATAGAGAAGTTTTACAAAGAGATTTGGATAGATTATGTTTTTGGTCAAAGAAGAGATTGCTCTTTTTTAATGAATAAAAGTGTATAGTAATGCATTTTGGAAAGAATAATGCTAATTCTTATTATATTATGAATGAGGTGGTATTAAGTAAATCAACTAGTGAAAAAGACCTGGGCATCACTATATCATCAGATATGAAATGGGAAGAAAATATTAAAAAAATTACTGGACAGACGTATGGTATTCTGAATGTGATTGGTAGGACCTTTGAAACTCTGGATGAAGTCAAATTTACTAATCTTTAGAAAACCCTTGTTAGGTCAATTTGGAATATAATGGCCAACTCTGGAACCCGTACTTACAAAAAGATATTCGTAAAATCGAGAAAGTACAAGAAGTGACAACAAAACTGGTGCCCAGTATCAAACACCTAAATTATCAAGATAGACTAAAGAAATTAGATTTATTCTCCTTATCATATAGAAGATATAGGGGCCAATTAATAGAAACTTTCAAAATTTTGAATGGCCTTGTAGGTGATGAGAAGAATTTTATATTGGGTACGGAAGCGAATAGGTAACCAGTGTAGCTCCTGTAACAGAGGCATTGAAGGAGAGAACTGGAGGCGGTGACAAAGTTGGCAAATAAAAAAAGTCCTAAAAAATGAAGGGGTGCTTTTTCTAGTGAAATTTGAAAAAACCTGAGTTTTGTGGGGGGGTTTCAAGAAATAAATGCTAATTATCATTATTTTATTCAAAATGCATATTTATGTTTAGACTTTCAACAAATATGTATCAAATTAAGGTTATTTCTCTGATACTGACTCATAATTCATCTCTCCTCCAGATTATGGCTATCATGGGTACCCATAATTCTCGATCAGTGATCTGTTTTTACTATAATATAATCATTAAACTAATTAGTTATTATTATAAAAATAGAGATAGCTATTCTTTTACTATGCGATTCTACTAATGCTTGTAGCATTTGTTGTTTTTTTTAAACAGAGATTTGGAAAAACCCAGGTTTTGTTTTGTTTTTTTCAAGAAATGAATGCTACTAATCATTCTTTTATTCAAAATGCATATTTATGTTTATAATTTGATAAAAAATGTATTAAATTAAGATTATTTCTCTGATACTGACATAATTCATCTCTCCTTCTACAGGTTATGGCTATCATGGGTACTCAAAATTCTCGATCAGTGATCTGTTACTGTGATCTGTTCTTACCTGAATATAATTATTAAATATTAATTATTAGTATTATAAAAATAGATAGCTATTCTTTTTCTATGTTATTCTTATGCTTGTAGTGTTTGTTTTTTGTAAAAACCCAGAATAAAACCTGGGTTTTATTGGCCTTTTTTAAAATTTGGGGTTTTTTTGCCAACCCTGGATGGCGGAGGAGCCGGGCAGCATAGTTTTTAACTATTTGTAGGGTGCAAAGTGACGAAGAAGGGAGATTCACTAGGAGAGAATTGCAGTGAGGTCTAAGCTTGAGGTGATGAAGGCATGAATATCAGTCTCAAGGCTTTGTCGATCAAAATGGGATCGAACACATGAGAAGTTGCCAAGGAAACTGAGGGAAGACTTACAGATACGATGGATGTGTGGTTTAAACAAGAGTTGCTCATCAAAAATAACACCAAGATTCCTGACTGTATCAGAGAAGGCGACATTGGTTTCCCCAAGGTTAAGGGAGGTGAAGAGAGGTTTAGATTTCTCCACCATCGAAGCTGTACCAACAAAGAGAACTTCAGTTTTATCATGGTTAAGTTTGAGAAAGTTGGTAGACAGCCATTCGTTTATGGAGGTGTAGGCTGAAAGGAGCTTGGTAATTGATTGAGAGAAGGACACAGGGGATGAGGAAAGGGATATCTGAGTGTCATCAGCATAGAGGTGGAAGGACAGGCCCAAATTGCAAAGAAGGGAGCCAAGAGGGAGTAAGTAGATGCAAAGGAGGAGGGGACCAAGGACTGATCCCTGAGACACCCCAAAATGAATGGTCGCAGGCTCGGAGAGGTTATCGAATCAAGTGCAGTGCCTGTGAGACCAAGGAAAGTATGAAGACGATCAAGGAAGACAGTGTGGTTGATGGTGTCAAAAGCAGAAGAGAGGACTAGAATGGGCATACAACCCCTATTGGCTGCTCTACTTAAACTGTCTGAAATATTAAGAAGAGCGGTTTCAGCAGAGTGCTTCACTTTGAACCCCGACTCTTGGTTTATCTGGAAAGGACCAGTCTCTCCTATATACGAGGAGAGAGAGCGGAAAAAAGGCACAGAGAAGAAATAGAATGCATCCAACAACATGAACTGGAAATGAATAGAGCAAGGATCGAAACACTCTCCATCAACTCGCGGAATGATGTCCCGCAAACTGCATCAGTGAAGCTCCCCATTTACAAGGAAGGAGAAAATTTCAGGTCCTATTTGATGCATTTTGAAAAGATCTTTGTGTTAAACAACTGGGACATTGAACTGGATGGTGTTGCTAAACTCCTGCTGTTATGTTCTAAGCTCCAAGACATTTTCATATCCCTTCTGCCAGAGGTAACAATCGATTATTCGATGTTGAGGTCAGAATTGTTAGGCGTGTATAACATGATACACAATTTCTACCGCGTTAAATTTCATCATGCCTGTATAGAGCCCAATCAAACTTTTTGACAGTTTCGGTATACGCTTCAGAGACTTTTTAACTTCTGGCTTGATTCTTCAAAAGTTCCCCACGAATATGAAGTGTTAGTCAACTTCATTCTGAAGGACCAGCTTATGGCTTCACTTTCTTTGGAGATTTGATCTCTTGTGAAGGGCTGGAGGTGTTCCACCTTCAAGGAATGCATCGACCCTGCAGACCTTGCCCTCACCATGCACATACACTGTAGTCAAGGGGATTTATGGTCAGGGCGACTGTAGCAGCCAAATGTTGTATGCCCAGAAATCATGTTTGATCCCAACCACTCTTACATAGTCTTGGCTGTGTGGGTCGGAGCACTGTCCTGCTGAAAGACAGTCCACTTTCTTTATGATCTTTCTCAAACAGTGTGGTGGAGCAAATGTGAGTGTGTGTGTGAAGGGCCATTCTCCCAGGGAAATATAAGAGTACAGGGTGGGGCAGGGAAAGGAAAGAGATGCAGAGGAGATAGAGTGGAAGGTATACATTCTAAAAGAGGTACTTCAGGGACAGGAGGGCTGAGTTGTCTTTATACCAATGCTCATAGTCTTAGAAATAAGAAAGATGAGTTATTTAGTTATATTATTGATGAAGATATAGATATAATATGTATAATAGAATCATGGGTTAATGAAAATAAATTTAATGACATGAGTGAATTTGAACTACAGGGTTATGATATGTACATTAGTTAAAGGAGAGATAGGACGGGTGGTGGGTTGATTATTTATATCAGAAATAGCATTTCTTCAAGTCTAAATAATTCTATAAAGCAAGAAGAAGTTGAGTCACTGTGGATAGATATTAGGGTCAGTAAAAATAGGATAATACACTTGGGATCCTTTTACAGACCACCCGGACAGACTGACTGTATTGATGAGCTCATGATCAAGGAAATAAGAAAAGGATGTGAAGTAGATACAGTTATTTTCAGTGACTTTAATTTATTCTGTGGACTGGGAAAATATGATAGGAAGGGATAGAGCAAGTTGTAAGTTTATAGAATGTTTTGAGGATAATTTTTTGACTCAATTTGTTAATAAGCCAACAAGGGGTGCCAATATCTTAGATCTGGTTCTTTCAAATGATGATCACTTGGTTCATGAATTGACTGTCGGGGAAGCATTGGGAAATAGTGATCATCAGATGGTTTGTTTTAACTTAGGAAGAGCAAAAGGTAGAACATCAACAAACTCCACAAAAACTCCAAATTTTTATAGGGGAGATTATGATAAATTACGAAACTTGCTAAATCAGATTAGTAGGTGGGATATAGAATTCAGAGGGAAGAATACTTATGAGATGTGGGGCACTTTTAAGACTATATTAAACATAGTCCAGAAGCAGTGTATTCCAATGAAGGCTATTAAGAAGAAATGTTGGAAGCCGTTGTGGTGGAATCACAAGATAACTAGGAAAATTTCTGAGAAGAAAAGGGCATATCAGAGATTACAGAGAGAAAGTACTTTTGAGAATTTAAATCATTATAGGTCAACCAGAAATGAGCTAAATAAGATTATTAAGAAGAGCAAAATGGTGGCAGAAATTAATTTAGATTAAAATAATAATAAAGATCCAAGAAAATTCTTTACTATTATAAAATTAATAACAAATCTAACAGTGATAAAATAGGGCCTATTAGATATGAAGGGGTTTTGAATTAATCTGATGAGGAAATAGTAGAGGTTCTTAATGATCATTTTTCTTCAGTATTTACACAAGAAAATCAAGATAGATTAATTGATGATAATTCTAGGTCAAGGGAAGTAGTGTTGAATAGCGTTAATATGAACAGGGAAATAATTAAAGGGCTTATATTGGAGTTAAATACTAGTAAGTCATCTGGCCCAGACAATATTCATTCTAGGTTACTCAAAGAAGGTGTAGATAGTATTGTTGATGTAATTTACTTAGATTTTAGGAAAGCTTTTGATAAGGTTCTACATAAGAGACTAGTTCACAAATTAAAAATGCATGGGATATGTGGTAAAGTTTTGAATTGGATAACTGGGTGAGGTCACAGTGGAGAGACGTTATCAGTGGCGTACCTCAGGGATCCCTTCTAGGCCCTTTATTATTCATAGTTTATATAAATGATCTTGCGAAGGCTGTAAATAGCAATGTGTCAATTTTTGCTGATGACAATAAAGTGGCAGCTGTAGTCAAGGAAGTTGAGGGTAGCTTTAAAGTGCAGAGTGACTTAAATAAATTATTAGCTTGGGCTCAGAAGTGGCAGATGATTTTTAACCTTAAAAAATGCAAAGTTCTTAACATGGGAAGGGATAATAGGAAATTTAGCTATGAAATGGATGGGCATTGGCTGAATTCAGTTGAGGATGAGAAGGACTTAGGCGTAGTAGTAGATAGGTCACTGAAGTTTTCAAAGCAGTGTATTGAGGCAAAAAATAGAGCAAATAGGGTGCTAGGATATATTAACAGGAATGTTAGCTACAAGAGTAAAGAGGTTATCCTTAAACTCTATAACTCCTATGTTAGGCCACATTTAGAGTACTGTATACAAGCATGGTCACCACATTTTAGACATGACATCAATATGCTAGAGTCAGTATAAAGCAAAGGAGGGCGACAAAAATAATACCTTCCCTGAAGCACCTAGAATATGAAGATAGACTGAGGGTACTAAATATGTTCTCATTTGAGAGAAGATGTGTGAGGGAAGATATGATTAAGCTTTTTAAAATCTGTTCTGGGATGGATAAGTTGGATTTTAGCAAGTTATTTGAGTTGGAAGGTAGTAATAGGACTAGGGGTCACCACTTAAAAATTAAAAAACAGACGTGCAGGTTGGATGTTAGAAAATGATTTTTTCACCAATAGAGTGGTAGATTATTGGAATAGTTTGTCATCTGAGACGGTAAACAGTCCAAACTTGAATGTATTCAAACGCAGATTAGATGATTTTATTGGGAGGGAGGGTTAACTTTGGGGGGTATTCTGGACTCATTCCTGTGGATGCAGTTTTTTATTATTGCATATTACAATTGATTTGGATTTTGACGAGTCTTGAGGATGATGCTCTCTGTTTTTTACACATTCCTGTGTATGGTTTGAATTGTATATTGTAGATGCATGATCAGACACAATCCTATGGATTGTTTAAATTATATATTGTAGATGCATAATCTGACACAATCCTATGGATGCATTTTGTGGGTGGGTTTTGACAGATGCCGATGACATTTGATAGGCCCTTGTGGCTTTTGTCATCCATGAAATTATGTTATGTTATGTTTTCCCAATACCCTCTCCCTTCCTCTGTAAGAATGTGTGCTAGTAGTAGATGAGTTTTTTTTTATATAATATATATGTATTTGCTTTCATGTTGTATTATAAAATGTTTTTTTCTCTCTTTCCAGGAGATATATTCTGAACAGAGTGTATGTTGTTTAGACAACGCAATATATTTAAAACAAAAAGCCACTGTATGATAGATAAAGATTTGTAAAATTAATCTTTCCTTTTTGTAAAGAGTGACAATAAGTTATTGCGAGTCCCGGCTAGACAGGAGGTTTTTCTTTGATAGCCTCAGAACGCAACCAAATCGCAATATTGTACGAGCTCAGGCACCAGTTTTTTTTGTAAAGCGCTTGAGATACCAATACCCACCTGGGTAACACGTGAGATCTTTCTTCCTTTTTTTGATGACTTCTTTGTTTGCTGTGTTATCAGTTAGTTGATATTGCCTTGGCAGATATTTTTTTGTTGTTTGACTTTGCGTATCTTCCTTTTGTATATATAGTCTAATTGAATGTTTTTTTGGTATAAATTTTGATTGGTATTCATCAGATAATATTAATTGTTTTATATATATATTATTAGCGTGTTGTAACGAGATCTCTTATAAATATTTACCCCATATTTTTTTCATGTAAATAAAGGACTGTACATACAATCCATTTCATTTCTCTCTTGATTTCTCATGTCCGAATTAGTGTAGGAAGCGGGTTGGATCGATTGGGGTTAGATGATAGATTTTCAGCCCACTACACCAGGGCAGAACTTTTGTGCCCAAGATGTCCCTGTAATTAGCCACAAACCACACCGGTGGTATCTTCTTGCCATTCAAAGCCACGTCACTGAGCATCATCATGGAGTCCAAGTGCTTGGTCATGGATAAGTACCGGACCTTGAAAGAAATTGTCTTGCCCGAAGCTTACCACACAATAATTCTGCTTGTTGATTGAACAGATCACCTTTGTTCTCATACACGGTCAGTGAGCTGAAGCCTTTCCCCGCATCTCAAGGTTTTGATGGCCCTGGACAGCGTGGCAACTGAGATGTCCTTCATGAGAGCAGTCATTTTGAGCTTCGGATCACTTTCAAAGGCCTTTCTCACAGCCAAACGGTTGACAACTTGAGGTCTCCTTGAATGAAGTTGATGTTTGAAGTCTTCCCTAATCTTGAGCCTCTCTTCAACTCTGTGGACAGTCATCTAGCTGACATTAAGCCACTTGTGGCCCACACATAGGAGAGCAAAGATCTCAATTCTTTTCATTTTAATCTCAACACACCTGCACATAATAAGAAAGATGTTTTAATGACACATGCTGGAAAAGTAGAACTTTAAGTTTGTTTGACAGAACTTTTTTTATCATACATGTAAACCTCTCAAAAGGTAAAAAAAATTGAGTCCAACAGAACTTTTGCAGAACCCGCATTTCACTCTTCCTCACACCGACTACATGGCAGTCCTCCAGGCTGCCTAGCAAAGAAGATGTGATGTGATGGCCAGGGTAACAAAGTTGAATACCATTACTCTGTGACTCTTTCCCTGGATGGGGCAATTTCTGTCAAGTGTGGTTCTTCTCCAATGAGAAGAATTTCTGCTAAAACCAGAAGATCAACTCCCAGAACATGTGGCTCCGCCTTTGCACCCAAGGACATGACCAGTCATATAGAGGAAATTTTCAGCAACAATCATGGTCTTTTATATTATCAGCAGTGGTGATGTCATGCCACCTCACTTCTTCCTCGAGGTATACATCAGTGTTCTGAGTGAGGTGGTGAAGCCCTGGATTAACTGGGTAGCTGTAGGGAGGCCTTACATGTAATAAAATTTTTACATAATTTCATTGGTCTTGTTTTTGACTGATGCCTCACTTGGTAGTGGGGCATTCTATGTGAAGTGTACACACCCTCCTGACACCTTGGTCACAGAATCGCATGAAATTTACATCATTTGTTGGTTATGATGAATAAAGTTCACATACTAAGTATGAGGCCTATCTGGTTATTGTGGTCATATTTATAGCCAGATCAATTTTTGGTTAAACTGATTGACCTACAAAACTTTGAATGATTTTAATGCAAAAATGTTCAGGAGAAAGAGATCTTTCAAATGAGTGGAAGAACGATGTTTCAATTTTTAACATGATGACTTTTTGTGAACCCTTTGACCCCGGCCAATTTTTTTCTAAAATTACCTCTTTCTATCCTCCATAGCTCCAGAAAAAAATAAAAATGGGATCTCCATGGGTTTAGAATCTATGGGCAATTATGTGACTGGGTATACCTACTAAAAGTATTATTGACCTAGAAATTATGGTGATATCACATACCTACGTAAGTCCTAACCATGGCATAGCCTATATAACTCTTATATAATCTTTTTGAATCTATAAATAATACATCACTGCCTATATACACCTTATATACCTAGGTACCTACCTTATGTAGGTAATCTTGCATAATCAATGTAACATGAAAAGCAGTCATTAACTGCCTTTCATTAATCCTTAACTAATTAGTGTATGTTTTTCAGATACCAATGTCATTTATGTCTTCAATATATAAATTAAAATAAATTCAAAATATCTTCTAAACTACCTACTTAATATTAATTGTGAGATTATCTGCAAATCCTAAAATATTTTACAGGCGTGTAATTTTGTTATTTATTTGTGATAATTTTGAAATACCAAATGATTTTTATACAGCTACCTACCTACCAAATTATTATATTATGAAAAAGAGGATAGAATGATTAGGCATCTAAAATGAACACCCATTAATTAATAGTGACTTTTGATTGATCACATATTTTTACTCTGCCAAGCTATTTCAAATGAGAGAAGGCAATTTTCACCAAATCCTTTAATTTGATCAAAACTGAATGTTCCTACAGAATATAGGTAGCTATACCCTCCAAAAATAGGTATGGAAGAAAGATTAAACTAAGAGTGTAATAAACCTATTCTCAGCAATGCATTATGATGTAGCCATTAACTAACTTAATAGCTATTAAGGTTGAAGCGCTGGACTGAGAAAACATGAAAATAATTAAAAATAATGTTGATCATTGAATAGGTACCTACTCTTTCCTAGTGTTTTGTCCACTTCTCTGTGAATTTATGAAGAATCAAATCTTAAAAAGTGCTAATGGAAATGTTATAGTTATAAACCAGTCTACCAACCTGCACCTAAACTTTGACCTATTTCTACTAAGATATAATACTTGACAATTTTTATGTACTTCTTTCCTTGCTTAGAACAATGCAATGATTGAAGCAGCTATATTGATATTGTATATTGGCGATTTTAAATATAATTGCTTCAATCATTTATATAGGTGTTGATTTTAATTAAGTTATTGTATATTATTTATAAACAGTAATTTATTATTTGGATCTTTTTCAGGCTTTGTTTCATTAAGATGGCGAATCGAAAGTACTACAGCAATCCGCTGAAGATCCATAAATCTCTGCAAAAGAAAGACTTAAGAAATGTTTCTGCTCAACTTTTGCAGAAGTTCTCATCTCTTCTTAGCAAAGATGATAAGCTTTGTTCTGTTTGTAGGAAGAAGCTTTCAGAGTTACCAATAGAGCAAAATACTTCAGCATCTGAACAGGAGTTCAATGAGATGCCTAGCCAAAAAGAGGGTTCAGATGTGGAAGTTGAAGTTGACTTACTGAACCAATCATTGTCTTTCCTCAGTGAGAGCCCCTTTGATAAAAGGAAAGCTGAAAGGCATCCGACTTACGTACCTGAGAAAAGGTTAAAAGTTGAAGAATCTGTTAGGAGAAAGTTGGATTTAGTCATGGGTAGTAGTTCAGGAAAACAAGGAGATGCGCTGCAAAGATTTAACGTGAACTGTATGCCAGAAGTCATCCAGTCTCTAAAGGAAAAATATCAGCAATCAAGCTGTATGGATCAAATCAGAATTCTAACCATATTTACAACCAGTATGAGTGTTAGAAAACTCATGAATGAGTTTGATTGCTCTCAGAGAATGGCCGTACAAGCTCACCATATACTAAAGGAGAAAAGAATGTTAGCTTCACCTAACCCTAAGCTCAGCAGAGTGCTTCCTGAGGAACTAAAATCTTTAGTCATTGAATATTATCATAGTGATGACATGAGTCGGGTTTTACCAGGTAAGAAGGATTGTCCAGTAGTGCAAATTGTAGGGGAAAAGCAGAGGTTACAGAAACGGCTTGTTCAAAGTGAAGTACCCTGAGGTAAAAGTATCATTCTCAAAATTTGCTACCCCGTAAGGGGCGCGGCGATTTGCCATCCTGGCCGCCGTGCTGACGGGATCCAGCGCTCCGTCCGGCCCCAGCTTAGCCTCTCTTCCTTCCTTCAGATAGCCCGATTTCTCCCCTACCTCGTCGCTTTTCATACAACCTCTCCCACAACTTTCTCTGGTCAGCCTCTAATTTCACAGGGTAGAATGCTGACCTTCTTCTCAAGCCAACCACCCCGGATCGGGGCTGAGGGGGGGAGGGGACATTGTTCCCTAACCCCTCAGCTCCGGTTCGGGATGGGGTTTTTTTAACAACCTGCTTCATCCCCACCCACATCTTCCTCACATCCCTTTTCCTCTCCTCTTCACAACCTATATTTTTTACGCCGTGTCCAAGGTGGAGCCGCCATGCCGAAGGACTGCCAGGCCACCAGGCGGGAGGGGTGGTCCCGAATGGCGGCGCCTGGCTCTGCCGGGCTTGTAAGCACCTCTCGCAGTGCGGGCAACTGCGAGAGGTGATGAGCTATTGCGTCCCGTAATCAAAAGAGGGTCACCATGCCCATGTATGAAAAAAAACAAAAACCCCAACCCCCAACTTCCCCAAAAACATCTACGGAGCCGCCCTCAGGCAGCTCCACCGAGAAAATGGAGGTCCCTCCCCTTGTGCTTGCGCAAGGGACCCTCCATAATTCTTTAACCGGAGAGGAGGCTTACTCCTCTCCTACGCCTACGGGTGTAGGGGACTCCCCCTCACCCCCTTCTCTGGAGGTGCTTTCGGGCACCTCCCTATCTCCAGCGGCAGTCCCTCCTTTGCTTTCTAAGGGGACTGCCAAGAAAGCCAGCAGGCAGCCCATTGCCGACCGCCCCTCGTGCAAGCGGCTCGGTAGGGCAAACCCCCTTAGGGGGGAGAGGGAAGCCAGGCCCCTTCGGTCGCTTCCCTCAAAAGACCTGCTGGCAAGAATTTTGAACCTTGCTGGGGTCAAGGCCTGTGCCTCCCCACACCACCTGACTAGTGACAATACTGCCAAGGGGACCTGCGATGTCCTGGGAGGGGATGGCCAACTGGAGGCCCCTCCTGTGATAGACATGGTCCTTGAGGAGACCCAGCCCCAGACGGTAGGGCCTTCCATGGGGGGGAATTCGGGCTCGGCGCCAAGCACCGAACCCGAATCCGCCCCTATGCAAGGTCCTCCTCAAATGGCTGAGGGCTCCGAGGCAGTAGAAGGAGGGGAGGGATCTCCTCCGACAGGTGCCCCTACGACAACCAGGACCTTCTCCATTTCGGAGAGGGACCTGGCTGAGGCTGGTCCATCTGGCCTGGGGACTTCTGCCGGCGGAGGTGAAAAGCGGGTTCATTCCCCGCCCTCCTCTCCTAAAAAGAAAAAGACTCAAAAGACGAAGAAGACTCGGGGCTCCTCTCCATCCGCGGGGGCTGCGGGGACGGATGGGTCTGCTGCCACTTTGGTAGGCGACCAAGCCAAGATCGGCACATCCGGCCCCTCTACCCCCTCGTGTGCGGAGCCCATGACTACGACTAAGACCAAGAATGCACAGGGCGGAGCCTCGATGACATCGGGGCCCCTGATTCAGAGGTTACCTGGCGTTTTCGAGCCCGCTGGCTTCAAACGCTTCCTCGTTATTCGCTCCACTGATGGCACCATGTTGTCCAAGGGCAACATGATCCATCAGAGGAGAGGATTAGCTAGTGCAATTGGTAGAGAGCCGAAGGTAACCCGTTTCTCGGACGGGAGCCTTCTGGCGAATGCGGCGAATCCCGCCGAGGCGGCCAAGATAAGTGCTCTTCGGACACTTCATGGCACCCCGGTGAGTGTGACGCCGCACTCTACCATGAACTTTGTGAAAGGAGTAGTTTATGCGAGGGAACTCGTTGACTACTCCATTGAGGACATCACCCTAGAGCTGGCCGACCATGGGGCGGTCCAGGTCGAACGTGTGATGAGAAAACAGGGAGGGGCCTCGAGACCCACCCCTACACTCTTCGTCACGTTCGACTGTGACAAGCTCCCTGAGTCGGTGCGTGCCGGTTGGTACCGCTACCGCGTGAAGGCATTCGTGCCACTGCCGCGGCGGTGCTATTACTGCCACCGCTTCGGCCATACGAATCGATCATGTAGACGTGCAAAATCGGGGTCACCCGAAGTCTGTGTAAATTGCTCCAAGGTCGCACACGATAAGTCCAAATCGTGTGTGGCCAAGTGTGTCAATTGCGGAGAGCCGCACCCTGCTTCTTCGAAGCAATGTGGTGCATATCTCCTTGAGAAAGAAATCCTGGCCGTTCAGGCCCAGGATCGACTCTCATTCCGCGAGGCAAAGGACTTGGTCCTGGCGCGCCCGGCTCTGCCTGGGACGTCATATGCCTCAATAGTTAGAAAGGCACCCTCTGCTCCTGGCCCATCCAGGCCAACGAGCACGGTTGTTTCCGCGCCCATTCGGAGCCCTTCTGTGGGCTCTACCCAACCTGGGCGCTCCCCTGGTAAAGCTGGCGGCAAAAAGGGTTCATACCCTGCCCCGGCTAAAACCAGGGCTCCCCCCTCTTCCCCCAGCGTGACCGTTTCGCGTAAAGCGAAACGGCCACGCGCCTCCACCGAGTCGTTAGACTCACAGGAGGCAACACCCCTGAAGATGGTCGCTAGGCCATCTTCGGGGGTTCCTAAAGCTGTTCCCCGAAAGGAGGACAGCAACAAAGGAGCTTCGGCCCCTTTGCCCACGCCCCGAGGTGGAGCGAGTGGCTCGGAGACGGTGGTTCCTCGAAAAGAGGGCCCCCTGCCTCCGAAGCCGCAACGCCCGCCTAAAGTTTCGAGGCGGAGGGAGGAAAAGACTCGCATGGCGAGCCCAACCTCCCCCAATAAGTCCTCGAAGGCGACAGCGCCTTCAGCGCTTTGTCCGGCCAACAGCGCCCGGGGTTCTGCCCCCGGGAAGCGTACGGCCATTCCCGTGAGGGTCTTCAATTCGAGGAGGGCCCCCGCGTCTCCTCCGAGCTAGGCCTGGAGGGCATATTCCTTCAATGGAATTGCCGTGGACTCCGGGCCAACTGGGAGGAGCTGCGGAGGCTCGCCTCATCCCGTTCCCCGTTAGCTATTCTTTTGCAGGAGACCATGCTAGGCGCGTGCCCCCTGCCTGCCCTCCCGGGGTATAAGGGTCTTGCGACCCAACCACCGCGGGACGGCCGAGCTGGGGGATGCGCGGTTTACACCCGGCATGATGTCTCCGTTCTTCCTTTCTCTTTAGATACCTCCTTTCAGGCAGTGGCTGTGCAGCTGCACCTGGATAGGAGGTATACTATCATTTCTGCGTACATTCCACCGTCAGCTGACTTCGACGCGGGGGACTTTCGCCGCGTCGTGGCACGGTTGCCGAGGCCCTATCTCTTGCTTGGAGATCTGAACGGCAGGCATCCTCTCTGGGGAGATTACACCATAAATCCCAGGGGACAAGTCCTTGCCGATCTGATCGAAGAGCTTGAGATGGGTGTCCTAAACGTGGATGAGTTTACGCATCACTGTCCGAGAACCGCTTCATTTTCTTGCCTTGACCTATCTTTGTGCTCTTCGGATGCACAGCCTGATTTTGATTGGGGGGTGGTCGATGACCTCCATGGTAGTGATCACTTTCCCATTCAAATATCATTTTCAGGGCAACTGCCGCCTGAGAGACCACCTCGGTGGTGCTTGGCGCGGGCGCGGTGGCCTGCATTTCAGGAAATGACTGAATTCTCTATCTCAGTCAAGGAGTTTAGGTCGGTAGATGAGGCCGTCGAGTTCTTCTCCGGCAACCTCATCGCCGTGGGCCTGACTACTATTCCTAGGACGTCTGGCCGTTTTGCACGCCGACCACTCCCATGGTGGTCGGCCGAGTGTGAGACGGCCCTGAAACAGAAGCGTTATGCCTACATGCGCTATAAGCGCCGCCCGAACGATTTCACCGTCGCTGAATTTCGTCGGGCTAGGGCTAGGTTCCGGTATATTTCGAAGCACGCCCGCCGCTCTTCTTGGCGGGCATACGTGTCTTCACTTAACGGGAAGACCCCTTTAGCTGAGGTGTGGAAGCGAGTCAAAAGGATTCGGGGCAAGTTCTCGCAGGACCCCCCTCCCGTTCTCCAGGAGAATGGGACCGCAATCTCGGACCCCGCGTCCGTGGCGGAATCCTTAGCGACCGCTTTTTCCGCATTCTCTAGCCGTGATGCTGCTCCGCCAGCATTCAATGCACGTCGTGATGTCGCGGAAGGCCGCCGGCTGGACTTTACCTCCAGAGGCGGAGAACCCTTCAACGACAAGTTTACTGTGAGTGAGTTGCGTTCCGCTCTCGCTTCGTGCGCGGACACCGCCCATGGTCCGGACGATGTCCCGTACGCCATGCTTCGACACCTGGGTGAGCGAGGCATGGCCTTTCTATTAGATTTGTTCAACAGGATCTGGGTGGAAGGTCTCCTCCCAGACTCCTGGCGAATCGCTACTGTGCTCGCCTTTCGCAAGCCGGGGAGAGATCACTCTACTCCGACCGGTTTCCGCCCAATCTCTCTAACCTCTTGCGTGTGCAAGTTGATGGAGAAATTGGTAAATGTTAGATTAGCCTATTTCCTGGACAGCGGAGGCCATCTGTCTTCTGCACAGTGCGGCTTCCGTAAGTTCCACTCCACGTCGGATGCTCTGCTCCGACTGGAAAATGCCGTCTGCGAGGCTTTCCTTCGTAGACAGCACTACGCCACGGTGTTTTTTGATCTGGAGAAAGCCTATGATACCGCATGGCGATACGGTATCATGGAGACTCTCCACACGATGGGGGCGAGGGGACGCCTACCAATGTTTATATCTGAATTTTTGCGAGATCGTCGATTCCGCGTACGGGTGGGGGGAGCCCTCTCCGGCCCAAAGGAGCAGGAAGAGGGTGTCCCGCAGGGAAGTGTCCTCAGTGTCACACTCTTTGCCCTGAGCATCAACGGCATCACCTCGGTGCTGCCGGAAGATGTTCTCGCTACGCTCTACGTGGACGACCTTTCGATCTCTTTTGGCGCGGCCCAGATGCCAACTCTGGAGCGCCGACTCCAACAGGCATTGAACCGCGTCTCTCGCTATGCCGAAGCGCACAGGTTTCGGTTTTCTTTGGCCAAGACTAAGGTGGTGCACTTCTGCCGCCATCCACGGCTTCACCCCGACCCAGATTTGTTTCTTAATGGGGTGCGCCTGGATGTGGTTGAGTCGCACCGTTTCCTTGGTCTTGTATTCGACCGACGCCTCACCTGGGAGGCTCACATTCGCAGCCTTAGGGTCTCTTGTACCCGCGCCATGGACATTCTCCGTTCCGTGACGTTCAGCGCTTGGGGCGCTGATAGGGCTACCGCCTTACTTTTTTATCGATCCTTTGTTCGCTCGAAGCTCGACTACGGATGCGAGTTTTATGCATCCGCAGCCGAGCGTTTATTGCGGAAGGTGGATTCGATCCACCACACCGGCCTTCGCCTTGCGACCGGTGCCTTCCGCACTTCCCCCATTGAGAGCCTGTTGGTCGATGCTGGGGAGATGCCACTCGCTCTGCGCCGCGTGCAGTGCATCACTCGCCTGTACGCGCGAGCCCGGCGCCTCCCCCAGTCGCCAACAGCTCTCACTGCATCCGCAGCTGATCTCGATGGTGCCTATGCTGCCGAGAGACGCCAGTCATACCCTAAGCCCTTTGGGTTTAGGGCCAGGAAACTCCTTCGAGAGGTAGATATAGCTCTCGGGCCGGTGGCGCCCCTGGTTCTGCCCAGGACGCCACCCTGGAGGGTACCACATTTGGCTATTTGTCGCCACGCCTCTGCTCCCAAAGCTTGTACTGCGCCGGGAGTATTGCGTTCGATCTTTTTGGAGCACACATCGTGTCACGCTGGTACCGTGCCAGTGTATACGGATGGCTCCAAGTCCCAAGAGGGGGTCGGCTTCCACGCCGTATCCCCTCTGTTTGAAGTCAGCGGGGCTCTACCAGGCGCTGCGTCTGTCTTCACGGCCGAGCTGGTGGCAATACACCACTCGGTACGGGAGATTACGCGACGTGCCCGGTTCGGAGACCGGATTGTGATTTATAGCGACTCACAAAGCGCCCTGAGTGCTCTCGGGGCATTGGAATCTCCGCATACCCTGGTTCGCGAAATCCGTGACGCCACGGTTTTGGCGAGCCGGGCAGATGTCGAGATTATCTTCTGCTGGGTTCCTGGACATGTAGGAATTGCGGGGAATGAGCGCGCCGATGAGGGCGCCAAAGAGTCCGCGAGGACTCTGCGACCGGACCAGCGTTTCGCTCTTCCTCACACCGACTACATGGCAGGAATACGGGCAGCTCTTCGGACTGCTTGGCAAAGAAGATGGGAGACGGTCGAGGGGAACTTAAAGTTGCGTGCCATTGCGCCGCGACTGTTCCCATGGACCTATCCCCCAATGCCGCGGCGGCTTCAGGTTGCTTTCTGTCGTCTTCGAATCGGACACACTCGTGTGACGCATCGTTGCTTGGTGGAGCGCTCGCATGTGCCCTATTGCAACGACTGCGTCGTCCCCCAGACTGTTCGGCATATTCTTGTCGAATGTCCCAGTCTGGGTGATCTTCGCGCACGATACCTGTCTCGGTACCGGGATGGGCGGGGTCGCTACCGCCTGTCCCTTGTACTCGGGACGAGTGCGTGCACCATGACTGGTGGACTTATTGACTTTTTGGGGGAGGCCGGCCTTCTCCCCTTTATTTAAGGTTCCTTTTTTTGTTATTGTTTTGTTTTAGATTGCACTCTCCTGCACCGGGGTGAGGGGGACCTCCCCCCGCTGCCGGAGATTGCTTCGATTGTTAAGTTTTTCAAATTTATATTGATTGTTAAGTTTTCATATTTTAACTTTAAAGTAGCCTAATTCTAGGCTGTCGTATTTTTCGGCGACTTATGCCCAAGTGGGTAGTTGCCAGATGGGCTCTCTATAAAAAAAAAAAAAAAAAATTCCTCAGTGAGAGCCCCTTTGATAAAAGGAAAGCTGAAAGGCATCCGACTTACGTACCTGAGAAAAGGTTAAAAGTTGAAGAATCTGTTAGGAGAAAGTTGGATTTAGTCATGGGTAGTAGTTCAGGAAAACAAGGAGATGCGCTGCAAAGATTTAACGTGAACTGTATGCCAGAAGTCATCCAGTCTCTAAAGGAAAAATATCAGCAATCAAGCTGTATGGATCAAATCAGAATTCTAACCATATTTACAACCAGTATGAGTGTTAGAAAACTCATGAATGAGTTTGATTGCTCTCAGAGAATGGCCGTACAAGCTCACCATATACTAAAGGAGAAAAGAATGTTAGCTTCACCTAACCCTAAGCTCAGCAGAGTGCTTCCTGAGGAACTAAAATCTTTAGTCATTGAATATTATCATAGTGATGACATGAGTCGGGTTTTACCAGGTAAGAAGGATTGTCCAGTAGTGCAAATTGTAGGGGAAAAGCAGAGGTTACAGAAACGGCTTGTTCAAAGTGAAGTACCCTGAGGTAAAAGTATCATTCTCAAAATTTGCTATGCTACAGCCACATGAGTGTGTTCTTGCAGGAGGCAGTGGAACTCACTCAGTATGTGTATGTACATTACATCAAAATGTAAAACTGATGATGGTTGGATCCAAGATGTCTGATATCACTGATCTACCCTCTTACCATCACCTAGTTGCCTCTGTCGTATGTAATCCAGCCCGTCCAGCATGCTACATGAGATTGTGTGAGTACTGTTCACCTGTGGAGAAACTAAAAGCAAAACTATTTGGATTTTATGAACAGGAGAATGTGGATAATATTGAATTCAAGCAGTGGACATCAACTGATAGATCTGAGCTGGTAACCATGGTATTATTGCTTGATGATTTCATGTATAGATTTTGTGATTGTGTTAAAACTTTGGTGCGACATAATTTTGTTGCAAAATCACAAGCACAGTTCTTGGAAATTGTGACATCAACATGATTTTGTTTCAAAATCACAAGCACAGTAATTGAAAACTGTGAAAAACAATATTGCAGATGGTGAATTTGTAGTAATTGGTGATTTTTCAGAAAACTATTCATTTATAATACAAGATGCTGCCCAGGGGTATCATTGGAATTGTGCACAGGCAACAATACATCCTTCGGTGTTTTATCACCTTAAAGATGGAAAACTCTGTCATGACTCATACACCATAATTTCAGAGTGCAACATCCATGATAATGTATGTGTCAGTGCATCTATTTCAGCGAATGTTGATGAGTATCTGAAATCAGTATTCAAAATGGTAAAGAAAATTTACTACTTTTCGTACGGATCTGCAGCACAGTATAAAAACTGTAAATTTTTCCAGCATCTTTGCTGGCATAAAGAGGAATATAGTATAGAAGCAGAGTGGCATTTTTTTGCCACTAGCCATGGGAAGGGCCCATCAGACGGCGTAGGTGGCACCATCAAAAGGGAGGCTACTAAAGAGAGCTTGAGAAGACCCTATGACAAACAGATTGTATCACCAAGAGATTTGTTTGTATTCGCTGAAACTCTTGGGAATATGAAGTTTGGATATGGAACTCAAAAGGAATATGAACAGGACGAAGAACCTTTGAAAACCAGACCTGCGACCAAAACTATTCTATTCACACAAAAACTTCATTCGTTCATTCCAATATCAAAGGAGGCTCTCCAAGTTCGCCCATTTAGTCTCTGTGAGACTTTTAGATTAGAATCAGTCACAAAAAGTATTTCATGTCCAGTGTTCAATGGAAAACTTGCAGGCTATGTCACTGTGATTTATGATGGACATTGGTGGCTTGCTTGTATAACCGAAGCTTTTCCAGAGTCACGAGAAGTGACTGTGAAATTTCTTCACCCGTATGGGCCCTCTCACAGTTTTTGCTTCCCTGAAATAGAAGATTCTTGTACTATGGACATCTCTGACATTTTGGTATCAGTAGAACCAAAACTGCAACAAGAAGAAGCGAGTCTGATGCAATAAACAAATTGATGGCTCTGCTCAAATGAGTACCTAGGTATTTATTAAATAATGTTTTGTCTAAAAGTTTTTGTTTAAATTTTTGTCTAATGTTTTTTATTAAATAACATTTTGTATAGGTAATAAAAATTGTAAATTTGTAATATTTGAAAGGCATTATGTTGTTTGTCTCAGATTTCTGAAATGATAAAAAATAATCTCTTGTTTTATTGAATGTAAGACTGATAAAAGGCAGGGCAGCCTAGGAAGGGGGAGAGGTTGTGTTTGGAAAGACTGAAATATGATGACCATGTCAAGATACATAAAACTTTCTCCCCCATAAGGGGCGATGCGATTTGCCATACTGGCCACCGTGCTGACGGGACTCAGCACCCCGTCCGACCCCAGCTTAGCCTCTTCTCCTTCCTTCAAAACACTTGTTTCCTCGCTTTTCATACAACCTCTCCCACAACTTTCTCTGTTCAGCCTCTAATTTCACAGGGTAGATGCTGACCTTCTTCTCAGCCAACCATCCCGGATCGGGGCTGAGGGGCGAGGGGACAATGTTCCCTAACCCCTGAGCTCCAGGCTGGGGTGGTTGGTTTTTAACAACCTGCTTCATCCCCACCCATACCTTCCTCACATCCCTTTTCCTTTCCTCTTCACAATCTATATTTTTACACCGTGTCTAAGGTGGAGCCACCATGCCGATGGACTGCCAGGCCACCAGACGGGAGGGGTGGTCCTGAATGGCTGCACCTGGCTCTGCCAGGCTTGTAAGCACCTCTTGCATTGCAAGCAACTGCGAGAGGTGATGAGCTATTGTTTCCGGTAGAACAAAGAGAGTCACCATGCCCATGTATGAACATTTTTAAAAAAAACCCCAAATCTCTCCCCAATTTTCCTTGCTCATCAACGGAGCCGCCCTCGGTCATCTTCCCTGGAAAAATTTAGTACCCCCTCCCCCCTGTGCTTGCTCAGGGGAACTTCCATATTTCTCTAACCTGAGAGGAGGCTTACTCCTCTCCTATGCCTACAGGTGTAGGGGACTCCCCTTCACCCCCTTCTCTGGAGGTGCTTTCGGGTACCTCCCTATTTCCAGCGTCAATCCCTCCTTTTCTTTCTAAGGGGACTGCCAAGAAAGCCAGCAGGCAGCCCATTGCCGACCGCCCCTCGTGGAAGCGGCTCGGTAAGGCAAACCCCCTTAGGGGGGAGAGGGAAGCCAGGCACATTCGGTCACTTCCCTCAAAAGACCTGCTGGCAAGAATACTGAACCTTGCTGGGGTCAAGGCCTGTGCCTCCCGACACCAGCTGACTAATGACAATACTGCCAATGGGACCTGTGATGTCTTGGGTGGAGGGGGATGGCCAACTGGAGGCCGCCCCTGAGGTAGACATGGTACTTGAGGCAATCCAGCCTCAAGGGGGAATCTGCCCCTATGCAAGGTCCTCCTCAAACGGCTAGGGTTTCTGAGGCAGTACAAGGAAGGAAGGGATCTCCTCCGACCGGTTTCCCTACGACTACCAGGACCTTCTCCATTTTGGGAAAGGACCTGGGTGAGGCTGGTCCATCTGGCCTGGGTGCTCCTTCCGGCAGAGGTGAGAAGCGGGTTCATTCCCCGCCCTCTCTGAAAAAGAAAAGGACAAAGAAGACTCGGGGCTCCTCTCCATCTGCGGGGACGGATGGGTCTGCTGCTATGGTAAGCAACCAAGCCAAGATCGGCACATCTGGCCCCTCTGCCCCCCCCCCCTTCCGTGTGCGGAGCCCCTGACTATGACAAAGACCAAAAGTGAACAGGGCGGAGCCTCAATAACATTGGGGCCCCTGATTCAGAGGTTACCTGGCATTTTCAAGCCCGCTGGCTTCAAACGCTTCCTTGTTATTCACTCCACTGATGGCACCATGTTGGCCAAGGGCAACATGATCCATCAGAGGAGAGGATTAGCTAGTGCATTTGGTAGAGAGCTGAAGGTGACCCGTTTCTCGGACGGGAGCCTTCTGGCAAATGCGGTGGATCCCGCCGAGGCGGCCAAGATAAGTGCTCTGCAGTCACTTTATGGCACCCTGGTGAGTGTGACACTGCACTCTACAATGAACTTTGTGAAACGAGTAGTTTATGTGAGGGAACTCGTTGACTACTCCATTGAGGACATAACCTTAGAGCTGGCTGACCATGGGGCGTTCAAAGTCGAACGTGTGGTGAGAAAACAGGGAGGGGCCTCGAGACCCAACCCTACACTCTTCATCACGTTCGACTGTGACAAGCTCCCTGAGTCGGTGCGCGCCGGTTGGTACCGACCGCGTGAAGGCATTCATGCCACTGCTGCGGCGGTGCTATTACTGTCACTGCTTCGGCCATACGAATCGTTCTTGTAGACGTGCAAAGTCGGGGTCACCCAAAGTCTGTGAAAATTGCTCCAAGGCCGCACGCGATAAGTCTAAATTATGTGTGGCCAAGTGTGTCAATTGGTGAGAGCCGCCCCCCCACTTCTTCGATGCAATGTGGTGCATATCTCCTTGAGAAAGAAATCCTGGCCGTTCAGGCCCAGGATCGACTCTCATTCCATGAGGCTAAGGATTCGGTCCTGGGACGTCATATGCCTCAAAGGTTAGAAAGGCACCCTCTGCATCCAGGCAATGAGCAGGGTTGTTTCCGCGCCCATTCGGACCCCTTCTGCGGGCTCTACTCAAGCCGGGCGCTCCCCTGGTAAAGCTGGCGGCAAAAAGGGTTCATTCCCAGCCCCCGCTAAAACCAGGGCTTCCCCCAGCATCACCGTTTCCCGTAATGCGAAACGGCCACACGCCTCCACCTAGTTGTTAGGCAACACCCCTGAAGTTGGTCGCCAGGCCATCTAACGGGGTTACTAAAGCTGTCCCCCCGAAAGGACAGCAATAAAGGAGCTTCGGCTCCTTCGCCCACACCTAGTGGTGGAGCGAGTGGCTCGGGAGACAGTGGTTCCTCGAAAAGAGGGGCCCCCCGCCTCCCAAGCCGCAACGCCTGCCTAAGGTTTCGAGGCAGAGGGAGGAAAAGACTTGCATGGCGAGCCCAACCTCCCCCAATAAGTCCTCGAAGGCAACAGTGCCTTCAGCGCTTTGTCCGGCCAACAGCGCCTAGGGTTCTGCCTCCTGGAAGCGTACGGCCATTCCCATGAGGGTCTTCTGTTCGAGGAGGGCCCCCGCGTCTCCTCCGAGCTAGGCCTGGAGGGCATATACCTTGAATGGAATTGCCGTGGACTCCAAACCAACTGGGAGGAACTGCATAAGCTCATCTCGTCCCGTTCCCCGTTACCTATTTTTCTGCAGGAGACCATGCTAGGGTCTTGCGATCCCACCACCATGGGATGGCCGGGTTGGGGGATGTGTGGTTTACACCCGGCATGATGTATCCGTTCTTCCTTCCTCTTTAGATACCTCCTTTCAGGCAGTGGCTGTGCAGCTGCACCTGGATAGGCGGTATACTATCATTTCTGCATACATTCCACCGTCAGCTGACTTCGACCCGGGGGACTTCCGCCGCATCGTGGCACGGTTGCCGAGGCCATTTCTCTTGCTTGGAGACCTGAACGGCAGGCATCCTCTCTGGGAAGATTACTCAATAAATCCCAGGGGACAAGTCCTTGCCGATCTGATAGAAGAGCTTGAGATGGGTGCCCTAAACATGGATGAGTTTACGCATCACTGTCCTAGAACCACTTCATTTTCTTGCCTTGACCTATTTTTGTGCTCTTCGGATGCACAGCCTGATTTTGATTGGAGGGTGGTCGATGACCTCCATGGTAGTGATCACTTTCCCATTCAAATATCATTTTCAGGCAACTGCCGCCTGAGAGCCCACCTCGGTGGTGCTTGGCGCGGGCGCGGTAGCCTGCATTTCAGGAAATGACTGAATTCTCTATCTCAATCAAGGAGTTTAGGTCGGTAGATGATGCCGTTGAGTTCTTCTCCAGCAACCTCATCGCCGGGGGCCTGACTACGATCCCCAGAACGTCTGGCCGTTTTGCGCCCCAACCACTCCCATGGTGGTCGGCCGAGTGTGAGACGGCCTTCAAACAGAAGCGTTATGCCTACATATGCTATAAGCGCCGCCCGAACGATTTCACTGTCGCTGAATTTTGTCGGTCTAGGGCTAGGTTCCGGTATATTTCGAAGCACGCCCGCCGCTCTTCTTGGCGGGCATACGTGTCTTCACTTAATAGGTAGATCCCCTTTAGCAGAGGTGTGGAAGTGAGTCAAAAGGATTCGGGGCAAGTTCTCGCAGGACCCCCCTCCCATTCTCCAGGAGAATGGGACCACAATCTTCGACCCCGCGTCCGTGGCGGAACCTTTCGCGACCGCTTTTTCCGCATTCTCTAGCCCGCATGCTGCTCCGCCAGCATTCAATGCACGTCGTGATGTCGCGGAAGGCCGCCGGCTTGACTTTACCTCCAGAGGCGGAGAACCCTTCAACGACAGGTTTACTGTGAGTGAGTTGCGCTCCGCTCTTGCTTCGTGCGCGGACACCGCCCATGGCCCGGATGATGTCCTGTACGCCATGCTTCGACACCTGGGTGAGCGAGGCATGGCCTTTCTCTTAGATTTGTTCAACAGGATCTGGGTGGATGGTCTTCTCCCAGATTCCTGGCAAATCGCTACTGTGCTTGCCTTTCGCAAACCGGTGAGAGATCACTCTACTCCGACCGGTTTCCGCCCAATCTCTCCAACCTCTTGCGTGTGCAAGTTGATGGAGAAATTGGTAAATGTTAGATTAACCTTTTTCCTGGACAGCGGAGGCCATCTGTCTTCTGCACAGTGCGGCTTTCGCAAGTTCCACTGCACGTCGGATGCTCTGCTCCGACTGGAAAATGCCGTCTGCCAGGCCTTCCTTCGTAGACAGCACTACGCCACGGTTTTTGTTTTTTTTTTCGATCTGTAGAAGGCCTATGATACCGCATGGCGATACGGTTTCATGGAGACTCTCCACACAATGGGGGCGAGGGGACGCTCCCAATGTTTATATCTGACCCCGTAAGGGGTGCGGCGATTTGCCATCCTGGCCGCCGTGCTGACGGGATCCAGCGCTCCGTCCGGCCCCAGCTTAGCCTCTCTTCCTTCCTTCAGATAGCCCGATTTCTTCCCTACCTCGTCGCTTTTCATACAACCTCTCCCACAACTTTCTCTGGTCAGCCTCTAATTTCACAGGGTAGATGCTGACCTTCTTCTCAAGCCAACCACCCCGGATCGGGGCTGGAGGGGGAGGGGACATTGTTCCCTAACCCCTGAGCTCCGGTTCGGGATGGGGGTTTTTTAACAACCTGCTTCATCCCCACCCATACCTTCCTCACATCCCTTTTCCTCTCCTCTTCAAAATCTATCTTTTTTACGCCGTGTCCAAGGTGGAGCCGCCATGCCGATGGACTGCCAGGCCACCAGGCGGGAGGGGTGGTCCCGAATGGCGGCGCCTGGCTCTGCCGGGCTTGTAAGCACCTCTCGCAGTGCGGGCTACTGCGAGGGGTGATGAGCTATTGCGTCCCGTGGCAAAAATAGGGTCACCATGCCCATAGATGAACAACCAAAAAAAACCCAAACCCCTTTAACTCCCCCTTGCTCATCGACGGAGCCGCCCTTGGGCAGCTCCACCGAAAAAATGGAGGTCCCCCCCCCTGTGCTTGCACAGGGGACCCTCCATATTTCTCTAACCGGAGAGGAGGCTTACTCCTCTCCTTCGCCTACGGGTGCAGGGGACTCCCCCTCACCCCCTTCTCTGGAGGTGCTTTTGGGCACCTCCCTTTTCCCAGCGGCAGTCCCATCTTTTCTTTTCAAGGGGACTGCCAAGAAAGCCAGCAGGCAGCCCTTAGCCAGCCGCTCCCCATCAAAGCGGCTCGGTAGGGCAAACCCCCTTAGGGGGGAGAGGGAAGCCAGGCCCCTTCGGTCGCTTCCCTCAAAAGACCTGCTGGCAAGAATATTAAACCTTGCCGGGGTCAAGGCCTGTGCCTCCCCATACAAGACTGGCGACACTGCCAAGGGGACCTGCGATGTCCTGGGAGTGGATGGCCAACTGGAGGCCCCTCCTGTGATAGACATGGTCCTTGAGGAGACCCAGCCCCAGACGGTAGGGCCTTCCATGGGGGGGAATTCGGGCTCGGCGCCAAGCACCGAACCCGAATCCGCCCCTATGCAAGGTCCTCCTCAAATGGCTGAGGGCTCCGAGGCAGTAGAAGGAGGGGAGGGATCTCCTCCGACAGGTGCCCCTACGACAACCAGGACCTTCTCCATTTCGGAGAGGGACCTGGCTGAGGCTGGTCCATCTGGCCTGGGGGCTTCTGCCGGCGGAGGTGAAAAGCGGGTTCATTCCCCGCCCTCCTCTCCGAAAAAGAAAAAGACAAAAAAGACTCGGGGCTCCTCTCCATCCGCGGGGGCTGCAGGGATGGATGGGTCTGCTGCCACTCTGGCAAGCGACCAAGCCAAGATCGGCACATCCGCCCCCTCTGCCCCCCCAGTTGCGGAGCCCCTGACAAAGAAGACTAATACCAAGAGTGCACAGGGCGGAGCCTCGATGACATCGGGGCCCCTGATTCAGAGGTTACCTGGCGTTTTCGAGCCCGCTGGCTTCAAACGCTTCCTCGTTATTCGCTCCACTGATGGCACCATGTTGTCCAAGGGCAACATGATCCATCAGAGGAGAGGATTAGCTAGTGCAATTGGTAGAGAGCCGAAGGTAACCCGTTTCTCGGACGGGAGCCTTCTGGCGAATGCGGCGAATCCCGCCGAGGCGGCCAAGATAAGTGCTCTTCGGACACTTCATGGCACCCCGGTGAGTGTGACGCCGCACTCTACCATGAACTTTGTGAAAGGAGTAGTTTATGCGAGGGAACTCGTTGACTACTCCATTGAGGACATCACCTTAGAGCTGGCCGACCATGGGGCGGTCAAGGTCGAACGTGTGATGAGAAAACAGGGAGGGGCCTCGAGACCCACCCCTACACTCTTCGTCACGTTCGACTGTGACAAGCTCCCTGAGTCGGTGCATGCCGGTTGGTACCGCTACCGCGTGAAGGCATTCGTGCCACTTCCGCGGCGGTGCTATTACTGTCACCGCTTCGGCCATACGAATCGCTCATGTAGACGTGCAAAGTCGGGGTCACCCGAAGTCTGTGTAAATTGCTCCAAGGTCGCAAACGATAAGTCCAAATCGTGTGTGGCCAAGTGTGTCAATTGCGGAGAGCCGCACCCTGCTTCTTCGAAGCAATGTGGTGCATATCTCCTTGAGAAAGAAATCCTGGCCGTTCAGGCCCAGGATCGACTCTCATTCCGCGAGGCAAAGGACTTGGTCCTGGCGCGCCCGGCTCTGCCTGGGACGTCATATGCCTCAATAGTTAGGAAGGCACCCTCTGCTCCCGGCCCATCCAGGCCAACGAGCACGGTTGTTTCCGCGCCCATTCGGAGCCCTTCTGCGGGCTCTACCCAACCCGGGCGCTCCCCTGATAAAGCTGGCGGCAAAAAGGGCTCATACCCTGCCCCGGCTAAAACCAGGGCTCCCCCCTCTTCCCCCAGCGTGACCGTTTCCCGTAAGGCGAAACGGCCACGCGCCTCCACCGAGTCGTTAGACTCACAGGAGGCAACACCCCTGAAGATGGTCGCTAGGCCATCTTCCGGGGTTCCTAAAGCTGTTCCCCGAAAGGAGGACAGCAACAAAGGAGCTTCGGCTCCTTCGCCCACGCCCCGAGGTGGAGCGAGTGGCTCGGAGACGGTGGTTCCTCGAAAAGAGGGCCCCCCGCCTCCGAAGCCGCAACGCCCGCCTAAGGTTTCGAGGCGGAGGGAGGAAAAGACTCGCATGGCGAGCCTAACCTCCCCCAATAAGTCCTCGAAGGCGACAGCGCCTTCAGCGCTTTGTCCGGCCAACAGCGCCCGGGGTTCTGCCCCCGGGAAGCGTACGGCCATTCCCGTGAGGGTCTTCAATTCGAGGAGGGCCCCCGCGTCTCCGAGCTAGGCCTGGAGGGCATATTCCTTCAATAGAATTGCCGTGGACTCCGGGCCAACTGGGAGGAGCTGCGGAGGCTCGTCTCGTCCCGTTCCCCGTTAGCTATTTTTTTGCAGGAGACCATGCTAGGTGCGTGCCCCCTCCCTGCCCTCCCGGGGTATAAGGGTCTTGCGACCCCACCACCGCGGGATGGCCGGGCTGGGGGATGCGAAGTTTACACCCGGCATGATGTCTCCGTTCTTCCTTTCTCTTTAGATACCTCCTTTCAGGCAGTGGCTGTGCAGCTGCACCTGGATAGGAGGTATACTATCATTTCTGCGTACATTCCACCGTCAGCTGACTTCGACGCGGGGGACTTCCGCCGCGTCGTTGCACGGTTGCCGAGGCCCTATCTCTTGCTTGGAGATCTGAACGGCAGGCATCCTCTCTGGGGAGATTACTCCATAAATCCCAGGGGACAAGTCCTTGCCGATCTGATCGAAGAGCTTGAGATGGTTGTCCTAAACGTGGATTAGTTTACGCATCACTGTCCGAGAACCGCTTCATTTTCTTGCCTTGACCTATCTTTGTGCTCTTCGGATGCACAGCCTGATTTTGATTGTGGGGTGGTCGATGACCTCCATGGTAGTGATCACTTTCCCATTCAAATATCATTTTCAGGGCAACTGCCGCCTGAGAGACCACCTCGGTGGTGCTTGGCGCGGGCGCGGTGGCCTGCATTTCAGGAAATGACTGAATTCTCTATCTCAGTCGAGGAGTTTAGGTCGGTAGATGAGGCCGTTGAGTTCTTCTCCGGCAACCTCATCGCCGTGGGCCTGACTACTATTCCTAGGACGTCTGGCCGTTTTGCACGCCGACCACTCCCATGGTGGTCGGCCGAGTGTGAGACGGCCCTCAAACAGAAGCGTTATGCCTACATGCGCTATAAGCGCCGCCCGAACGATTTCACTGTCGCTGAATTTCATCGGTCTAGGGCTAGGTTCCGGTATATTTCGAAGCACGCCCGCCGCTCTTCTTGGCGGGCATACGTGTCTTCACTTAACGGGAAGACCCCTTTAGCTGAGGTGTGGAAGCGAGTCAAAAGGATTCGGGGCAAGTTCTCGCAGGACCCCCCTCCCGTTCTCCAGGAGAATGGGACCGCAATCTCAGACCCCGCGTCCGTGGCGGAATCCTTAGCGACCGCTTTTTCCGCATTCTCTAGCCGTGATGCTGCTCCGCCAGCATTCAATGCACGTCGTGATGTCGCGGAAGACCGCCGGCTGGACTTTACCTCCAGTGGCGGAGAACCCTTCAACGACAAGTTTACTGTGAGTGAGTTGCGTTCCGCTCTCGCTTCGTGCGCGGACACCGCCCATGGTCCGGACGATGTCCCGTACGCCATGCTTCGACACCTGGGTGAGCGAGGCATGGCCTTTCTGTTAGATCTGTTCAACAGGATCTGGGTGGAAGGTCTTCTCCCAGACTCCTGGCGAATCGCTACTGTGCTCGCCTTTCGCAAACCGGGGAGAGATCACTCTACTCCGACCGGTTTCCGCCCAATCTCTCTAACCTCTTGCGTGTGCAAGTTGATGGAGAAATTGGTAAACGTTAGATTAGCTTTTTTCCTGGACAGCGGAGGCCATCTGTCTTCCGCACAGTGCGGCTTCCGCAAGTTCCACTCCACGTCGGATGCTCTGCTCCGACTGGAAAATGCCGTCTGCGAGGCTTTCCTTCGTAGACAGCACTACGCCACGGTGTTTTTCGATCTGGAGAAGGCCTATGATACCGCATGGCGATACGGTATCATGGAGACTCTCTACACGATGGGGGCGAGGGGACGCCTCCCAATGTTTATATCTGAATTTTTGCGAGATCGTCGATTCCGCGTACGGGTGGGGGGAGCTCTCTCCGGCCCAAAGGAGCAGGAAGAGGGTGTCCCGCAGGGAAGTGTCCTCAGTGTCACACTCTTTGCCCTGAGCATCAACGGCATCACCTCGGTGCTGCCGGAAGATGTTCTCGCTACGCTCTACGTGGACGACCTTTCGATCTCTTTTGGCGCGGCCCAGATGCCAACTCTGGAGCGTCGACTCCAACAGGCATTGAACCGCGTCTCTCGCTATGCCGAAGCGCACAGGTTTCGGTTTTCTTTGGCCAAGACTAAGGTGGTGCACTTCTGCCGCCATCCACGGCTTCACCCCGACCCAGATTTGTTTCTTAATGGGGTGCGCCTGGATGTGGTTGAGTCGCACCGTTTCCTTGGTCTTGTATTCGACCGACGCCTCACCTGGGAGGCTCATATTCGCAGCCTTAGGGTCTCTTGTACCCGCGCCATGGACATTCTCCGTTCCGTGACGTTCAGCGCTTGGGGCGCTGATAGGGCTACCGCCTTACTTTTTTATCGATCCTTTGTTCGCTCGAAGCTCGACTACGGATGCGAGTTTTATGCATCCGCAGCCGAGCGTTTATTGCGGAAGGTGGATTCGATCCACCACACCGGCCTTCGCCTTGCGACCGGTGCCTTCCGCACTTCCCCCATTGAGAGCCTGTTGGTCGATGCTGGGGAGATGCCACTCGCTCTGCGCCGCGTGCAGTGCATCACTCGCCTGTACGCGCGAGCCCGGCGCCTCCCTCAGTCGCCAACAGCTCTCACTGCATCCGCAGCTGATCTCGATGGTGCCTATGCCGCCGAGAGACGCCAGTCATACCCTAAGCCCTTTGGGTTTAGGGCCAGGAAACTCCTTCGAGAGGTAGATATAGCTCTCGGGCCGGTGGCGCCCCTGGTTCTGCCCAGGACGCCACCCTGGAGGGTACCACATTTGGCTATTTGTCGCCACGCCTCTGCTCCCAAAGCTTGTACTGCGCCGGGAGTATTGCGTTCGACCTTTTTGGAGCACACATCGTGTCACGCTGGAACCGTGCCAGTGTATACGGATGGCTCCAAGTCCCAAGAGGGGGTCGGCTTCCACGCCGTATCCCCTCTGTTTGAAGTCAGCGGGGCTCTACCAGGCGCTGCGTCTGTCTTCACGGCCGAGCTGGTGGCAATACACCACTCGGTACGGGAGATTACGCGACGTGCCCGGTTCGGAGACCGGATTGTGATCTATAGCGACTCACAAAGCGCCCTGAGTGCTCTCGGGGCATTGGAATCTCCGCATCCCCTGGTTTCGCGATATCCGTGACGCCACGGTTTTGGCGAGCCGGGCAGATGTCGAGATTATCTTCTGCTGGGTTCCTGGACATGTGGGAATTGCGGGGAATGAGCGCGCCGATGAGGGCGCCAAAGAGTCCGTGAGGACTCTGCGACCGGACCAGCGTTTCGCTCTTCCTCACACCGACTACATGGCAGGAATACGGGCAGCTCTTCGGACTGCTTGGCAAAGAAGATGGGAGACGGTCGAAGGGAACTTAAAGTTGCGTGCCATTGCGCCGCGACTGTTCCCATGGACCTATCCCCCAATGCCGCGGCGGCTTCAGGTTGCTTTCTGTCGTCTCCGAATCGGACACACTCGTGTGACGCATCGCTATCTGGAGGAGCGCTCGCCTGCGCCCTATTGCAACGACTGCGTCGTCCCCCAGACTGTTCGGCACATTCTTGTCGAATGTCCCAGTCTGGGTGATCTTCGCGCACGACACCTGTCCCGGTACCGGGATGGGCGGGGTCGCTACCGCCTGTCCCTTGTACTCGGGACGAGAGCGTGCACTTTGACTGGTGGACTTGCTAACTTTTTGGGGGAGGCCGGCCTTCTCCCTTTTTTTTAACCAGGCTTAATTTTTGTTGTTGTTTTTGTTGTTGTTGTTGTTTTTGTTATTGTTTTGTTATTGTTATTTCTTTTTTGTTGTTCCCTGTTTCATTTTTTGAAGTAGCCTAGAACTAGGCTGTTTGTTTTACGGCGACTTATGCCTAAGTCGGCAGTCGCCAGATAGCCCCTTAAATAAAAAAAAAAAAAATGTTTATATCTGAATTTTTGCGAGATCGTCGATTCCGCATACGGGTGGGGGCAGCCCTCTCCGGCCCAAAGGAGCAGGAAGAGGGTGTCCCGCAAGGAACTGTGGTGAGTGTCACACTCTTTGCCCTGAGCATCAACGACATCACCTCGGTGCTGCCGGAAGATGTTCTCGCTACGCTCTACGTGGACGACCTTTCGATCTCTTTTGGCGCGGCCTAGATGCCAACTCTGGAGCGTCGACTCCAACTGGCATTGAACCGCGTCTCTCGCTATGCCGAAGCGCACAGGTTTCGGTTTTCCTTGGCCAAGACTAAGGTGGTGCATTTCTGCCGCCATCCACGGCTCCACCCCGACCCAGACTTGTTTCTCAATGGGCTATGCCTGGAAGTGGTTGAATCGCACCGTTTCCTTGGTCTTGTATTTGACCGACGCCTCATCTGGGAGGCTCATATTCGCAGCCTTAGGGTCTGTTGTACCCGCGCCATGGATATTCTCCGTTCCGTGACGTTCAGCGCTTGGGGTGCTGATAGGGCTACTGCCTTACTTTTTTATCGATCCTTTGTTCGTTCGAAGCTCGACTACGGATGCGAGTTTTATGCATCCGCAGCCGAGCGTTTATTGCGGAAGGTGGACTCGGATCCACCACACCGGCCTTCGCCTTGCGACCAGTGCCTTCCGCACTTTCCCCATTGAGAGCTTGTTGGTCGATGCTGGAGAGATGCCACTCGCTCTACGCCGCGTGCAGTGCATTACTCGCCTGTACGCGCGAGCCCGGCGCCTCCCTCAGTCGCCAACAGCTCTCACTGCATCCGCAGCTGATCTCGACGGTGTCTATACCGCCGAGCGACGCCAGTCATAACCTAAGCCCTTTGTGTTTAGGGCCAGGAAACTCCTTTGAGAGCTAGGTATAGCTCTCGGGCCGGTGGCGCCCCTGGTTCTCCCCAGGACGCCACCCTGGGGTTACCACAATTTGGCTTGTACAGCGCCCGGAGTATTGCGTTCGACCTTTTTGGAGCACACGTCGTGTCACGCTGGAACCGTGCCAATGTATACGGATAGCTCCAAGTCCCAAGAGGGGTTCGGCTTCCACGCTGTATCCCCTCTGTTTGAAGTCAGCGGGGCTAAACCAGGCGCTGCGTCTGTCTTCACGGCCGAGCTGGTGGCAATACACCACTCGGTACGGGAGATTACGCGACGTGCCCGGTTGGGAGACCGGATTGTGATCTATAGCGACTCACAAAGCGCCCTGAGTGCTCTCGGGGCATTGGAATCTCCGCATTCCCTGGTTCGCGATATCCGTGACGCCACGCTTTGGCGAGCCGGCCAGATGTCGAGATTATCTTTTGCTGGGTTCCTAGACATGTAGGAATTGCGGGGAATGAGCGCGCCAAAGAGTCCGCGAGGACTCTGCGACCGGACCAGCGTTTCGCTCTTCCTCACACCGACTACATGGCAGGAATACAGGCAGCTCTTCGGACTGCTTGGCAAAGAAGATGGGAGACGGTCGAAGGGAACTTAAAGTTGTGTGCCATTGCGCCGCGACTGTTCCCATGGACCTATCCCCCAATGCTGCGACGGCTTCAGGTGTCTTTCTGTCGTCTCCGAATCGGACACACTCGTGTGACGCATCGCTATTTGATGGAGCGCTCGCCTCCGCCCTATTGCGATGACTGCGTCGTCCCCAAGACTGTTCGGCACATTCTTATCGAATGTCCTAGTCTGGGTGATCTTCACGCACGTTACCTGTCCCGGTACTGGGATGGGCGGGGTCACTACCGCTTGTCCCTTGTACTCGGGACGAGTGCGTGCACATTGACTGATGGACTTGTTGACTTTTGAGGAGAGGCCGGCCTTCTCCCTATTATTTAAGCAGGGTTTTTTTGTTGTATTTTTTCCTCTTATAGGTCACACGCTCCTGCGCCGGGGGGACCTCCCCCCGATGCAGGAGCTTGCTTACTGCTCACTTCCCTTTCCTTTTTTTTGGGGGGGGGGTGTTTTTTATCTCAAATTTTATCTTAAAGTAGCCTAGTCATAGGCGTTTTTAATACGGCCACTAATGCCCAAGTAGGCAGTCGTCAGATGAGCTCTTTAAAGAAAAAAAAACAAAACATCAAACTTTCTCAAAATCACTATTTACTAACACTGTCTGATATCATAAATGGCCCTAGTAGAGTGACATGACCGAAAATACCACCCACCTGATAGTATATAAATGCCCATGAGATCCCATTTTTATTTTTCCTGGAGCTATGGAGGATAAATAGAGCTAACTTTAGAAATTTGGGGGAGGATCGAAGTTGCACTTTAGTTAGGGTCAAAAGTCAAAGTTCAAAAAGGGGTCATCATGGCAAAAATTGTCCTAGAAATATCATTCTTCTACTCATTTGAGAGATCTCTTTCTCCTGAGCATTTTGGTACCAAAATCATTCTGATTGGTTAAATCTAGCCAAACTTTTTCGGTCAACCAGTTTGACCAAAAATTTACCTGGCCATAAAAATGGCCATGGGTGACCCAGAGCCATAAAAAATGGTATGTGATGTTATCTCACCAGACCCAACTTGCATGCAAAAAATGATCAAAATCCATGACCTAGTGTCGAGATTTTGCCAAAAAGGTGTACACTTCACGTAGAATGCCCCTAGTTGCACATTTGCAGCCTTAGAGTCTCTTGTACCTGTGCCTTCCACACTACCCAGGGAGATAATGGGTATATGCCACTTACTTCACATCATGCAAGTGCATTCTGCCCATGTATATGCAGGTTCAGCATCTCAACCAGTCAGCAACAGCTCTCATTTCATCCCTGGTCAATTTTGAGTGTCTATGCTGATGAGATTCACCACTCGTATCACCTTAACCTTTTGAGTTTAAAGTAAGGAAACATCTTTGAGAGTTTGGATTTGATAGGGCTCTCTATACTATTAAAAAATTTTATGGCTTCCTTAGCTAACCAAAGGAGCCAGGCCTCCACCAGGTCACCTGGTTATACCTTTATGTTTTTGGTTTGTATTAGTTTGTTTCCTGTTTTCTGTTCATATTTTTCAATGGCCTAAATATAGGTTTCTCTTTATAACTTTGTTAGTTGCTACCAGATGTTGTTTTTTTTTCCTTTAACTAGTGGTGGTATAACCCTCATACTCACCATAAAATGAATATCTGCTTTCTTGAGGAATTGCTTAAGATGGATGAAAGTTTATTCATTTGAGTGCTAATAAATTGTTCCTAAAAGTTGTATAGGGCTTCTTCCGAAGTCCCATTACTTTAGGTTGTTACCACACTGGTCACCATAGATTTTTGAGTGTTGGTTAATCATTTTGGCTCTTTGTCCGTCTTTATAATAGGTCTGTTCCTCTTTTAAAGTACTTAAACATTCTATTTTTCCCCGATTCATCTGTCTAATGAACAACTCTGCAGTATAGTATACTACAAGGCTGAATATCATTCCAATCATTTAAAACACTATTCAACTTAGCTGTATAATAATCATCTAGGTAATTATTATGGTGAAGAAAAGCTTGATTAATCTCTTTTATTGCAGAAATGGATGATTTTTCATATAAAACAAGGACACAGGGGGCTGTGGGAAGTGAGCGGATGCAGCTTCTGGCCATTATAGCTCATTATTGGGATGAATTGGAAAGGTATGAAAGTGAAGGAGGCACCCAGCGCCAAAAGTGGGACTTGTGGGAAATGATTGCAGCTGAATTTAATAACCATCCAAGTGTATCAGTTATTCGGACTCCTTTACAAGTGAAAACATTATTTAAAAATATGAAAACAAAAGCAAGAAAGTATAGACAAAGAATAGAGGAATCAAAAACAACTGGTGTAACAATTGAAGCAGATCCTATATCAGAAACTGTATTGAAACTTAATAAATATCAGAGTAGAGATTCATTAAATGCTGTTTTGGAACCTTTAAAGAATATATATTACTTGAGTAGAAAATCATTGTCATTACCAGTGTTGGGTGAAAGTGACCAAGTTAATAATTTTATTCCCATGATTGCCTCATCACATTTTAGAGCTGTGAGTACCCAATCATTTTCAGTCTTATACTTTAGTATAATGTAGACAAATTATTTATATTGTTTAGTCCATGGCCTCTTCTTAAAGCTAGCTGCATTGATAAATTCTACTAACCAGGTGAGGTTCTCTCCTTAGGTTAACTGCATTGCTGAGCTTTCCTAACCAGGCAGAGTTCTGTCCTTGAGTTAGCTCAATTGATGAATTCTATTAACCGCAGGTTTCTCTATAAGAATAGATGCCTCATATATCTAGTTTTTATTGAAGATGTGCTGGTATTGGATATGTGAATATATGTAGGCTACATATGGTTCCCAGTGTCAGCATAGACAGATCTCTCTTTATTAAGCTGCTGTAGTGGTTGTGAGTTAGGATGAAAACTGCATCAGAAACTTGCCCAAGAAACTTTTTTTTTAATGGTAGAGATTTTACCATTGGTCTGCACCAATTTAGGAAACCTTTATTTCTCAGTGGAGACCTACTGATTAACATGCAATCCAAACCACGGATATCTACAGCATATAACAGCTGCTATGGATGCAATCAAAATTGTGACTCCTATCTGGAGATCAACTGCACCCTCTGTAGTTTAACTTCACTAAAATTGGAAGCAGTGTTTCCACTCTACTGAGGTGTAGCCCTAGAAACCTGTATTGTGTGTGTTTCTTCTAGGTCAGTGTTTAGTACAATGGTGATAAGAAGAGGGTTAGAGCTCAGAGATTGGATTACCTGCTTTGTTTTGCATATGAATGAGTCTGATTTCACGGTACTTGAATGCATTGGACTTGAATAAATTAACATTCTAAGATTTTTTATCATTTCAGAGAATTTACTCACAAAGCTAAAAAAGCCTATTGTTAGTGTAAAGTAAGTTTAGAGACACCGCTCCCAAAAAACTGACAATAAATGGATAAATCACTTCTCAGTTGGAAGAGAGAATGTTGAAGATGGCAATCTCTATGGAAGATTTACAACCTCCCTGTGAAGAAAAATGATGATGTGAAGATGTGTGTAGAAGAGAGAGTGAAAATAATGACACAGAAATAAAACTTTTGGGATGGTGTGTTTTAACAACCTGCCTCACCCCCACCCTTAACTTCCTCACATACCCTTTCTTTCTCCTCTCAATTTCTATCCATTTCATGCTGAGCCTGAGATGGAGCTGCCAGACCACTAGGTGGGAGGAGTAGCAGCTGGCTTTGCTGGCCCTATATTCACCCCTCGTAGATTGGGCTACTGCGTGGGGTGATTAACAGTTTAAATTTTAAAAACCTCTATTTTTCCTGTATCATCATCGGAGCCGCTCTAAGGCAGCTCCACGGCAAAAAAAGGATGTCCTCCCTCCCCCTGTGTTTCCTCAGGGGACCGCCAAACTTCTTTTACTAGAGAGGATGACTTCTTTCCTAGGCCTACAGATGCAGGCGACTACCTTCACCCCCTACCCCCTTCTATGGAGGCAACCTTGGGCGATTCCATCTCTTCTACAGCAGCAGTCACCCCTTTGCTTTCACAGGGGACTGCCAAAAGAGCAGGCTGGCTGCACATAATTGACCGCCCCCACCCTGCAAGCAGTTCATTAGGGCTAACCCCCTTAGGGGAGCAAGGAATAACAGGGCCTGTTGGTCCATGCACCCTAATATCCTACTTTCATGCATGATGAGTTTACAGGGGGTCAGTGTACCTGCCCCCTCTCTTCCATGATGGATACCAGTTCACTAGCATTAGTGTCTATGGGGGGGGGGGGCACATGAAGGCCCACCCCTGAGGTGACCCAACCCCAGATGGTAGGATCTTCCATGTGGTCGAACTCAGGCTCAGTGCCAAGCACAGAACAAGATCACTGCATTCGCAGCCGATCTTGACAGTGCCTCTGACCCTGACAGATGCCAGTCATACCTTAAGCCCTTTGGGTTTAGTGCTAAGAAACTCCGAGAGCTCGGTATAGCTCTCGGGCCAGTGGTACCCCTGTTTTTACCCAGGATGCCACCCTGTCACCATGCATCTGCTCCCAAAGCTTCCACAGTGTCGGCATATTGCATTCGGCCCTTTGGGAGCACACTCCATATTAGACTGGTACTATGCCAGTGTATACGGATGGCTCCAAGTATGGTTTCCATGCCATATCCCCTCTGTTTGAAGTCAGTGGCGCTGCCATGGCTGAACTGGTTGTATATTCATCCAAAATTAGCAGTTTTATTGTAAGACAAAAATCATGCAAATGAAAACATTCAATCTATCTCCTCCTCCTCCTCCTGCTGGTTCTTCTTGATGATCTTGAGGTTCCCCTTCATGAGGGCTGACCTCTTGGGTTTCAGGATGTCAGACCCAAAACTGAACAGCCTTTCAACTGATGCAGAGGACGGGAATGGTGTGTTGTTCTTGAGGAACAGGTCCACCCAGGCCTCCCTGAAATCCTTGTGGAAGAGGTAGGGGAATAGCTTGATCTTGGACCACCTCGCCACCTCTTCCTTGACATTATCCTCCAGGTCAGTGTTGGCCTGCCACTTGTACTGGAGAAAAAAAATGTTTGTCTATTGACGCTTTAAAGATTTTGGACCTTTTATTAAATTTAATTCTACTTTGTGGTGTTTATTTTATTTGTCACAATACTTACATCTGTCTCATCACATCTATCTGGGCAGTCTCCTGGGAGTCCGGCACCACCTGTGCCTCCTTGACCAGGTGCCTCTTGATGTTTTCCAAGGTGTCACTGTCCTGCTGGCAGAGGTAGGTGACCACTGGCAGCTTGAAGTCGGGGTGGACTGCAGTGGACATCAGCAGGTCCATGTCCTTGAACAGGTGGCCAAACCTGAAAGGGAGACATAAAGAGATTGATACATTTTCATTTACCATTTAGACGCCAATAATATCTTTATTTAGACGCAAATAAGATTTTAATTTTTCTGCTAATAATAAATTAATAACATTAATATAGTAATATTTCTATGTTTAGCTAGTTTACATTACCTATTTTCAAAGCCCCCTGGCACCTGCTGGTCCATGATGTAGGCCACCAGGTTCCTGGTATGTTTGATGGTGTCATCCCTGGACAGGCGTAGCAGTGAGTCCTTAAGATATGGGGCAATATTTAATTATTATGTAACAAGTAAATAAAGAATACATGATATTTGGAGAAATAATAGCATTTTTTCAGCCAAGCGACTTTTTATATTGGAACACTCAGCAATCTAAGCTGAGGGAGTAGGCAGCCCATGTAAGCCTTCTCTTCTGCCTAGAGCTTGTCAAGGCAGACAGTCAGGGGAGCTATCACTTTGACATACTCAGCCCAGAAGTGATTTATCCATTCATGAGCGGTGTCTCTAAACCTACTTTACACTATCAATAAACTTTTTTAGCTTTGTGAGTAAATTCTCTGAAATGATAAAAATCGTAGAATTTTAATTTATTCAAGTCTAATGCATTCAAGTACCATGAAATCAGACTCATTCATATGCAAAACAAAGCAAGTAATCCAATATCTGAGCTCTAACCCTCTTCTTATCACCATTGTACTAAACACTGACCTAGAAGAAACACACACAATACAGGTTTCTAGGGCTACACCTCAGTAGAGTGGAAACACTGCTTCCAATTTTAGTGAAGTTAAACTACAGAGGGTGCAGTTGATCTCCGGATAGGAGTCACAATTTTGATTGCATCCATAGCAGCTGTTATATGCTGTAGATATCCGTGGTTTGGATCGCATGTTAATCAGTAGGTCTCCACGGAGAAATAAAGGTTTCCTAAATTGGTGCAGACCAATGGTAAAACCTCTACCATTAAAAAAAAGTTATTTATCTGGCAAGTTCCTGATGCAGTTTTCACTGTTTCACACATGACATACCACAACCACAGACCCCTTAATCAACACCTACCTTTACACAAATGACATCTAACATGCATCATAACACTCCTCAAATGCACCAGCAAGCAGGATGCTCCAATGCCATACAAACACATTAGAACACTGGCTCACCCAAAATTGCATGGCTGCCTCAGTCAACAGATCAACAATGTTTTTTCACACCCAACTACCACAAATCAAACAAATGCCCCTAAATCACCCTATAAAAAAACAACACCTGCCACTAAACCATAAACCCCACCCTCCTAGGACTCACTCTAGATACCTATATGACATTTAAAAGCCACACAACCAACTTGTAACCACACAGAATAATGTACTCAGAACATACTCCACCCCATGCCTACACACTGAAACAAAAAAAAATACTACCAATCAAAATACACCTTGACATGATTGGAATGCAACACATAAGCAGAGCAGTGACCCCTTCCCAACTCAACCACCACCTGACAGCAAAGCTCTTCACCTCCCAGACACAAGAAAGAAACCCCAGCACACTACTTCAAACGCCTCTACAATAACCATCTTCTCCCACCACGAAACCCTAACTTATCAAGCACACTACTTACATCTACACCTAAAGACACTTGAACACACTACCACCTAGCAACATCTTAAACAAGCCTTCCCCTACCCTAATAATCCAATCAGGCCACTACACTATACTCCAACACTATAAACATAGAATAAACCTTACCCTGACCCCAACATGCACCAGATGCAACCAAAGTCAGACAACAACAACCACCTACTCATAGACTGCCCAAATCTCACACAAGCTTGCACTATACACAGCATTTCCTCTCTTAGGGACTAGACCCACCCAGGGAGCATGGTAGACTTCCTACGGGCCACCCACCCCACAGAAGAGAGGAAGGGGGCCTGCAAGTAAGTATAGTCATACCTGCCCATACCAATTTGCATTTTTCCCATGATATCCAAGAAGTATTTCTAAAAACCTGCACAATTCTCTACCTCTTCCTGGTTAGGTTAGGCAATAGAAAATAAGTTTACCCTCCCCCCCCCCACTTCCAAATCAGTTTTAAACTATGAGGTAATTTGTCCACAAAAAAATAGTTAAAAACCTTGTTATGAATTTCATTTTCCATGACTAAAATGCCCTTTTCAGAAACCAGAATATTAGCTTAATTTGTTTTATCTATTTCTTTATACATACCAGTCTTAATATTACCTTTCTACATTTATTAACTTTTAAAATTTTAAAGATTACAAATGGTCTTCAAAGTTACTTTCTGCTCACTGCAGGCTACTCCTGATGACTCGGCAGCACACAATTTTGATGAAGAGCGACGAGATTTGAACATAAATAATACAAGCATAGCTAATGAGAACGTCGAGACCCAGCCATTGTCATATAAGGAAGACTCAACCAATGAAGAAGATGCCTCTCCCCTCTCTGACACAGTTGAGAAATCCCAAGTCCATACGTTTGGTGATATCAGTGTCACAGCTCTAAGCAGTAGCGATAAAAATTCAACCTTTCCCCTCCATCTCCCATCCATAATTGCCAACCTGAGCCGAAATAAGTACTCTTCTGATGGCCCTTTAGAAGAACGTCTTAGCTCAGATCACTGTAATTCAACTCAAGCATCTTCTTCCCCCAGAGCAAATTCCCTGAAACGTCCCTTGAGCTCATTTTTTGAAAATGAGTCCTCTGGTCAAGAGCCTCAAGGAAGTACCTCTTGTCACCATGGTGGTCACAGATGGCATTCAAAATATACTGGCACTGATTGGCACTGCTGCTGCCCTGAATACCACAGTGAAATGCTAGCAATGGCAGCCAAGGAGCATGAAATGCGTATGGCTCTTCTTGCAGAGGAGATCTTGTGTCAGCGTGCTGAGCGTAGTCTGCATGAGGAAGAACGCAGGACCCGTGAACAAAATGCCCTCTTCAGGCGGGAAGAGCGACAGGATGCTCTCACTGAGCATCGTGCCAGAATGAAGGTTATTGAACTTGAGTGTGAAGTTGTCCAAGCACGGATCAGGAATGCGGAACGAAATTCTAATAATCACAAGTGGCTTATTCGAAATGGCTCCAAGGAAGTGTAAATAGGAACTAAATTTGCTTGGAATCCCTCATAAATTGGTTACATATGCAATTTTGGTTGGTTAATCTGCTTTGCATGCTGTACCCTATAGAAAGAAACTCACAAAATCTTAAAGATTTAGATTACCGACAGGAAATAGAAATTTGATTCCCAGTGCTTCCCTATTGCCTAATGAAGCCCCTGTAAATTTAATTTAATTCCTGTTGGTAAAATACAAGTTTACCTTAGCATATGTAGGTCTTAAGCTTAGTTTGCATCCACTAATTATTTGATCACAAAAATACATTAACACTTATTTCTCCATTTTATATAAGCATTCATTTTGGGATATTCCTTTAGCATGCAATCTACTACACAGTCTACAACAGAACATAATATAACCTTGATCACGTTATGTTGGATACTGTACAGAGGTAATGTGGTTTTAGCTTACACTAAAGGAGCAGCCATTTTTATTCTGCACAAATTCATTCCATACATATCAATAACTTGTCATAGAATCCATTTAAGAAGCCCAATTAAAATGATTAGCAGGAAAGGGTTCAAGATGTCCCATCTGAATCCAGTTCTTGTACTCTGTTATTCTCATGCTGTACTAGACAGGATTCAAGCTCCTACTTTTAAGAACCTGCTCTCTTTGTTAAACTTGTTTCTGAAGGTTTATTATATGCCCCCCTGACCCTAACATTTAGAAGCGATGAGATTTGCAATTGCCATCTTTGGCTCCCCTAATTTTTTAATATTCTTATTCATTGTCTTTTTTTTCTGCCCTGACAGATTTCTTCACTGATCGCAAATGTTCACATTAGTTACCACTTGTATCTAATTTGAAAAAAAAAAAAGTTTCCCAAATTTATTTATAGAATATAATTGGGGGGGGGGGGGGCATTTAGAGAGTCATTTGAAAAATACAAAACAGTAATTTTTTATCTTGTAAACTTCAAATAGGAAATGAAAGCTACCTCATAGTTTTATTTCTAAGTTATTTAGCTTTATTCTTTCAAGAGCAACAATTTAGCAGGATTTTATTTATTTATTAGTACCATTCTAGTTTCTATTACCTCCAGGATGTTTTAAATTTTTGAAATATATTGTAATCTCATGAAAAAGAGAATTAAGGGTCACATTCTGAGGCCAGTGGTCCCTATCTAGGCTTAGTTGCCTCTTATGACACCCACCTGGCCCCTAAATACTCCTTCAGCAGGTTCATGGATGGAAGAGTGGATGCAATGTAAAAGCAGGGTGAGATAAGACAGCAGTATTGTGATGGGATATATCTGTTCTGAAGAAGCAGGTCAAACACATTACTGAGGATGTGTGATGATCTTGGTGGACCTGTTTGAGTCAGGTTGATATTGCAATGGCTGTCATATTCTGTAGCAATCTCAAGTTGAAAGCCCACATTGAATTTCAGTAAGGATGGTAAGTTTAAGGCATAAAGGCGAGGTTGGGGGTATTTCCAGCAGTGGATGATGATGCCAGTATGAAAATGTGTTAAATGGATGATGATGCCAGTATGAAAATGTGTTAAATGTTGCTTTCTTTCAATTTTAAAGCTTAGGGTATAATACTAACTATTATTGCTAGTGAGATGTGTGAAAGTAAAGTGGTTATTCAAATAAAATTTTAATGTTTAAGAAAGATATTGCAGTAACTTTGTCGAATCTCGCTGATAAATTCTCACCATTGCTTTTCCAAAGATTGGCATCATCAGCACAAATATATTTGAAGACTGAAAAGAAATTGTGACTGAAAGAAAATTTACATATTCATAAGAATTTTCAGTATTAATGAAACAAACTATTAATTTTTTTATGACACAAACTAAACTTGGTAGTATTTAGTTTTACATGGAGACCTTTGTTGCAGAGAACGCAATTGGGTTACTTTGATTTTTACTAAGTTTCCAATACTACTATCTTGAATATTTAAGGTTGTCATTTGCAAACATTCTTTTCATGACTTGCATCCTCTCTCTCTTTTGCACAATTTAGTTTATTAATCCTTCCACAAAGGGAAAATCAGGTTTTGAGGTTTATCCTATCCTTGTAACTACCTTGAACTTTTATCGCTAGGCAGCTTAAGCAGCTGTACCTGAAGCGATGCTTGTATAACACCTCTTTAAACCCCTCCCCCTTCTGTGATATGGAAAAACTTCTTCACTGTTTGATCACCCATGAATTTGACATATGGACTTCAACATGAATTTTCCACGACAGTGTCAATTTTTCCCCATTCTCCCCACATTACAACAAACACCTTATGACATATTTCTACCTCATCTGTTCCTCATAATTTTGAACCAAATGATTGTCTATTATTTATCTCTAGTTTTAAGGTATTTATTCCAACCATTCTCACATTTTTTGTATGAGGATGGACATAGTTAAGAGGCATTAGTAAAAGCTATTTCTGTTTCCAATTTTCCCATTATAAAAAACTACTACAGTAGATAGTTTCTGGTCATTTAGGGTGAAGTATATTCAGCAACAGCTTGGATTGAAAGCATTTACAGTGGTTGTGACAGAAACTTGTTATTGAGTATAAAATTGCTTTATTACAGTTATTTACATTATAATTTTATAGTTTTCATTTAAATTAATAATAGAGCTTTATTATGTGAAAAGGTTGGGATTTTAGCTTAATGTGCATTAGTAAATGTACAAAATTTTGTGAAGCAGGTTGAGATTGTACAAATTTGTTGATACTCAATAGTAAGAATTTTATACTAAATTTTAAGCCGATGATTATCATAGGAAGTTATCCCCCTTTTAAAGTGCAGCGAAATAGTAAAAAAATGTACATAGAAGGTATATTTAAAAAGACTATAGTTTCGTAATCAGGACAAAATAAAGAAATCTCATCATTGAGGTATTTGTAGTTAGTTTTATTATTTAGCAGCTTATAATAATAACTGGTTTAGATTCTATAGTTGGTTTTATTTTGGATGAAAGAATTTGGACAGCTTAGGAATTTCAAATTCATTGGTTCTGGCATCTGTCTCATCATTTATCTATCTTCATCATCTTTTATTATTCTGCTTCATACTGTCCTGCAACAATCTTCTATTAATGATCAGTGAATTCTTTGGTCAATTTCTCTTTCTGAATCAGTATTTATCCCCCCTGCCTTTATTTTCCATATAGCTACCTGGTAGCTTAGTGGATCTCCCCTCCCCCTTTTATTATCACTGTTGTCAAAACATCCCATTTTACTTCTTATTTTTCCCTCCTACCTTGAATGATTTTCTTAGCCAAGCTAAGTCATCACTGGATGAATACTTCCTAGGACCTTGGCCTATGCCCTTATTCTTCTACATCCCTTTCACCTTCTCAACTGCCTCCATGCTGCAATAAACAGTGCACTATTATACCACAACATTTTTTCAGGCACACCTTTCCTCACTCTACAATCATTAGGTTCTTTCTGCTGCCCTTGAACCACAAGGACCAATTTAAGGTACTCCATTCCAAACCTCTTATAATAGATTTGATGTTTGCCTTCATTTAGATGGATCTTTGCTTTGGAACCCCCATTTGGCTAATTACTCACTCCTATCCCTTCTCCAAAACATGGGTTGTGACATTTCTGTAACTTGGTATCCTTGCCTCAAGGAAGGCAAGGATATCTTCTAAGGGTTCATAAGATAAGGTCTCCCAACCTCTTATCATCTTGCATTTGACTCATCCTACTTCTGCATGTTTAGTAGGGTATGAGTGATCCCCTGTAACAGCCAGTTCTAAGTCCGTCCATGCATACCATCCCCAATACATTGCTTTATGTATAATAGCTTTTGTCATGTGAGCTCAGGGTCACTGTCCACAGCATCTCTAATATCTTCTACTGCCCTGCACATCTATATGTTCCAGCTCTACAGTGCCTCCAGACCACCCTGTGGCTTCATTCGCTTTATCACCCCTTTACTCTTTAAACTTCTTCAGTCCCATCTACTGAACTTATAATCATGGCAATGAAGGAAGTCAGCATGGCTACAATGTTCTTTGCTACCATGACTTCCGGTTCTGTCAAATGCAAGCATTATCTGATTATTTTGTCTGCTTTCCTTTTTGTTTCTGAGTCCTTTGGTTCAGTCGATTTCCTGTTGATTTCCTGGCAGTCATCCAAGTATAATAAATGGGTCACTGAAAAAGTGTGTGGCCCGCCAATATAACCATACCTGCCCTCACCATCACAAAGTAGAGATGCATCAGGCAGGAGCATTGCACCATTCGTATAACCAGCCCCATCACTTTTCTTGGATGCCTTACATCTCTAACATTCCATCTTCTCTTCTTGCCTCCTTATAGAATTTATTTAAAATGTTTGCTGCATACTCAGGTCCCAAGCGAGACAGACGGGCCTTCCTCCAGCACCCAAGTATGTTTTATAGTTATAAGTTGTTGATCATTGCTGTTTTTTGTTTGTTTGTTTTTTCTTAAGTTTTGGGATATATTTATTTGGCCTAAATATTTGCTTTTTTTTGTAATTTTGAAAGGTGCCAAATGAGGCATAAAATTTTTTTAAAATTGGGATTTAAGGGTGGAAGGTTACCCACCAGCTGGCACTCTGTTCCCTCCTCTTGATGTTCTAATTGCCCCCTCCCCGTTTCTTCCTGCAATGAATGAAGACCACAATTGTATTTTCACAATTTCCAAGAGACAATATATACTCTTCATGCCAGTCCACTTCCGCCAGGAACTTTCCCATCCTCAACCTGGACTTGAAATTTTCAAACTTCTTTTCTAACAGCTGACTTTATGTTCATGAATAATCATAAAGGTGGTAGCTTCATGCCTCTTTCATGCTGTTTAACTTCCTCTTTCCTCCTTCCCATCTAAAGTGTATCAGCAATAAAGGTGGAGGGGGCTACTACTACCTTTTAGCGGCAAAGGAGCCACCCTCACCTCAGTAGCAGTGGCAATGGACTTTTAACCTATCCCATTCCTTTCCCTTCATTTTATTTTTATTTTTTATTTATTTGGTTTATTATATTATATCTTCTTACTCTCCCCACCTATATACCATTCTTTTTTTTTCTCCTCTTTTGGGGGGGTTTGACCCACCCACTTTTCTGGCTGACCCCCATCATGTTCATTCTCTTTCTTCCCTATTTTATCGGACAGACCTATGTTGATTACCTGTTTGGTTATGCAGGTAGACGATGGTCTTCCCTATGATTCTTCAACTGCTGTGTCCAAGGAAAAGGTCATCACTGGTCCCAATTTACTCTCTGTTTGTAAATTTGGACAGCCCATTCTGAAGGTTTTCCCTCTAGCTGGTTTGAAAGGGGCATGCTGGATCCATATCTGCTCTGAGGGGACATACTGGTCACATCCGATTCAGGAGTTGCAGTAATGCCAAGTCCTTGTTAGCCTCAAGGAGTAGGGGTGGGGTCATGTGGGAGAGCCTGAATCTAATTCTGGTACAATGGCATTTAACCCTTTCAAGATAACTTTTGCATATTTACTAGAAAACAATATTATTTTGGGGGGATTTGTTACTATCTATTTGTTCATAGAATTTTTCATGTCATCTTTATTTCAATAAAATCATAACAATTGTTAATGGGATGATATGTCCCATCAGTCATTCTACATGGGTTTATATATGTCCCAATAGTCAGTGAACCTTTTATTACATATAGTCTAATCACCGAAAAACATGCCATATTTTTAATTCTAAACTTAATTTCTGGGTGAAAATATCAAACAATTATATTAAAAAAATTTATTCAGAAAAAAAAAGTCTTCAAAGTAGTAACCATTGAAAAATCAATCCTGGAAAATGATAATAAAAAATTAAAGATTTCTGAAAATGATAATAAATTGCAAATTATGCATTTAGGAACATTCTAAACATGGTAAGGTGTAAAAGATGTCCTGCATAGAGGAACCATACAAGCCTGACCTATAGTTTTAGTTCTTTTTTCTACATTTCTCTCCAAACTTTGTGAGCATCATCTTCGATTGCTTCCTTCTATTGGCAGGTGATCACCAACATTCATCATATATTTGCTTCTCTTTGATGGATGTCTTATGCTCCTTTTTCTTTTGTTTAAAGTTTCACTTCTTCCTTTTGCAATTAGCTGTTCTGCTAGCTCATGGAGAACATTCCAAAATGGAACTTTCTTGTGATGTAAATCGTTGATTAGGACCCATGTATTCATTGCAACGTTCATCAGTAGTCTATAAGAGACTTTCTTCCACTATTTATATGATTTCCTATCATACTGAGTTGCCATTCTGTCTGCTCTGTCCACTCCAATCATATATTTATTATAAAAGATTATAGCATCTGGACATGTAACATTGTTCTTCTTTTCCGTCTTTTCATTTCCTCAGAGTAGTTGAGATGGAGTCTGTGTGGCAATTGCTCATAACATGAACATCTTTTGTCTTTCCATTTGGTAGCGATTGTTCCTGTATCATTGCAGCAAAACACTGCTGATCCTTTTTCCATTCATTCATTCATTTTAGGCATGTTTTTTTTCAAGAGGGCAGGAATGTTCCAAAAACTGGATGGGAAAGTGTGTCAAATAAACTTACACTTGAAAAGAATCTGTCAAAGCAGAGTGCAATATCATTTGATCTTAGCCTATTAGCCAACTTTGTAACAACTCTTTTCCCCAATGTTCCAACAGTAACCTCAGTTGATTTTCCTGAATAAATATTAAATTCATATATATAGTCAGTGAGAGCATCACACCTATACCCAACCTTCACTCCACATTTTACTGGCTTCATTGGTTGGTATTGTTTTAACGATGACCTTCATTTGAATTTAATCATTGCCTCATCAATACTTTGCCGTGAACTGTCTGATCGACATGCTGGGAATGTAGTTTTCAGGCAATTTACATTTTCATCAATGTAATAAGTTTTTGATGCATCATGTGGCTTTTCAGGATGGTTAAAATACAACTTTGACAGAATCAGCTTTGCCCTATTTCTTGATTTTACACTTTTTATTGCAGTGTTTCCAAGGGACTAATGTTGCAACCAGTAAGATGAAATGTTTGGAACTTTATTGTTGCACATTATAAGAGAACATCCTAAAGCAATCAAAATCTCACCAACATCAGTTTTAGAAATCTTCATGCCTTTCTCTAATTCAAACTTTTCTAATCTCTCATTTGTGCATTGTATGATAAAAATCAAAACGCTTCTGGGAAACAATTTCATAAAATTATCTAAAACTGATGAAGAGCGGTCGATATTTGCAAGTACGATGCCATCTTTTTCATTAGGAATATTAAATCTTGGAGAAAACTTAAGACTCACTTTTCTTCATCTCCGCATTCATCATTCTGTGCATCAGTGCTCGCTTCATCTTCGGTACCTGAAGAAGATTCAGCACTATTCTGAGTTTCATTATCAAATGTTTCATCACAATCTAAATCGTTCGAGGATGAAAAGCTATCACTTGAACTATAACATTCATCATCTGAACTAGAGTCTGCATTATCGTGTTTTGATAATCGTTTTGCCATCTCTGTAAGAAAGGAAAAATATTTAATAGCATGAACTTTCAAACTGGGTGGGACAATATAACCCGTTTTTAATGACTGATGGAACAAATAGACCCCAGGCTATGTTATATCTATTAAAAATAACTTATTTTATACATGAAATTTAATGTTTTGTTCCTCATATCTTCATAAGTATATAATTAATAAATTTTGGGGGAACCATTAAAAATATAGATGGCAAAACCTTAAAAACTTACCAAAAACAAAAGCACATGTCTTTCAGACAAGAAATAAAATGACTGTACAACAACACATGGCAGATAGTGACTGAAATTGTGCATCTGGCAGGGTTGTAATATATAAAATGATGGGACATATATGACTTGTCATTCTTGAAAGAGTTAAAGCCTCTATTTTCCAATCCTCTTCTCAGGGATAGGCTCCCTTTCTAAGAAGGGTTCTCATGATGAGCATTCTAAGCCTGTTTGCTCCAGCCACCCCTACTTATTTGCTTTGAAAACTTCTATAGCATACCTTTGTCAAAAGTCAGCACATTCTCACTGTGATCTGTGACATAGATAATGCCTCTGATACCACCTGGTAGCATGGTATCTTACAAGAGGTGTATGACTAAGGAATGGGGGTATTTTACCTAATTTTATCCCTATTTTTTTATCTTCCTGTAATTTTAAGTTTTGCATCGGTAATACCTCCAGTCATGAAGAGGCAGGGGGAAGGTGTTCCTCACAGTAGTGTCTTAAGCATTGCTATTAGCGTTCTACTTCTCTCCTGGAGGTACCTAGTTTCTGCCACCCTCTTTGTAGATCTAGCATTCTTCTGTGCCGCCCCTTCAATTTCCACAGGCAGCACACCGCTTACAATTAGGATGTCATCTCTATATTATTACAATTAAGGCTATGCACTTTTTCAGGCTGAAATGTTTTCAGTCATCCCCATTTATCCCCTTAAATGTCTAATATTGAATTTGTTTGAGAATTCAAGTTCTTTGGTGTAACCCTCTAAATTGACATGGTTATCCCATTTACGTAACCTCATACCTTATGAGATGCTTCCGCATCAACTTTAATGTTACACAACCCCATCCAAAATTTAAGGTTGCAGCTCTCCAGCACTGCTTTTCACATATCACCTCTCAAGAGCCTTATACAATGTGTTGTCTTCCCACTTGCTTACAGACTAAAAGTGTGCTTACATTATCTCTTTCACTTACAACAGACACCAACAACTGAAGTTTATAAGTGCTTATTTCCAACCCCCTCAACAGCACCTTTTGACAGGCTACCAGTTATGCCAAACCCTATGACTCAGAATGGGTGACCATGTCTCCCGTTTTGATGCCCTTGCCACACTCCCCATTCCATCAGTATGCCCACCCTGTTAGGCTTCTCCTCCTCCAAACATGTACCAGCATGTGGCATTTCCCCCCAAAAAATTATTTGACCCAGTCATACTTGCTCTTTGTTTTTTGTAACATGTCTCCTCCTGTGCTTCCTTATACCCAATATATAACGATGGATCCAAGTAGAACTGTTGTGCGGGTGTGGTAGATGTGTACTGGTGGGGAAAGGGTCTCTGCAGCTGACCTTGCATAGGATAGCTTCTATTTTTATCACTGAACTCTGTTATTCTTTTAGCTTAGCTCATTTTTAGTTTACATTTTAGCACTTTTATTATTTTACTGATTCTGGAGTGTTTTAGAATCCATTCAGAGTTTTTTAGCTCTTCCTATCCCTTGGTGCAAGAAATTCCTGTTTGGTTGGCACAGGATGCATTAAGATATAAGGTCACCTTTTGTGATGGGCATCCAAGATAATGAATTTATGGACAAGGAGGCCCAAACGGCTTCCCTAGGTGCTCCCATATCTTCTGCAGTGTTGCCATACAAGGATTTTTTCCAGTCTTTTGGAAATATGTGCTTGGCCTTTGGCAGAGGGAGTGCAATGACTGTACAGGCTTTATGCAAGCATGGAGAGTGGAGCAGTTAGTGCACCCATATGTTGCAATTGAGATATCAGTAATCCAGGTCCTTCGAGGTAGCTATATCCCACCTTCAAATTGACCATTCCTGACTGAGTAATGGCCAGGTAGTATCAAACTAGGATTCATTGTGTCCTTCCTGTGATGAGATGTAGTGAATTCTTTCCCTCGCCTATATCTTGATTGCCTCACCCTTGTGAACCTTCATATATTGTACTTTCCCAATCTCTCTTAAATGCCACCTCCTTTTCCTCTCAATTCTCTTTTAGCAGGTTCTTTCTGTGCCTCCACACATTTAAACTTTTCAGCATGGTCTGGTTACCTTGTCCTTTTATAGTATTCCTTTAGACTGATTCACAGATTTAGTTTAGATGGTTGGAGTGTGGCATTTATTTATGATGGTGGTACTGTCGCCTTGTTTCACTCCTTTGTTGTGCAAACCCAAACTGCTGGGGAGAGCACAGCACATTCTTGCGTGATTTCCCAATCTTTATCTTAGTCATAAATACAGTCACTCCAAGACTCCACCTTCTTAAGTGCTGGCGAGGCTGTGGGAGAAACTAACCATGGCAAATCATGTTTGTACATAAAGACTATTCCAATCTACTCCTGTCTCCTGTCAAACCTACGCATTCAACAACACCCCCTAGCTGCACTGTGGTCTTATCATGCTCGCTGTACCTGATCTGTACCTTGCCAACTGCTTTAACTTTATTTACCCTAAAGATACTGAAAGTCACTCCTCTCCAATACCCTCAGCCATTGCCTCCCCCTAGTCCAATAAATCCAGCCACAGTCCTCCTTGAAAACCCAATCGCTGGCGGAAGCTTGGTGATTCTCCTCCAGACATAGAGGCCATTTTTTCTTGATTTCCAGGTCATCTCTCCTCCTAGGTGACATGCACATGCTGGTGTCCCCACCCCCACACCCAGCAGGCTAGCCTGTTTTTTTTTAACTCAAGCCACCCTGTAGGGCAGAAATAAGTACACTTGTAGTGCTCCATCAATTACAAGTGGATATGACATGACCACCCCACCTGGGTGCAATGCTGGTGTGGGATCCCCACACTTTGATGCAATCCAAGTAGGAGTAAAGCTGCAATTAAACACCCACCTTCTAACTGTTGTATGGGCGGCTAGCACAGGGGGAGTGCTATAAATTTCTCACAGCATGCAACAGCCTCCCTCCTCTATAACCTGATCCCTCAGGATCTCAAAGAAGGTACAGTCTCAGTTAATTTTATGGTACCATCGACGTGGCCTACAGCACAGGCTATATGGTCAAAGGCTTTATCCTGATGTCATGGGAGCAATGCAACAACAGCACACATGTACAACATTTTCATGGTGGAGGTGCATGCACCATCTAGCCCAACCATTCATTTCAATGGAAGAAGCAATGAGGAACCTATTGGGGTTCTCCCTGCTCCTCCCCCCAACCACTACCCAGCAAGATCTACTGTGGCTATGCTCTTATTGGTAGTCATCAAAGACTCCACCACCAAGGCACCTACCCAGGTAGTAACGCTTCAATTTCAAAATTCCCATACACACCTACTCTTACATTCTTTCCCTTCCACTAGTGATAAAGACTATAACCAGCTCATCTCTATAGAACTGTGACATGCCCTATCCTCTTGTCTGCCCTCATGGAATTCCTTACTTCCTCATCCCAATACCACGTATGGGCAACTGGATCTTGCTGGAATATAGTTTTTCCTTAGTATAGCCTAGGGCAATCATTATCCCTGTGCTTGAGCTGTACTCTGACTGCCCCAGACATTTCATCCAACTCTCCTACTGCAAAACCATGAAGATTGTTTATTCATGCCTCTCCTTTCACACTGAGTGTAATTCCATTTTCCCTGCCTGCCAGGCTGGTTTTCACCAATTTCTGCATATTCTTGCAGAAATTAATTTGGGCACAACATCCAGGAGGCATTCTCATGTCATAATGCCATGCAGGCTGTCTTTTTTGGCACCCACAAAGCTTACGTCACTATTTCCACTCTATTATCTATAGTTTGTTTTCACTTGGACTTTGAGGTTTCCTACTTACCTTTATTGCGCACTTCTTGCATGTCAAACGCCACCTCTGTTATTTTGCTTCATCCTCCCACCATAAAGAGGTGGTGGTGTCTACCTCATATTTTAGGTACCGCCATCTCTTCCCCACCTGTACCACCTAATGTACCAGATTCACCATGGCTCACATCCTTGTTCAGTGCCCTTGGGTATTCCATCCCTCTTCACTGCTTCCCTTTGTTCCCTAACTCACAACACTTGCTTTAATCCTGGTTGATGGTCCCTTGTTCTCCCTAAATCTCTTACTCTCCACCACTACACCTCCTGTGATATAATCGTGAATTCATTCACTTTACCTTTACAGTGAAAGTTTCGCTGAGTAGGAGGCATATAAATCCAATGCCATATATTTAGTTCTTGCAGAGCAATCTGTGGGGTTCATGTTACTCATCCTTGTTGAAAAGCTGTTTTGAAGCCCCACCTGGCCTACCATGTCTCAACCATTCATTTCAACCTCTTAAATCACCTATCCCACATCTTAAGGCATCGACCCTGCTATATTATACTTCCCATCTAGTGTTTGGATTCTGTTCAAAGTGGTCTTTGGATGTGTAGTGTACACCTCCACTTCCCCCCAAGGCCATATGCTGACTAGTTCCAGATGAAATTTTAATTATAAAAAAGAAAAAAAAAGGCATTTTTGGTCAGTCGAGAACCATTGTTATTGCTTAGTTTCAGGGTTTTTCCTTTCCACTCTCTCCCATTGGCATCTTTCACCTAGAGTGCAGTGTCCTCCCCACGAAAGCATTCTTTTGTTTACTCTACACTTTGTGTCAAATTATTAGGCAGCTTTGTTTTTTCGTAATAACAGAGTATTTATTTAGTCAAATCCAGATATTTTTTCCCCTGATGGATGATAAAACCAATCTGCATGTACTGCACCAAAATGAATCTGATCCACCCATACGTAAAGAAACAACGAGCAATTTTGTTAATAGGCATCATTTTTATCGTCCTAAATTATTAGGTAGGTCTAATAAAAATGCTAATTAGGCAAAAACAAACATTTATTTATTGCAATTAATTTTTAACAACAAATATAATTATAACAGACTTTATAATGAGCATAATAATATGTTTGAATTGAAATAATAAAAGAAATATGATGTCATAAAGTTCTTAATGATGGATGTATGATCCTCCACATGAAAGAACGTCTGACGCATTTATCCATTGAATTTTCAGGATAACTATTTCATCTGGGGTAATACTGTCAGCAGCATCTACAATATCTTCCCAAAGCGCATCTTTCATTGAAAACTGCCGTCCATCTTGATATATCTTCCTCTTCAGAACGCTCCATAGATTTTCAATCGGGGTTTAAGTCAGGTTAACACGCTGGCTGCTTCATCAAACGGTGTCCAGAGAAGCCAAATTGCTGTAGGTATTCTAGAGCTTTCTTATCTGCATGGGAAAGCGCATTATCTTGCAGGAATATCAGCGTTTTCTTCAATGAAACTTTCTGCTTCTTCAACCATGCTTAAAATTGTCCTCCAAAAAGGCAACATAGGCATTAGATGTCATCTTAATTCCGTCTGGAACTTTCCAAGGACCAACCAACTTGTCTCCAATGATGCCAGCCTAAAACATGACTCCACCTCCCCTTGTTGGTGTCTCAAACGATGAGGATGATTTCCGCTATTTACAACCCATCCTTTACTCCACCCATCTGGTCCATCTAGGGTAGCACGGCATTCGTTGGGAAAGAGGACTTTTGAAAAAATCTATCTTCATGTAGTCTTCTGCCATTTGACTCTATTTTGCTTATGAACAGCCTTCAGAGGGTGCATTGTAACAGGTTTTACGTTCTTGCCTACCTGCTTCAGGAGACGACACCTGCTAGATTTCAAAATATCTTCCCTACCACAACGTTTAAACACTTCTTGACTAGTCAGACCTGGGTTCTTCACTACTTCCCTCATTATACATGACACGGTATGCCTGGAATAGTCCTCGATGTACCCTTGTCAACCCTCGAATGTACAGCAGAAGACTCCACAAATTTCTTCACAGTTCAATGATCTCATCCCAGGATCTTTGATATTTCCAGTCGTTTTTCTTTTCCAAGCTCTGAGACAATCTTGGTCTTCTCATTTGATGTTAAATCACATTTTTTACCCATAATAACACTTTTATTCGGTACTTGCCTATTAATTTACGAAGGTTAAATTGTTGCTGTTTCACAAAAATGGCCGCTGTTTGTTTACATCTGCGCAGATACAATTTATTTTATTACAGTATGCGCAGGCAGATATTGCCATTATTCAATCGGTAAATATCTTAATTTGAATAAATAAATACTCTGTTATTACGAAAAACAAAACTTCCTAATAATGTGACACGCAGTGCACATTGCCCCCATTGATATCTGGTAACCCTTCTGCTAAGAACCATTGACACTTTACGCCTTGCAAAGATAGTGTTCAAGCTCTCTGCTCTCTCTCCCTTGCACTTACCTTTTGTTTGCAAGGAATCTTCCTCATATGCTTTCCACAATGATCTGCGATTCCCCCCTTGCCATTCAGCAAGTCCTTGAAAATAAACAGTGTCCTTCAAGGTGAATTCCTCAAGCATGCTTCCACTGACATTCACGACAAGGCTATCTTTACCAATTGTTCCTCCTGTTCCTGTCACATCCTATCAGTCGCTGTTGGCAATGCCAACTCTCCTATTTCTTTCACCTCCCTATGGATGTTTCTTATACCTGACCTAACTATTTTCCATCTAGGAGTTTCATTCCGTCTGTGCTACCTCCCCTTCCCCTGTCAATTTTGTAATATATACTGATCACTCTAGCACTATCTTTCCACTTTCCCAGTAATTACACTGCCAACCTTTGCTCAGATATTTGCCTTCTGCTGGTTCGCTCACCCATTGGGGTGGGGGGGGGGTCTGCCAATGAGATGGCTGATTGAGCTGCCTGGACAACTTTGACTTGTCTTGGCAATTCCTGCTACTTACCAAACTTCACAACTACTCCAGCTACTCATTGAGTGCACCTCACCCCTTTGTTGTTTTTTCTCATCTTACCCGCCCCTGCCCAAGTATTTGTGCAATGTTCATTCTTTTCTCTTTCCTCTTAGCTACCTTTCATTACTGATATAGCTGCAGCTGTGTTTTCCATTCATTCTCCGACCCTCCATTTTCTTTCCTACTAATGCGTTTCCCAGAGCAAGATGCACAGCCAGTAAATGGTATGTCCCATCTTTCATCCATAAATAGAACATCTACTAGTATAATTGAGGGCAAGGACGATTTAGTTTGGGGGATTACTATTAGATTTAGCTAATATTTTATAAATGAAAATTTGTCATTAAGTTATTCACCCATGTTGTTTACTTTTGTAAATATTTTTTAAGAACTTCAGCTAATATTTTTTGGGAGAAATAAGATAAAAGTCTATGGAAAGACATCACACAACCAAAGAAGTTTTATACTTAAAAAATAAAATTAATTTATATATATCTATTCTTATCCTGAATAGCATATTAGTATGTTTAAGGATTGGAGTTCTTCAGCAAGTATGGTCTTAATAATCAATTGTGTAATTGTGCCTTTTCAATGATGTTAAATGAATCCACCTTGTACAGAATTGCCTTACCATAGATTTATAGTAAAAGTATGTTTATTAGGACTGGTGAATACAACTGCATGAAGGACTAATTGGATTGCCTGAAAGAAGCCATCTCATACTTAAGACAATCCACACACAAATAAAAAAGAATTTATGCATGGCCAAATTTAGATTTGGTTAGATCCTAAGTTATAGAATTCTTTGATTCTCCTTGAAGAAAATTCCCTGCAAGTAGGACCCCTGTGTAAACTTGCACCTGGTAGAACAACCCATCCTCCCAGTCCCAGTGCTCCTGACAGAAAGGTTACCAGATTTGACGCAATAGGTGCTTTGCTATTGTTTAATTTTATTTTGGGGGTTACTTTCTAACCACATTCACTTCTCTTTTTTTAATATTTATGAATTTTAATCTTATCTGGCAATTCTGCACTTAACATTCAAACTAGTTTGAGGCTAACCCTCCACTTCACTTTAATTTTGAAATCTCAGAAAGCTCATTCTCACCCCCATTTCCACCAACAAGAGATGATTACAATCACATTTTCTCCATAGAACTGCAACACCTCCCTGTTCTGAAGGCATTTTCACGCTGGGTGTATTTTTGACATGTGCAAAGCCTATAATATTACTCATCACTCTGCTGCACATCCTTCCAGCCTGAGTCCAAATTAAGGACACCCTGTAACTAGATTGACTTGAACACTCTGATGGGGTCTGGGAAAGTTGTTGGTACCCTTTTCCCTCATCACTGCTTTACCTTTTTATTAGATACTATTATTATTATTTAGTATGATTTTTATATTTATTATTAGTATTTATGATATATTATATATTATGATTAGTGTATTATTATTTATCATATAATTATCATTATTAGGTATTATTTAGTACTATTAATTTTACTATTTAATGTGATTTTTATCTTATTAGTATTTATCATTATTATTTTAATTATCAATAATTATTATTAGAATATTAATAATATTTAGTATTAGTATTACAGCTATCACTCAACATTGTCTCGCCGCACTTTGTACCAGGAGTGTTTCCACCCGTAGAGAGTTTGGTCCAGTAGCCATGGTGCCTTGGTGGACTGCATGCCATCCTACGATCACCTAGTACCAGGGTATGATAATAATAGGTGATCACCACCCTACTCGTTAGTGGACCCGCCTATCTCCACTGTTTATTACATGCCCTCTTACCCCTTTCCACATTTGCTCTTCTATCCACAGAGGTTCCGGCTGCTTGGCGCACTTTTGTCCTCCTATGAGCTTGAGTCGAGTGGCAGTGGATACCGTGTGGTCCCTGCCTGTTTCGAGGGCCGAACTCCTGCTCGCTAGGGCAAGTATTGGGTACGGGGTGTGCTAGACCGTCGCCTCTGCTCATCTTCCTCCAGAACACACACAAGATGGATACAGTGGCACCATCCTTTATGGTCAAAGTTCCAGTATAATATCGCCTGAATGGTGGGCAGGGTTGACAAAGCCCATTAATGTTGGGCCGGGGCCGATTGATTATATGTGTAAATGATCATATTCTGGAATTTCTGATCCGATGGAGAGTTTTCTCTTAACCTCTCCACTCATAGGGAGGTCATAGTATCTACGTCGGATGCTCTGCTCCGACTGGAAAATGCCGTCTGCGAGTCCTTCCTTCGTAGACAGCACTACTCCACGGTGTTCTTCGATCTGGAGAAGGCCTATGATACCGCATGGTGATACGGTATCATGGAGACTATCCACACGATCGGGGCGAGGGGACACCTCCCAATCCTTATATCTGAATTTTTGCGAGATCGTCGATTCCGTGTACGGGTGGGGAGAGCCCTCTCGGGTCCAATGTAGCAGGTAGAAGGTGTCCCCTAGGGTAGTGTCCTCAGTGTGACACTCTTTGCGCTGAGCATCAACGGCATCACCTCGGTGTTGCCGGAAGATGTTCTCGCTAGGCTCTACGTGGACGACCTCTCGATCTCTTTTGGCGCGGCCCAGATGCCAACTCTGGAGCGTCGACTCCAACAGGCATTGAACCGCGTCTCTCGCTATGCCGAAGCCCACAAGTTTCGGTTTTCCTTGACCAAGACTAAGGTGGTGCACTTCTGCCGCCACCCACAGTTCCACCCTGACACAGACTTGTTTCTCATGGGGTACGCCTGGAAGTGGTTGAATCGCACCGTTTCCTTGGTCTTGTATTTGACCGACGCCTCACCTGGGAGGCTCATATTCGCAACCTTAGGGTCTCTTGTACCCGCACCACGGATATTCTGCGTTCCGTGACGTTCAGCGCTGATAGGGCTACTGCCTTACTTTTTTATCAATCCTTTGTTCGTTCAAAGCTCGGCTACGGATGCGAGTTTTATGCATCCGCAGCTGAGCGTGTATTGCGGAAGGTGGACTCGATCCACCACACCGGCCTTTGCCTGGCGACCGGTGCCTTCCGCACTTCCCCATTGAGAGCCCACCTGTCGATGCTGGGGAGATGCCATTCGCTCTTCGCCGTGCAGTGCTTTATTTGCCTGTACGCGCGAGCCCGGCGCCTCCCTCAGTCGCCAACAGCTCTCACTGCATCCACAGTTGATTTCGACGGTGCCTATGCTGCCAAGAGACGTTAGTCATACCCTAAGCTCTTTGGGTTTAGGCCTAGGAAACTCCTTCGAGAAGTAGGTATAGCTCTCTGGCCGGTGGCTCCCCTGTTTCTGCCCAGGACGCCACCGTGGAGGGTACCACTTTTAGCTATTTGTCGTCACCCATCTGCTCCCAAAGCTTGTACAGCGCCGGGAGTATTGCGTTCGACCTTTTTGGAGCACACGCCCCCGTGTCACGCTGGAACCGTGCCAGTGTATACGGATGGCTCCAAGTCCCAAGAGGGGATCGGCTTCCACGCCGTATCCCCTCTGTTTGAAGTCAGCGAGGCTCTGCCCGGCGCTGCGTCTGTCTTCACGGCCGAGCTGATGGCAATACACCACTCGGTACGGGAGATTACGCGACGTGCCCGGTTGGGAGACCGGATTGTGATTTATAGCGACTCACAAAGCGCCCTGAGTGCTCTCGGGGCATTGGAATCTCCGCATCCCCTGGTTCGCGATATCCGTGACGCCACGGTTTTGGCGAGCCTGGCGAAGTCGTCATGGACCTACTACCCAATGCCGCGAAGGCTTCAGGTTACTTTCTGTCGTCTCCGAATTGGACACACTCGCGGGACGCACCGCCATTTGATTGAGCGCTCGCCTGCGCCCTACTGTGAAGACTGCGTTCTCCCCTATACTATTTGGCACATTCTTGTTGAATGTCCCAATCTGGACGATCGAGCAGGGTCGCTACCGCTTATCCCTTGTACTCAGGACGGATTCGTGCACATTGACTTTTTGGAGGAGGCCGGCCTTAGTTTTTGTTTCTTTTGTAGTTTCCTTCGTAGGTCGCACGTTCCTGCGCTTGGGGGAGACGGACCTACCCCGACGCCGGTGCTTGCTTCCTGCTTGTTGCCCTTTTCCTTTTTTTTGCTTTGCTTACTGTTGTTTTAAAATGGCCTGGTCCTAGACTGTCGTGATTACGTCGACTTATGCCCAAGTGGGCAGACTCCAGACGGCTTCTATCACAGGTAGCTGCCAAGAGATTATGCACACGGCCCAAAATCGACCACTCCCGGTGGGAGTAATTGAATAGGACCACCCCCTTGGAGGAGGGGGGGGGGCATGCCCCAAGCAGTCCTGCAATCATGTATCTTGATATTGTGGGGGATCGGCGTGACCTTCCCTCTCTCTACCCCGATGGATGTCAGTTCCCCGGCGGAAGATACCTCAAATGGGATCCGTGATGCCTTGGTGAAGGGCCACATGGAACGCCGCCCAACCCACCCCTGAGATGGACATGGTCCCGGACATGACTCAGCCCCAGATGGCAGGATCTTGCATGGGGTCGAACCTGAGTCCCCTTCCCTGTACAAGCTTCTCAGCCAGCTCGGGCCCCTGAAGACTCATAAGGAGAGGCGAGACCTACTCGCCCTGCTGGTACCCCCTTTGGCAGCCAAGAACTTCTCCATTTCAAAGAAGGATCTTGCTGAGGCCAGTACACCCCGTAAGGGGCGCCGTGATTTGCCATCCAGGCCGCCGTGCTGACGGGATCCAGCGCTCCGTCCGGCCCCAGCTTAGCCTCTCTTCCTTCCTTCAGATAGCCTGTAGATGCTGACCTTCTTCTCAAGCCAACCGTCCCGGATCGGGGCTGGGGGGGAGGGGACAATGTTCCCTAACCCCTGAGCTCCGGTTCGGGATGGGGTTTTTTTAACAACCTGCTTCATCCCCACCCATACCTTCCTCACATCCCTTTTCCTCTCCTCTTCACATTCTATCAATTTTACGCCGTGTCTAAGGTGGAGCCGCCATGCCGATGGACTGCCAGGCCACCAGGCGGGAGGGGTGGTCCCAAATGGCGGCGCCTGATGCAAGCACCTCTTGCAGTGCGGGCAACTGTGAGGGGGGGTGAGCTATTGCATCCCGTGTAAATAAGAGAGTCACCATGCCCAATGATGAATATAAAAAAAAAAAACAACTTTCCCTGTAACATCAATGGAGCCGCCCTCGGGCAGCTCCACCGAAAAAATGGAGGTACCCCCCCCCCTGTGCTTGCGCAGGGGACCCTCCATATCCTTGTAACCGGAGAGGAGGCTTACTCCTCTCCTACGCCTATGGGTGTAGGGGACTCCTCCTCACCCCCTTCTCTGGAGGTGCTTTCGGGCACCTCCCTATTTCCAGCGGCAGTCCATCCTTTTCTTTCTAAGGGGACTGCCAAGAAAGCCAGCAGGCAGCCCATTGCCGACCGCCCCTCGTGTAAACGGCTCGGTAGGGCAAACCCCCTTAGGGGGGAGAGGGAAGCCAGGCCCCTTCGGTCGCTTCCCTCAAAAGACCTGCTGGCAAGAATCTTAAACCTTGCCGGGGTCAAGGCCTGTGCCTCCCCACACAAGACTGGTGACGCTGCCAAGGGGACCTGCGATGTCCTGGGAGGGGATGGCCAACTGGAGGCCCCTCCTGTGATAGACATGGTCCTTGAGGAAACCCAGCCTCAGAGGGTAGGGCCTTCCATGGGGGGGGAATCCGGGCTCGGCGCCAAGCACCGAACCCGAATCCGCCCCTATGCAGGGTCCTCCTCAAACGGCTGGGGCCTCCGAGGCAGTACAAGGATGGGAGGGATCTCCTCTGACCGGTGCCCCTGTGACCACCAGGACCTTTTCCAAAATACTATAAGATTGAGGTTTCCTCTCGCTCCGTGGGAGCTCTGGGAACGGACGGGTGGGAGGCCCAGACCAAAACCAAAGTCGCAAGTGCGCCGAGCCGAGCGAGCCGCTCTTCCTCGCAGGCATACATGTCTTAACTTAACAAGAAGGCCCCTCTAGCATAGGTGTGGAATCGAATCAAAAAGATTCTGAGCAAGTTCTGGCAGGACCCCCTCCCGTTTTCATCGAGAATAGGACCGCAATCTTGGACCAGGTGTCCTTGACAGAGTCCTTCGTAACCGCTGTTTCCGCATTCTCCCACCGGGCTGCTGCTCCTCCAGCATTCAATGCACGTCGTGATGTAGCGTTATGTCGCCAATACGACATTACTTCCAGAAGCGTGGAACCCTTCAACGACAGGTTTACATTGAATGAGTTGCATTCCGCTTTCGCTTCGTGCGCGGACACCATGCTTCGACACCTGGGTGAGTGAGGCATAGCCTACTTGTTAGATTTGTTCAACAGGATCTAGGTAGAGGGTATCCTCACGGATTCCTGGCGAATCGCTACTGTGATCGCCTTTGGCAAACCGGTGCAGGATCACTCTACCCCGGCCCGTTACCGCCCAATCTCTCTAAGCTCCTCCGTGTGCAAGTTGAGAGAGAAATTGGTAAATGTTAGATTAGCCTTTTTTTTCTGGACAGGCGAAGCCACCTGTGTTTTGCACAGTGCGGATTCCTAAAGTTCCACTCCACGTCGGATGCTCTGCTCTAACTGTAAAATGTCGTCTGCGAGGCCTTCCTTCGTAGGCAGCACTAGCCCACGATGTTTTTCGATCTGGGTAAGTCATATAAGACCACATGGTGATACGGTATCATGAATACATCCCACACGATGGGGGCGAGGGGATGCCTCCCAAATTTAATATCTGAATTTTTGCGAGATCGTCGATTCTGTGTACACGTGGGGGTGAGCCCTCTCCGACCCAATGAAACAGGAAGAGTGTGTCCTCAGTGTCACACTCTTTTCCCTGAACATCAACTGCATCACCTCGGTGCTGCTGGAAGATGTTCTCGCTACACTCTACGTGGACGACGACCTTTCGATCTCTGGCGCGACCCAGATGCCAACTCTGGAGCGTCGACTCCAACGGGCAGTGAATAGTGTCTCTCGCTATGTCGAAGTGCACAGGTTTCGTTTTCTTAGGCCAAGACTAAGGTAGAGCACTTCTGCTGCCATCCACGGAACTTTCCTGACCCAGACTTGTTTTTTAAATGGCGTCGCCTGGAAGTGGTGGACTCGACTGTATTTGACCGACACCTCACCTGGGATGCCTATATTCGTAGCCTTAGGGTCTCTTGTACCCGCGCCACGGATATTCTTCGTTCTGTACTGCCTTACTTTTTTATCAATCCTTTGTTCATTCGAAGCTCAACTATGGATGCCATTTTTTTCGCAGCCAAGCATGTATTGCGGAAGGTGTGGACTCGATCCACCACACCGCCCTTCGACTGGTGCCTTCCGCTCGTGCCCCATTGAGAACCTACTTGTTGATGTTGAGAGATGCCGCTCGCTCTGCGCCGTGCACAGTGCATTATTTGCCTGTACGCACGATCCCGCGCCTCCCTCAGTCGCCAACAGCTCTCCCTACAACCGCATGGTATCGGCGGTGCCTATGACTCAGATTCCAATAATACCCTAACCTTTTAGGCTAGCCCTAAGCCTTTTAGGCTTAGGGCTAGCAAACTCCTTCAAGAGCTCGGTATAGATCTCAGACAGGTTTGCGCCCCTGGCTCAGTCCAGGACGCCTCCCTGGACGGTAGCACCTTTGACTATTTGTTGCCACGCCTCTGCTGCTCCAAAAGCTTCTACAGTGCCGGGAGTACTGCGTTCGTCCACTTTGGAGCAAATTTCGTGTCACGCTGGAACCGTACCAGTGTATACGGATGGCTCCAAGTCCGAAGAGAGCTTCGGTTTCCACGCCGTATCCACTCTGTTTGGAGTCTGCTGTGTTCTGCGTATGTTTTCATGGCTGAGCTGGTTGCAATACACTGCCCGGTATGGGAGATAACGCGACGTGCCAGGTTTGTAGAACGGATTGCGATTTATTGCGACTCAGAAAGCACCCCGTATACTCTTAAGGGCATTGGAAACTCAGCATCACCTGGTTCGCGATATCTGGAACACCACGGTTTTGGCGAGCAGGGCGGATATCGAGATTAACTTCTGCTGGGTTCCTGGACACCGATTACATGTAAGGCTGCGTGGCAAAGAAGATGAGAGACGGTCGAGGGGGACTTAAATTTGCCTGCCATTGCGCTGCAACTGTTCCCATCGACTCACACCCCAATGCCGTGATGGCTTCAAGTTGCTTTCTGTCGTCTTCGAATTGGACACACGCGGGACGCCATCCAGACTGTTCGGCGCATTCTTGTTGAATGTCCCAGTCTGGATGATCTTCGCGCGCGTTTTATGTCCCGGTACCGGGACGAGCAGTGTCGCAACCGCTTGTCCCTTGTATTCAGCATTGGTTCGTGCGCACAGACGCCAGCTAAATTACTTCTTTTTTAATTTATTTGACATTCTCTGTTATAGGTTGCATTTTCCAGCGTCAAGGAAAGGCGGGCCTACTCCGGAGCCGGAGCGCGCTCCCTTATTGTTTTAGCTAGTTTCTTATCCGTTTTAGCTGTTTTTTATCTTTGTTAATTACATGGGGGTTTTTTTTTAATCTAGCTTAGTATTAGCCTATAGAGTGATTTCGGCGAATTTTGCCCTAGGAGGCAGTTTCCAGATGGGCTCCTAAAATTTTTACGAAAAAATCTTAGATCTGGAGACTCACCACCCAATAGGGCCGAGGGAACGCCTCATCCCAATCTATTTTTGAGAGATCGTCGATTCCCTACGGGTGGGGAAAGTCCTCTTCGGCCCAATGGAGTATGAAAAGGGCGTCTCACAGTGAAATCTCCTAAAGTGCCACACTTTTAGCCCTGAGCATCAACTGTATCGCGGCGGTGCAGCCAGAAGTTGCTCTCGCTACACTACGTGGCTTACCTTTCGATCTCTTTTGGGTTTGCTATGCTGAAGTGCCCTGGTTTTGTTTTCCTTGGCTATGATACCGATGCGAGTTTTACGCAGCCGAGCGTAGTTTGTAGAAGGTGGAATCGATCCACCACACCTAGCAACTGGTGCCTTCAGAACTTTTTCCATTGAGAAACTTTGTCGCTATCGTGGAGATGTCATTCGCTCTGCGCCGTACACTGCATTATACGTTTGTACGCGGGAGCCCGGAGACCTCCCTCAAGCGCCAAAGGCTCTTACTTCATCCGCAGCCGATATCGACGGTGCATATGCCCCCGAGACGCGCTAGGCATACCCTAAGGAGGTTTGGTTTAGGGGTAGGAACCTCCGAGAATGCGTACCAATGTACACGAATGGCTCAAAGTTCAGAGGTGGTCAGCTTCCACGCCATATCCCTTATGTTTGAAGTCAGCGGACCTCTACCAGGCGTTGCGCCTGTCTTCACGACCGAGCTAGTTGCAGTACACCTCTCGGTACGGGAGATAACGCTTCCTTCCCGTTTCGCAGACCGGGTTATGATCTTTACTTTAACGATGATCCTCGAAAATCGACGGGTGAAGGTCGAAGAAATCGAGCGAGAGCTTGGAATATCACATGGAAGTGTTATCAACATCATCCACGACAATTTCGCCATGACTAACCTTCTCCCGTTGGGTCCCTAGAAATCTCACGCCCCATGATCGACTTCAACGTCGTCAAAGTCCACAAGGCCAGAGTTGCACAAGCTGCCCTGCTGAGTGCGGATTCGAGCAGCTCAACCATCATCCCTACAGTCCAGATCTGGCCCCTAGCGACTACTTTTCATTCCGTCAGCTCAAGGCTACACTGCGTGGACGCCCGTTTGCAGACGATGAAGATGTCCAGCTCTCCGTCCAGGAGTGGATTGAACAACAGTCGGGAATTCGAAGCCTCAAAGACAAGTGTCGCAAGTGCATTGAAGTCGAGGGTAGTTATATTGAAAAATAATAAAACACTTTTCCTCATATCTCCGTTTCCTTATATCCGAATTGCAAAACTTATTGACCGCCCCTCGTAACTAGGGTATTGAATTTAGGAGGAAACGCCAGCATCTTTCAATTGGACATAACATGGGGGAAATCTCCCAGAATATAGGAAAAGGTGGGGTGAGGAGCAAAGTACTATTTTCGAATGCGCAGTGTATCTATCGCATGGAGATGCGGGAATGACACGTCTGGCAAGATTAGGGGGGTGGGTGTTCTTCGCTAGCCATTAGGTGTCTGTGGATGAGGCGACATTTGCCGATTCTCAAGCGGCACGGCTTAACTTCATGTCGTCTGGTGAGGGAGTAGGATAATGGCCACGGGGAAGCATTTTTCTAGGTTGGAGTAGGTGAAGGTGTCCATATGAGTTCCAATATCGCTCCCATTCTTCTCTAACCAATTTACGGATGTGAGGGCTGTAGTCCCGGTGGAAGATGGGCGATTCAAGTATGGAGAGCGGCCGTCAAGAAGTGTATAGTTTCTAGTTTCTCTAGGGTTACAGCGCGGCGAGGGAACAATCGCTGAAGGAAAGTCGACCCGTCGGTATAAATAGGTGTTTCACCGTGGTGAGTGTCTGCGTTCTCTTGGAACATGGTGCGTTGATCTGCGGTTGGTATCTGATTATTGGGGCCTCAGGAAAGGATCACAAAACTGAGCACTCTTGTGAGTCCACGGGGATAGCGTAGGTGCTATATTTAGGGTGTATGAATAGAAGGTACGAGGGTGAATCTCTGGTGGAGGGGTCGTAGAGCAGAGAATTCGAGCAAGTTAGAGAGTATACGGAAGATTCTGATGTAGAATCGGAGGCAATATTCATCACGGCGAGACCACGGAGGAATCCTGTTTCAACATAGAAATAGATCACAGGGAAAGACTTAATGCTCCTGTAGCAAGGCGGAGGCCTCGGTAATGTAGCGAGTTCAGTTTATTCGGCATGCTTTTGGAAGCTGAATCATACAGGAGACACCGTAATCAAGTTTTGACAGAGGTGCTGTGTGGATCTCGAGGGGGGTGCGGTGGTCAGTCCTGCAAGGTAGCTTCGATAAAGAGGTCATAAAGGCAAGTACGGGGGGACATGTTCTTATAGGGTCTTCAATATGATGTCGCCATGTCATATGTGTGTCGAATATATGACTTAGGAATTTAGCATGGGTCGACACCCTATTAAAAAACATTAAAATGCTACGATAGGAAAACTATTTGTATTATGCACCACCTTGACTACCACAACTTTTTTTGTTGGGTTCTCGCCTACCACTTCCCAGGGGCATTTTTAGTATGCAACGTCATTACTCCGAGAATTGCATCGGCTCAGCATCCAGTACCAAATCATCTTAAGATTGTTGTGGTTACGACTTAGCCGAGTGGAAACGTTACTTCCGATTACAGTGAGGTTATTTGTTTTTAGGAGCCCCTCTGGCGACTGCCTACCTGGGGCATAAGTTGCCGTACTTCAGCAAAGTCTACTACTAGACTGTAGCAGCTGACATCTTTGTAAGCTCCTACAAAGCTCATAAAGAGGCAGTTGGCAATTTCCCCGTCTGAGAAAATTATGCATCTCACCCAAAATCCATTTTGTACGACCTTTGATACCAATACGGTTGCCTCAAAATCAAAGTACGACTCCTCCCAAATCCCCGACCAATCAAAACCTTTATACAATCCAATTCGAAATTCACCAATCAGAATAGACTTTCCCATTTTCCCAGTCCACAGTGCATTGAAACGATCACTTTTACTTCGGCAGTGCTCCAGACAAGGTCAGTAAGAATTGGCTCCCTAATTTATCATCAGTGTATATAAAGGTCTAAAAATATTCAAAATGTAATTCCTTCCTTTGAAATCCAGTTCCCCTGATTTATACTTCAAAAACGTCTTGGCAATAATATACCCAGTACTATATTATATTTTATATAATTCTCCCATACTCCTCTTAACGTTAAAATCATCGGCCATTTTCCTATATTCAATATATATTTATATACACATTATATTCAATATATCTAAAAATATTCCTTAACCGTATTATCAAATTAGTCATATTCCATTACTTGTTGTTCAATAAATCTTGTTAAATTTGAGTCAATGATTTTGAAACATTCCCTCTTGATTTAGTCATCCTCCGTCACATTCTCTCTCTTTCAACTCATTTTATCTTTAAATTCATATAGCAAGGTTTAATGGCTACTATCTAGACAAGTTTAGTCATTAAACCAATCTCAATAGCTATAAGACTATATTAAAAAACATATATAAATAACAAATAACGATAAAAAAGGCAACAAGGAAGCGGGTTCCGGTGTCGAGGGTAGGCCCTCCTTCGGCCGGCGCAGGAACATGCGATCTACAACAGTCAAATAAAGTGAAGGAGGCCAGCCTCCTCCATAAAGTCGTCTAGTCCACAAGTCAGTGTGCACGAACTCGTCCAGAGTACATTAGACAAGCGGTAACGACCACGCTCGTCCCGGTACCAGGACAGGTAACGTGAGCGAAGATCACGCAGGCTGGGACATTCAAAAGGAATGTGCCAAACAGTCGGGGAGACAAAGCAGTCTTCACAATGAGGCGCAATCGAGCACTTGATCAAATAGTGGTGCGTCCCGAGAGTGTGTCCAATTCGGAGACGACAGAAAGTAGCCTGAAGCCGTCACGGCATTTCGGAGTAAGACTATGGAAATAGTCGTGGCACAATGGAACGCAACTTTAAGATATCCTCGACAGTCTCATCTTCTTTGCTAAGGAGCCCTTATTCCTACCATGTAATCAGTGTGAGGAAGAGCGAAACGCTGGTCTGGTCGCGCAATCTCCGAGAACCCTTTGGCTACCTCATTCGCCGCAATTCCTACATCAACAGGAACCCAGATGATAATCTCTACATCCGCCCGGCTCGCCGAAACAGTAGCGTCATGGATATCGCAAACCAGGGGATGCGGAGCTCCAATGCTCCAAGAGCACTCGGGGCGCTTTGTGAGTCGCTATAACTCATAATCCGGTCTCCGAACCGGGTACGTCGCGTTATCTCCCGTACCGAGTGGTTTATTGAAAGCAGCTTGGCCGTGAAGACAGACGCAGCGCCTGGCAGAGCCCCGCTGACTTCAAACAGAGGGGACACGGCTTGGAAAACGTTATCTTCTTGGGATATTTGAGCCATCCGTATACACTGGCACTGCTCCAGCGTAAAACGAAGTGTGCTACAACAAGGCCAAATGCAATAGTCCAATCGCTGTGGAAGCTTTGGGAGCAGAGGCGAGATGATAAATAGGTGGTAGCTTCCAGGGTTGCGTCCTGGACAGAAACAGAGGCACCACCGGCACGCGAGCTAAATCGAAATTTTCCTAGCCCGAGCCCTGGTTAGGGTATGACTGTCGTCTCTCGGGGGCATAGGCACCGTCGAAATCAGCTGCGGATGCGGATGCAGTAAGAGCTGTTGGCGAATGAGGGTGGAGCGACATACGAATAATGCACGGCGCAGAGCGAGTAGCATCTCCACATCGACAAGTAGGTTCTCAATAGGGTACGTGCAGAAGGCACCGGTCGCCAGACGAAGGCCGGTGTGGTGGATCGAGTCGAACTTCCGCGATACACGTTCGGCTGCTTAAAACTCGCATCCGTAGTCGAGTTTTGAACGAACAAAGGAGCGATAAAAAAAGTAAGACAGTAGCCCGCCCGCTCAGCGTCCCAGGCGCTGAATGTCAGGAATGTCAGCCTAAGGCTGCAAATATGAGCCTCCCAGATGAAGCGTCGGTCAAATACAAGTCTAAGGAAAAGGTGCGAGTACACCACTTCCAGGCGAACCCCAGGATGGAACCCTGATTTTAGCTGGGGCTGTGTGAACCTATTTTGCCGTCAGCTTTATCAGAGGAGCGCCCGGGGTGGGTATAACCTGCAGAAGGGTTCCAAATGAGCGGCGCGGAAACGATCGCGCTCAATGTTATTTTTATTTTTTTTAAGAGCTCATCTGGCGCCTGCTTATTTGGGCATTAATCGCCGTATTAAAAACCTGCCTAGTACTAGGCTACTTTAAAATCAAATTCAAAAAACAACCCCCACAAAAAAAAGGGAAATGGAAGCGAGCAGTAACAAGTTCCTGAGTCGGGGATAGGTCCCCCCGGCGCAGGAGCGGGCGACTTATAAGGGGAAAAAACAAAAGCAAAAAAAAACCTGGTAAAATAATGAGAAGGCCGGCCACCCCCCAAAAGTCAACAAGTCCACCAGTCAATGTGCACGCACTCGTCCCGAGTACAAGGGACAGGCGGTAGCGACCCACCCCATTCCGGTACCGGGACAGGTAACGTGCGCGAAGATCACCCAGACTGGGACATTCAACAAGAATGTGCCGAACAGTCTGGGGGAACGACGCAGTCGTCACAATAGGGTGCAGGCGAGGGCTCCATCAAATAGCGATGCGTCACACGAGTGTGTCCGATTCGGAAACGACAGCAAGCGACCTGAAGCCGTCGCGGATTTGGGGAATAGGTCAATGAGAACAGTCGCTGCGCAATGGCACGCAACTTTAAGTTCCCTTCGACCGTCTCCCATCTTCTTTCCCAAGCAGTCAAGAGCTGCCCGTATTCCTGCCATGTAGTCGGTGTGTGGAAGATCGAAACGCTGCTCCAGGTGCAGAGTCCTCGCGGACTCTTTGGCGCCCTCATCGGCCTGCTCATTCCCCGCAATTCCTACATGTCCAGGAACCCAGAAGAAGATAATCTCGACATCCGACCGCCTCGGCAAAACCATCACGTCACGGATATCGCGAACCAGGGGATGCGGAAATTCCAATGCCCCGAGAGCACTCAGGGGGCTTTGTGAGTCGCCATAACTCACAATCGGGTCTCCGAACCGGGCACATCGCGTAATCTCCCGTACCGAGTGGTGTATTGCCACCAGCTCGGCAGTGAAGACAGACGCAGCGCCTGGCAGAGCCCCGCTGACTTCAAACAGAGGGGATACGGCGTGGAAGCTGACCCGCTCTTCGGACTTGGAGCCATCGGTATACACTGGCACGGTTTCAGCCTGACACGATGTGTGCTCCAAAAAGGTCGAACGCAATACTCCCGGCGCTGTACAAGCTTTGGGAGCAGAGGTGTGGCGCCAAATGGCCAAATGTGGTACCCTCCAAGGTGGGGTCCTGGGCAGAACCGGGGGCGCCATAGGCCCGAGAGCTATAACAAGCTCTCGAAGGAGTTTCCTGGCCATAAACCCAAAGGGCATAGGGTATGATTGGCGCCTCTCGGCAGCATAAGCACCGTCAAAATCAGCTGCGGATGCAGTGAGAGCTGTTGGCGACTGAGGGAGGCGCCGGGCTCGCGCGTACAGGCTAGTAATGCACTGCACGGGACGTAGAGCTTGTGGCATCTCCCCAGCATCGACCAACACGCTCTCAATGGGGGAAGTGCGGAATGCACCGGCCGCAAGGCAAAGGCCGGTGTGGTGGATCGAGTCTACCTTCTGCAATAAACGCTCGGCTGCGAATGCATAAAACTCACATCCGTAGTCGAGCTTCGAACGAACAAAGGATCGATAAAAAAGTAAGGCAGTAGCCCTATCAGCACCCCAAGCGCTGAACGTCACGGAACGGAGAATATCCATGGCGCGGGTACAAGAGACCCTAAGGCTGCGAATATGAGCCTCCCAGGTGAGGCGTCGGTCAAATACAAGACCAAGGAAACGGTGCGATTCAACTACTTACAGGCGTACCCCATTAAGAAACAAGTCAGGGTCTGGGTGAAGCCGTGGATGGTGGCAGAAGTGCAACACCTTAGTCTTGGCCAAAGATAACCGAAACCTGTGCGCTTCGGCATAGCGAGAGACGCGGTTCAATGCCTGTTAGGGTCGACGCTTCAGAGTTGGCATCTGGGCCGCGCCAAAAGAGATCGAAAGGTCTTCCACGTAGAGCGTAGCTAGAACATCTTCCGGCAGTACCGAGGTGATGCCGTTGATGCTAAGTGCAAAGAGTGTGGCACTAAGGCCGGAGAGGGCTCCACCCACCCGTACGTGGAATCGACGATCTCGCGAAAATTCAGATATAAACATTGGGAGGCGTCCCCTCGCCCCCATCGTGTGGAGTCTCCATGATACCGTATCGCAATGCGGTATCATAAGCCTTCTCCAGATCGAAAACCACCGTGGCGTAGTGCTGTTTACGAATGAAGGCCTCGCAGGCGTCATTTTCCTGTCGGTACAGAGCATCCGACGTGGAGTGGAACTTCAGGAAGCCATAATGTGCAGAAGACAGATCGCCTACGCTGTCCAGGAAAAAGGCTAATCTAACAATTACCAATTTCTCCATCAACTTGCACACGCAAGAGGTTAGAGAGATTGGGCGGAAACCGGTCGGAGTAGAATCATCTCTCCACGGTTTGCGAAAGGCGAGCACAGTAACGAATCGCACGGAATCTGGGAGAAGACCCTCCACCCAGATCCTGTTGAACAAATCTAGCAGAAAGGCCATGCCTCGCTCACCCAGGTGTCGAAGCATGGCGTACGGGACATCGTCCGGACCATGGGCGGTGTCCGCGCACGAAGCGAGAGCGGAACGCAACTCACTCACAGTAAACTTGTCGTTGAAGGGTTCTCCGCCTCTGGAGGTAAAGTCCAGCCGGCGGCCTTCCGCGACATCACGACGTGCATTGAATGCTGGCGGAGCAGCATCCCGGCTAGAGAATGCGTAAAAAGGGGTCGCGAAGGATTCCGCCACGGACGCGGGGTCCGAGATTGTGGTCCCATTATCCTGGAGAGCGGGAGGGGAGTCCTGCGAGAACTTGGCCAGAATCCTTTTGACTCGCTTCCACACCTCTGCTAAATGGGTCTTCCCGTTAATTGAAGACACGTATGCCCGCCAAGAAGAGCGGCGGGCGTGCTTCGAAATATACCGGAACCTAGCCCTAGCCTGACAAAATTCACCGACAGTGAAATCGTTCGCGCGGCGCTTATAGCGCATGTAGTCATAACGCTTCTGTTTGAGGGCCGTCTCACACTCGGCCGACTACCATGGGAGTGGTCGGCGTGCTAAACGGCCAGGCATCCTAGGAATAGTAGTCAGGCTCGCGGCGATGAGGTTGTCGGAGAAGAACTCAACGGCATCATCTACCGATCTAAACTCCTCGACTGAGATAGAGAATTCAGTCATTTCCTGAAATGCAGGCCACCGCGCCCGCGCCAAGCACAACCGAGGTGGGCTATCAGGCGGCAGTTGCCCTGAAAATGATATTTGAATGGGAAAGTGATCACTACCATGGAGGTCATCGACCACCTCCCAATCAAAATCAGGCTGTGCATCCGAAGAGCACAAAGAAATATCAAGGCAAGAAAATGAAGCGGTTCTCGGGCAGTTATGCGAAAACTCATCCACATTTAGGACACCTATCTCAAACTCTTTGATATGATCGGCAAGGACTTGTCCCCTTGGATTTATTGAGTAATCTTCCCAGAGAGGATGCCTGCCGTTCAGATTTCCAAGCAAGAGAAAGGGCCTCGGCAACCGTGCCACGACGCGGCGGAAGTCTCCCGCGTCGAAGTCAGCTGACGGTGAAATGTACGCAGAAATGATAGTATACCTCCTATCCAGGTGAAGCTGCACAGCCACTGCCTGAAAGGAGGTATCTAAAGTGAAAGGAAGAACGGAGACATCATGTCGGGTGTAAACCGCGCATCCCTCAGCCCGGCCATCCCACGGTGGTGGGGCCCTAAGACCCTTATACCCCAGTAGGGTCGGCAGGGGGCACGCGCCTAGCATGGTCTCCTGCAGAAAAATAGGTAACGGGGAACGGGACGAGACGAGTCTCTGCAGCTCCTCCCAATTGGCCCGGAGTCCACGGCAATTCCATTGAAGGAATATGCCCTCCAGGCCAACTCGATAGAAAACGCGAGGGCCCTCTTCGAACAGAAGTCCCTCACAGGAATGGCCGTACGCTTCCCGGAGGCAGAACCCTGGGCGCTGTTGGCCGGACAAAGCGTTGTCGCCTTCGAGGACTTAATGGGGGAGGTCCGGCTCGCCATGAGAGTCTTTTCCTCTTTTGCGCCTCGAAACCTTAGGCGGACGTTGCGGTTTCGGAGGCGGTGGGCCCTCTTTTCGAGGAACTACCGTCTCTGAGCCATTCGCTCCACCACTAGGCGTGGGCCAAGGAGCTGTGCTCCTTTCAGTGGACAGCTTTAAGAACCCCGGAAGATGACCAGGCGACCAACTTCAGGGGTGTTGCCTCCTGTGAGTCTAACGACTCGCTGGAGGCGCGTAGCCGTTTCGCCTTACGAAAAACGGTCACGCTGGGGAAAGCCTTCATTTTAGCAGGGGCTGGGTGTGAACCTTTTGTGACGCCAGCTTTATCAGGGAAGCCTCCGGGTTGAGTAGAACCTGCAGAAGGGCTCCGAATGGGAGCGGAAACAACCTTGCTCGTTGGCCGGGATGGGCCTGGAGCAGAGGGTGACTTTCTAACCATTGAGACATAAGACCTTCCTGGCCAAGCCGGGCGCACCAGGACCATGTCCTTAGCCTCGCGGAATGAGAGTCGATCCTGGGCCTGAATGGCCAGGATTTCTTTCTCGAGGAGATATGCACCACATTGCTTCGAAGAACCAGGGTGCGGCTCTCCGCAATTGACACACTTGGCCACACACGATTTGAACTTATCGTGTGGGACCATAGAGCAATTTACACAGACTTCGGGTGACTCCGACTTTGCACGTCTACATCAACGATTCGTATGGCCGAAGCGGTGATAGTAATAGCACCGCAGCGGCAGTGGCAAAAATGCCTTCACGCGGTAGCGGTACCAACCGGCAAGCACCGACTCAGGGAGCTTGTCACAGTCGAACGTGACGAAGCGTCTAGGGGTGGGTCTAGAGGCCCCTCCGTGTTTTCTCATCTCACGTTCGACCTTGACCGCCCCATGGTCGGCCAGCTCTAAGGTGATGTCCTCTATGGAGTAGTCAACGAGTTCCCTCGCATAAACTACTCCTTTCATAAAGTTCATGGTAGAGTACGGCGTCACACTCACCGGGGTGCCATCAAGTGTTCGAAGAGGACTTATCTTGGCCGCCTCGGAGGGACCCGCCACATTCGCCAGAAGGCTCCCGTCCGAGAAACGGGCCACCTTTGGCTCTCTACCAATTTCACTACCTAATGCTTTCCTCTGATGGATCATGTTGCCCTTAGCCAACATGGTGCCATCAGTGGAGCGAATAACGAGAAGCGTTTGAAGCCAACGGGCTCGAAAACGCCAGGTAACCTCTGAATGAGGGGCCCCGATGTTATCGAGGCTCTGCCCTGTGCACTTTTGGTCTTAGTCATAGTCAGGGGCTCCGCACCCGGGATGGCGGGGAGGACGAGCGGCAGAGGGGCCGGATGTGCCGATCTTGGCTTGGTCACTTACCAAAGTGGCAGCAGACCCATCCGTCCCCGCAGATGGAGAGGAGCCCCGAGTCTTTTTTGTCTTTTTCAGAGAGGGCGGGGAATGAACCCGCTTCTCACCTCCGGCGGAAGGAGGCCCCAGGCCAGATGGATCGGCCTGACCCAATGAGGGGCCCGGACGTAATCGAGCTTCCATTTGCGCACCTTTAGTCCTAGTCTGGGACTCTCCACCCTGGGGAGCACCGCAGCGGGATGTGCCGATCTTGGCACATCTTGGCTTGGTCGCATACCGAAACGGCAGCGGCCCCGTCCTTCCCTGTGGCTCCCGCGGGTGGGAGAGGAGCCCTGAGTCTTTTTTTCTATCTTTTAGGAGAGGAGGGCGGGAAATGAACTCGCTTCTCCCCTCTTCCGGCAGGAGCCCTTAGGCCAGATGGACCGGCCTCAGCAAGATCCTACCGTCTGGGGCTGGGTCACCTCAGGGACCAAGTCCATCTCAGGCGGGTGGGGGGGGCTGCTCCAATTCCATGTGCCCCCCCCCCAAGACATCCTTGATCCCATTTGAGGTCCCTTTTGTCTCTGTCCACCGGCGAACCAGCATCCGTCGGGAAGGAGGGCATGTACAGTGATCTCCTGTAGCCTCTTTACACAAGAGTGCAGGATGTTTGGGGGCACGGACTGACGAGCCTGCCATCCCATGGCCCCCTAAAGGTGTTGGCCCTATCGAGGCGCTCTCAATTTTGAGCCGCTTGCTTGCTTTCTTGTCAGTCTCTTGTGAAAGAAAAGAGAGGGAAAGCTGCTGGAAAGAGGGAGGCACCCAAGGGCGCCTCCAGAGAAGGGGGTGTCCCCTACACCCGTAGGCTTAGGAGAGGAGTAAGCTGGTCGGTGTCTACCCTGTGAAATTCGAGGCCGACCAGAGAAAGTGAGGAAGTAGGGTAAAAACACAGGCTGTCAGAAAGAAGAGGCAAAGCTGCGGCTGGATGGGGCGCTGAGTCCCATCAGCACGGCGGCCAGAAAGGCAAATCCCCGCACCCGTTTTTGGGTATAGCGAGGTTAAGCGACAATGGGTGTCAAGAGTCACTGGATGGTGCCCGGAGTTGGGTCGACTTCACAGTGGCTGACATATGCCTTAGATATCCGTGGTTCGAATCACATGTTAAAATGTAGGCGCACACACTGGGAAATAAAAAACCTTAAAGAGCGAAGACTTGGGGTAAACCACCTTAGTAAAATTGTCTTTCTTACGGGTTTTAAATACAGCTGCTCTCTCCTACCTATTCTTCTTAAACCTCTCCCAACCCTTGCCTTACATTTTTTATCTTCCACTTTGTTGAATGCACCTCATAGCCATTTGTGCAGCATGGGTGAGCCTTCTTTTTTTATCTTTGCTCCTAATACGCTGAGTTAGCTGCCAGCCGTATACACTTTTCCCCGGCACATTCAAGACCAATATTTTCGATCAAGCCTTCTTTCAGTGCGAGACAGCACTCTGTAAGGCCTACAGCTCTAAAGAGCACCACATATGTAAATTCATAAGCTACTATTGTATTAATACAACTATAATTTACTAAAGAATATTTTAATGATTTTCTAATATTTAAAATAATACCTCAATGAAAATTGAAAACGGCTTTAAGTAAAGAGCACAAATATATTTTTGCCATTTGGTAAATAGTCAAATTTAAAATTCTTTAAATACGGAAAACAAGTGGTAAACTATGGGCCACAAAAAGTGTGCCTTTAATAAAATTCTAACTGAAATATAGAAACTTAAAAAAAATCAATAAAAATAGTTAAACTATGGAAGTTGAATCCCTACTTTAACTTTGTACTTTTTTCTTAAGAATAATGGTCATGTTCAGATAACAACATAGTTTTCAACTGAAAATTAATAAAAGGTAGCTTTCCTGAACTGCTTGAGAATATATAATCGCCGTTTATACTATTTTTTTTTCTTCGCAACTCAAGTGAATAGTCAAATTAATAAACTAGCATTGAAAAAATAATACCAATATTAGGCAACTTCTTGAAACAAAAAAGCTGCTATATCAGAAATACCGAAATAAAATGCAATTGCAATATTTTAACAAACATTTACCTTCCACATTAAAAACATTTAACAATCTGCATTTTAAATCAAATACCATCGCTGAGTGAATCTATGGCACAATTAACATCATTATTGCAGATACAGTGGTTCTTACTTTGTAATTGAACTTGTTCTGGAAGGATCCGACCACCGATTTACGCATATGGGGCCCACCCAGCGAAACAATACATATTCAAGTAGAGATGGGAATGTGGGGAGTGGGGCAAGGCGCAACTATACCTGAAAAAACATTTACGGAGAACCAGAGGTCTTCAGCGGGAATATAAGCAAAGAGTTTGAGTCCAGGTTCAAAAAATGAAACGGGGACAGGGGATAAAATACAGGGGGCATTGCGAGTCTAAACCCCTTCGGTTTAGACTTGCAATACCGATGGGAGGGAGATAGCGGCACATAAGGTATCTGTGTATTAGCCTGGTGAGACCCAGGCGGAGGAGGATCAGCACCACCTCTTTATGGTGGGAGCGGTGGAAGGATGGGGCCCTATAGTCATGGAGGGGTTTAATGCAGTTATTTGGTGAATGGAAGTTTGCCAGGCTGTGAACTATTGTGTGTTAAGGATCCCATTCATGCGTGGAAGAGATCAGGGAATAGAAGCGGGGCTGCGAGTGCTGGGGGTCTGACTCAACAGCTTGGTCAGCTGCTTTATTGCCAGGCGCCCCTATGTTAGGGAGGGGGGTGCGTTGAGGCACCATATCAAACGTGATAGTAAAAACTACTTCATGACTCGCTTTTTGGCAAGGTGTTTGCAGATTCCTGCTGGAGACATCCACGGAGGAGTTTTCATGAAGGAAATCTGATAGACTGTGTGAAAGAGGGAGTGGCAGGGCAGAGAAGAGCTGAGCCAATGTCCTTGAGAGGTAGGTGCCAGTGGTCTTCAGTGGAAGGGTCAGTGGTAACCAGTGAGAACAGTGGGGCTGTTGGCATCCGGCGGAAGTGAAGGAGTGTCTTAGCGGATCGGAAATAGACGAAGGTTAGCTACTAAAGAAGAGCAGAAAAAGCCTCTGTAGCCAAACGAAGGCACCGATTAAGAACGAATGGGGTGGGTGTACATCGCACAGCCAAACTCCAGTTTCTACTGGACTAAGACACTGCAGACGTGCATCGCTCAGCGCCCCCACCCCCTCACCAAATATCGTTAGGATGAACCTGGTACGTAGCCGTTAGAAATCCAATGATTTATGCATTGGGTTAATGAGAATGGGACAAATGGCTTAAGAATTTGAGTGGACCAGGGGGATGCAATTCGGTGGAAAACGAAGGCTTCCATGAAAGCCTATCGTTGTGAATGGGTCCTAAATAGCTCGCTGATAGATTCAACGGTATGAGGTTCTCGGATATAAGGATGAGGCGTCAACATGGCAGGAGCGACGGGGGCAGAAGAGAAGGTAGGAAGATGGGGGGAGGGGGATGAGAAGTAACCTACTCACCGGTTGCAGTGATAGCAAGTTGGAAGTGTCAAACAACCTTGGGAAGAGACTTAGTGCAATAGTAGATCAGTAGGGCCTGTGATGCTGATGTAACAGGAGAGAGATATGACTTTTCATCATAAAAGAAAAGAGGACCAAAGCCTGAAGAACATTGTTCTCCTCTTCTGAAAGTTATAGTTACATTCTCTTTAAAAAATACAAAGTGAGAATATCTTTGTGCATTACCCCACAAAAGGCCACAAGCACCAGACAGCAGCTTAATATCCTAACAAAAATATATAAAACTAGAAATTTATTTAACCTAAGTATCGCAGACATCTTGAAATATTAAATTTTACAATCTCCATCAAAATTTGCTCAGCTACAATTTTTTACGTACTCAATCAATGAATGAGTATTGAGCTTTTTTAAATCATCTAAGGCAAGAAACGTTCTTCCATTGACGCAAATGGGCATAATTTTGTCGTGAAGGGGCTCCTGCAATGGGCCAGAAGAGATAACAGATATACTATCTGGTACTTCGATAGTTGAAAACAAAATAGAGGATGAGGTGGAAGTTAATGCTAAGGATGTATTTAGTAAAGGTTGATGGGAATGAATAGGATTCATGATTCCTTTATAGTCTGTTTTTTCAGCCTGTTCACAAAATATAAGGGTTGCCTGATCTATTTCTTTGGAAACGGCTTCTTTTTCACTCTCTAACTTATGCATATCATTATTTTCCAACTTTCCCTTCTTCCCTTTATGAATGATTTGATGTTTTATAATATCTAGGGCAGATTGTGTTGTAAACCCACAGGCAAAACATTCATAACATTTACCATTTCCCACGGCTATTTTTAATATATTTTTTAGTTTTTGCTTTGATTTAATAATACATTCTGAATCTTCTTTCTCTTTTTGGCAATTTCCTAACCGAAGATGACTCTTTAATGAATATGGATTAGATAACAATTTTTCACATTTTGAACACTTAAATCCTCCAAGAGAATGTTTTTGTTTATGCCAATCAAGTTCTCTATTTCGATAAAAAGAAGCACTACACAGATCACATTTGAAGATCTTGCCAAAGTGCTGCTTTTTATGATGTTGAAGTGATCTCACTTGTTGAAAACGTCGCCCACACTTATCACACACATATGGTCTCTCCCCAGTATGCTTTCGCTTATGAACTTTCAAATCGGCACTTCGCTTTGATTTATAATCACAAAGCTCGCAAGCATACTTCTTCTCTCCATTGTGAGTAATTGAATGCTGCGCCAAGCCTTGTTTACAATTGAAAGATTTATTACATATATTGCAAGTAAACTTAAAAATTGCTTTATTTTCTTCAGGATGACTTGAAGCCATATGGGAGAGCATTTCTCCCCTTGATGTATAACGCTTGGTACAAATAATACATTCATGAATCCTTATTCCAAACAATTCAATAGGAACTTTCTTTTTCAATGT